>JARHVA010003060.1:0-1225000 GCA_037957365.1 Torreya grandis | reverse complement strand
AATGACACCATCATCCAAGTAAGATGCATATGTAAGACCCTTCCTCATACCCTATCAAGTCCCAAATTGATTGGCCAAGTAATAAATAGCCTATCAATTGGTGGAAGGAATTTTTAGCCACTCTATCAGTCACTAGTAGAAGGCCTTTATTGTCCTTCCCCATCATAATCTACCAACATGTGTATAATAATCTACCTCTATTATAAAAGGTGGTGGAAAATATGGATTTTATGCCTTAAGTAGAGCTAAATACTGAGAATGGGACCCCCATGGTATCATCGGAGCTCATGTGATAAAGTACTAGTATTACCTCAACATCAACTATAGACATGTGCCTTGACCTGATGATGATATTCACCTAAACCCTACTAATTATAGGGATATGTTGACTAGGATACATGTAAATAAGAAAGGAAATCAAGTCTAACCTAGGCTATCTTCTTAGAACAACCCTACTCCACCTATGAAAACTTATGATAGGGGAGATGTTTAAGTAATTTCACCTCTAATTTATATGAGGATAATCTATGTGATCTCATCTCCTTCTCCTCCAAAATTTTTACCTCTCTAGACCTCTACTCTAGTTCCATCACTTCTATTATGTAGGTGGATCCTTGACCAATAGTTGCATAAGTACTATGATTTGATGTTAGTAGCATAATTGAGTCAAGCACAATGCATGACCAATGATAGGAATCTCCCCTACTAATTCAACCCCTCAATATCCTAATAGGGCACTTATTGGTTTCCCTATTCCTATTAGTCTCACATAGGTTTTACCTCCCCTATTTCATGTTCTACCCCTTAAATAATTCACCTAGGTACCTTTATATTTGACCATGTACAACATCCTCACATCCAAATTTCCATATACTTAGCTCATTCCATCTATATGGATATATATGTCTCACCTTTGGTCTTTAGGATCTTATGTTTCCTGGCTCTCAGTTCCCCCAATGTTCACTACATAGTAAGTTACTACTATAGGACCAATGGAAACATAAATATTAGTGGCCCCCAACATCACAATACTAGTAATAATAGTGGCTACTACATCAACACTTTCTATGGTCCTTCCTTAGGTTAACCACCTTCAGGTGCTCTCACTTCAATAGTATTGATGGCACCCCACATAATGAGTGCACATATATACATATTTTATTTAGATTTGGACACCTCAATGATGCATATAGTTACTTTATAGACTCCTTAATCAATCCCTACCACCATCACCACCATATCCCCTTATACTAATATGGTTCAAGCTAATCTAGACAAAAGGTTGAAGAAGAAATAAAAGGTAATTCCCTCTCACTTTTCTACTCAATCCTCTATTACTCTCCTTGCCCTTCCCAGGTCTTCCTTTTCCATCATCTAGGGTACATAATAATTTGGATTTAACCAACCAATTTCCTCATTCCTATTGAATAATCATCTCCCTATTTTCATGAACCCATAGGTCAATATTACCCAAAGCCATTGGCATGCCCAAATGTTCCTATGGGATTCCCCATTTATCCTTCCCCCTTTCAAATTTATGGTTATTCCTCCATTAATATCTTCTTTCCTTCTAATTCATCCATTCCTCCTCATCCCATGCCTCCACCTTCCACCTCTATCTCTACCACCCCACCTTGATCCTCTTCTACCTTAGGAGTTACCAAAGGATCACAAGGACCCAAAATGATCTTGTAAGGTGATTTAGAGGTCCATTGGAAGTTTGATAGAGAGTCCATGAATTTGAGGAAGATTCTTACATACAAATTCACTCAAGAGGGAGACATAGTGTTATGGAGAAACAAACATGACCTCTTCTCCCTCACCAAAGTCAGTACATCTAGCATCGAAGAGAAGGTGGTTAAGGATCTAGTTTGCATGCTATGATATACTCATGTCATGTCTAAGAAACTCATGGAGGACATGAAGGAGAAGGTTTATGCACTCAAAATATAGGTGAAGAGCACTTTTCTTGTATAATTAATTGGTTGAGTCAAATAAACCCTCATGTAACTCTTCACAACTCTCATATAAATGATCATAACACTAACCATGAGTAAGGAACACCTATATCAAGGGTAGGCATACTTAGAGAGAATTTCTTGCATAGACAACAAATGCAAAAGGCTCATTATGGTTCTCAAGAAGGGCATATTCCTAGAGCTTAAACTCATTCCTATCATAAACTTGAACCTATATCAAACCTATGCCAATAATATGAGATCCTCGATATAATAATGGTGTAATGAAATTACTTCAACAATAAAGTAGAATAGCAGAAATAGATCCAAATATGACTGAAATATATTAGGTTATATGATAGTAGACAAGCCACTTCGAGGGGGAAATCTCCACAAGCTTCAATAAGAGCAAAATTCACAATATGATGATAAATAATTACCCACTACCTCCTATATAAAGTCTATCTAGGCCATGGTTAATCCATAGGCTGACCTACTAACCAAATGAATGCATAGAGAAATGTGATATAACATCAAAGAGGGATAAATAATCCATAATTTGGCTATTCCAATACTCATACATGTGATAGGTTAGGGCCATACCATGTCCTTCCCCTTTAAACCAATGGTGTCCTCAATGTTGAACAACTCTAGATGTTGTTGTAGAAAATCTTCACCTTCCCAAGTTACATCTTCATTATTCAGGTTCTTCTAATTGATCAGATATTCCTTAATCTCTTTAGTTATCAACCTCTTAGTACATGTTTAGAGGATCTTCTCTGGTTCCAAAATGACTCATCCTTCTTCATCTAGTTCTGGGAGTTATGTCTGGGCTGAAACTGTCTGTCCAATGACCTTCTTTAAACATGAAACATGAAATACTAGGTGTATGCAAGATGAATGAGGTAACTTGAGCTTATAATCCACACTTCTAATTTTATACAGAACCTGATAAGGGCCATAATACTTAGGAGCAATTTTGTTGTCCTTTTTATATTACTTCAAGGATATCTGCTTGTAAGGCTGTAAATATACAAATACATAATCACCCACCTCAAAATTTCACTCACTACGGTGTTGATCTACTTGTTGCTTCATCCTATTTTGTGCCAAGGCCAAATTATCTCTCAAACTAGCTAAAACCTCTTGTTGATGCTGAATGTGCTCCTCCACATTTTGAACCTTGGTTTGCACCTTTAATGAAGAAGTGATGGAAGGTGGATGGTAACCATATAGTGCTAGAAATGGAGACATTTTAGAAGAGGTATGGAAAGATGTGTAATACCATCATTCTACAAGTGGTAGCCATTTAACCCAATTTTCCTATTTATCTAATACAAAACAATGGAGATACCCCTCTAAACATTTGTTAACCACTTCTATTTATCCATTAGATTGGGGGTGATAAGATGATCTATGAGCTAGATAAGTACCCAAATAGGAAAATAGTTTAGTTCAAAAATTACTAGTGAAAATAGGATCATGATCACTTACAATTATTTTTGGGGTTCCATGTAATTTTATAATTGCTTCCAAAAAAATAGCTACTACTGTACTTGCTAAATATGGGTGTGAGAGAGCACAAAAATGGGCATATTTTGTAAGCCTATACACAATGACCAAGATAACATTCTTACCTTTAGAACAAGGCAACCCTATGATGAAATCCATGGAAACCTCCTCCCACCTTTGACTAGGAATTGCTAATGGTTGTAATAGACATGGGGTCTTAACTGTCTCACCTTTATTATATTAGCATATCAAGCATTTTTCCACAAATTTTTTTACATCTCCCTTGAGTCCTTCCCAAAATAATTCTTTCTTAATTCTGTGATACGTTTTCAAGAACCCTAATTGTCCCCCAATTGGAGATGCATGCAACTCTACAAGAATCCTATGCTTAAGCTCTAAATTTTTGCACAATTATAACCTACCCTTATACCATAGGACATTACCTTTCCATTCAAATTTTTCAGAGGCTAAAGTACCTTACTGGAGGTTTTGAATCAAAACCTATGTGTCCTCGTCTTTCTCCCATTCTAATATGGCTTCATCCACCCGATCTACTTGTAATATGGATATTGCACAAATTAATGCTTTTGTGGATGTATCTCATCTGGATAGTGCATATACTACTACGTTATCTTTACCCTTCTTATATATTATTTCAAAATCATAAACCAACATTTTGGTTACCCACTTTTGTTGTTCCTTAAATGATAATATTTTCTCTAGAATGTATTTGAGACTATCATGATCTATTTTCACCTTAAGTGTCTACCCATCAAATAAGGCCTCCATTGTTTAACTTCATGAAGAATAGCCATCATTTCTCTCTCATAAATAGATTTTTGTAGATTTTTACCTTTGAATTGATGCTCTAAAATGAAATGGGTCTTCCTTCCTACATTAGTACCACTCCCAACCTAGATCTAGAAGCATCACATTCAACAATGAATGTCTTTGAGAAGTCTAGAGTAGCTAAATCGAAGTGGTGCACATAGCTACTTTTAGTTTCTCAAATGCTTTGGTGGTGGCATCATTCTAATGGAAGGCATCCTTATTTAGCAATGTAGTGAGTGGAGCCGCTATGCTTCCATAACCTTTCACAAATCTTCAGTAGTAACCAGTTAGTCCTAAGAACCCTCTAAGGTTTTTGAGAGTTTTTGGCATGGGACATTCCATCATAGCTTTGATATTTTTGGGATCAACTTTAAAATCTTCATGGGAAACAATGTGACCTAGGTAATCTACCTCCTTTACTCCAAAAGCACATTTGGATGGCTTTGCATAAAGCTGATGCTTCTCCAAAACTATCAACACCTGTTTCACATGTTGTAGATGTGCTTCCCATGTCTGACTATAAATCAATATGTCATCAAAGAAAACCAACACAAACTTCCTTAAAAAATGCCTAAAAATAGTGTTCATCAAGCTCTAAAAAGTAGATGGTGCATTTTTAAGACCAAAGGGCAATACCATCTTCATCCTTAATTCTAATTTGATGGTACTTTGAGTGAAGGTCTAATTTTGTGAAATAATTTGCACCATGCAACTCATCAAGTAAATCATCAATTACTGGAATAAGAAACTTATCTTTGATGGTGTACTTGTTGAGTTCCCTATAATCTGGGCACATCCTCCATGTGTCATCCTTCTTTTGCACCATGACCACTAGTGATGAATATGCACTTTGGCTATGCTTGATGATCCCTACCTCCAGCATCTCATGGACCATTTTTTTGATTTCACTCTTTTGTGCATATGAATGTCTATATGGTCTGATATTTGATGGTTGACAACCTAGAATTAGTTGAATGGCATGATCATGTTCTCTTTTTGGTGGTAGTCCTTTTGGCATGGCCCCAAAAATAGATGGGTGGTCATCAAGAATCATCTGTAGATCAGGATGTGTAGATGCTTGTGTGGGTTAAACTTTTATGGAACATAATCAAGCAATAATTCCCTCTACTCCCTTTTTTAGTATCTTGGTCATTTGATGTGAACTAACTAACTGTGGATATTTTTCCTATAATCCACGTAGTTCAATTTTCCTACCTTTAGAATGAAAGTGCATGAATAGTTCCTGAAAGTTCATCTCAATGGTACCCAAGGTTGTGAGCCATTGGACTCCCAAAACAATGTCTATGTTACCCATGGGAATAGAAAGCATAGGAGAATCAAGATTGTACTCACCCATAGAAAGCTTAATACTATGACATTTGCCTGAATAATTAATTATGCCACCATCTGCAATCATGACTTGAAATTTTGGTGTTAGGTAGATGAAACATTTCAATCAAGTGGCCAACTTATAGTTGATGAAGTTATGTGTGCTTCTTAAATCAATCAACAATGTCACCTTCTATTTCTTGAGGAAACCTACCACCTTAAGAGTTTGTGAAGTGCTAACACCTGTAAGTGCATGACAAGAGATTGTAGGTTGGGAATTTTTAGGTACCTCCTCTATCTCTTCCTCATCATCATTGGAGGCATCATTTTCTTGTTCATCTTCATTATATCCCTCAATGTAGAATAACTTATTTTTAGTAAATCTATGTCCTTTTCTCCACTTACTATCACAACCAAAACATTATCCTTTTGTACGCTTCTCTTCAATTTATTATGGGGTTAATTTGCTAAGTAGAGGAAATGTTGGTGTCGATATGCTACAATATTTGAAGTGAGTGAATGGATAATTCTTGTTGGCTATGAATTTTTCCTCAAATCTACGTGTCATGATAATAGAATCAAAAATCTTAAGTGGATTAAACATGTGTACCTCATGTTGAATGTGGTCCTTGAGTCCACCCAAAAATAGGTCATTCAAGTTCTCAAAAATTATCTCCACACGTAAGGATAGGTTCTAAATATGATGAATATAATCCTTGATAGAGCTAGTCTATCACAATTTTTCTAGCTGGCTGAAGTAATTCTCTATCACACTATTACCATAGTGTAATTGTAGCTCCTCTGTAAAAACTGACCAAGTGACATTGAGAGTCATCTTTTTCTTTTGAGTGCATAACCATCGATACCAAATGAATTGATCGGGTTAAAGATACAAGGATGCCATGGTAACCTTATAGCCACCTTGGATCTGATGTAGATCAAAAAAAATCTCCATTTGGTTGATCTAATTAAGTGGATATTTTCTATCAAATTTGTGCATATCCACCTTTGGTAATAGGTTCCTCTGTGGCACTATAGTTAGATTTGAATTAGACTGGTTGGGAGAACCACCCTAGTGAGGTTGTGCAATAGTGTTAGTTGGATGATTTGACTAATTATTTTTCAAAGCCATTATGATATCTACCAAACTATCTTGTATGGATTTCATATTAGATTATATGCCTTGCACCTCACTCTGAATGCCTTGCATACTATAGTCAAGCTGGCTCACTTTATGATTTGTGTTAGAGAACCCTAGTATAAAGGGTCTAGTACATCCCACTTTTGACTCCATCTCTTCCTTATTAGTAGTTTTACCTAGAGTTTCAAAGCCCTTTCTTCAACCTCGAGTTTGTGGACCTACCATAAAAGGGCTTTACGATGTCGACCCTGACTGGCACTTTTGACCCAACTTTGACCAAGCAATTTTGGAATTATGTCAGCCTCAAATAAAAACATACAAAGAATATACTATAGCCAAATTTTTCCAATATTTCCAAAAATGTAAATAACTCAGAAAAATTCTTTGAATTGTGCACTATAGAGCAATTTTATGAAAACCATAAAATGGAGATAAATTTTGTAAAATAGATCCAAATGATCTTAAATTTTAATGGAAGCTTAATTTAATTATTTTGCACCTCTAGTAAAAAAATTGCAGATAAATTCGTAACCTATTTTTAGATATATCCAAATTTAAAAAATTAGGGTTTCACCCACAAGATTGCCCAAATCACAGCTCTGATACCACTTTTAAATGAAATTACTTCAACAATAAAATAGAATAGTAGAAATAGATCCAAATATGACTAAAAAATATCAAGATATATGATAATAGACAAGCCACTTTGAGGGTGTGACCTTCATAAGATTTAATAAGAGAAAAATTCACAATATGATGATAAACAATTACACACTACCTCTTATATAAAAGTCTATCTAAGCCATGATTACTCTATAGGCTGACCTACTAACCAAATGAATACATAGAGAAATGTGATATAGCATCAAAGAGGGATAAGTAAGCCACAAGTCAGTTATTCCTATCCTCATACATGTGATATGTTAGGGCCATAGCAAATGGTTGATTTTTACACAAACATTCATAAAATATCTAGAATATGGCAAGGAATAAATCTTAACTTATTTCAAAGAAGTCAACATCATGGTATTATTCCATCCATATGGCACCTTGATGAATAGAGAATAATTTAAGGTTCACCTAGATCATTTTGACAAGGTCATGAGAATAAAGGTGGTAAAGGACAATAAATCTAGATCCAAGTCAATTTTGGAGCTCTTGACCTAATCCACAATGAGTATCAACTAGGTGTCAAAGGTGAAAGCTTCCCTTGAGGCTCAACTCCAAGTACACCAATGACTATTGGTCCAATTTGAGGTGATCTTTTAGGATCCTCCCATGAACTTAGGCAAATTGGATAGGTAATTTAAATTGGTGTGATTTTCTCTAGTAGATAAGGAGGTGAAACCTAAACAATTGGGATGTGGTTCTTTTCCAACTCCTTAGCATATCACTTGAGTGGGCCCTAGGCATCTTTTAGGGAGTTGGGAATCTTCCTTTATTTTTGAATCATTACAATTATAAAAACCTTGGGTGGCCATCATATATAATAATGTAAATCTCATGCTACTTATGGATAATCCCCATCCTTCTCTATATATTGTATATTTTTTTTCTATTTGTAATGGTTAACATTTTATGTAAAGAAACTCTAGTGAAATGAATTTAAATTTCCTACTTTATGTTAACTAGTTTATTTATCTATGAATGTGGTCAATCATTTTACAAATTTTGAATTATTGCTTATGTTAGAGAAATAATAATGGGTTATGTCACTAATAATGAATGTATTATCTATAATGTGCTTCACTATTTTAACACATTTATGAATTCTTGCTTTAATCCTTGTAACACTCATTAATATGTGTGCTTGAAGTTATTAATTATCTTTGAAGACCCTTTGTGTAATTTACTACAAGAAACTATATGTTTTTATATTTAGTGGATATTTCAAAAATTAAACATTCCCTTTCATTTTTCCTTATACTCTTTCCCTATGTGATGATCAGTCTAAGTAGCTTGTGAAACTCAACACACAATGATGTAACTATGATTAGGAATATAGCTCAGTTATTGAAGCATTAACATCTTCAATGTCATGGAAACATCCTATTTTTCCTTACCTTTCTCCCACTTTTATGTTTATTTTAAGATCTAAATAATACTATCCTCTATACTTAGAAATTAGTGAAGTCAGACCCTATTAGCACTTAAGATTGGCATTGGTTGAACAAGGTGAAGATTAGAATATCTTTGTCAGGTTGGTACTAGATAAGTGGTAACAATGCATATCTTAGATACTCATTTAAAGGAGGCTACATCATATATCCCAATACCTTTAGCCCATGCCTTGGATTATGATTTAACTTTTTAAGGATTTATGGAGTGCAAAACCCTAGGTTGTTATAGTGTTGTAACAATAAAATAGGGAATAAATATAATAATATCAAAAACCACTTATTTATATAATAATTTGTTTATTTTATTAGCTTATGAATATTAATTAATTACAAAGGAGATATTTATCTGAAAAAATGATTAAGATAGACAAGTGGCAAGTTGGAGATTGGTGTAGGAATAGTGAAAGGTGTCACCAATAAGAAACAAGTGTCATAAACCCTCCTGGATAGTAGTGTAATTATCTAGTCAATAACACACTATGTTAGTGTAATTTATGCCATTCTAATGTCCTTATATATTATATACAATGAATTTTTGGGTGGACCATCACCTAGTTCTAAGAAGCATGTGTATGTGTGACTAGATGTTGGATCATTGTATGTTCCCTATTGTGACTGATTTTAATGTGAATGTGAAACCATAACCTTCCATGTTTGTTAGGTTATTTGAGGAGCACAAGTATAAAAATATTATCATTATTAAGGTAGGTTGGATGTGACCTCAACACCCCATGTTTCAACTATTGCCTACACACCAATACCTCTAAAGGGGATCAAGTTTGATGTAGTTATCCCAATCTAAGTGCTGGTGAAAGTGCTAGTGAATTATAGTATGAGTGTTAGTTTGAATGCTTTAAGACTATAAATATTAGTAATCTAATCTCTAGTTTATTTTATATTGGTGTATATAGAAGTAGGGTATAATAGGGATCAATGATCCTGAATTTCATAACTATTTATGAATTTGTTTGTGATTATTTGCATCTGAATTTCATTTGGCAAATAAATGAATGAAGGTGGTTTTTATATATATAATTCTAGGGTTTGTTAGGGAATGAAATGGGTCTAGATTGACCATAAGGTGTTTTGACAAATGAAAATATATCCACTGGGGGTGAAAATATCAAGTAGATATTAGCATTGTCCCTTCACCAAGAAAGTAGTGTGTTATAGTCCAAAGGGCCACACTAATGTCTAAGTGATAGGAATTGGTGAAAAAGGGACTTGGGTGCCTAGGTGAAGGATCAATTCTACTTTTGGTATATTTAGGAATGATTTAAACTCACATAAAATCTATAAGTGATGAAAATATTACCTAAGATAGGTCTAGGTCTAAGCTAAGGATCACATGGTCATAAGTGACACTCATAACACTAAAATGACATTTTAGATGACTAACATTCCCCCATTTATTTTATAAATGTATCAAGGTGAAATGACTAGGATTAAAAAAATTACCTAGACTTACCTATGAGGTGAAGCCAATGAATCTAGGTCTGAATCTATGAAGTGTGCTCTATTGCTTATAATAAAAATAAAACCTTAATGAATTATTCCTTAAGAAAAATCAAAATCAAAATACATAAGTAAAAATATGATATAAATAGGAAATGAATGGATACACCTCATTCGGTATATGAACCAATGAAAAAAACTAGTACCATCATGTGTGTGTGTTTATATGGTGATAAAATGGTGAATAGCTTGGATTGAGTTGATGACTTACTCAATATTCATGTGTGCATGGATTAATAACTCAATCTAGACTTGATTCCATCATTTCCCACCATTTATTAGTGGATCATGATCTATGAATAACATGAATTAGATTGATGAGTTGTCTAACCTTCCTATGTAGTTAGCTCAAAAACTCAAGTAGGATATGACTCCATCATTACCTACCCATGTGTAGTGTATGTATCTAAATCTAAAGTATTTGATGTAAATGAAACTATGTAAGATGGATCTGGGACCACTCAAAAACTTTAAAATGTAAAATGGCTTAGGGGACACTTAGGAACTCTGAAATATAAAATAGATCAAGGGACACATGAATTCCAACTATTGTATATATAATGAAGCATTAATTTGGTGTAAACTTGGTGCATAATTGGTGCATATGGTGTCTAGAGTATACAACATGGAGTTTTCATTCCATAGAAGATTACTAGTGTTATACTAAACATATGGGAACAATGTGTCATGTACATACCCCTAATTCTAATATCTATGTATATGGATTTTGGTTTGAGACATAATAATCTATTTCTATGTGTAATTGATACTAAAATGGAAATGATCATGTCACACATGATGTCTCCAATCTGAGCAATCCTATGTAATCCACATAAAAATTGAGCATATACTAATCATATCTGATAATTTGTGATTGAAACTATAAAAATCTAAACTATGCCTATTGTACCTTTTTGATAATTATATATATATATATATATATATATATATATATATATATATATATATATATATATATATATATATATATATATAAGGGTTACTAGATAGTAGTGTAGTTCCTTAATCAATAGTTCACTATTCTAGTGTCCTCAATGTCATGCTATTGACCAAAGGTGTTGTTTCTATGCAAAATTGAGACTCATCTAGGTGTGTCTATTTTTCACTAAATTTTCCTTAGTCTGAGCTCTATAATCTATGTCTACATGCTAAAAACTATGTTCTATGTGTACTAAGATGGCCTGATCTTTGTGATAAACCCCTAAAAATGCCCCTATTTTTAGGGGATTTGTTAAATGTATGTAATAATTATCTTCAAAATAAAATTCATGCATCATATATATTAGACTGAGAATATATGATATTTACGTGATAAACTAATATAATGTGTATACATGACATCTGAATGTAAATAGATTAAGCATAAGATAACAATTTATGATGTATGTTAGATCTAGAATTCACAAATTTTTCTAGATAGATAAAACAATGTAAGAATGTATTTGAATATAAATCTAAGTATAATCTATGTAAGCTACCTGGGGGATGGGGCATGATGTCCATCAAGGCACCTAAGAGGAAAGGGGAGATGCATGGCATCCCTCATGCAATCACAAATAAAGTGTGTAAGTAAAAATAAGAGACAAATTTCATGTCCATGATGCATACATAAATTCATACATATAAACATGTAAGGCACAAAAAGAAGGCCAAAGGTCCATAATACAAGGGACATGAGCACATGTCACTAAGTTGTGTTAATCATAGGATATAATAAGAGGGGGGTGAATCAGTATATCATACATCTTATAAATATTTTACTTAATCAAATTCAACTTAACCATTCATTCAAGATATGAAATAAAACTAAAATTAATATACACCACACGAGAGCACGCGCGTGAGAGAGAGAGAGAGAGAGAGAGAGAGAGAGAGAGAGAGAGAGAGAGAGAGAGAGAGAGAGAGAGAGAGAGAGAGAGAGAGAGAGAGAGAGAGAGAGAGAGACCAAATTTTTACATAGAATCCCAAAATGGGAAAAACCATGGAGAAAAAACTCAAGTATATGAAAGAGCACCAACTCAAATTATAAAGTTTGCAAGCAACAACTTGTAGGAGCACCAACCCCTTTATTGAGCACCAACACAACAACTATTTGTGAGCACCAACCCCTTTCACATATTTTTGAGCACCAACCCACAAGAGCACGAACCCCTCTTGTGTATTAAAAATGGCTTCTCAAGCCTTTATTTATAGATTTCCAAATAACCTTTGTTATTCACCCTCTGTGACCCTTCAATCCACATCAAAAATGGTGCCAAACTTGCATGACCCTTCATATCATTGCATTTTAAAAGTCGCATGGTGATCCTTAATAAAAAAATGCATCTACATGGTAATCTTTATCTTGGTGACCTTTTGAATTCCTTAAGGTGAATCTTCATGAAAAAAATGTGCCATACCCTCTTTTGTCTTCACTTAGTGACTCTTGAAATTCCTCAAGATGACTTTTCATGGGAAAATGTGTCCCATTCCTCTTTTGTCTAAATTCCTCAAGATGACTTTTCATGGGAAAATGTGTCCCATTCCTCTTTTGTCTTTACACAATGACTCTTTTACTTCTCCATGGGCCCTCTTTGACTTTTATGCAACCAAAAATATATTCATTAATATTAAATAAATATTAACACACATTAGCCAAGATATGAATATTAAAAACACCATTAAATGCTATGGGGCCTTTATCACTAATGCTAGACCTTTGACATCAATGAAAATATTTCCAACAAGTTGGAGAAATCAAATACATACAAGGACATGTTAAAATTTCCACATATGCAAATAAAAAAAGGGTTGGCTTAGATCCACATGGAAGGACATGTTCAAATGTTTTCATACACAATCAAGAAAGCACACACAAGGACATGGGAACATTTCCAAAGCATACATGTAATGAAGGAAGTGGCTTAGATCCATATAACATTGGCATATTTAAATATCCTAAAATAGATGTAAAATTCATAATACATGATCAAATATAAATTAAGAAAGCTATAAATGAAAGTATGCATGAACATGTGGTATAAATATTTATAAGAGAAAATATCTACATTAGTTGAGTCTATAGTAGTAGTAAAAAAAAAAAGTGTAGTATAGAATGATATAACCTGGAATATTGGAATCTATGTAATATAAATCCCCAATAGGTGAATGTATCAATGTTAAATCTATGTATCTATGTATGTACCCCCATGGGTAAATAGTAGTAAATTTGGATCTATGTGGAGGACATGAGTCATGTAATAATTTTTTAACATTCTAAGGAACAAGTGAAACATGTATATATTTAAAAAACCAACTAAACTAACATAGATATCATATGTAGTACATAGGAAATAGAAGGAATGTAAACATGGAAATACATACAATCTGAAATTTGTATTATAAAAGTAATATTTGATTTTTTTTTTTATAAGTATAATCTATGTAAAATCAACATGAAAATGAAACTATATATAAGGAGTAATATTATATAAAATATGTACAAGTAGAGAGGAACATACTAACTAATGAGTCTCACAAGAGACTCATTATCAAGGTGTCCCATATCAAATAAAGGATGAGTGACTACATATTCTGTAGAAGGAGGTATCTAAGATTTATGAACCATATTTACTGATTAATATACATTTGAAACTACATGTGAAGTGGGGTTATGAATCTATGGATATTTGTAAATAGGCATGTAAATTATCAAGTTATTGGGGACCTATCTATTAGAAGAAGTTATGATTAGCACAGGTACTCTATGTTGTTATACCAGTCTGGATGGTAATGGGGTAAAGAGTCTCTCTAGAATCCACAACATGTCTCTAATACATGGATCTCTCTAATAAAGGTTTCCATGGGAGGTTATGTGTATGCATAAATGTTATAGGAGTATACCTCACCTATACTAATGTCAGAACTAATATGTGAGATGTTATAATGGAAGTTAGTGTGGAGCTATGAATGATGGTTGTTGTTTAATTTTCTATGGAATAGGTAAAGAATACTCATATGAAAGGCCCTTGACTATAACCACCTGATTATCATGTATATATTCAAGATATCTATGTATGGTAGATGGAATGGCTTGAAGCTATTATATCCAAGGCCTACTTAATAATATATAAAATGTACAATAACTAGGTATAACTAAGAATTTGGTGGCCATATGTGTGAGCCCAACATATAATGGGAGTACGATCTCCCCAATAGAGATTTGGGCATGGCCACTAGATCCATAAATAACTATTTCCATCAAATAAATATATCTTTCTAAATAACCAAAGTGTTGTAGAAGTGTAATATTACACATATTGATGCTTGACCCATTATCAACCTTGACACTTTGAATAGGATGATGATTAATGTAAGCTCGTACAAAGAGTGTATATAAATTTGACTCATCATTGGTGATCTTATGATCTGAGAAAGTGATGAGAGGTCTATTTGGAAATGTATTATGATACACACCAAAGCTATTCTTTAGAGGGCATGTGTCCATCATATGAGTATGAGAAGATATTGGTGGTGGATGCATCTAATATGTATAATTAACACTAAAAGTTCCTATTATATCATTAGTTGTATACTTTGGAAATGGACTAGAAAAGATTTTCATTGCTTTTAATTCAATTGGGTGTGATGTGGGTAGATCTATATGAGTGATCACATTAATGATATTAGCATCTTAAAATCTTGCATCTTATGTTGTAATTTTATGCATATATTTAAAGTATGGTTAGGTACCTTGTGATAATCATAAAATACATTGGAATCATAATTATTTAGAAGAGGCCTAATCGTATCAACTCTTTAATGAGAGGAGATATATTAAATTGCAATCCAATATTTGTTAAAGAACATGTGTTGGTGATTCAAGAATATTCATGAGAGGTTTACTTGGATGAGATGATAAAACCATGTGAGTTGGCTCTAAGGATACATTAACTATTGTCTTTTTCTCTATCTTGATCTCAGTGGGTCTCACCTTATATGGGGGATTATTGTAACTATTATTATTTGAATATGATCTGGTTGTGTACTTTAACTTACTCATGGAGAGAATATTTACTTCCTACTCTTTCATTATATGGCATAAATATATGAATGATGGAAACCTTTTGAATAGTGTAGCTTCATGCACTGTCAGTAATAAACTCTACTTTAATATTTCCTTAATTTCTCTATCTACCATGGGACTAGTCATCTTTTTTAATATTTTTTTATATTATAAGACATATTTAGCTATTGGCTCATTAAATTTTTGCTTTAGTTGAAAAACTTATGCATAGGAAACCTTATCACTGATGTTGATCAAAAAATGTAAAAAAACATATTTGCAAGTGGGTTAAATGATGCGATGGACTGATTAGGAAGATCATAGAACCATTTTAATGCATAGTATTTTAAATTGTGGGGGAACAACTTATTCAAGATCTAATCATTGAACACATAATCCAAACATGCTACATGAAAAGCATGTAGATAATGTTCTAGGTCACCCTTATCATCATATAAATTAAAATTGGGTGCCACAAATATAGATGGAAAATAAGTTGTCACTATAGGTTCTTCCAATGGTTTATGTAGGAGAACATGAGAGTCCAAGGCATAAGATGGTATAGTAGCACCCTGCTAAATATGTAAAAACTTGGCCCATAGAGAATGGATCTATTGCCTAAGTGATTGTACATCTAAAGATGAGGGATGTGTATTAGCCACAAGAGGTGTTGCCACTAGTGAGAGTTAACTAGTTTTAATAGATTGTTATAGAATATGATTTTCCCCCATATTAGGTGTAATGATATTATCATATGTGGGGTTAGAGGATTGACCAAGTGATGCATTATTTATTTAAAATATAACATAAAAAATATATGCATGATTATGGGGTTGTTCTTGAATTCTATTATTGAAACTTTTAATACCTCATCTTTATTAATTATAAGAGTGTCATCATGGATGAGGGGAGTGTGTCCCAAGTCCCCAATTATGTATCATCAATATCTTGATTATATTACTCATTGTCTAATATATTTTCATTAAAGTCCACATAATCAAGATGTGAAGGATTAATTAGGGGGTTTTTATTTGGAACTTTATCCATGGTATAATCTCAATTGGAAGGAATTCAGGTATGGTCAATATGATTACCACTAAGTCTATCACTTCTTAAAAGAATAGATATAACTTTTTTGATGGCATATAGTTAAAGAAGTGAAAGAGGGTTGATATAATAGAATATATGAAATTTAAAAATCCTATCACAAAAAATGGAAATAAGAAAAACAAGGATAAAAACTAATGGAACATCTAGGGTTAGGTTTTGGATGCTATTCAAATTAAATTAGGTTCACTAAATGATTTAACTTTTTAAAGATTTATGGAGTGCAAAACCCTAGTTTTTTAAAGTGATAGAATAATAAATTAGGGAATAAATATATTAATATCATCAGCCATTAATTTTTATAATAATTGATTTGTTTTCTTAGCCTATAAATAATAATGAATTATAAAGGAGATAGTTGGAAAACTAACTAAGATAGATAAGTGACAGGCTAGAAACTAGTGCAAGAATAGTGTAAGGTGTTACCAATAGGAAATGGGTGTCAAAAACCCTCCTAAATAGAATCACAACCCTCTCATCAATATCGCATCATGCTAGTGTTATCTATGCCATGTTAATGTCCTTGTGCATCAGAGATAGTGAATTTTTGGGTAGACCTTCACTTGGTTTTGAGAAGCTTTTACCTATGTGACTGGATGCTAGATCATTTTTTTCCTATTTTGACTAATTTCAATGTGAAACCCTAAGCTTTCATGTTTGTTAGGGTATTTTAAGATCACAAGTAGAAAAAAAGTGGAATTAGTAATGTAGGATATATATGAAAACCCCATGTGTTAAGAATTAACTACATACCAATACCTTGAAAGGGGTTCAAGCCTGATGTAGTTCTACCAATGTAAGTGTGAATGAAAGTACAAGTGAATGATAGTATGATTGATAGTTTGAATGCTTTGAGTGTGACTTGAGATTATAAATATGAGTAATATGAGATCTACGCTATTGTAGATGGGTGTATATGAAAGTAAGGTATAATAGGGATCAATGACCCTATTCTGCACAACTATTTTTGAGTTTATTTGAGTAATTTCATCTAATTTACATCTAGTGGATAAATGCATGAAAATGGTCTATCTATATCATTATAGTACTTTTTAAGACATGAAATGGATCTAGGTTGACCTTAGGGTGATTTTAGAAATGGAAATATATCTATTGGGGGTGAAAAAATAAGGGGACATTAGTGTCACCCCTTTGCTTATAGTACAGTGTGTTATAGTCTAAACATACGTGCTAATGCCTAAGTGGTAGGAATAAGTGAAAATGGACCTAGGTACCTAGATTAAGGCTTAATGCTACTTTTGGTATATCTAGGAATGGGTTGGACTCACATAAAATTTTGAAAGCGATCAAGAGAGGACCTAAGATAGGTCTATGAATAAGCTAAGCATAAGTTGGTCTCAAGTGACACTAATTACACTAAAATGACATTTTAGATGATTATATATTTCTATTAAATCAATCTTAAAATGGGAGGATGAAGTTACCTTATTTTCCCAAAGTTCACATTGAACACTTAATCTCATAAGTGTCTTGGGGTCAGATTTTAGACCAGACAATAGTGTGTATTGAAGTAGGAATTTAAACTAGGTTCTCCTTGAGCTCATGTGACCTAAGAGGTTGAGTTTTGACAAAAGAGACTACCACTTAAAGTTTTTCATGTTATTTATATTTTCCTCATTATTTTAGGAAGGAGGATCATTTGTTTTTTGGACTACATTATCTAATGAGTTAGAATTAGGAGGGGGTTGACATTGATCATTAGGTATTTGATGTTGATGTCATTTTAATTGGTTGTATTAGACTTGAGAAGCTTTAAAATAAACTTGATAATGTTTTTGGGTAAGAGTGTTAATATTTAAATGTGAGCCAAGCTATGAGGTAATAAGTAATCATTGAATATCATAACAGTAACTGAGAATGACCTATTGTAGCATGCCACAAACAAAACTTATCATAATTGTACCATTTTGGAGGAGGTTTGGAAGCGTCAAATATCATGAGTTTATAAGGTGTAATATTTTACTTGAGTTCATGGAGAATTAAGGGAGGGTGGGAAGGGATTTCATCATTTGGTTTGGAAGCTCCCTCATTACATTATTATGGAATCTTTGTTTAGGATGAAGTGGTATCAATGACATTGGTTGATGATTCCCTATGAGATTATTCAAATGGGTTCAAAATGAAGTCTTAAATTTTTACTTTATTAAAGGCCCCTTATAAATTTTTAGGCATAACATTATAACCTTATATTGAAGAGGGGATTTAAGAGTAGTAACAAAGAGTTTAAAAATGTTATCATCACTCATGTTATGGTCTACTTTATGAGATAAAGACTTCCATCATTTGATAAAAGTGTAAGCAGATTCATTAATAAATTAATTAACAATGATGAAATGATGAAGGATGTTTTTAGGAATATTATTATATTGGAGTTATATAAATATACCATTGACTAAATCCTATAGTTATGTAATAGAATTTATAAGATATCGATTGTACCATTCTAGTGCATCTCTAGTAAATATTTTATCTAGAAGTTTGATAGTTTCAAAAGTATTAGATTAGACCCATTCCTTACAGAGATTACCAAAGTTTTTGATAAATAAGGTATGAGAATTAACCCCATCACATGTGATAGTTGGAGAGATGTTTCCAATGTCTATGGACACAATAAAAGGAGTTAAAGGTTCATCTTGAAGATGTAGAATATTTTTTTTATGAATTGGAGGTTGAGGTATAAGATCTACATTGGAATAACTAAGAGGAGGATGAACAAAAATTCTGATTTGGTTGATTCATGATAACTTGAGGAGGTTTACTAGTAAATTTTAAAATGTGGGTTTACATTTGAAGCATTTGAGATCTATTATAATCTTACATAAGGGTAATTTATTGGATCATTTGTTTAAGGATGTGAGTTGTATATAGAGGTGGAATTTGATTATAATAAGTAGGAGGGGGATTTCCAATAATATCTATGCGAATAAGATTCCCAACATTAGTTTTTGTTTCCAAAACTATCATAAAAGATGAAGGAAGATTATTACTATTACCACTCTTGTTTGGAGTGTAAACGATATTATCATCAAAAATTTTAATAATCTTGTATGGTCATCTATATCTTCAACTAGATTTATTTCAACTATGTTGCATTTTGACATGATAATACTTAGTGTTATTTTTATTTGTGTAGAAAGAGGATTTTGAACATTGGATTAAGTGGAATATGATATGATGTTCTAATTATTGATGTGGCTTTATTAATTATTTTAAAAATTATATGTTTAGAAGTTATAAAAGTGGTATAAGCTGAATGGTTGTCATAGTTTTTTATGTACCTTTGATTATTTTATGGATCTACTATATGACATGGTTTAGATCGATATTGAGAATACCTAGAGTGATTTTGGGATAAACTGTACCATAAAGAGTTGTCTTCAATGGTGGATAATTAGTAAGGAATAAATAGCCCATGTAGGATCTAAATGGGTTGAGTCTAGGAAGAAATATATTAAGATGTGATATCATGATGCTAAGTTTGATGTCAGGTCAATATAAAAAAATAGTATTGAGCATACCGATGCCATTAATTTTAGAATCTATAAAAAATAATTGTATTATCTAGGCTAATGTAGTATAGGAAGGAAAGGAAAAACTGCAAGTGGCTAGTAAAAAGTGATTGTATCATACTAGTCAATATAATAGATTAGAAACTAGGTATATCAAATTATATTAGGTAGGCCAATGCAGTCAAAAACACAAAAATAAAATTATATCAAGATTATTGATACAATTATCTAAAAGATGGTAAATTTAAATTGTATTAATTTTGTTGATGTAGTCAAGGAAATTAACATAGGGAACTATATCAGGTTGGTTGATGCAGTTCACATAAAAAAAAATTTATCATGTTGGCTTTTATATTTATGATACATAATATAAAATGGTACCAGATTGATTGATACTTTCTATAATATGACAAGAAAATCATGTAGAAAAATTCATTTAATTAATTTTTAAAAGAAATATCATCGAGATATATTAAAATTATTTTATTTATAGTTTGTTCTCTCAAATATAATTTTTCATTCATTGATTAGTGTTATCCTAGTGTTTTAAAACACTAACTATAAAATCTAAACCATGTTTATAGCCTACTAACCCCAGTTTTGAGCGTATAGTGAGATTAACTTCCATGAGAGATAAAATCCTTTAAATTGCACCAAAAATTAAAAATAATGGTTTGTTTCATAAGTTTAGTAAAAATATATCCTAGGAATTTTTTATATATCATGATTTACATGGGCAACAAACTTTGTGTTTAGTGTTATACAATATTTTGAGTGTTGGGGTAGTACCCATAACACCATAGTGTTAATAAAAAAATAACCATTATGACCATAATGATAGTGGATACATTATTTTAAAATTATTGAAACATAATTTATAGGTAAATCCAAATAAATATAAAATAATGTTTCAAAATCAATTTTGAAAACCAATTTACAACATTCAATAAATTGAAATAAATAAGTAGACAACTATATCAAGTGGGTTGATATAATTAAAAGAAAATGAAATACATATAACTATATTGGACATGATGATATAATTGAAAGTACAAAACAAAACTATATTAGGTTAGATGATGTATTTTATGAAAACACAAAATGGACTCGAGTTGGCCAATGTCATTTATAAATAGGAAGAAAATTATATCAGTGTGGTCGATGCATTTGGCTGACTAATAAACTTGTATATAACTCTATCAAAATAGTTGATGTAGTTAGTTAAAATAATAAAGTTAAGAGTAAGGTTCATGTTTATTTCACTAGAATGTATGCATAATATATGATTAAGATAAAACTATCCTATTATGATAGATAGTTTCAGAGAAGGATGATCAAGTAGAGCATGTGATACTTGGATGTTCAAGTAAAGAATAATGGATATATAGATCTAAAAGAGGGGTTCCTATGTCAAAAATTACAATATTAAAGGGTTAAAATCCTAATCCTATTGTTTTCCAAATCCTAATCCTATGGCATAATGAAATATCTCTACCAAGACTTTTATGAAAGTAATTGATTGCAAGTAATTAATGTAAGTGTATAAGTAAATTAAATGGTAACAAATATACAAGTAAACTAAACTAAAATAAAGGATTAAGGGTTATAAATATTTTAATTGGTAAGGTTTCATGGTAAACTAAATATGATTTTAGGATGTTTAAAATATAATATGGCAAGTCTAAACAATCATATAGACACACCAACTTATTCAATGTAAAGAGAACCTAGACAAGGATACACACAATCATTTCCTAAGAAACAAACATTATATAATTTAATAAGTAAATAAATGAAAGAGTATAAGGTTATAAATAATTATTTTTATGTGTGCCCATATATCCTAAATATCCCCCTTGGATTAAATAGAGATTTGCAAGAGATGTTGTGGGTTGAAGACTTAAAATATCTAGGAAAAACTAACTCAAGCCAATATTCTAGACCACCAACTCCCCCAAATATGACTTAAGGAATTAGTGTGAGTGAAAAAAAAGTGAATAGAGTGTATATGATAATATTATAATGAAATATGACCCTTATATATAATAATCTAATACATAATACCAACCCTAAGAACTAACTCGATGGTATTGACCTGATCAATACTATCAAGAGAAATCAATTGACATATAAAATTATCAACTAGATTGATATAGTTTGAATTTTATAAAACAAGATAAAAATTCCATTAATATGATAAATATAATATAGAAATGGAAAATGTAATAAACATATGGGATTGACCTAGCTGATGTTGTAGGATATAAGTAAATTGATGTAATTTCATGAGATAGGATAGAAGGAGGTAAGTAGTAGGAAAATATAAGTAAGTTGTATTGGTATTAAGAATGATATTATCAATACATAGAGAGAAAAATATCTCAAAAATCACCACAAGTATTCCCACCCCTTTCTTGGTGCACCCTTTAAGGTATGCACTTAGGGAGATTGATGCTCAACAAGTCGTTTCAAGAGAAAGTTTCACTAAATGATAAAGTGAAAAAAATTATGTGTATATAGGGTGCACTAAAAAAAATGAAACAAAATATAAACCTAAACTATAAAGGATAAAATTTGGAAATCAAATCTAATGACCTTTAAATTCACTGAGCATATTTGATGGCCATCAAATTCACCAAATAAATTTGACAACAATCAAAATTGTAAAAATGCATCAAAGAGGAAGTTCAACCACCAAAAAAAAAATCTAAATTGTTAAAAATATTGGTTGTTGAGATGGATTGTAAATTGGGTTCTTTTGCATTATTATACTAATACATTTTATACATAACTATGCCAATTAGGTTCATGCATTAGCATCTACTGGAATCAATGATGGGACTAAGCATTCCAACTAAGTGCATGAAGTGTTATGAGATTTTTGAGTAATATGTAGAGGATAATGTATAATAAAAAACATTTCATAGGTGTTATTATGGTCGCACGGTGTTATTGATGGATCCAAAGTTACCCCTAGGTTGTAACCTTTATTATTGCAATATAGTTGTTTAATTTTTCCTTAGTGGGTTTCACTGAGAACTCCATTGGGTATATCTAGAGGTGTATCATGTCTCCCTCCTGTTATGTGATTTTTTTGATTTACTTTCTTAATTATCCATTTTGAGGTTAAATAATAATATTGTGTCACATGAGGCAAATAAAAAAATTAAAATAATTTAAAAATAAATCTTGAAAACTCTTAACATTTTTTTAAAAAATTAGAAAATTATATATGCAATACATCTTTGTGTATATAAGCTAAAACACATATTTTTTATTAATATCAATGACCCAAACTTGAGATATTTTTTGGAAGACTAGAAGCGTATGTGAATTCTTTATGCCAAAAAGTGGGATGCACTAGTATGCTTTCATTTCCCATGCACTTAATAAAACATTATAATTATATGTTAAGATGATTTTAAGCATAATGACAATATAAAATAAAATCATGTTACATTTTATACCATTGGAAATATTTATGAAGGAAAACACAAAATTATCTAAGATTAATTTATAGTAGTTTAGCCATAAATTTGAGCATATTGTAAAACATGGAATTTAGAATGAAAGATAGAAACCAATAATGATTATCAATTCCTATTCTAAAATCAACATAAACCTCATATAGATATTTTGAAGGAGTAAAAAACACACACCACCTACAAATAAATAAAGTCACTCCTTCATAAAATTGGATGTGCTCTTAATCACCTGTATGTGGTTGCTAAAATGGGAACTCCTATGTATAGGAATTTCAATAGAGTAATGACAAGTTAGTTAATGATTTTTATGTCAAAAGTATGATAAGTTTGATGGTTCAAAACATGAATATTCAAATAGAGGAGAGTACGTCCATTTATAGATATTTTTAAGGAAAATGGATGGTCAAATTTAAATTGAAATTATTATATAGTTTTGAATTTTGATGGTGGATATGGAATCAAAGGGTCAAGTACATTTAATATATTTGTCAAGGATTTATGAGTTAGATTAAATAAATGGTCAAGTGTATTTAAAGGATATTGAATGAGTTGAATGGGTTGAATGCCATGAATAAGTTTGTTAGAATATGAAATAATGTCTTAAATAAGTTTGTTAGGATGTGGAATGTCTTAATGAAGGTGTTTGAATGCTTTTAAATATTTTAATGAGGTTTTAACAAGTTGGTTATTTGTAAAATGAGGTTAGTTAAGTGGGATAATAAGGTGATGTGGGTTTTATTATTTATTTGTATTTTTGGATCCATAATTTTTTTAACTAAAACGGGGGTAAAAATTTATTAAGAATAAAGATAAGACCACAGTTACGAATTGTTTTCCTGATCCACTATGTGAACCAGTTCCTGATACATACTAACAAGGAGCATTCCCTGATCTGTAATATTCCAAGTAGGACCATTCTCCGATGCCCATTTGGCAAGACGGTCAGCTACACCATTCCATTCCTAGGGAATGTGTTTGAAAGAACTTGAATTGAAAGAAGTACTTAAATGCCTAATTTGGTGAACAATAACACTTAAATGCCAATCCACTTTACCTATATGACCATTATTCACCAAGTTAATCACTACTTGTGAATCTAATTCAAAGATAACATCATAACATCCCTGTTGATAGCAGAATTTCATAGCCTCCAGGATCGCCATTGCTTCCATATGGTTATTTGTGTGACAACCTTTATAAATCAAAAAAATAAACTTGATATTCCTAGAACAATCTCGAGCAATGCCACCTATACCAGCCTCACGTAGGTTCCCACTGTCTGTGTTTATTTTAACCATGCCAGCTTCAGGGGGAGACCAACAACCTATTTTGTTGACAGGTCACACCTTCTAACATCTTCCAATCGCTGAAGTTCTACTCATCTCAACATCTAAGCTTGGGCTCAGGACCAGTCCCAGGCGTGTGAAGAAACCAGCCACTTCAAGGTCTAGGTTAGTGCCACGCAAACATTTAAACTATAGTGTTTCCTGCAATGAATTCAAAAATTTTGTCCACAATGACCTCAGCTCGAGCTGTGCGCCCCTAAATGTTCTCCTATTTCATTCTAACCATAAGTTCCATAAAATGAATGATGGACCCATAGCCTAGGCATTTTGTAAGATGGAGCTCCTTGCTGGAGCTTGACCCAGTTTGTTCCAAAATTCAATCAGCAAATGGACATGGTGGCAAGGGACTCCCCAGGTAATCCACCACATGTGCCAAACCTATTTAGAAAAGGGGCATTGAAAGAATAAGTGTGCACCTGTCTCTTCACTATTATGACATAAAACACAGATAGATGGCCCCTGAAAGCCACGTTTACACAAATTGTCCCAAGTGAGGCATTTACTGTGTGTAAGGATCCATAGAAAAAAATTACATTTAGGCCAAGAAATATGGCTCCACACCTTTTTCCCCCAAAAGAACTGATCTCCATTGAGATTTTGGTTAACCAAAGTCATATACCCTGTAGAAACAGAATACTGACCTGTAGCATCTCCACCCCAGGCAAGAACATCACATCCTTGCAAAGAATTGCATCCTCTGGACTCGAGAATTTGAGTTAATTCTCGCTTCTCCTCAGTTGAACCTCTCGATGGCTAATCAGAGGAATTTTTCCATCTGTAACCAATAGACATACCCATGCTAACAGCTTCTTTATAATGCATCACAGTGTTCCAGCCAGCAGCATGAAAGGAATCAGCAAGAGTCTGTAAATGTGGATGTGAAGCTAATATGGGTGGCACACCATCCCATGAGTCTTCCTAGAAAAAGGCTTTAGTTCCACTATTACACACCCAAAATAGGCTCTGCTTCACTAATTACGCTCCAGCCTTAAGGGTGCCCCACACCATCGAGCCTCTCCCCTCAAGAGGGAGTCTAGATATATCATGTGATTCAATACCTGGAAAGTATTTCACTATCAAGATGCGGGCCCATAGGGAGGATTGATTAGAGCACCACCTCCAATATAGCTTGGCAGTCAAAGCTTGGCTAGCCAAAATAGCCGAGCGTAATCCAAGTCCTCCATCTTGCTTTAGTCTGCACACCGTAGCCCAATTGATAAGACTCCATTTCATATTTTGTAGATTCCCGCTCCAAAGAAACTTCCTAGAGAGGGCATCATATTCCTTTAGGAAGTATGTTAGAGCTATCTGCACCATGCTACGGTATATAGGTAACACCTATATAACTGATTGAAGGAGAATCACTCTATCAGCAGTAGATAACCATCGGTGAGTCCAATGACTAATTTTCTATCTTAGCTTGTCCAGCACATTTTGCAAAAAAAGCCTAGGCTGCCTTCCCACAACTATGGGGATACCCAAATAAATCACCAGAAGTGTTTGAGTCTGGAACCTCAGTATAGCAGCAATCCTTCTCTGAATAGACTCAGGCGTATTAAAGAAGAAGATTGAGGATTTATGATCATTTATCTTTTGACCAGAAGCATGCAAATAATTATCCAGGGTAAGGCGGAAAGCTTCCGCTTCCTTGATTTGAGCTCTACCAGCTAAGATAGTATCATCAACGAATTAAAGATGGGTCAGGGATGTTATCTCTCTCCCCCATTTCCAGCCATGTAAAATATTTTGAGAGACCTAATCTTTGAAGAGCTGTCCTAGCCCCTCAGCCATAATGATGAATAGGTACGGTGAGAGCGGATCTCCTTGACAAAGGCCTCTTGAGGCATTAAAAAGCTCTGAGGGTGTTCCATTTATAAGGACCGAAAAGGAGGGCGTAGTAATACAACTGATCACCCAACTAATCCAATCCTGATTAAAGCCAAATTCCAAGAGTATTTTTCTCAAGAATCTCCAGCTAACTCTGTCATAGGCTTTGGCAAGGTCAAGCTTAATGAACATTGCCCTCTCCTGTGAATTACTCATAGAGTGAATGGCCTATAAAGCTATCACCACCCCATCTAATATATGTTTTCCTGCAACAAAACCCCCTTGTTCCTCTGATATAAGACAAGGGAGGAGTCCTTTCAGCCTTTGTGCAATAAGTTTAGAAATGATTTTGTAGACCACATTACAAAGTGCAATGGGCCTATACATTTCCAACTTATCTACCTGCTCCGTCTTCAGAATAAGAGCAAGGAATGTAGCATTCAAGGCTCTGAGCATCTCCTTGCTGGAATAAGATTCCTGAATCACTTTCATCAAATCATGTTTAATGATATCCCAAAAGTCTTGGAAGGATTCGGCCAAAAATCCATCTGGCCCAGGGGCTTTGCCTCTCTTCATACTGAAAACCGCCTCCTCTACTTCAGCCATAGCAACTGGCCGCATAAGTCTCTCATTCATATTTTCATTCACTAATGTTGGAATGTAGTCTAAAATAGTATTTTCTGCCCCTTCATCTGGTACTGGATCATTGGTAAAGAGTTCAAAAAAGTACCGAATAGCTTCCCTGGTAATAGCATGGGAAGAGGTTAGACAAGTCCCATCCTTAGTAACAAGATAAGCAATAAAATTCATGTTACGGCATGCCTAAATAGAATTATGAAAAAAGGCCATGTTCTTGTCTCCCTCCTATAGCCAATCAATGCAGGCTTTCTGTTTCCAATATATTTCTTCCCAGAGTTCCCATTCCGCTAAGACATTTGCAGCTCTAGCTTCTTCCAAACGAAGGCTGTTCGAAAGCCCATCATCTCTTATCTGCTTGGTAATTTCATCTAGCTGGTCTTGAGCCTTCTTCTTCCTACAAATTAAATTTCCAAAGCAGGTTCTATTCCAAATCTGTAGCTTTATTTTAACATACTAGAGTTTTTTAAGAAAATAATACATCATTGTCCCATATGCAAGGGCTCCTTGCCTCCACCATTGGCCTATGCAATCATGGAGAGATGGATCTCTAAGCCACATCAACTAAAATTTGAATGGTAGCTTTTTGGGACCATCAATATAACTAATGGACAGCTTAATAGGCTAGTGGTCAGATCCTCTCCAATCCAACATTTTAGAGGTGAGTGACATAGCACTAGACTGCCAAAAGCAAGAAACTAAAAATCTATCAAGGCGTTCAGATATGGCAGCATTACCTGATCTTCTGTTGCACCAGGTGAAGAGTCCATTCGAAGGTCTAACATCAGAAAGGCGTAGCATTTCAACATTGTGGCAAAATCATTCTAAGGAGGGGCCTAACTAGTTTAGCCCTCCTTGTTTCTCCTCCAGACTCAACACTGCATTAAAGTCACCTACAACTATCCATGGTAGAAATGAATGGCACATTCAGATGTAGCAGATGTGTTCCTAGAGCTGCAATTGTCCCTCAATATCAATAGGCGCATACACTATGGTGATCAAGCACAGTTCACTAGTTTCAAAAGAGGATGCCACCACTGACAAAGTTGAAATACTGGCAATCCAGTGTAAGGGCAGAATTTTCCTTAGGTCCCATCCCATAGCTATACCTCCCAAACTACCCCGAGCACCTAAACATTGCCACTGTCCTGTAGGCCAAATATTTGGCATATATGCAAAAAGTGATTCAACCAACAATTTAGTCTCCTAAATACATAAAAAATATGGAGTATGATTCCACACCAAGCTTCATATAGCTTTTTGTCTAGGGGAGCTATTCAAACCCCTTACATTCCATGATAAGACTATCATTGATTGGATTGGGGGAAATGCTCATCCAAGATTTTGACAACCCCAGCTTCCACCAACAAATCACCTATAATTTTAAGTTTATCTTGATCCTTTCTACGCCCACCTTTGGAAAGAGCAGCAGAGGTGGCCTTTTTGAACTATTTCTGCACTAGCCCAAGTGCTAAAGCAGGTCCTTTTTCTTTTTTTCTAGCATCCCCTTCCTTGACCACATCAGCCCATCTGCCTTCCTTCTCTTTCACCTCACAAGAAACCTCAAGCAATCCTTCCTCCTGTCTCAAAGCACTATCAAAAGGCACTTAGATCATCATATCTTGCCCTTCGTGGAGGTCAGCCAGGTGCTTAGAATGCTCCACATCCTCCCCCTAATTGTCCATCAGAATACCATCTTTAAGAGCCATACAATCAAGGGCTTCAAATCTATTAAACCCCAAGTCCACCTGCCTATCTGCATTCCCTCATTTCTATCCACGACCCCTTGCTCACCTTTGAACTGGTAAGAATCCATCCTGCCTAGCATGAATTTGGTCACCTGACCCCTGCGTCAGGTTCACATTATTTGAACCTACCCCTTTACCCATCCTGTCCAATTGAATTTTCACATTCTCTGGCAGAGCTGAATGTCCACTCTCTTTTCTAGCATAGGCTGTGTTTGGCGCTAAAGAATTAGGTCCAATTCCTTTGTCTTTGGCAGCCTGAGGGCATTGATGATGTAGATGTCCATATACATGGCAAATTATACACCTGAAGGGAATGGCTTCATAATCAATCTGCTAAATCCATGACATGGAACCCATACAAATCTCTATAGAGTCTGGCAGCAGGTTATTCAAATCCATGTCCACACAGATACAGGCATAAGAAATCATCTTCTTGTCCAATGATTGATGTGCAATAGCTGCTGGTGTTCCCAGCATAGCTGCTATTTGCCAAAGTATATCCTCTCTCCAAAATTCCAACGAAAGCCGTGGAAGACGAACCCAGACTGGAACACACGCTGGGAGTTCATTAGCAAAATTGAAACCCACATGCCAGGGTTTAAGAAATAATCCCACACGCTCATAGAAATATGGTCCTCCTTCAAAAATATGGTTTCTATCCGCCACAGAAGAGAAACTTACCAGAAAGTAGCTATTCCCTACCAACATGATATCAAAATCCCCTTCAATGGCCCAAGATCGACGAATCCAGGATTCTAAAGCTGCCACAGGGATTCTAATACCCAAAAATTTGCAAATCAAGGTGTGTGCAGACAAATATTCAACATCTTCCTGAACTGTCTCTTGAGGTATGATCAGAATAGGTCTATCTTGGCTCCTCAACAAGCATCCATTAACCTTGCTTAGTCTAGTCCACTCGCTAGAATAAAAGTCATTTTGAGCCACCAAACTTACCCCAGGCATCGCTCCTTCCCTCCTAGGGCCTGTCGTTGGGCCGCCACTTCCACCTCCGCGCACAGCCATCCGCCTGACCTCCCAATTTCTTCCCAATTTTTTTGGATACATAATTAATTAACATAACTAATATAGATTTATTAGTTAATTAATTAAAAAGGGTCATGTTAGGTGGAAAAATATATATTTTTATGAATAATGGGTTATTAAGTATTGGAAAAATGAATATGTTAATGATTAATGTATTAAATTTTACACTATGATATCATAGTTTAGGTGTCTACATTTGTACCTCTTTGAAAGGGCATTAGAATTAGAATAAACAATGAGTTTTCAAATAATGAATAAAATTATAAGGGATAGGTATGTAATAATATGCTAAATGTTCTAAATTTGGTTAATTGGATAGGTATATTCCCCATCAAGAGGACATATGAGGATAAAGATACGGATGGGCTCTCTAAATGAGAAGAAGAGTTAGCATGGATGAATTATGAGTATAATGAAGGGATTGGGAACTTTTTGACTAATTATGGATATAGATGTGTTGGTGTAATGAATTGTATGGATGAGATTAGCCCACTTGAGTTAGTTTTTGCACATTTAGATTTATGATGATGGTGGATTGATTTTCCCCAAGCAATGATATATGCAAGGGAGAAGATTGGGAACAATACATCCCAATAAATATGCACACTTGGATTTATGAAGCATAGATATATGAAAGGAGGTGGATTTATGAATGATATATTCCATTAAAAAACTACAAGATAGGATCGAATGTATGGTGTGATTTAGTTGATTAATGTACAAGCATAATGCAATAAATAAACCAATTGCATGGGTTAATGATGATTGATAATGTTGATGGATGATGGACTTGATAGGTTTTTGGTAAATGTGTTTGATGATTATATGTGAGATGTCTTAGGATTAATGTTATTTTTTTGGGCATGATGCACACTTAATCATTTACAATAGATGCTTAGCTAGATGTTATTTTAGAAGGCTTAAACATTTAGTAAGGAATGTGTATGAAATTATATGTGTTGGTATAATTAATTTATGTTAATCTTGTATATATTTCCAAAAAAAATAATATCCTTATTTTGATATAGTGCATGATAAGATGCATCATGATATGGAAAATTATGATGACATTGTTTTCATATATTGTAAGGCTAGCTTAAACATAAATGCATGACAATATGCATCATGATATGAAAAACCATGATAACAATGTTTTAATATACATAGAGATTGACTCAAGACTCAAAAAATAAAAGTATACAAACAATTAAGCATGCACAAAAACAAATACATGTCCTATATCAATTTAAAAGCATTAGTGTTTAGTGATTTATGATGATAGGATATTTTTTTCTTGGGCAATTTTATATGCAAGGTGGTTTGATTGGGAATGATATATCCTAAAAAATACATGTTTTGATATGCCCCCAAGAAATAATATATGTAAGAGGGAAATTTTGGGAATGAAATATCTCATTCAAGAGTTGTGATCTCAGATTGGATGGATGGGTTGATTTATTGATTAAGGATTTTAATAGGATTTAGGATGAGACAAATGATTATTCGATTGAATTTGGCTATTATTTTAAGATATTTTTTTAAGTTTTTATTTTTTTGTTTTTTAATTTTTTGGGAATGGGGGGGTTATATTATTTTTGTATTTTTAGCAAATAAATAAGCTATGAACAAAGGGAAAACCAATTCTAGCATCAGAGATGAGGTGAAAATGGATTGAATGATTGAAGAACTCAAAATGGGATGGAAAGATTAAGGGATTAACAATGGGTGTAATGGTGAAGGGATTAAATATGGGATCTCCAAGACCATTGCATGTGTGAATTGTGTGTCCCATTCATCGAAGTACCATCTTGATGATTTACCCGAATGTTTCTAAGAGCATGTCTCAAGACTTTTCCACTTCCTAATCAAGGTCAAAATTGGTAAAGATGATGGTATGATGGTAAGAAATGGATGGATAAGGATGGTTTGGATAAGTTTTTATAGAAGGATTTGGATAGATTGAATTAATTAAGATGTATCAGTATTACATGGATAAAGGTGGTAAGGATATTTAAGGATTTGTAAGAATGGATAAAAATGAATAAGAATGGTTTAGGATGTGTTGGGTTGAGATGGAATGGGCTTGCCCCAAAGTGTAGGGTACTTGTAGACAACAAATTTTATGCATAAAACCATAAACTATCTTCCACCATGGTACTTTCCCAAAGTGCCATAAGAATGGTTTTCACTTTTGTACATTTATTTCCATAGATTTTTTATTTTTTACAGTAGTATTGGTTCTTTTAGATATACACTTCAAATGTATATTCAATAACTTTGTTGATCCTATGTTGGATTCTTCAAATTTTACTATAATATTGTTATAACCCCTACAATAGAAGGTGTTTCAAAGAAGGGTGAATCAAAAGGTGTATTAGATCAAGGATGTGTATTCAATGTGTAAAGGATTTGGATGGATGGTGTGATTGTGATGTGAAGGGGGATTGGGCCCAACAACCTCATGTTCATTAAGGCTAAAAGTAGCTACAAGTTTAATGATTTTATGGTTTTCTACTTCTATGGTGTCTTTAACATGTGATTAAGAGACATCATATCACTATGTTAGTGTAGGGGAAATATTATTCATCATCTATTGGCACCTAAATTTTTTTTTCACCAATAAAATCTTCTTGATTATTTGAATTTTATATTTTGATGTAGATTTGATAGCACCTCAAAGAGGTTTTTACTAGGGGATGTTGATTTTTTAATTTGATTTTGAATCTTTGTATTTTATATTGATTTTGATTGAATAATGTTTGTTTCTCCCTAATAATATGATAATGAATCATGCTTGATTTTAAAACATTTTTTGTGATCTTCTATGGGATGTCAGTTTGGAGATTTATGGATTATATAATTATTCAATTTTTATGAAAAAAGGATATTGGTATGTGATTTTTTTATCCCAATTAGTGGGTATGAGAGATTGAATGTTAAGATAATGAAAATGATTGGGGGTATGGATTAAAGTATTGGTGGAAACATGGTCCTCATAGGGACTATGAAAAAAGTATGTTTCGATGTTAGATGAGGTTTATTCATCATCAAGGTCTTCATGTTAGTATGTAGATGGTTTATAGTTGATGTTGTAATAACATTTATTTGTGTATATATAGATAGGCTCGATGACTCCTTATTCATGAAGGTTGTGGATTCTACCTTTATAGTTAATTAATTTACAAATATTATTTGTAATAGGAATTCCTTAATTTGAAAATAGGTTGTTAAATTATAATAATATAACAAGGAGTGGTTAGAGTCTACAATATTATTATTTATAAGAAGGCTAGATTTGATAAATGAGATTAGGCCTAGATGATATAGTGCTAGAAATAATTTATTGTTTATGGTGGGCTTGTCTATATATAGGGTGTCTTTGTTGGTATTTTCTACAAGTATCCTTGTCACTTAAGTCATATGGTGTTGGGTGATAGAGGCTTTGATGTGAAATGGAAGATCATGTGATAGATTAAATATGGGATGGTCAGTAATGGGCTTGTAAAATGTGAATTAATCAAATTTGGGTTCTTCAAGATAGATTTACCAATGATGGATTCATTGTATATGGGTATATAGTCAAATATGGATGTTTAGTCAAAGGTAGGTTCATCAAATATTAGATCTTAATAAAATATGGGTCATTAGTTAAAAATAAGCTCAAGGTAAATGATAAGTTATTTATCCTAGGGATCGTCAAATATGGGGGACTAACAATGGTTCAGAATTGGGATTTTTTCATATAATTTAAAGGATTAGTTTGAACTTGATTTCTCCATGAAAAAATTTGATCATGATTTAAAAGGGGATCTTGGCCTATCCCTATTTTTTAATTCTCAAACATAGATGCACTTTGTTCTTGGATAGATGATGTTCCTTAGAGTGGTTATGGTAGGATATGATTAGATTTTTGTGGTTTAGGGGCTTGTTGGTAGGATATTTATCATGTGAGTGATGATTATGGGATCTTTGATTGTGTTTTTGGTTATATTTTTGGCTAGGTTGGTTTTTCAATAGAGATAGAATAAGTTTGGGTTTGTGTGGTTTAGGAACTTGATTGGATTTGGATTTTTAATTATTAGATTGGAAACTAGATATGTTATGGGATTGACTAGGATATGAAGGGATTTATGTAATAGAGTTGACATATATTTTTAGATCTTCCAACTCATTGGTTACTTATTAGTGTTGTTCAAGTATGGTCGTATTTAAAGATTGGGATGTTAGAGCTGATTTTATTCATAGTTGTCATGGGGGGTGTTGTGATTATAATTAGTGGATGGGATACTTAGTTGATTTTGATGTGGGATGGTTTAGGACTCCCTAATAATTATTTGAGATGAGTTATTGGTATTGAACTCACTAGGAATACAAGCACTTATTTCTATAAGGCATAAAGGGACATTATCCTTGTTTAAAAATAGTTGTTGTTTGATGTGAGCTCTATTGAGATCGATTTTGGGGGACATTTGGATTAAATTTTATTTTATATTTTTGATTTTAACTTTGATTTGATTGGATTAGGATTATATTTGGTTTGATGAACAGGTTTTTATTTTGGCTTAATTAACTCTATTACTAGTTTAGCATAAAGGGAAAAAATAAAATACACAAACAAGACAATCCTAAACTAGTTAAGTAGGTAAGTAATCAAGTAGTATCCTACCAATAAAACACTAAAGTCTGACATGTAGATGGTGATTAATCTTGGGGAATGTTTTTTTACCTATAGTAATTTTTTACTATAGCTTAAGGTTTGTATTTTATAATTTATGAGTTTATATGAGGGGATTACTCCTATATATATTTGGTATGTTGAGGCTTGATTCTATGTAAGGGGTTGTCTAAAGCCTAGTTATTGGTGTTCAAATCCACCTCACATCACCTAATATTTAACCAAGCTTAGACAATGAAGAAATTTTATCCTTGAATTTGTATATCATGTTAATACATGAGATTTGGCTTACCGTTTGGTGATGAAATATAAGGTCAATAGGGTCCCTATAAATAAAAATAAATAAGACTAGACATTTATAATTTTCTAGATCACTTTTTAGCATAAAGAAAGAGCATACATGAACTAGGATTGGGAGACAAAAATTACTAGTGTTATTTTTGATTCTCTAGATCACCTTACAATGCAAGAGAAGAGCATATGAAAAAACCATAGAAATTCAATAAAGAAACAAACAAATGCTAATGTAAATAAATAAAAACTTTAATTCAAAATGTTATAAAAAATCTGTTTTAGTTTGAATGCTTTGGCCAATAGTGTTGTGAAACAATTGGTTAGTAGTTTATAAAGCATCTTTAACAAGTGAAAACCTATAATTCAGTGAACTTAAAAACATTATTATTATAATCAACCATAAATGAAATATGTATTCATGGTTGCATGCATATTTTTTATACCTTAATTTTTATATGAAAGAGAGCTTAAATGGATACCTGTGTCAAAATTTATGGCCTCTAAAAGATTACAAGTCAGGTACAAATTTTCCATTCCTTAATAAAAATTTGTCATTCTTTAATATGAATTTTCCATTAAACTAATTTTATATTTATCAACACAATTTCACTATTTATTATCACGAATTCACTATTTTATAGTAAGAATTAGTTGAGATACAAAATGAATTTATTTTTAGCCAAAAAAACTAAAATAGAAAAATAGAAAAAATCAAAAGTCATACTTGAATGAATTCACTATTTCTTAGCAAAAAAATACCATTAATCGATATTAACTCATCATTTCATATAATTAATTCACCATTAATTAGAAAATTTGAAATCAAAAACAAAAAAATGTTGAATCATACCTATGATGATTTCATCTAAACTCAAAATAAATTCATCACTTTACTCGATGAATCCATTATTAGTAGAAAATGATAAAACTAAAAAGATAGAAAATGATTACCTGAGATGATTTCATTGAAATCTAAAATATTTTCACCATTAGACAATATGATTATTTGTTTCCCACTATGATTTTTCTATTCCTCAATTTTACATAGATTAAACCTACATACAAATATAAAAACACAAAAAATATGAATTAGTTCATGAGTAGTACAATTTCACCATTTTGTAGAATGAATTCATTGTTCCATAAAACCATTTTTTTAAAACTTAGAAGATGAAAACAACCAAATAAAACTCACTATAACTAATTACATTTTATCTGTAATAGCCAATAACTTATACTAGAAATTTTTTAAATATACAAATTAGTAAAAAAAATTAACTACACTCTGAAAACTGATGAAAATGTTTTAGAAAAATATTGTGAACTTTATTCCCACCATGCATGCCAAAATGTAATACACATAATTTATAATGCAAGTTAGAAACCAATAATGACTATCATTTCTTATTCTAAAATTAACATAAACCTCAAAAAAAAATTGAAAGAGTAAAAAAATAACATAAATCTTCACCTGACAACAATGAAATCAATTCCTTCATCAAATTAGATGTGTACTTTATCACTTGTCTATGGTTGCTAAAATGAAAACTCTTATGCAAAGGAATTTCATTGCGTAATCAAAAGTTAGGTGATGATTTTGATCTCAAAAGGATGAAAGTGTCTATGGATCATAACATGATTATTCTAATGGATCAAAGTACATCCATTTATAGATATTTTAGATGGAAAATAAATGTTTATATTTAATTTTAAATTATTAAATAATTTCAAATTTGGATGGTGGATATGAAGTCAAATAGTCAAGTGTATTCAATAGATTTATTAAGGATTTATGAGGTAGTTGAAATAAATGGTTAAGTTTTTTGTAATGATATTGAATGAGTTGAATGGACATTGATTGGGTTAAATGTCATGAATAAGTTTGTTAGAATGTGCAACAATGTGTTAAATAAGTTTGTTAGGATGTAGAATGCCTTAATGATGATGGTTGAATACTTTTAAATATTTTAATGATGTTTGAATAAGTTGGTTATTGGTGAAATGAGGTTAGTTAAGTGAGATGATGAGGTGGCATGGGTTTTATTATTTATTTATATTTTTTGGTGCATGATTAATTAACTTAACTAAAGATTAATTGATTAATTAATCAAAATGAGTCAAGTTAGGTGTAATTTTTTTGTATTTTGACAACAAATGGATTATTAAGGTAAACTGGTGAAATTAATAAAGTTGATGATTCATAGATTAAATTTTGACACTATAATGGCCGAATTTAGGTGTCTACACATATACATAATACAAATGACATAAAGAATGTATATGCCATCCCACAACTTTAACACAACTTAATTTTCAACATTATGTATATTGGTTTCAATCATGATTAATTATAAATTTACATTATATCACCATAGGAAATTTTTAAATCCAAGTTGAATGATTGTGCATTGGAATATCTAAGATAATTCCATATCAAGAAATAAAACCATAGTCCAAAAACTTTATACTAAGTTTAATGTTAGTTATAAAAATTATATGTGAGAGAAAGAGGTTTTGGTCCTATTCTCTACATCAAATAAGACCTCAGGGGAAAGAAGAAGCTTTGAGAACATGAATTATGCCTACTAGGCCTTGTAGCCTTACTTGATTACCTTGTGTATTGTATAATATTTGCTAACACATTCAAATCATGGTGTGTATTTTCTTCCATATTTAGTATTTGAAAAGAACTCTGGGATCATTGGGATTCATAACATTTACCATGGAAAATATTTAAATAAATTAAGACTCTAAGAGCTCAATGAAATTAATCAAAAGATTCACAAGGAAAATCGGGAGTTGAAAAAGATGGTTCATAAATTGTAAGTGAATAATAGCTATAAAAGAAATTGGCCAATTGCAAAATTTCCTCATATAAGCTATGGATGAGGGGAATAAGTGTATATCCAAATTATAGAAAAATAAATAATTTATTTTTAGAATAATGGACTAGATAGAAGGAAGGAATCTCTCTATCCATGGGAAAGCTACAAAAAGAATTAGCATCGAAGCAGTTATTTTTGTAATTTCTCCTATTAAATTATAAAGAGTTGAAAAAGAGAAGGTTCTTTTAATATCAAAAAAAATTCCTCTACACCTCATTTCAAATCCATAATATAGATAATAGTTTAAAACATTCCACCATATGATTTGTATTCTAATGAAAAATTATGTTAGACTCTTGGTGATTTTAAAATATATACTATAGGAACTAGCTAAATTTTATTTACATATTTGGATAAAATTTGATGAATAATATGGGTTATAGTGTTTAATGTCTTGGAAAGTATGGCCACAAAACAAATAATTTTATATAGGTTGAGGCTACACCATAATATGAAGGTTTAGAGTATTTTTTTGGTAACATAGAGGTTGCATAATGTTCAAACATAGTGGAGACAATTGTTTCTTCTAAATAGGAGGATGCCAAGTTACATTTCAAAAAAAAATACAAAGGATATACAAAGACCCCAAGATCAATGTATAACATAGCCAAAGAGATGGAAACATTTCAATCGAGTATTTATCACATCATCAATCCATATGGCTAAAGAATAATTTCAAGCATTTAAAAAATAAGGGAAACCTTAAAATAATGATAAAGAAATTAATGCATCACCACTCCATAAACCTTGTGTAATAAAACATATAATAAACACAAAATATTTAATAAAATCATCCATATATGATTTTATTGTACAATAAGAGGTTGTGTATTTTTTTTTTCGAAATGAGTAACCATTGTGTGGATATGCAGAAGAGGAAACAATCCATCAGTAAAGAGCTCAATTTCTTTAATAATAAAAATTCTGAAGACCACTCTTCAAACCATTATGTAGAGTAATGAAATAAAAATAAAGGGTAAGATATACTTTTAAGGGCATTGAGAATAATTTATTTCATACATTGCAGCATTAGTGGACATCAAAACATAAAGTGTCAAAAACTACATTCTCAACTTCACCCCATGAGTTAATTATAAATGCAAGTCAAGGAATGTATGATAGCTAATATAAGTGGTTATGAAATGATCAATGCACCTAAATTTAAAAATTTAAAAATAAAATGAAAACTTTACACATAAGTAAAAAAATAACATTCCATAAATGTATCCTCAACACCATTGGAATATGGAAGTGATAACACATCATTCTTGGATTCTTAGATGAAATATTTACATGGTTTCCTAGAATAATCTTGTAAATATGTGCATTCAAATACATTTAATAATCACAATGGTTTTATCATTCATTTGAGCATTGCAATGATTTTAGCATAGATATGTAAGTTTTATTTCAACATCACAATGGTTGTTTTATGCACATATAGAACTGGAATAGACATGACAATTATTGTATCATGTGTTTTTAAATCTAATTTAGGTATTAAAATAGTTGTATTATGTAAATTGTTTGGCATCTACAAGCATGCTATGTGTACCAGATAATGGCTCAATGTTGGAAGAGGAAAATCATGATATGATTTCATGATTATCAAAAATGAGAGAAATGAAAATGCACTCAAGGTAAGTATCATTCAAAATTACAAATAATTTTTTTGATTTTACGGGTGTATGTTGTAAAAACATATGCAAACTAAGAAAAATAAGAGTTAAGATTGAATCTTGGCATATACACAACATTCATATGGAAGGTATTTGTACACATTCATTTGGTTCCAAATTGCCTCTTGTAATAAGTGGTAACTTCATCATCTACCCAAAGAGGTCCAATTAAACTCTAGGATATTACTAAAACCTGCTCTTCATAATTTTATTGAGGTGTTTGGGTTATAAATATGTTTCATGGACCTATTCTGATCATATTTAACATGAAAAAACATTTTTTATGTCATTGGGAAGGAAAAAACACACACAAATATGCAAATCTCTTATTCATGTTTTTAATCTATGCAATATCACTTATTGACCAAATGATCCTACATAATACACCCTAGGTAAATAAAACATATTTATGAGCTCCCAATCATGAATCTTACATGAGATCTTTCACTTAATTTTTGTACTTAGAAAATTCAAATTCACACATCTAAGATCCATATTTTTTATATGGCTAAAATTTACAAAGATAATATTCTACCAATAATAATGTATACAAAATATTATTTTCATAACATACCAAGGTAGAGTAGAGTATATAAACATTAGAAGCTTTGTATTCATAAATGACAATTCTTCATGCAACACAAAGATGGTCTCATACCAGTGATCCTACCTTGATGTATGTTATTTTATTAATATTAAAAATTCTTAATGGTTATTTATTCACATAACTATTAACACTTGAATATAACCAATAATAACCATTACAAATAGCTAGACAATTAAACCATGAACTGCATAAAAGCATTGTCTACTAGCATGTAATTAATAATACATATAAAAATATTGATGATCTACATTATCTCCACCTTAAAACAAGTTTGAGTTTCTTTAAACACAATTCATAGATAAAATGATAAACAATGGAATAAATAGAGAAGACAAAATTTGAAAAGTTTCAATCTTTGAACCAATGCTAATGTTTAAATTTGTGCACACAAAAACCAATATTATAAAATGGAAAGGAAAACCCACTATTTTTTCAATTTTTTTTCTTTATTGTTTGATGGTTGAGCTTTAATTTATTTATCATATAATGGTTTATTTAATGTTAACTAAGAATCAAGTGGTTTATCTTTGGTTGATTGATTATTTCAAGATTGAGCTTTGATTGACTAATCATTAGGAGGCTACGTTTTGGTTGACTAATCATCCAGAATTTGAGCTTCAGTTGACAACCCAAAATGTATATCCAATTTTTTTAATGATAATGTACATCTAGGTCCATTATATTGGATTTAAAGAGCTTAATTTGATTTATTATTAGGTTTTAGAGATTTAATTGCTTTAGTTGACAACCTGAAACATACATCTATATTTTTTAGAGGGGAATGTATGTCTAGGGAGGAACATATAGACAAAATGGGTTTTGCATGAGAAGTTATGAATATGGTTAATACAAATATTAATTACATTTCAATATATATAAAGGGGTATATAGTTGGGATGAAATTTTATAGTCTAATATTGGATGTATTTTTCCTTTGTCTTTTTTCTATCTTTCACTTTTGTTTGATAACTTGTTACTTTAATTTCATAATTTACCATACAGTGACCTTTTTATAGTGAGCCCTTCAATTAATTCATTGGTTGGATTTGTATTAATCATATTAACATTATATTACCTTTAATTTTTTCCATGATTATGATCCCTCTCTATTTTGAACATAAGTGCCCTTAATTTAAAATTTGTGCACCACAAGTATTTTTCAGGATAACACTTCCTTTACATCAACATAGTCTCAAATGAAAAATATGTCATGACTCTATTTTATCCAAGGAGACATATTTTCATCCAAATTTAATTTTAAAAAATCATATTTCACCTTCTTTTTTAATTCAATGTCTATACCATGCATACACACTCACTATAATTGACTATTTAAAAAAATAGATACCTATTCAAACTGGTGGCCCAAATTATCATTAAAAATTATTCCCCTAATTTTTTATTCACTAAACTATGGTAGGTAATTTTATTCTGATGTTAATGATTTAGAAGGACTTAGAATCATAGACATTTAATTCTTGTCATAGTATTATAATCCTTTGCCTTCTTCAATCTCCATAATCTAAACACTTTTGCAATCAGGTTAGAAGACTTTGTAGTATTCCATATGTTAATGGAACATGTTTTTGAGGGATTTTTTCTCAAATTCAAAACCTAACTAAAAACTAAATATCCATTCATCATTCCATTCAATTTTACCATGCTTCCTGTCAACTAAGTATTTTTCTTTGGAATCTAAATCTAATGAGTCTAATGAGGTTGCTTCCTCATTGACTACCTATTTTTCAAGTCTATAACACACATCCTTTGTTTTCAATGAAATAAAATTATTTTTCTAGTTATGATTCACTTTGATTTCTATCAACCACCTCTGACCCAATAGTGCATCATATGCTTCATTTTATAATAAGATGACCACAAAATTTAACAAAAAGGGTTGGGTTCTAATAATTACATTTGATCCCATATGTAAACCTAATACTTAATGCAATGTTGATTTACTCCTACTAGTTGGAATGGCAAAGGCCATATAATTTGCTTCTCAAGAATTTTTGAAGTCTTTTTTGAAACAAAATTCATGATAGAAACACTATCAATAATATAATTTATCAAATTTATGCCCAAATTTTCCATATGCACAAATATCAATTTTTAGGCTAGGCTCATCCTCAAGAACATAGGATCAATTACTTGGTCACGTAACAAAGGGGCTTGACTATGTGTTCATTTTTATATTTTGTTCTCTCCCCATCACTTAAAATTAGGTCTGCCATTGAATTCTCTATGTTCAAACAATGTCCTATATGGCAGTTATTAGGGCATTATTTATTTGTATAATGTATTTTAATAATTCAATAATGTTCATTGGTATAATGGTCTACAAGACATGTTCAATAACTTTTTAAAACTCCAAAATGATTATCATTGTACTTGTAAGTTAATTTTAGTGACTTCATTCTTAAATCATGGACCTCTTGACTTCCACCCTTTCTTCATCCAACCTTTCCTTCTTCGTGCATGGGTCAAGGTAATTGGATTTATTCATTCATGTTCTAGTAATTGATATCCTTACACTCAACGACATCAATCATATTAAATTTTTATTTCTTTGGATAATTTCTATTGTTATGATTTTTATGACCACACCATATATGTAATTATAATGTCATTTTGGGTAGATAAATAACTTTTCAAATAGCCCCATTCATTGCATTCCCAACATTTCACAATTCACCGTCCTTAAGAGTCATAATAAATATGAGTCTCAATGTCATTATTATTTAGTCATTAGTGATTCCTTAGTAGCATGATGCATGGTATCAATGGATTTCCTTACATGAAAAATACTTGACCACTCTTATTTTGCTAATTCTATAGGAAATTGTTAACTGAATTCCCTATGACTTAAAAAATATTAAACACAAGATCCTTGTTTTATTCCTTTAGTTCCTTCATCATCCTAAGCATGTCATTCTTTAAGGATCACATTTATCCAAGTTAATTGTTAGCATTAAAAATAGGGTCATCATATTTTTCATCCCTTCACATGTAGTAACATCTTTTTATCACTCTCAATTTTAATGGTTCAATCATATGCATATTCATTGAGGGTGGGACCATCTTCATCATCCTTTGCAATGAGGAAACCAACCCTTTAATGAAAAATTATTTATTCAGGCCATCATAAGGTTCTTTTTTAAATTTCTCAATTATTATTTGAGTCTTTTGTTATAGGCATAAATTTTCTCATGCTTACCTTGCTAGGTATTATATTTCTATAATAATATCATTATCATCCTTACGAGTTTGAATTATTTATCACAAGATTTCTTAGGTGTTTTCCATCTTCCTTTCTCTAATATTGGTTCATCTACATACCAGTCAATAATATTCCCCTGAAGGGTGGGTGGTAATATTTTTAACCACATACATTATTTTGTATTCCATTGGGATTATATATGGTGATGCACATTCTATAGAGTCTTACAAGATCCTTTGCTTTGTCATTAGTGAAATTTAACAACTTTTAATGTTATAGAGATGGATTTAATGGGGTAATAATAGATCTATCATGGTTTTTAAAATACAATCATACCCCTTAAAAAGTTAAATGCCAATAATTCATTTAATTTCTTAGTATTATTAGACACATTGTTACATTCCAACCTTATTTTGATAGGGACTCATATACTATCTTATACATCATCATGTCCATTTTTGTGCACTCTAAATTTTAGTTCAAACCACCCCAAAATTTCATTTGATTCAATTACAACACCCTCTAACCCAAAATATATGAAAATTTCCACATTTGATTCTTATAAAATGGTCTATTGTAATATCCACCCACTCCTTATTTCAAGTGTCATAGGGTCCACTAATTCCAGCTAAACCCTTTCTTAATTTTACCTCCAACTTTGGCTACGACTTCTCACACTTCAACCTTGGATTTTTCTTGGGCTTATTATTTTTACTTTAGTTTTTGGATTTTATAAATGTCTATATGGTATAAACTTTGTCTTATTTTGTGTTTTCCACCAATAAAGTCAACCATTAAATTTTAGATCCCCTTCCTGATTATGTCTCTATATCCCACTTTTTTTTTGAGTCAATAACATGAATTATTATTCATACATGATAGTCTTGTTATTTTTTAAGTATTTATGCCATTGAAATATATTATTTCATTATGTTTCATGATTATGTTTCACATATCAATATTAATTTTACCTAGTGTTATTTAAGGTAATAATGCTAAAATGTATTATAGATCAATTCTATTGAAATAATATTCTACTAATAACAATGCACATATAATTTTAATTGTATAACATACTGAGGTAGAGAATATTATCTAAACATTAGTAGCTTTGTATTCATAAAAAAAATTGATACCATTCATATGGTATAGGGAGGACTTGATACCAATACCCTTACCTTAATGTCTATCATTTTGTTTATAAGACAAATGGCTTAATGTTTGTTGGTTGAAATAAATTTCAACATATAATTTAACCGATAAGATCCATTATAACTTCCTAACACCAATAATATAACTAGTAAGTGCATAACAACATCAGTTACTAACATTTAATTAATAAGACATAGGTAATAATATTTATGGTCCATAATATTTAGCTACTCTATCTTTCCACTAAATCAAATATTTTTTATATTTATTGCCTTTTGTCTTCTTGGTTATTTTATAATATATCACCATCTCTTTATCTTCCCTTACCTTATCAAGAAACTATTATCTCCAATACATAATTGAAGAATCTGATCTAGCATCTTCATCATTGGTTTGTCCCTCGTGGCAAGTGTAAAAATTATCTATATTGAATATAGGCCAGATATCAACCCCATAAGGTATCTCTATCTCATAAGCATGTGTTATAAACTTTATCATAGTTTTACAAGACAATATTCATCCACTTTAGGTTTTTATACATTCTTTTGGGGAACCTTTCTTGTCTCAAATGAGCCAAAATCAAGTCACATACTTGGATCTCATTATGTTATTTTCAAATATTCACATTGGTTTTAATCCATGAAACTCATTTCTATCTTATATTTCACTTCCCTATGAAATCCATATATATATATATATATATATATATATATATATATATATATATATATATATATATATATATATATATTCATTTGATTTAACACTTCTACTCATACCAATTATATCCCTCAACTGACTAATGTCTCTAGGGATATAACCATACACAATATAAATTTGAATCTTGGTTGTACTTCTACTGACTAACTTTTTTAATCAAAAAAATATTTTTCTAATATCATATGACCACTATTTGGGCTTATGCCCTACTAAATATCTCAACATATTTTTAGTGTTTTTATTCACTACCTCTGTTTACCCATATATTTGTAAATGGTGGGCTGAACTAAAACTCAAATTTGTGCCTAACTTATTCCACAAAGTTATCTAAATGTTTCAAAACAAAAATCATATTCATATCTAAAAATATTCTCTTGTAATCCATGTGATCTTATCACCTCCTTGAAAAATCAATTTTCAACATTTGTGGCATCATTTGTATTCTTATATGTTTTTAAGTGTTCCATTTTGATTAAATTTCAAAAAAAAAAGATATATAATATTTACCTCTTTTTATCCTTGGTAAACCAAGAATGAAATACTTTTAATTCCCATGTTCTTTCTAGTATTGGAAATGATCGATAAAAACCTACATTTTGACTTTTTCCCTTGGCATGTTGACAAAATCTACAACCTTACACAAAATTATTCACATCCAAGTTAATCCTTGGATAATATTAACTCTCATTCAAATGTGCTAATGTTTTACCCATGCTAAAATGGCCAAGTGGTCCTCCACTATGTTTTTATCCTATTGAATTCTCCATCATTGATCTTGTAGGCATACACAATTCTTTTCCTTTGAAAAACAAACTATCTTGAAAATATAATTTCATCCATGGAGTTTTATTCATGTCATTTTGATTTTTTCATGCTTCCTATACATCCTAATAATCCAACCCCTCTTCACATAAAGTCTCATTTAGTCAAAATTAACAACTTCTACTCTCATTTCATTCACCATAAGACACCTTATACTCAATACATTTACAACTCTATTTGACTTTCCACTTATGTGTGTCAAAAAAAATGAGTACTTTTAATAAATACAACCCATTTTGTATGTTTTTAATTTAACTTAACTTTATTATTTATGACATGCAATTATTAATGATCTATGTAAAAAACAAACCCCTTGGGAAATAAATAACGTCTCTAATTATTGAGATCTTGCACTATGGCATAAAAATCTTGATAATAAAATAAATTACTTACACTTTGTTTCACTTAACTTCTCACTACAATAAACAATGGAATTATTTTTTAACTCAAAACTACTCCTATCATTGTTTCACTAGTATCACAACCAACTTGGGATACATTTTTATAATACAATAATGGTACTAGTGGTTGTTCCATCACCTTATTTTTAAAATATGAAATTTATTCTATATTGAAACTACCCATTTAAACTCTTTTCATACACCTCTCAGTGTTTTTATAAAAGGTGCATATATTCCACAAAATGTTATAATGAATTTATAGTAAAAACTTGTTAACCCTTGAAAACCTCTTTCTTTAAACATACTCTTTGGTGATGGCCACTCAATAATAAATTTACATTTTTTGGGTCCATTATTAAATAATCATGAAAGATAACAAACCCAAAATAAACTAACTCTTCCTTCATAAAAATGCATTTCTTCAAATTGACCAAAAATGTATCTTCTTTAAATTTTTGTAATTATAACCCCAAATGAAAAAAATGCTCTTTTGTGGTTATACTAAATATTAAAATTTCATCCAAATAAATAATAAAAAACTTTTCCAAATATGGCTTCAATACTACATTCATAAGGGTTATAAATGTGCCTAGTGAAATTGTCAATCTTAATGGCATAACTAACCACTCATATAACTTGTTCATTATTTTAAATGTAATTTACCACTCATCACTTTTACTAATTTTCATTTATTAATACTCACTCTTCATATAAATATTTTTGAATTACCTTTCTCCATGCAAATAATTGACCAATTCATTCATCTAAAGCAATGGAAACATGTACTTGATTTTAGTCTTTTTTATGGTTCTTGAATTCATAAACACACACCATTCCCCATATTTTTATTATCTAATACTATTATAACAACGCATGGTCTCAAACTTGTGCTTTTGAAAACCTTATGTAACAATTCTTGTACTTGTCTCTTCACTTCCTCATTTTTCATAAGTGTCAATCTATGTGTTGCCTTATTTTAAAATTTAGTTCAAATAATTAAATTAATATGTTGGATAATGTTCCTCATAGGTTTAAATCCATCTAATAAATCTGTTAAATAATCTCAACATATCCATTAAAAAAATTCTACACTTCAAACAGAATTTCACTCACCTTGTTTGTTGTCCCAACTTGTATAGGTTCGGGAAAGAAAGATAAACATGCATTCTTATTATTTACTTCATTAAAAAACTATTTTATGAAAATTAATAAAAATTTTATATTATTTCCCACTTTTTCTCACATGTCCTTTATTGGAATAAATGTAAACCTTGCACCATGATTCAAAAATTGTGTACATATTTTGTCTACAATCATTCACAACCTTTCTATCAAACTGACAAGGTCTACCCAAAAAATGGCATACATTCATGGGAATACTTTTAAAAAAAACTCATCCCTATATGATTCAATATGAAAAATAACCATACATTTTTTATTCACTAAAATTTGATGTCCATTTTGCAACCAAAACACCTTATAAAAATTTGGGTGTGTTATTATTTTTAGTTTTTCTTTTCTACCATCTAATTATATACCAAGTTATGTTTGATACCACTATCAACAATAACCTTAAAAAACTTACCTATAGATTTTTATATGGTTAAAATTATAATCTTTATTTTCACCAATTCATTCTCCTTCTTATCTAGTTTTAAGGACACTCTCTTCATCATGATAATCTCTCCATGTTTTGGTTCCATCATGAAATTTGGGGATACAACACATTTTCTCATATAATTTATGATGTGATTACTTGACTCTTTTCATTTAATATTTTTATAAATTATTTTGGGAATTAAAAGGCTCTATGCCCAACATATCCATAACCAAAGCATGTACCCATGAATACTCTACCATAGTATTTTCTTCCTCTTAGATAATATCCTCTTCCTCTTGGTGCATGATATTTATTTTGAGACTTTTTGTCTTCTCATTTGTGTTTAGGTTATCCACTACTAGTGTTTGTTTGGCCTATTCATATAAAAAACTAAAATGCAAGAAATTGTATAAACATGGGGTGTTTCCAAGGGGAATCATTTTTAAAGTGAAACAATGAATCAAAAGAATCTAAAATGAACTCACGTCCCAGTTACTTTACAAAAATGGCCATGGCATTTCAATAAATTATATGGGACTTTATTAGGTGTTTTTGGGACATTTTTTATACCTAATTTTTTTATAAAAATGTTTCAATAGTTTAAAAGACTCTAAAATTTCCTATGAAACTAACCTAAAAAAATTAATTTTTAGCATGTTATATATTTTAAGTTTTTGTAAATACTATATTCTATAAGTTTTTTATCTTTTATGGAAAGAAATAAATTATTATCTATTTTATATATATATATATATATATATATATATATATATATATATATATATATATATATATATATATATATATTAATGTATAAACATTTCCATGTCATTTTGTTTCCAAGGTTTTTCTTAGAAAATTGGCATTTCCATGTTTTAAATATATTTTTGTTTTTATTTCCCTTTCTTATAAACTTAGCTAGAAAACTTTCCTCTACCTCTTGTTGTATTTTTTTTTTCTTCTTGAAAAATTATCTTCTACCTTTAATGCATATTGATAGCCTACTTCTATATACCTTAACTTGATCATTTCAATCTCATCTTGTATATAAATATGAATACCATTCACATACCTTTAGATTTTTTTTTCATCATCTCCAATACAACGAGCCTAAATGGTGAACTTATAAACTCATATGCATAATCATTTACACCCATATATATTTGCTTCAAGTTTCACATATTTTTAAACAAATTCATTTTATAATCATAAATTAAAAAAATTACCTTTCAAACTTACAAACATCCTATCCCAAGTCACGATTTTATATTTTATTCTTCTCACTCTTTCTATCTACACACAATCCCACCATAAGGATACATATACCTTTAAATTAACATAGTAAAACTTCACTCTCTTTGGGTCCTCAATTATCTCATAGTCAAAATAATTTATATCTTACTGATCTAATCAATAATCCCCTTGGGGTATAATATTCCTAAATAGTTATATGTGTCCAACCTTAGATTTCCTCATAACTTAAAAAATGCCTTCAAAATTTTGCCTTTGGTTCATCTATGAATTATTAAATCTAATTTTATGGGATTCCTAATTTTTTATCATCATCACTCATATCTATAACTATAATTCTTCTGTTTTGTGAAACCTATATACCATCCAATCTAGATTGTATTTCTCTATACATATTTTTCAAGTCTAAAACTATTAGTACTCTTCTACCTCTTGCATAGAGTGATATTATATTTGAAATTAATACTCTTCACAAATATCATAAAAAACAAATCAATACTTTACAACCTATAACTCAGTCAACTAGAGCCTCACATAATTAACCAATCAAGACAACAATAATTTGATACCAAATGATGCAGATGGAAATGAAGGGGAATAAATGGACTTTTCCCCCAACCTAGATTTAACTCACTCCCAAATGGACACAACATAAAACATAAGCTCAGACTTGGAATCAAACATGCTCTTTTTTCTTTGAAAGATAGTGTTATAGATATTTGGTACACACACACAAATAATTATTTATTAAACACAAACTTGAAAAAGAATATAAACCAATTTAGAAACTCAATGGATTTATCACACTCTCCATTATGTTATAAAAAAAATCACTTATAGATAGTTTCTCTCCAATACTCTACCTTGATCTCTTTCTTTCCCACTTGAGACTAACTCATGATTGACTCTTGGCTCTTTCCAATTAATCTAAATCTCACTTGACTATTCTAACAGCCTATAATTATTCTTATAGTTTCCTTATTCTTATAAAATGGTACACATGTCAAAAATATGAATTATAATTAATTCATTTAGTTTTATCTTCATTGTTGGAAAAACTAGTGAATATTATAAACCAATAATTTCATAACCATTAGTTATTACATACTAGTAATTTTGAAACTGCTAGTTATTATTAAAGTGATAAGTGGTAGTTCATTATCTACCTGAAATGGGTTCAAATTGAACTCTAGGAGATTATTGAAACATGTTCTTATTTATTTTACTTAGACTAATTATAATTATCTTCAACACGTTTAAACATTTATAACATCACTGATAAAGTGTAAAAATGCACAAACATATGCAAATTTTGACCCATGTTTGTATTTTATGCAAGATTACTTGTTCACCTAGATGTTCCTACATAAAAAAATACTAATATAGGATCAATAGTCTTAAGAGTAACATTGAAGAGGAACCAAATTCTTCCACAACATGAAATGAGCAACAACATGGTTGACCTTGCCTATAATATCCCAGACTTATTTTTTATCCTCAATTTTAATTAACATATTTATTCTAAATATGTTCATTGTTAATATTTACATGAGATAGGACATATAATTCCCTCAATTATTTACTACACATAATTGGGTTTGTGTAAATTTTATAGAGGTATTTTTCTAGGTTAATCCTTATAGTAAATGTTTTCTCAATTTGTCTTCCTTAAAATCTTCTTCACTTCATTCCTTGACCTCATTTATCTTATTATTTGGTGCTTTATTACACACTAGAAAATAATAAGGACTCTAAAATGTGGTATTGCTCTCAACATCTATAATTTTCTATTTTTTAAAGGGTTATTGAGTCTAAGATGGCATTTCCATGTGGCCTCTAAATTCCTTGCAAGTGATTTAGCCTATACCTTTAGTAACACCATATGTTTTTCAAAATTTTGGCCTGAATATAACTTATTGGATTATAAGACCTTACTAAAATTGATATAAAACATGTGCACCATTTTAAACCCTTTTTGCAATCTAATTAAAAATAGATTTATCATACACCATTAAAAGAAAATTATTCAATAATTACTTCTCAATTGAATCATTATTCTCTTCTAACTTGTAATTTTTATCCCATTAGTGTCAATGATTTTTTTAATCATGTTGAGAGTGTTAGGGAAATTATTGATCAAAACAACTTTATTCAATCAGTTTTTTGAAATTAACCTGACATCTAGTGTGTTCCTATTATTATTGGACACCATTTTCATTTACAATTTTATTCAAAAACAAATATATCCTATTATCAAGTATATAATAAGCATTAATCATGATACAAACCCCATCACAATAAATGATGGTCTACATTGAGGGTGAGATACTAACATGACCATTCAATGGTGTTATTTATTCCACACTCAAAAATACCACCTTTATCAAGAATTAATTTTTATAGTTAATGAATGCAATGATAATTTACATATAACCTATGATTTAAGGACTATGTATGTATATGATTTATAGGGGTCATTCAATGATAATACACTTTCATCCTATCATCTACAAAAAAACATGACTTTGACCCCTTTAATCTTGTATGCATGGCACCATTATTAAGTATTTATATGTTATGAGTTAATTTTAAATTAAGGTTTGACACCCCTCCTAATCATCTAATTCATTGCAATTAATTATAGATATAGAGGCCTATCTCAAAATTATGTGCTCATGAGAAGATCTACAAGTAATCAACTTCTCTATATCAATGTTGATAGTTGAAATTGGATAACTTTATAGAGATGTTTTTGGATTATTTAAGAATAATATTGCACTTCTAGGTTAGAGTTAATAATTTGCTCCTTGAAATTATAATTATTTATGAGTTTCCATATAAAAATAGAGAATCAATTCCTTTATCAAGGGCCAAATTCAATATTTACACCAATGTGATGGGTTTGGTTAAGTTTTTAGTTCCCTAAGGTATGTATACTAATAAATCCCATTTAAAATTGCATTACCATCACTTAAAGGTGTATACACATAATATTTTCAAACTTTATAAATTATTGATGATTTCTATATTACAAGAACCCATCGAGTCTTAATCTCTCTAAGTGCATGCCTTAAGGGGTGCACTAGGAAAGGGGTGGGAATACTATTGGTTATTTATAGGATTTTTTTCCTTTATTTCCAATTTTTATCAATCCAACTAGTTCCTAAAAACATTCCCCTAAGCTTTGCCTCCTCTTTTTCACACTCCTCTAGTATTTTACCACCTTCATTAGCCATTTTCTTAACTTAAACCCCTCTTTGATGGTTTACATGACTATGTCAATTGTGATTACCTTGTAATCTTATTTACAAAACTTATGTAGGGTCTAGGGCAGCCCCTGTCCAACCTAGTCTATGACCTACTTAGTTTTTATCAATTACAATACTAGGTCGATCGGGTTGATGTTGTTAGCCAAAACCTTTAGAAGGGTTTAAGGTTAGATCCACCTATATAAACACATCCATTTTTCCATTTTTAGAGAGTAGACAAGAGTTATTATTCATTTTTGCTTCTTTACAATCTGTTCTTCCACCATTTTACTTAAGGAGTCTTATCTTAGGGTTTCTACTTGGAGAAGAATTTAGTCTCATGGAGAAGTCCTAGATGCTTTGGCATTTCTTAGTGATCCTTACAAACCAAAACAACCTCTTTTTAATCACCTTTGGCCAAGGGAGAGATTGAGTCTCGATGATCTCATCTTCCAAGTAAGTATCTCTAACTTTTCTCCTCTATTTGGTACATAGAAGTAACATTAGTAATGACTTTTGAATAATATTCTCTTTCTCCATTCATCAGGGTTTTACCTATACATAGATTAATTAGGATTTTCTTATGCATGTTTAATTTTATTATTTATTACCCCCATTTTATGCCACCAGCTTTGGTGAGAACTAGATTAGATTTTTACTTTACTTGTTATTAGTATAGTGAATATGAAAACATAGGACTTAGTTATGGTTATTGCATAGTTTTGCTTGACTGGAGGATTTGGAACCCTCCCTAGTAATATTATTATGATAAGATATACCTTTAATATGTCTAGAAAATCCATATTGGTCATGACCTATATTATCTAATGTATCCCCAGTCAGAAGTGTAAGTAAGATCTATCTTCTCCAAGCTAGGATTGGTTTGTAGATCTAATGAATTTATCATTGCATAAAAAAGGCATCCCATAATAATAAAATATAGGTTACCTTTGTATGCCCCATAAAATTGAAATTTGTAGCTTCCCAGTTGTAGGACAATTCATTTTTCTTACTTTCTTCTATATATACTATCACCATATCCATTAATGGGATAGTTTTGTTGGAGTTATCCTAGGTTTGTACATCATATTTTATGATGTCTTAATCTTAGTCATAGTATAATTAGTTATAGTTTTTGTTTGTATGATGATTTTTAGTAATAACTCCTCTCGAGATTAAGATAAAATAGTGTAAGTAGAATATATAATGATAGACTTATTTTGTAAAAGGAAACTCGTGTATAAGTACCTGTATAATATTTTAATAATATAAAACTATTTACATATTATAATAAAGTATTAGAGTGGATTATACCTAGTTTATAGATGGTTTAATAATTTTGAAGGGGGTATCCCTATGTTTTATTTCCCAAAATAATGGCAATCTTTTTTTTAAATAATAATTTTTAAAGTTATGTAAGTTTTATTTGCAAGATTTTTATGTGGTTTATCCAATGTTAAATTAATTTATAGGGATATATAAATTTTTTTATTTCATGCATAATTTATTCAAATCATTCCTCTCATGCATTAGATAAATTTACATTAATTTTTATTATTTATGTGATAAGTGCTTATAAGTTATAACTACCACCCCCATCTATGCACATCCTTTTCTACTAGGCTATGTGAATATGAATTTGTTGGTATCAATTACAAATATGTCTATGACCACATCAATCCCTCCTCATTAATGCCTACAATTTTTGGATCTCCATTCATTTGTCATAGTCTTTGAATCTTCTTGATTTGCAAAATATTATCCATGTGGATATTTTCAAGTTCACTGCCAACTCAAAGGTTGAAAATGTGCTATAGTGTCAAAATAAAGTTCCCAAAATAATACATAGCTTAATATTTATATTAATCAGTGGTATTAATGACATAATTTAGCTACAAACATTTTAATTTAATCCTTGTATCAAAAAAATTAAAGCCATATATGATGTTTAGTGCAATGTTCACCATATTGTTGTTTGTGATCTAGTGGTAGTGATAAATTGAAATGGTTACAAACATGATGTTCATTGAGGTGGAAAATACACACTAAAGTCATATTTATGACTTATTTCCACTATTTAATATGTACCTTCTCGATGAGGCACAACCAACTAGAGGAGTGGAATAGAAAAAAAAAGTGGAGGTCTAAGCTACACTTCTAGTGATAAGAGTGTATGTCACTACTCACATTTTATAAAGGCTGGTAAGGCTTAGTCTAAATGATCTCAATGTGAATGATGTATTCTGATTCATAATTTTGAATTTTTGTTAGTGTGTTTTTTTCCCATTTACATTTTTTGTATGATATTTAATAATCATGTATGTTTGTCCCTAATTAGAGTGGTAGTTATCTCATTCCTATACTCACCCAAATTTTTCATAGTGCAATATTTCACAATATCTAATGATTATTTAAGGAGATCCACAATAAAAATATGCTCAAACCTAGTATTCTCTATATTTTTCTTCCTTTTTCATCTTTTTAGGCCTTGCCTAAGTGTCAAATTTACAATTTTTAAGCTCAACCCTTACAAACCCTGATTTCTAGTGTGGTATGGAAATTTCACCACTTTATGTAACTATCATGATGGTTATATAAAAATATTTGGTACTTTCATAATTTATTCCCTATATAGTGTTAGTTTTCCCTTCTTTGCATGTTTTTTAAAAATCATTCCCTAGATGCATGTGTTAATGCATTTTGCATGTTCAACCTCACATTTTTTATTTATTTATTTACACTTGCCTTCCTAACATTACAATTCAATATTAGTCATATATAATATAATTTTAGATGATGCTAAGATAAATCCAATAAACTACTAGTCAAATTTTTATTAACTCTCACATGCAACCTCTTCTATTTCCTTACAAATAATTCATTTTACTTTGAAATTTAGATTAAAAAAATACATTAAAATTGATAATATATGTTTTAATATAGATATATTACACCTTATATAACTTCATTGATAAATCAAATTGAATCTCAAAACAACATTTTGGTCATTTACATGAATTGGAGGAAGAAGCTCGCAAGCTTGTAACATAATGTTTTTTTATTCGTGAGAAACTAACCATAGTCCAGTTGTATCTTTTTTTCATTTTTTGATTATATTTTTATTTAATTTTGTATTCCTCTTATTTTATAATTTTTGGGTCATTATTTAACAAAATATATGTATTTAACAATCTAGGGATCAGTCAATTTCAATATTACATCAAGATCTTCTTCTCCACATGTTCTCTGCTCTAGTCTGGTTGGGGGGTTTAGTCTTATTTATTTTTTTATTTTTTATTATATTAGATTATTTATTTTAATTATATTAGTTTTAATATATAAAATTTAAAAATAAATACAAAAAATATATCTTTCATATTCATTTGCATTGAAAATCATTCAATTATTTATAGTTTCACTTACATGTAGAAAGTTTTAAAATAGTAGTATTGCATTTTATATTTAGAGTTACAAAAACATAATATTCCTTCATTAAAAAAAATAAATAAATTTATTTTGATTATTTTAATACATACATTCATAATAAAAAACAAGAAACAACTATTACACTCATTTGCACAAAAAAATAGAAAAATCAAAAGAAATATTTTTATTGATAAATTCATTCATTCTTCTTATATGTTTATAAAATATATTAGATTAAAAACTAAAATCATAAATAATAATTTTTAACTTATATAATATATCTATTTATGTCCAAAAGAAAAAAAATATATAAAAAATGCATCTAGTTTTTCAATTAAAACTTAAATTATTCATAATACAAAAAAATTGTTTATATTCATGAAAAATATGAATTTGTAGGATTAGATATTAGTTACACATATGAATTTTGAAAATTTATTAATTTTAGTTTCATTAATACAAAATCAAAAATTCAAAACATTCATTTTCAGCAAGAATTAGTTGAATTTTTGCATTATCAAAAATAACAAAAATAAAGAAAAATCAGCATTCATCTAGCTTAGCTTTAATTTAAAATTCATTAGTAGTTGTATATATTATTTCAAGAAAATTAAAATATATATACTTTATTTTATTTCATTATTTTTCAAGTCTAGCAATAACATAATTAATTTTATCATTTCAACACTTTTCTCTTTCTAAACAAACAAAAAAATGTCATTGAACAAAATATTTGATCTTTAAAATCAATAAGCATACATATTTATCAAAAAAATCAAATCAGCCATAAAAATATTTAAGAAAACAATGAACAAATCAAAAAAAAACATCTCAAAGTCTCAAATCAAATATTTTCCTTGCCCTTGAATGATGCTTCTTGAACAAGCTCATTTACATAGAGTAAGAATGTTTCCTTGAGTACCAACCCTATCCCATCTCATAACAACATAGAATATGATATTAGGCTACAATAATTTCACTCCAATCCTCTCCAAACCTAATTATTAGCCATAAAATTCTCTAGACAAGTAAACCAAATTGATCAAAGATAAGTTAGCTAGACAAATCCACCTTTTAGCTCGTCAAACCTACAATTTCCAAATTTTATTTATCCTTTCATCCTCAAGTATAGATTTGTCTAATCGTATTTACTTAAAAGATGATATTTATTAGGAAAATACAACCTGATAGGTCTAATCAAATACACAAAGTCATCTAACCTCATTTCAATGCATTTAGAGATCCTAACATAAACCAATAATTACTATCAAATCCCAGGTTCAACATTGGGAACTTTGGGTAGATATTTTATTGAATTCTTCCTTACAAAATGTCCTAACACTTTTCTTATCTCATGCAGGATAAAACAACATAATGGAAAATGTGTGGTTAATGTAGAGGATGCAAGGCTTCCACCACCTAAACCACCACCTCCCCCTCTAGTAGACCATAGACCTTAGATTTGTCAAGCCCTAGAATAAATGATGGTGGTAATTTAGGAGAGATTAATCATGGTTAGGGAGGATTTATAAAGACACTCCCCACCCCCATCACAAGAGGCTTCTCAACTTAGAGATAATTCATTTAGTCCATTAAAGTAGTAGGTAGAGAGGGATCCTTCACCACATATGGAGAGGCATGAGGAGCATCAACCATCCAAGATTGACTCAAGAGTTATTATGTGGGACTTTTTGAGACTTTATCCACCCACTTTTCATGGAGAGGGAGACGGTTTTATTGTAGAGGTATAGATTTTGAGTCTATATAGTTGCTTCCATTTGTAGGCCTATGAGACTAATAATAAGGCCAATTTATTATCCTCTTTCTCAAAGATTCAATGAGTATTTAGTGAAATAATGAGGAGATAAAAATTTGTATTGAGATTTTGTTACATGGGAGATTTTTGAGGAGTGGTTTCATACTTGATACCTATTAGATGACTTCACAAATAAGATTATTGAGGAGTTCCACAACTTCTAATATAATACTGGCATTGTGGCTTAGTATGAGAGTTGATTCCTAGACTTATTTTAGTATCTGAGGTTTATTCAAGATGAAAAACTCCAATTTAGTTGGTATATCAAGGGATTAAATGAAGATATAGATGGATAGTTTGTCTTCTCTCTCCTTTGACCCTTGAGGTTGTTATGGAAAAATCCTATTTGTTAGAGTAAAATAGAGTTAAGTAACATGATGATAAAGACTACTTATAGGGAAAGCTTAGAGTGCATCAAGACTTTAGATCATGAAGCACCTATCCCACACCTAGGGGTGGTAAGAGGCACTCTCAGTTCTCATCAAGGCCTCCTCAATAGTCACATCGGCATTCTTAGTAGCACCCTTAGCATCAGTTCCACCACCCTCCAAAATATTCTTAGAGAGATAGAGAGCAAGTTATCCAAAGATAGAATAGAGATAGAATACCTACTAGATAACATTTAGGGCTAGCACAAACTCAAGAGTCCTATTGTTAAAGACTCATACTATCTATGGGATCAGGTTATCATAGGTCAAGAGGGATGCATATGAACAAGGAAAATTCTAAGGGAGTATGTTTCTTATAGGGAAATCCAAATCATTATGCATGAGAGTGCCCACTTAGAGCTTCTATTGAAGGCTAGTCAAAGTCCCCTATATTTGATCAGACCATTGGCATTATGGGATGTACTCACCACATGTACATGATAGTGGATAATAAATAGGAAGAGCATAATGCTATAGTGATTGAGACTATAGGTAGTATTCATGGTATTTATATATTAGTGTTATTTAACTTAGGAGCTTTTGATTCTTTTATTATTTCATCCCTTGTGGATCATTATGGGTTGGTGGCATCTAGGGAGGGTGACTATTTGTATGTCGAGTTAGCCTACAAGGATAGGATGATGGTAGACTATTTTGTAGTGGTTGTACTCTTGACTTGGGTGTCTTCACCACCACTCTTGATATTTGTATCATACATTTGGGTTCTTATGATGTTATTTTAGGTATGGATTGGCTTGGGCCCCATTGATTTAAGGTAGATTATCACAAGGTTTTTAAGTGTTGTAATGACCTTGGGAGCATGGATCTTATCGCATGGATTAAGAGGCCCATATCTCTTTGTGTGATTTATTATATGCAATTTAGGTAGAGTGCACATAAGGTATGTCATATGTTTTCCATCATAGTTAGTGATAGATATGATGAGAAGAGTTTAGGAGTGACTCTTTATGATCATATTATACTCCATGAGTTTTCATGTGTTTCCTAATGAGTTGCCTAGACTACCCCCTTTGAGAGAGATAGATCTTACGATTGATCTTATGCTTAGAGCAGAGCCTATATCTAGGGCTCCCTATAAGATGAATAAACCTAAATTTTTTTATCTCAATATGCAATTTTTAGAACTTTTAGAGAAGGTACTCATTCATTCAAGTATTTCCCCGTAGGGAGCACTATGATCTTTATGAATAATAAATATGGTTCTCTTCACTTGTGCCTTGATTACCAATAGTTGAATAAGGTGATAATAAATAATTGTTACCCCTCCTGATGATTGAGATCTATTTGATCATATGAGATGGGCTAGGATATTCTCAAAAATTGATCTTAAGTTAAGGTGCCATTAATTGAGTATAACAGAATTATATATTCAAAATATCACCTTTCAAACACACTATGGGCACAAGGGGTTCATAATGGTGCCATTTGGGTTGACTAATGTACTTGTAGTCTTAATAAACCTTATGAATGATGTTCTTATAACCTTTTTAGATTATTTTTTTCTAGTTTTCCTTGATATATTGATATACTCTCAGAGTGAGGAGGAGCATGTGGAGCACCTAAGCTAGGTATTATAGAGTTTTCAAGAAAATACATTATATGAGAACCTAATAAAGTATTCCTTCTTCAAGATAGAGGTTAATTACTTGGGTCATGTCATCTATGGTAAGGGGATCTTAGTAGATCCCTCAAAGATCTGAGTGATTATAAAGTGGAATGTACCCACCAATGTGATAGTGGTGTATAGTTTCATGTGGTTGGTAGGTTATTATCCTCACTTTGTCTAGGACTTCTCTTAGATAACACACCCTATCACTTCCCTTCAATGAAAAATGAAGAATTTAATTTACTCAGAAAAGTGTGAGCAAGCCTTCCATATGTTAAAAGACCATCTAACTAGTATACCGATATTAGCAATACCTAACCCAATGGGTGAATTCTTAGTTTGTACCAATGCTTCCAAATTAGGATTGGAAGCAATTTTTATGCAAGATAATTTGGGAATTTACTTTGAGTCTCAAAAACTCAAGGATTATGAGGTAAACTACCCCATTCATAACCTAAAATTACTAGTAGTGGTTCATGCACTTCTCACATGGTAACATTTCATCTTTGATAGCCAATTTATCTTGAAGATAAACCACTTGAGTCTTTAGCACATCTTCACTCAGCCTAATCTTAATGCTTGTCAATGGCATTGGATGGAGTTCCTTTTTGAGTACCACTTTGATATCTAGTATATCAAAAAGAAGGATGATGTTGTAGCAGATGCCTTGATTAGGATATGATGTAAACTTATAGATATGACCTTTCACACTGATTTAAGAGGCCTAATTTTTGAGTAGCTATTTATGGATAGTCTCTATCAAGATAGTTTTTAGATGTTAGAGACATAGAGGCCCCTGAAGGGCAAGTTTTTGGGTTACTCTTTGGAGTCATATGGTCTTTTAAGACATAAAGGGTGAATTTATGTGCCCATTATTGGGGGTTTATGATATTTTTTTTATAGGCTCATCAAACCCCCTATTTATCACACTCTGAGGTTAAGAAGATGCATGCAAAGCTAAGATAGTTATATCATTGGTCTAGATTATGACATGACATTACAGAGTTTATATCATGATGTCTTGAGTGTTAGTGAATCAAGGTATAACAGCAACATCCATCGGGTATTTTTAATCCACATGACATACCAAAATGGAAATGGGACACCATTTATATGGGTTTTATTGTTGGTTTACCTCTTTCTTCCTATTGCCATGATGCAATCATGGTGATAGTGGATAAGTTGACTAAGGTGGCCCATTTCTCTTTAATGAAGACCACTTTTAATTCCATGACTATGGCATGGGTATTATTGGATGACATTGTTTGATTACATGGGATTCCATGGAAGATTATTTTAGATAGAGACCCTATGTATACTTTTGAGCTCTATACTACCCTTCATATGGTGTTGGGTACTCAACTCAACTTTAGCACATCATATCATCTAGAGATAGATAGGAAAATAGAGTGGGTCAACCAAGTGTTAGAGGACATGTTACACATGTACATGATGGATCAATAATCAAATTGGGAGGGATACTTATACTTGGTTGAGTTTTATTACAATAATAGTTACCAAAGTTCCCTTAATATGGATTCATGTGAGGCTCTTTATGGTGGACCATTTAGGACTTCTTTGAATTGGGATAAACTTGAGGATAGGGTTCTTATTGGCTTGGATATGATACATGCCATAGAGATCAAGTAGTCCTCATTTGAAAATGCTTATAAGAGGCACAAGGTAGATAAAATAAGTATGTTAAGGCAAAGAGGATAGATTGATATTTTATAGTTGCAGATAAGGTCTTTTTATGAGTGTGATTGAATAAGAGCCTGATCTTCTATAGAAAAGGCTTTAATCTCATACCCCATTTTGTGGGTCCCTTTGAGATCTTAGAGATAGTATAACCAATTTCATACCACTTACCTTTGCGACCTAGTCTATCTCAATCCCATGATGTTTTTCATGTTTCATTCTTGAGGAAATATTTTCTAGATATTTCTCATGTTTTAGACTGGATGGCTTTACAAATCAATGGAGACAGATAGATTATCTTGGATCCCATACGTATTCTAAGACACTGGGCCTTCAAGGCCATGTCTATTCTAGTGACTTCCAAGAGGAAGTCTACTTTTAGGGGTGGGAGATGTGAGACCCCATTTTGATATCACTCCCTATTATATATTTTATTATGTTATTTGGAATATATGGATATGTGTTAGAATATATGTAGACATGAGGTTCCCAGACTTTATATTTTGTTTCATTATGGACCTTGGTTAGCTAGTTCAACATATCTTATTTGTATGTATGGTTACTAAACATGATTATTTTGAGTGGATGTATTTTTATATCTAGTTATTGTTATTGAATGGAATGATGATCTATATCATGGTTTAACTATAAATATTATTGAACTAACCAAGATATGTTTCTAAGTTTATGATGTTTTTGAGGTAAAGTAATTATGTAAATATACACATGCTCCAAATTATTCTTGATATTGATTATTTTTCCATAGATGTATTTAATGTTACAAAGGGGCCAAAAGCAGGAATACGATGGACTTTGGCATGCCTAAATAGACCATATTAACACTTTATATCCTTCCAAACCTTTAAATATTATATCCATTCTTTTTTAGAAATGATTAAATGTATTATTTTATACTCTTTTATATTTCTTTTTTTCTTATTATTTAAAATTATGATGTTTTATCCTAAACCATTTATTTTTGTCTAATCAAGCTAAACCTAAATTAATCCTATATGAGGTCAACCAAACTAGTTATGGGGATTAGGTTAACCCACAAACCCAACTCTTGTGTGCAATCCCGAAATTTCCCTTCAACCACTTTTTTCTTTGAGTATTTGACAAGTAACCATGTCTTACAATCTCTTTTTAGGCCCATACCTATACCCATTAGGTATGTGGGGTTTTCAAAGACCTTTGACCAATTTTTGTCATATAAAGGCCTTATTTTATGGCCTAGATTGTGCTTCCATAAGCAACCCTCTCTATTTGTATAAAAAAAATTGTGTTATATATTTGAGTGGAAGAAACACACATGTGAGTGTGTAAGGATATTTATGAGGTTTTTAAGAGGAATATATGGATGGAGGTCACATCCTTGGGATGTGGATGTCCATTTATCACCCCTATTGGTAATTATTTTTGTTGTCTTCTCTTTTTAAGGACCTTCTTTTGGTCTTTTTAAGTTTATGCATTTTGGATTGTTCGAGAGCTTGGGGGCTTGGAGAAAGGATTTTAGAAGATTTTCCAGTGGAGATTTTGGTTGAGGTAGGTATTTTGTTTACTAAATTTTATGTTTGAATTCTCTATTTTCTATTGATTTCTCTTGAATGAATCTCATTTAAAGGAAAATTAATAAATATTTCTACTTGATTTGAAGCCTTATTTTAAGGATTCCTTATAAGTTTTTTTATTTTGTATTGTTTCCATGATTTCTCTTTGTTGTTGTTTTCTCATGTTGTTGTTGTTTGAATGTTAGGTATGGGATTCGGAATCACCCTTATGTAACCCATGTGGGTTTCACACAAGTTCTTGTATTTTTGAAATGAGAGAATGGATCTCTTGCTCATGACTTGTTAGATAAGCCCACTCTAACCTTAGTGGCATGAACTTAATCATGATAACTTTTTAATAAGGATGAAAATACACTCTCCTTTATGGAATATGGGAGGTATAAGGAGGGATATTAAAGGTCTAAAGAGGCATGATGTATTTTAGGAGGTCTAAGGAGGAAAAATTTTGCTTAATAATCACTCTTTTATTTGGATTTGGAAGCCTTGTGTTTATTAATAAAATTAAGTGACAAAGAAATCAAGTTCCCTCTTCTCTTCCCTTTAGTGAAGCCTTTGTGACTTATTTATTTGTTTTTTTCCATTGTGAATATTTTTTATCTCATTTTCTTAATTATTGGCACCTATAACCATTGCCCTCTCAAAAATTTCAATCATGCATATGTTTTGAGGCATACCTATTTCCCTTAGGCTTGGGAGAGGCTATACATTAACCTCATTTGGTTAGGTTTACATGTGATGAATCCTATTGGATGGGTGGTCAATAACTTTCCTTTTGCCTATTTTAGTGTATTTTTGAAGTGACCTTGGAGCTTGACTACTTATGTGTAGGTTTTTCCTTCTTGGAGTTTGGAGCTTGATGTTGTGGCATAATGGTTTCTCTCACATGTTCTTTTCACATATCAAGTATTTTTTGTTGTTGAAGAGATTCTTATCCACTTTTAATCATTCTTTAAGGGATAATAATTTTGATGAAGTATTTATCAAAACATTTAGTCTTGGACATCTCTTTTATGGATTCTTGTAATGGATTATAATGAGACAACGAGCTTAGCCATGTGGAATTAAGGTTATCCCTTTATATTTTTTTTTGAAGTGATTGGAATCCTTTTTTATTAAATATTTTTAAGAATTTTTATACTTCCTCTTCCTTTTAAATTATTTTTATCTATAGGTAAAAGGTTACTTTTTGAAAATATAGATATGAGAAAATGTATGTTGATTGTATCCATTTCTTTCTTAAGTTCTTCATATAAAAGGCAAAAGAGTTTTTATATGATATGCAAGTAAGTATTTTGAATGAAATGTGGAGTTGAATATATTATTGTAACAGTTTGATGTAATTCTTATTCTTGATAAAAGGGTTGATTAATTTTGTAAAAGAAAATATATTACATGTTTTTCTTTCCCTTGAACCTGAAAGAAGCTTATAATTACAAATGAGAATCAGTTTTCTTGAAGTTTTATGTCATTTTATTATGTAAATGTACTCCTTCCTTATTCACATAAGTGTTGAAAAAGGTCTTTGTTGCATGGATTATGATAAAATAATTCTCTCCTTATCACCACCCCTCTCTTCCTTATACGTACATACATACATATACATACATACATTTATTACAAAATAAATCTGATTAAAAATCATCTCAGAAATACATCTATTTTCTATGTTGATCATGTTGTTACATGTGATTGTGACATTAAGAAAAGTACTTCTCTCTTTTACCTTATAGTTGAGAATTGAAATCTGAAGGTGAATTTTTATTATAAATTCATTCATATGGTAAAGGAAATGATAATATATTCATTTTAGAATATTGAAAATTATTTATTTTAATATTATATTAGTTTGTATATTTAATAAATAAATAAAATTATTAGTGTCATTGTATTTATAACTAAGATGAAATGATTAGATTTTATTATGAAATATATATATAAGACTCATCAAATAAAATTGAAAATAAAATTTTTTAGATGTATATATATTAAATGGAATCAAAATAAATAATAGTAATATAGAAACAATGATATTCATAAATTAACAAAAATAATAATAAATAGAATAAAATGAGACAACATATATATATTACTAAATATATAAAAAACATATATACTAATCTATCTGCATGGAATAAAATTTAATAAATATATATAATTAATTAAAAAAGAATAATACATACATACATACATACATATATATATATATATATATATATATATATATATATATATATATATATATATATATATATATATATATATATATATATATATATATATATATATATATATACATACATACATATATATATATATATATATACATACATATATATATATATATATATATATATATATATACATATATATACATACATACATACATACATACATACATACATACATACATACATACATACATATATATATATATATATATATATATATATACATATATATATATATAATAAAAAAAACATTATTTATATTTGCATTAATTGATTACTCATAAAGTAAACCCATTTAATAAGTTTGATTAATTATTTTTTTTACCTAGACTTATAATAATATGTCATTTAATTGAATTATTGGGAATGACATTTATTTAATGTCTATCCAAAATTCTTCAATTAACCAAACTTGATTTATTGAATGTTTTATTGGTTTGTTTAATGAAATCATAGTGATTGAGAAAAACCAGTTAAACCTAGTGGTGTATAGGCTTACTTAGTGAAAGTGAAAAATAAAATATAGATTAATAATACACACACACTTTTTTGAGTTTTAATTGGCATGAAAATTTGGGAATTACAATTACACTATGTAGTTATTCTAAATTATGATTTGTATTCTTGGGATATCATTACACCACATTTTTATTCCCTAAATTATCACTTTTATGTAACTGATCTATTTCTATATAGATATAAATATCCACTATCGATCACTACCCAAATCCCTGTGTGGGTAGCTCACCCAAACCATATTCCCTTCCAGTTCTTATAGATCTTCACTTAATCTAATTCAGACAACTCAATCAAATAAAATAGACCAATAGATTAATCCAAAAATAATATCTTTCATTGGCCATCTTCGCTTGAATTTTGAAGGCCAAGTGCATGAAGGTTAGTGTGTCACTTTCTACATTTAAAAATCTAGTGAACCCAACATGAAAGGATTATACTTTTATTGTTATCCTTTTATTTTATTTCCTCTATCATTCCTCCTCTTCCTTTTATTATATGTTTGTTTATACACTATTTGAATATATTTATAGAGTAATTCAATATTAATTTTAGCATTTAGTCTTATAGGAAAAAATTTCAACCTCCAAGTAAACCTTAATTTCCAATCAAAGTATTGAGAACTAGTCTCCATATTATAAATCTTGTTCCTCTGCACTTTAAACAAAATCTCATGTAATAAGTTAATATTTAGGATATCATTTTAATACCAAAATATAATTACATGACTCTTACTATTGAAGGTATATTTTACTCTCACATTGTAACTAGACCCCATATAAGTCTACAAAGTCCTAACATTGAAAGTATAAAAAATATTTGATCAATACACTAAGAGGATTCATCTTTCAGAATATGGATTAATTAGGTTTAAAATACCTTTTCCCCCTTATAAAACTAATCAAATTATTTTCACACCACCTGAACAACCCATGATGACTTCCCTAGAGACATCATTCACAAACTAGTTCATCACAGGCTACCAACCTCTTCCTTTGGATCATCCTACAAAGTAAACTCCTAAACCCACTAAAAATGTTGCATGAAACTAACTCACATCCACCTTGGTGAGTTGTATTCAATATTTGGAGAACAACTAAGCCTCTCTCTAATATGGTCCTATTAACCAAGGGATGAATTCAAACTTAAATAATCAAGGTCATTCATCTTTCATTCTCATTCCAATGAAATCTTATTAATCACTATAATATCAACCCAATTATCTTCTAATTGTATTTACATTGATCCATAATCCTAGGGGAATTCTTACCTTCAAACTTAATCAAATAGAACCAAACATTCCCCTACCCAATTGACTTCCTACTCATGCTCTCATTAGTGGTTATTAATCTTATGTTTCTTCAAAAAAATACAACTAATAACTGACCACTCATGTTTCTTATTAACTATAATTCATACATTAATCCACCCATATATGTTCAACACATGTAGATGCTAACTAGTACACCTCCTTCCAACTCTCTACCACCTATTATCACTTTTTATCTAAATCCAACCAATTAGATAACTATTTTTTGTCACACTATACTTCACCCATGTAGGAAAAAACATTTTCCCTTGGTAGTTTTCTACCAATTTCTTATATTACACCCCTTCCCCAAGATTATAACAATACTCCTTTAGTGAATTTTGGCACAATGGGGACATATTTTGATTATCTAAATGATCCTCTCAGTCACATTATTCAAAGGGTTATCTTATTTTTCCCCTTGCCTAAACTCTCTAAATACAATGGGACCACTATGTACATGTCAATGCATATGTTATACCCATTAGAGAGTTTCTACCTTGGGATGAATTAGTAGCTAAAATTTTCCATAAATTTTTTGAAACAATTTCATTATAGTTGTAAGATACCCTACCCAAATATTTCATCCATTCTTTCCACAAATTTATTACCAAATTTTTAAAATCATTTGACATGAACAAGTTTCTTTGAGCTAACATATGAGAGTTCCTACACATTAAAAAAAACCTAATGAGTCTAATGCCCACTTTATTTCAAATTGGTGAAAATTACTCTATTCCTCTACTAGTTCCCTAAGCATAGACCAAAGAGAGTTGTGTGATCTTTTCATATACTCAACAAATAAACTAATGAAAACATAAAAATAACTCCCAACATATCATATGAAGAATCACTACATAGTGTACTTAAAATAGATCAAATGGCCATAGATATTGGTCATAGGACCTATGGATAAAATGGGTGAATTATTTCCCTTAATAAAAAAATGACAGAAAAACCCCAATAAAAATATCCTAAATAACTAAGGTCATAATATTTTTAATCATAACCACAATGCTACCACAGATGGCTTGATGGATGAACATAAAAAGACAAATGTTGTAAACAAAAATCAAAATCAAGTTGTAAAAAATATAAAAGATAAAAATGGAGGTAAAATAAATTCAAACCCTACACCTATTATTTATGCAATATATGTTAACTATGTGCCACCTCACAACAATCAATATCAAAAATGATTACAAAATGAATATCAAAATCTTGACTAGAACCAAAGTGATCAATAACTAAACAAACATTTTTATCCAAAAAAAAATTATAAATGTTTTATCAAAATAATTATAACCAAAGACCAATGAATTAAGATCCCAAAGTTTATTATCTCTTTCATAGGATCATTAGTCATGCCACTCATGCCTCTAGGGAGTACAATAATTTCATCCAATGACTCTCTAAAGATCAAATGCATACATTTGTAGACATGTTCTTTGGAAGTGCAAACATAAATCCCTAATTATCCCCAATGAGTCATGTAGCACCTTAAAATTCTAATTTTCACATTTATGAAAACACATTCCCTAACCATTAACAACATAATAATCAAAACATGCCATAAGATAATCTTAACAATCAACCCTTGTTGGCTAGAACTCGTGATCTTGAAGCCTTGACCTCTACACATCCAAACCCTAATATAACCCTTTACTTAGATCCTCAGGGAAAGAATAGAATGATATGTGTCATTGAGTTAGAAATAAATGGGGATGATAACATCATCACTTTTACAAAGAAGTACCAACCCTCAACTCCCCATCTTGTTATTGTCTTATATTTTGACATTCAAGGAAACCCCAAATCCATGGGGAACTATGACCTTATCACCAAACTCACAAATATATTTTCCCACATCTCTTTCATGGACATGATTAGGAACTCTCCTACTTATTTTTTGGCATTACTTGATGCCTTAGGTCTTGTTAATTTGGATACTATTACACCCCCTCTAAAATCTAAAATAAACCATATATTTAGACATGTATCCTCTTGGGCAAGACCCTAGGGATGATGGTTATTTCTTTGACATTGGGCACCTACCTATTATGACCCTACCATTTTATACTTTAAATGACTATTTAATATTATTACCACATGTATAGCTGAATTATTAATTACTTATATCTAGTTGGTATAGTGTTGATGGATTTTGATATGATGCCATTTTGACTACAAGTTGATGGACATGTTATTTTTTAATTTGATGCACGAGATAATATATGAACTAGTTGATGTAATTAATTTTTTATTATAGGTCTATATCATTTTATTTATTCAACATTCAAGTGTTGTTGATATTATATTTGATGGTTGTAAGTACTCAATATGAGCTAGGATGGATGATGATGTTGGTACCTAGGGAGATGAAGTAATTTTTGAGTAGTTAGATGAGTTCTAATAGGTATATGTATGCTTTAGTTTGGTCTTACACCATTAGACAGTTATGTTGTTTTATTTTTATGTAGTCATGTCTTATTTTTTTTGTGCCTTAGTCATATTATTGGTTTCATTATTGTGTGTTAGTGTTGATGTTGGTAATTTCTATTTTACATGTTAAACCTCCCCAATTCCAACCCCATTTCTCTCATCCACAAACTCACCAACACATCCTTTCTCAATCTAACCATTACATGGTGACTAGGATATGTGGATGAGATCATTTAGACCCCCTCCCCATGACCCCCATATAATCTTTTATGTTGGTCACTTGATTTGATTATGGCTTGAACCTTACACTATTTGAATTTTATATTTTATTATTTGTTTTCATGTATATTTCTAGAATCATCACATTAATGGTTGATTGGCACATTTTGGTGCCTTATGGAATGAGGTTAATGACTAGAGGGGGGTTTCTCTCTCCTCTACATTGAATGTGAATTAATGGAGGTATGGGGGGATGGATGAAATGGAGGAGAGGTAGTTGGATGGGTGGTGGTGAGAGGATGTGAGGGAAAAACTATGGGAGAAAATTAGGGAGAAAGGATTTTCTTTATTTTGTGCTCTCAAACTATGAGGAAAAAGTAAGATGCATAGGGTTTTCTTAGTCTCTTGGTTCCTATTGGGTTGTGTAGACCTGTGGAGGGAGTAGTTTTTCATAGTTTGGCTTGTATTTTTTACCTAAAATCTATAGGTAAGTCAATGAAAAAACTTTTATTGCTAATTTTCCCTTAAAATTTCTATTATTAAGAAATGGGTTGAGTCTATAAAGATTATAAGGGTGTTACAGGTGTAACCCAAAGTTTTGAGACTTTAGGTTGAGCCTCTAATTCTTGCCACTACCATTTTTATCTCTCCAAGTTGATTATCCTACCATTTGACTTCTATATGTGTGTGCAATGTGAAATTTTTATTGGGGTTTGATTAAAGTGGGGGTTATTGAAAAATATATATGTATTTATTGGGGGTTTGGTTATTCTATTACTTTCTTACAACATGCCATTAACTTATTGTGTATATTTTGAATGTAATATTTAGTTGTGTTTTAGATTTGTTAACCTGTGAATGTAAATAATGGGTCATTGTACCCTATTAATCTTAAAGGAATCATTGTATGTATTTTTATTTGAATTTAGGGGTTTGATATTCTTTTCCTTTTGTAAACATGTCATTAACCTACTACCTATATTTTAAATATGATATCCTATTGAGTTTTGGCTTTGTTTAACCTGTGTATGCATGTTTTGGGTCGATGTACCCTACTACCTTGGTTAAAATGTTGTGTATTTTGATTTATAATGGGGGTTTGTAAAACATTATGGGTGTTTTATTGTTGATAATAAATGGTTTTAATCATGTAAGGGTTTTCTAATTTAGTTTATGACCTATTTTTATACAACTAAAATGGGTTTTTATTTGATGAGTTGCATATGTTTTGTGTATATTTTTGATTGGAAGTTTTCCTATGTGATTATGAACAGACTTGGTCTATGTAAAGTTTATGGGATGAAGCCCTAGTGGATTTTGTTAACCTGTAGCATAGCCTTAACTTTTTACTTAATCATTTATTAAGAATTGTTTGTTTTTGTTAAGTCATTTACCTTCAATATTAGATTTGGAGATCATTATGAGGTCATGGGACCTCATGATGATCCCAGCAAATCATCATATCTATTTTATTTGAATTTTAAAATGATATACAGACTTTTATTTATTTCTCAAAATCATTGTTTGTTATTTTTGGAAATAATGTCATGGTTAGAAGTCAAGGTTGATATGTATTGACTTGATATGTGTTGACTGATATGAACTGTCAAGTTTAGTGTTGAATGTTTCATTACATTGGTTATTATTTTGCTTTGGGTTATGTTGTAAATTATTATCATATCAAATATTTTTGATATATGTTATTGAAATTTTAATCCCTTGACTTGACTTAAATAATTGATCTATAGCTATGGACTTATATACATGAAATTTGGATTGGTAGCTAAGATGTCCAAAGGCTAAGCATATGCATGGAGGATTTACAAGCATGGAAATAGTGATTTTTATGGATTTGGACTTCACTCATAAATCCATTTATATGACTTTTAAACTTGCCTATAATGGATTACCCCCACTTCCAACTCATAATGATGTCATTCACTTGGTTATTTATGTATTATCTTTGAATGATGTACTTATTGGTCACTTGCCTATTCTATACTTTTATTATTGTGTTGATTCATCCATTAGCTTGAAAACCCTAATTTGATCTGAATCCTTTCCTAACCTTGATTGTCAAACCCACCCTCTATATAATGGATGGGGTGGTAAGGGCCAATAATGGTTGGGCTCATATGGATGGTTGGGAGGGCTTGTTTGTCATGATTATATGTTAATCACACTCTTGGATGATCTCATAGATAGGCATGATGAATTCAATAAAATTTTGGTATAAGTTATTCATATGTTTATTTAGTATTAATTGTATTAATGTTTCTATGTTATATGTATAATGAGCATAGTTTTAAATCAATTAAATTATTGATATTGATCCATTTTAACATTATAGACATTAAATGCTAACCATTGCCTCTTTGATAATGGTTTATGTAGTAAATGGAGAAAAGGGTTACACAATTCCTAACATATGGTATTAATCTAGAATATTATCTATACCCTCTAAAATGAATCACTTGTTATGATCTTTTGGTTTCCACCTTGGTTATTTAGATGGTAATTATTATTATAGTTTACATCTAGTGCATTACATTGTTAACATTATTATGTTAGTATAATATACATCTCAACGTATTCATGATTAGAGTGGTCTTTAGCCTCTTTATGTATTTTTATATGTGGTCTTTACATCATCTTGGCTTGAGAATTAAATTGTTGATAGGGTTAAGTATTACATATGCATATATATTACTTGTCATATGGCAATTTGACTTTCATAAGTATGCTAGTACAAATTATTATGGTGTAACAAGTTCATCTTGGAAATAATTTTCATTAAAATTTATATAACCTATTTCCTTTTACATACACTTTACATAATTATTATCTATTGAGGCATCCTGGGTTTATATGGAAACCTTTCTTCTAGTTTTGATTTAAACATGAATATGAAATAGTAGGAGTGATGTACAACTAACTCTAGTTGATTTAATATGAAATAAGTATTGTAATGAATCATAATGAATGTAATTTAATATGAAATAAGTGTTATAAGGAATCATAATTAATGGAATAATCATTTCATTAATTGATCCTTGTATAGTTGCATATGAGGTATGTACATTTATTGGTAAATAGTACATATTGATATATTACATTTTCTTAGTTTTCATTATTTATTACCTTGCTATAATTACATATAAATTTGAAATATATCTAAATTAAAGGTTTTCCATTACTTTTCATAAGGTTATGTTAATTTATATAATGAGTTACCCAACCTATAGAGTGATGGGTAGATGCTTGGAAATGTTATAATGAAAGATAGTAATCATGATTACCTTAAGTTACTAAATAATATATGTTAGTATTTTATACTCTTATGATCAAGGGTTATGTGGATAAGGTAGCTTTGCTTAGTTTCACTTACCTCATTTATATTATATGTAAATGAGTATTAAAAATTGTGTTACATTACCTAAAGGCATGATCAACCATATTATGTTATTATATACACTTGTATGAAATTGTAGTAGAATTCATCTATTTAGTGAATGGCTATAAATTCTTATTTTAGTGTGATACTTATAGATAACATGAATGTTTTATACTCAACTTATGTGAGAAGTCTTATGATGGTCATGTTCTTTCCATACTTGCTTATGTTGTAATTCTTATCACCCATATAACTATGTTTGTTCTTATAATTGATGTTACCTTAATGTTGGTATATCATTGGAATTGAATAATGTTTTAGGAAATGATAAGAAAATAGTTGCTTTAAGGTTATTTTTAATTATAATGAACATGTATATGGTTGTAAATTAACTTAATGATATAATACTAGTTGTATTTATTGACCCATGGCTAGAGTTTATATGGGAAATAAGTGAGTTAGTATGGGTTGAGTATCAGTCTACCTTATACACATTAGATTTGTTGAATAATTAATGATAGGAAAGTATATGCTTGGATTAAATACACTTTATTTTATAATAACTCATTCCTCTTGTTAATTATATACACATTGACTATTTGTCAATATGATCTCTTTTTCTTAAATCCAACTATGGGATGCCCACTATATCCTATCTCGTAACTATAGAATTGATCATAAATTTTATCATTACTCATTAATTAGATTATGGAATTCATGTTTGATAAATTGAACAATATGAAATTATATAGTTAGGAAACTATCATAGTATTTATGGCCTTAAGGAGTAAGTCTAATTAGTTTTATTTCAATTAATAATGGGTGACATGTGAGATTTCAATAAACTAGGTAATGGCGTAATGACCTTGAGCCAAATAAAGTTAATAATCTCAATTGGTAGCACTAGATCAGTTGCCTATAATACTTTAGATTTCACCATTTTCCATGATTATACTCTCTTATAGGCATTAATAAATTTTGTTGTGTGCTTATGAATCTTGTATAAAGTTACATGTATTTTAATCAACTTACTAGTTGCTACTTTTATTATCAACATCTTAGCTATTATATTTCATTGTCAAATTAGAATTAGACCTTGTTTTTATTCCATATACCTATTATAACCAAATGACAACATAGGGTGTGTAAAGTTATCTTTTCTAGTTTAGTCAATAAGTATCCATTTAACCATCCTCAAGTGAAACCGAAACCTACTAAGGGGAGTGAGATACCTATCAAGGGTTAAGGACCTATAAATGGTCATATTCATAAGAACTAGTGCCACATATGGTGGTCAAGACTTATCCATGTAAATGTACACCAATACACCTTGAACCCCATAGTTCACTATTTAGGAAACCTACTTCCCCATAACATCATTTATAAGTAATTAACAATACATAATTATATAAAATAACCTCTTTTAGTTTATTTTGTGTATACAAATTAGTATAATGAATGAGCATTGCTTACTTTAGTAAGTGAGGTATTAGGTCTAGCATTTAGTCCCAAAATTGTACTTTGGTAATGCAATTCCAAACTTTTTTTTTTGTGGGGGAGGGGGGGGGGGGTTGTTTCACTATCTCCTAATGCCAACATGTCTATAAGAGTGGATATTTATTTATACTTACATGTTTTAATCTACAATAACTATGTCAAAATAAAAATGGTATATGATAGGGTTTCAGTTAATATATTCCCTTTCTTATTTCTTTAAAAGCTTATCTATGAAGAAACTAATTGTTCCACCACTAGGAACACCTTGTGAGGCTATGATAGCCTCAATGTTTTTTTGAATGGGACCATAGTATTACTTATCATTTGAGTCCAAAAACCATGCTTAATAAAAAATTTCATTGGTAAAGACATTAATTATAACATGAATTTAGGGAGGCCTTAGATCCATAAGACAAACATAATTCCCTCCACTCTCTTCCAATAAATTAGATTATTGCATTTTAGAAAGGCTTTTCTTTCCCAAGGTGATCCAAAGTCATTTTATGTTCATAAAGCAATCCTTAACAAAAAAATTGGGATTTAATATTGACTATCACTTACCTTACAATGGAACATAGAATCCCTCCTCACCTACCAAGGAAAAAGAGCCCATCATGACTATAACATGTGTTTTAAAATTGGGATCTAAACATCTTAAATCTTCACCAAATGAGAGTTTTAGGAAAAGGTCATAAGAATAATGGATAAAATGGGTGAGTAAAAACTTTCAACAATACCAATAATCTTGACCAAGTCATTGACATAGATCACTATTATCCTAGAGAGGAATAAACCAATTACACTCCATTTTCATCCATATGGGGTTACTATCTATAACATTTCAAATCTCAAGACCTAGAAACAAAATATGGGGTAGCCATGGTACCCAAAATTTGTATGTTTGAGATTTATGAAAACCAAGAAACCTTTCCCAAGAATCAAAACAAGTATTCCTCTTTCAATGATCAATAGATGTTGAATTATGATGGAGAAAACATATGTTTAGTTCATCTTGATTTCCTCTGGAGGAATAATTATTCTCTTTGGGTTTATATTTGATTTTTAATGCACCAAAAATGAGGCATAATATGTATCCTTATTTTTTAGGATGCTTATTTCCAAGAGGTTGGGTGTCTAAAGCATCAAGATTTAAGGTGACTCATAGCTAGTCACTAATCATGTTTCTAAAATTTATTAAAATGATATCTGGACATCTCTAGCTTTACAAAAATTATGTGTGAAGACATTAATAAATTTTATTTAATTTAAATAAAATTTAACTCTCAAGAGATTAACCAAATTACCAATTTGATAGTCACTTCATCTTATCAAATTTTCCCACATCAAGAAATCTTATAATCTTAATCCTTGGTATCCATAAAACCTGAGCCACTTGTCTAAAATATTATAAGTAATCAAATCCTTTCCCACATAGAAGAGTAAGATGACCCACTTATCCTAGGATTCATAGAAAATGATGAGGAAAATTTATAATTTTTACAATTTTATGATCATCTCCCCTCATCACACCATTAGAAGGATTTTTCCCTCTCATTTTATCCCTAATCTACCCTTTAAATAGATTACTATGATTCATATTAAAAAATCAAGTATTATGATTATTATAAGTGATAACACAAGGTACTTAAGGGAGATGGTGAAGCTTATGATCTTCCTCTTTCCTAAAAATAATTTTAAGAGTTGAACACCTCCCTCATAGAGGATACCATTGATATTAACATTTGGACTGAAGAGCATCCCAAAGTCATCAAGCTTGGATCTTCACTTTTACCTCAAGAGGTATAATACCATAGGATTTATTTATTGATTTATCTAAACCCTTTTCATTATCCTATGAAATAATGACTAAATATAACTTTAGGTGTTATTCCATAATCTAGTCACTACACTTGATTCATAACCCATTAAACAAAATATTAGGCCTATTAAACCCATGTTTGTGTTGATGATCAAGTAATAGGTTATAAAACTTGTAAAATTAGGTTCATTAAACCCATTCACTACACCAAATAGGTGTCTAGAACCACCCTTGTTCTTAAAAAAGGGTAAAATTGAGATATGAATAGATTTTCAAGATATCAATTAGCCATGTCCAAAATATGATCTTTCCATAATTTTCATTGATTTCATCATGGATTCTATATCTAGATATGATTTTTTATCCCTTATGGATGGATTTTAAATATATAACTATATTCACACCTATGAAGAGTCCCAAATCAAGACTTCCTTCACCATGTTGTAGGGAACCTTTTTCTATGTCGGCATGTCTTTCAACCTTAAAAATGCTAGAGTAATTTATTAAAGAGTCATGACCCAATATTTCAAGATCTCATTCATAAAATGGTGGAGGTACACATTGACAATATTATTGTAGAAAATAATAATAAAGTGCACCACCTTGAATTTATACACACTATCTTTATGTTCTTGATCAAATACAATGTCACACTTAACCATGAGAAGTTCATGTTTAAAATTACTAGTGGAAAAATCTTAGGTTTCATTATCTCAAAACATGGATTGATATCAATCCTATAGCAATATGTGTTATCTCATACATGCCCCCTAAATAATGATTTAGGATTAAGGTAGTTCTTAAGGAATTTGGGGATAATTCTAAGATTTATACCTAACCTTGATTATAATTTCCACCTAATAAACCATTTTATTAAGAAGTAGAGTCATCTAACTTGGACTTAAGATTGTAAGGATATATTCAAATTGGTAAATCACGTTCTTATGGATCTATAAATTCTCATGAAACTATTGGCCAAAGTTGGCCCACATAAGAATCTTTTGCCTAGAAATGGCTTGAATAGATGATCAAAGTTATGGATGGAATGAGTGGACCAAAAGTAGAAGTAGAAGATCTCATATTGCTTAAAAATATTTTGAGACACTTTAAGCAAGCCTAAAGTTCAATTTGTTAATCCTCAAGAAGAAATTATTGAAATAGGTCTAGAGTTGCCAGGGAAGAAGATCCAATAGGTTCTCATGGTGTTTCAAGCATTCAAGGGCATGAATCAGGTTACACAAAGTCTTAGAAGTTTATTGGATCCTTCTAAAGAGATAATATTTTCTTGCACAAGTCTATAAAAACTAAACCGTCATGTCACATCATGCATTAATAAATGGGAAATATTAGTTGTGCATTTAATAAGTTCACTTAGGAGGCCTCTTATGGCTAAAATATTTCATGGACATGATGTATTTGATTCTTAGATCATGCTCTACAAATGTTGTGTCTTGATGAGCTTGTTATCTCAAGATATAAGCCTTTAAATTTATACTTGTAGAGTGAAACATGCATGGGGACATCAATTTTAAGTTTCATGAAATATTCATTTGAATTAAAAAGTTCTAAGGATGAACATGCAAGTGACAAGTATCCCAATTATGTGAACTCAAGTCAAGATCTAATAGAAAGCAAGTGATCAGTGATGTCAGTGGGTCCCAAAGATATAATGGCATGGATTTGATCATGCATTGAAGATCAATGGTGAGCATCAAGTCAAAAGGTTAGTAGATATCTAAGGTGAATGCGCAAGTGACAAGTGGCATGATCTCATAAGCTCAAATTATATCTAATGGTGTGTATTGATTGATAAGGCTAATGGGCCTAAATAGATCAATGGCGCATGATCGATCATACAAAGCAAAACAATATTGAGCATAAAGTCAAAAAATTAGTGGATCTTAAGAGTAAATTCATGTGGGACAAGTGTCTAAACCACATGATCTATGGATTTCATTCATTCATACAAAGGGAGATTGATAATGCATGTGAGGTCAAGAAGTCAAAGGGATGACAACAAGTTCCCTAGAATGAATGAAGAGCTAACAATTAACACATTATGAGAATCCCATATTGATATCAATGGTCAAAATTTAAATTTGAAAGCTAAGTGACTTGAAATAGAGGTCAAATTCAACTAAGGTTAAACCAAGGTAGAAATTTTAGAGGATGTTATTGAATCTCATTTGAGACCTTTGTTGGAGGATCTAGAGCATGTAGACTTAGTTTTCTTATGTTTTCAATGTTGCATAAATAATTATTTGTCTTTCACAAGTTTTTGAGGAATAATAGGTATATTTAGACCTAATATATTATAATAGCATGGATATGTGACCTGCAACGCTTCATCAATATATTGACTATAGGAAAATAGATAAATTGGATTATTTTGCAATATATAGTGAGACCTATGCTCAGATATTGAATTAGGGGGAATTTATGTGACTAATTAATAAGTGTCTCATCTATTAAAGCTATATATTTTAAAAATAGAAACTTTTATCTGTTTAAAGTAGACATAATCATGGTTTAGTCAGGTTAATGGACATAAATATTTTATCCTTATAAGCAAGCCAAGTAGAAGATGGCATAGAGTCCCAAGATGGAAATTTGGTGGTTAGAGGAAGTAGTTGTAGCATTAGTATATTTTCAAGGTGTCTAAGGGTTTTAATCTAGATTAAAATCATGACTCATCATCTACGAAATAAATCCTTGTCTTCTAGTGCATTTCACAACCAATGAGAAGAGCTTGAAAACTAATTGGAGTAAATGTAGGTTAATTTGTCTATGATGGATTATGTCTTAATTTAATCAAAATGTGGTTGACCATTCATTTAAATGTGGTGGAAACTTAATTAATGATATAGGATGATGTGATCCCCCTCTCTCTTCACCCTTTCTCTATATTTTCCATTCTTTACCATTTTATAAGCTCTCTAACTTTTGATAAGAAATTATTATAATTTTGGAAGATTAGAGACTCTCATTTGATAAGGCTAGACCCTGTCAAAATTTGTATGAAATACCTATTGAATAAATAAATACTTTCTTTGCCTATCTTTCCCTTATGAATTACATGTAAAAAAACTTGTTCATGATGGAATTGTGAAAGAGAATTTTCCATACCCATTATCCTTCTTTCTTGTTCATTTATAGGTGTCTTTAAGTTAGTTTCAAGTCTAAATTATTTTTATTTATATCATTGATGAAATCTCTTAGTGAGTCTTATAACTCCTCTTTACCTTCATTCATTGCTTTCTAAACCTAGTTTATGAAAAACTTATACAACTAATTAAGTTGTGTGAGATTGTATAATCTAGCATTGTCTTATACTTTATCAATATTTGCTTCATGCTTATGTGAGTTCTCATTTTATTTGGTGCATCACTAGTTTCACTTTTGTAAGATCTCTTTCCCCATTTCTAACCCTTTTCTTAATGTAAAAATTAGTATAGGTGATCCATCAAGAGTAAGTTATCTTTATCTAGAGGTCCAACCCCATGATAGGTGACCCATAGCCTAGGGTTTTTCCCATAGTGTAACTAAATTAGAGAGAGCTTGAAGAACCCTCTCCAAGGGTGAAAACTAATGCTACAATAGGAACCTAAGTCAGATAGGCCCCTCATACTTTATCTCAATGTAAAAGAGGTATCACTCATCTACATGTAATCCCAAGAGGATTAATATCAAAAATAAATATCCATATATTTCATTATATACATTCTTATTGATTACAAGACATGATTTACACAAGCAAATAAATAGTAGTTAGACATAGTTTTTGAAACTAAACAATAAGGCATTACATGTTCAATCTATTTAACTCTTTTTTAAATACTTTGGGTTTAAGGTTAAGGGTATAATAGTATATGAAAAAGGATGAATAAAAATATTATAGAGCATACTTATTAATTAAAAACTCAAATAAATTAATATTCTAAACTAAAATTTTGAGATATGCTAAATGTATAAAGTACATTCAAAAAAGTAGTTTTATTACATAAACACTAGGAAGAGATAATACTTAGCTTATTTGAAAATTTACATGTAAATATGAGAATAATAGAGGTTTAAATAATTAGTGACAAGATCAAGATCCAGTTGCCATATTTTATAAATATTTTTCTATAAATCTAGATACTTACATTAACCTTGGGACACTTACGTCGATGTAGGTATTTGATCCTAATTGAACTTTCCAATATGTAACATTCACTATATTGTGTAGCAAACACCTAGATCCTTCTAGGTTTTTTATTTCATTTATATTGATATGTTTTATTCATGTGCACAGGTTATTGATGATATTTTTGGATCAACCCCTAGATCTTTGCCTTAGGTCTTTATAACTTGCCAAAAATAGGTTAGTGGGATCACGGTGTCAAGCTAACCTTAAGGACCCCTTTACGAATGAGCATTATCCATAGCCAATACTCTAATGATAACCTCAACACATGTATTTATCCCCTAGGTGTTGGATTGTGTGTGCATACGGGTGAAATATACCATATGCTAGGGCATGTAATGATCTAGATTGTAACTTGATAAATATTGCTCATGGGTTGTTTTTTGAGTAATACAAACATATAATTTGACTAATCCTATGATTGATATGGTAATATGGAAGAATAAGGAAATAAAACTTAATTTTGGAATTGATTGAGAGGGTTTGAGTAGGTGCTTGATTTGTATTTTCTATATGAATAATGAGTAGGATTAGATTTATATTTATACCACACCTTTTGTAAATAAAAGGTTAAATAAAAAATAGACTGACCCATAGGATTTAAAATATTTTAAAATTATATGACTTTTGAGGACTATATACTTGACAATAATCTATACAATTTCCTTAATGTAAGTGTCCTTATGTAAGACGTATGTTTTTGATAGGCTAGGAAGCTATTGAGGATCAAAAACTAATAGTGTATGATATGTATTAGGTTTTAGGCTTTCTATACAGTGCAAGATATTTGGGTCATCAAGAATTATAGGTTCAAACCATAAGATAAATAGTTAGGCATAATGAGATGGTGAATAAAATCCTTTCATCAATAAGAAGGTCTAGAATTGAAGGTTAGATCCTTTATATGTATTTGCAAAGTATACATGACTAAGATGTTATATAAATCAGATTTTAATATCTACATTCCCCCCCCCCCAACTTAATCTAGTTATGAATAAGGATGAAATCACTTTTTTAAATGAAATAAATGTGTGCATAGGTTTGTATAACACACATTGACTTTGTTTGAGCCCAATTTGAGTGTTTTTTTAGTGTATGACCTATAACCAAGAGCATGATATAGAATAAATTAGTGCATGTAATATGAAATTTGAAATAATTGAAATGATTGAAAATAAAGAGGGAAAGGGATGAGTACACATGTGTTTCAATGCAACCATATTTCTTCCCCTTGGTACATTTACTTTGGCTTGCTTTTTTATTTGAGTTTGATTTTAAAACTTTTATTCTTGTTCTTTTTATAACATTACCTTTTTTAGTTGTTCTTTTTATTTTGATCTTTTCTTAATATTGCTTTCTCTAACTTTACCTTTTTAACTTTTCTTTAACTATTTTTTTCATTTTCAACTTTTTTTTCTTTGAATTAACCTTTGGTAACCATATTTTTTATTTTTTCACTTATGATCTAAAATATGCATTCATAAGGTGAATAAAACTATTCTAGAGAAATCCATTTAATTGAATACTCATATAAATGAATATTTTGAATTAAAATATTGATTTATGTTAAATATAGAAAGTACATTCAAAGTAGTAGTTTGATTACATAAACACTAGGAAGAGATAATACTTAGATTATTTATAAATACGTAGGTAGATCTAAGAAGTACACATGTGAAAATAGGCAAGGACAAGATTATGATCTAGTTTTTAGATTTTTTAATCACCTAAAAGTGGTAATTAGATGCTAGGAGTGTCACTTGAGTTAACCTATTCCTAGATTAGCCCTAGACCTATCCCAGAGTCTTAGACACTTTTCCAATCATTGAGTAGAACATAGACCTTAATTATCAGCCAAAACATAGTCCTAGGACTATCTTCTCAGATTTCAACACAACTTTCTTATTAATCTACCTAATGGACATTAGTGCCACATTTGGGACACTACAACCACATGTCACTAGTGCCCCCAATTGGGTGCTACTATCCTTAGTCTTAATTCTTACCAACATATAATTTTTCAAATGTGTTCCCCTCTTAGGGTTGGCCTAAGCATATTTTATTATCCATATAAGCTAAATATCTCTATAAATACAAGTTTAATTGACCTCTATTCACTAGATGGAAAATAGATGCAAAAGGCACATTCAAATCAAAGATAAGTTGAGAAAAATTAAGGTATTTAATCCATATTCTTCCCTACTTCTACATACTACCATCTACAATAGTCCTAAGATTAGTTTTCAAATATTTAAAATATCAAACACATTCAAGTCATCCAAGTCCACTCTCATTCTAGCATTCACTTACACTTGCATCAAACACTAGGTAAGAGAACTACATCAAGCTTGATCCCTCTTTGGAGTATTGATATTTAGGAAAATATCTTCATAGTGAGGTGCTAGGATGTCCAACCTATCCTAATAAAAAACACAAAATTATTTCTCATGCCATAATTATAAGGAAGATTAAGGTTTACACACTAAATCAGGTTTCCCAAGTATAACATAGAGCTCCAAGTTTCCTGTGCATAGGAATAGGACCTAAAAACATAGGCACAAGTGCTCCCAAAAAATAATAATAGTCTTAAAAAGGGGACATTACCACAACTTTGAGGACACTACAATAACATGGTACCAATATCCATATGGGGTGTTATTTTCTAGTGATTAAATAGATTCCATAATCCTACTAACAACACTTAGAACTATCTAAAACCCAGTTTTTAGAACCTAGATCATGTACAATAGTTGCTTTTTAGATAAGTTTCTATTTCAGCATATTTATTAATATTTTTAAAAAGTCAAAAGAAGTCAAAGGTCATAAAAAATTATTACTTAATTATTGTATTTTATTTAACTAATTTATACATATTTAGCCCTTTAATCTAAATAGAAGAATTACACTTGTAAACCCTAAAAGGTTAAATCATTTGGTGAACCCATCTTAATTTGAATATTACTTCAAAACCTAAATTTTATTAATCCAAATTTTTATGCAATAATTTAGGGTTGTATACTTTTAATTTTCTATTTCTTTTTAGACAACCTAGCTAGATTAAATCAATTTTCACATTAGGGTTTCAATTTATTTACATATAATTTAAATTGCTGTAAAAAAACCCTAAATTCAAAAACCTTAACCCTAGATAAGTATAGGTTATACATTTCCATAGCTACTTAGTTTTAATCTATAGCTTTCTACCATGATTATCATGATAGAAGTCATCTTTCACTTCATGGTAAAAAACTTTGTACTTTTTTTAGCATGTTTATCACCAACTATTTGTAGAAAGGTACACATGTATTTTACTCCTATCATGGATTTAGTTCAAGCTAATTTTGTTTTACATATTACTTCTCCATCATGTGAAACCCATTTCTCTATGGATCATTGTTATATGGATCACTTTGAGCTACCCCAAACTACTACTAAATGATAGAGGGCTTAGAGGACTCCTTTTGTTTTACCTCCACCTAGACCACTCAATTATCTATGCTCCCATCCTAACTCTACTACTTTCTCCAAAAAAATAGTAGATCCCTCAATTTGAGTTGTCACTAGGTGAAACAAGGTTCCTCCTTAGCCTATACAAGAGCATCCTAACCCTATCATCCCTCCTCATCCCCAGAACACTATGATTACATCCAGAGATCAACAAAAAAAGTTTGATATAGTGAATTAGTTAAGAAATACACTAGCTAAAATATCTATATTATAATTACTTAAAAAATTAATAATATTCAAATATATTATATTTAAAACACTTAATCACACATATGTGCCTCATGATACCAAAACATCTTATTTTTCATCTATCATGAATACTATTAAATATGTGGAGGATGTGGTATATTTTTCCAATGAGGATTTACCTTCACAGTCAGTCATGATCAAAACTTGCCACTTTTTATTCAAGCTCAAATCAACACCATAATTATTAAATGATTTCTCATTGATAGTGGTTCAGGACTCATATGTAGCCTAACATTTCTACAAACCATGGGGTTTGATATAGCATTTATTCAAAAAACATACAAGAATATTTAAGGGTTTGATGACATTCCTAGACAAACATTGCAATCAATCACATTGGATATTACAATGGGACCAAAGACATTATCTACACACTTTCAAGTGATGTCAAACCATTTACATTATAATTTGATACTTTGGAGACCTTGGATACATGCTATGGAGGATGTACCTTCCACTCTTGATAGATGTTCCAAATTTTTGCATGATAAATACCTATACACAATTCTAGTAGATAATCATCAATTTAGAAATCATAGGCTCATTGAGCCTCCTATAACAAGCACATCATCAAATGGGACACCTCATTCTCTCATTGGAACCCCACCTCATAGTATTCCCATTGAGTAGATACATACTTATGAGGTGGAGGAGTCTAGTAAGACTATTCATATACCACCTTCAAAGCTTCCTATAGCATAGGCACCTTCATCGATGATATAGGACCAACCTCTCCCTATATAATTACCATCACTAATGATAGATAACCAACCTCTCCCAAAAAATTTACCTTCACCAAGTATAGAGTAACAAGCTCTCATAGTACATGCATCCTCATCCATGATAGATGATGATATTCTCATAACCCATATACCACTAATTATTAATTTAAAATAGGCTTACATTGATCATTCTTACATAGATTCATAAGCCAGTATAGAGGATGATCAATCACCTATAAGATGATTATTTACATGGATTGAGATTTACACCAGTGGGACCAAGATAATATAAAGATAATTCAAAGGCACTTATACCTAACCCTACACCAGTAACCTCACTTGTTCAATATTATATAGCTACATTATCCCATACTCAACCATAGTTAGTAGTTGATCCCCTAATCCATTTAGTACATATATCACATCCATGGATACCAATTTAGTCATACATATTTAGGGAGGGAGTTTATAAGACAAACTAGACCATATCTTATAGCTATTACTTGATAGAGGATTAATGATATTTTTAAAAACCTAATTTTTACCGTATGAAGGAGAGTTTTCAATTTTTCTTCAAACCTAGACTAACATGGAATGGCCTAAAGGTTGAGTGACCTTATAACTAGACCAGACCTCTAGATTATGGGGCTAGCTCCCCTAGTGCATCTATTTGGCTTAGTTTATTAAGACCTATTGATGCTAGGATGAAAAGGGATATAAAGTGCATAAAATAAATCTACTCTAAGAGGTGGCGATGCACCAATAAAATCATTCATCCACTTAATTTTGAATTTGAATCTTCTAGTAATTAATACAAGTGACTGAATATTCTAAATCCAAGGACTCCTATGCAAAAGTGTTTTAGATAAAGGTTTCACTAAGTGGTCAAAACATGAGTGCAATGATAGGAGGCCTGGATCAAGACATAAACTAATCAAATATCGACTCTAAGATCATCCATTTAACATTCAAACATTATATGTGACCTATATAAGATCATATACTAACAAATAGGTGATATTAGGACCTACTAAGGAATAAAAACTACCACATGCATAAATCAAACTAAAATAACACACTAAACTTGTATCAAAGAGTCTAAAAATAGACATTTGCATTAGCTTTAGAGGTTACAAAGTACCAATCTAGGTAGAGTCTCCTCATTCCAAAGAGAGGGATTCAAATCAAGGCCTTATGGCCTAAATATATAGCATAATAGAAGGAACAAATAAAGAGAGAGGTAATAGCCCCCAAAATTAGGAAATATTACCTTTACTAAGTCCTTTATAAAATCTAACATAGCATTATTTAATTAATCTATTTTTTTCCTTCTTAAAAGTGGCATAGGGGTTGAGTTAGGCTTGCTTGGAAAGTTTGAAATATTATTTAGCATTCATCTATGGTGTTTGATAGGAAAAACTTCCTAGATCTTTTCTTACACACCCTCCATCCTTGGTGAATAATAATCTTCCTTGAAAATAAGACTTAATCCTTTAGATTAGGTCATCATGACTTGATAAATTCTTCATTTTAAACCTTATCCATACCATTAATAAAGTTTTATCTCCTTCCTTGGGTTGTTAGATCTCTTTTAGTGCTTATTTAACATTTTCTACACCTTAAGCATTGGAAGGAAAGAAAGATTTTTTCAAGTCTTGAGACCTTTTCCTACCTTGATACTTTCTTCCAACACTTTATCACATCTTCCAACACTTTTTGACTTCTTAAAAATTGAGAGTGTCATGGAAGGGAAGGAGGAGCATTAGTAAATCCTTTGGAAAACTTTTATGCATCATTTAGTGCTTTACTTACTTGACTCTTCCTTATATAAAAGGCTTAGGAGAGAGAAATTAAGTTTTTGCTTTGGACCAGGAAAACTTCTATTGATGCCTAGAAGTGTATCATAGGTGGTTCTTAGTGTTTAATAAACACTTCTCATTTATGAATCCATAGAATCCAATTCATGAGTTGCAAGTTATGATAATGTCATTATCCTTAGTGGAATAGAGGTAGAATAAGTTAACTATTTCACAAATTTATATTAGTTGGTGGTTGGGAGCCACCACGGCTTAATAGTTGATATTTGATTTTGGAGATAACCTATGCTAATCGAAGTGAATTATGCTCAAAACCTAAGTAAATATAAATTAATATGAATACTCACAATGAAATTGATCTAAGGTGAATTGATGAAAAAGGGGAGCAAAAGTAAGTGTAGGGAAAAAAAAAGAGGTGTTTTGATCTTTATTTAAAACATTATTACAAAGTTCTAATTTCATCTAAACATTTATTTAATAAATGAGCAATATGAAGTAGCCTAAGCTCAAATCTTATCACACATCAGGAAAACATCTAAGGAAGGTATGAAAAGATGTAAATAAAAACCAAGTTTACTTAAAAAATTTCACCCCAACAAATAAATAGCATTAGCTCAGATGCAAGAGGAGTAAATAAAGTGAAATAAACCTAAGAACTTTCAACTAATCTAGCAGTAGCGTAATTTATCAACTCTGCATTTAAATTTACACATCTATAATTCAAAATAACCATTCAAATATGAAGATAAGATCAAACAAATGAGAGAGAAACCATAATAGCAATTCACACAAGAAATGTGGAAAAACTTTACATAACTCCTTGTTTATATTAATTTGCTCAAAAGTTACAAATAGTTTTTTGTTGCTCTAAAAAACTCTCTCCCCCTTTCTTTACAATGGGCAATGCCTCTTTATATAGACCTTTCATGAGGTATGTCAGTTAGTCATGCCAAAAATTAAGTAAAAATGTCCTCTTAAAATCTTTTAAGAACCTTTTATACAATCTAAAATTACTAACCTATGGGTAATGTGCTTTAAAAGTTTCACATGCCTTTACAAAAGAATATTCTCTTTTCAAAAATTATACAAGCTTAATTATAAAAAGAATATTCCTAACTTAACTAGCTTAGAGACCCTTTTGCTGATGTAGTCTTTACCTTCCCTAAAAGATCTTCATTCTATAATGTTTTTCATTAATTAGTTGGAGATCGATGATAAGTCTCATGAACAATTCCTTTTTTTGATCCTCTAAGCCCTTGAGATCCCTCTCATCCCTTTCTAAAACTTGTTTGATGCTCTTGGCATCTCCTATCTTTTCCTCTGATGATAAAAGTAGGCCCATGACCTTCTTGTTATCAACCTTTATTCCCTTGTCCTTGATTCCTCACTTCTTGTATGAATTAAATAGTTTTATGCTTGAATTCTTCATCTATTATTATGCTTAAAGGACTAAGTATGGTGGGCTCTTTGATCAATCTATCCAATATGTGTAAAATTTTATCTTCTTAATGTTTGAGGTCCATAAAAATTCCTTCCATTAGCTTGTACTAGCTACTCAGGGCCTTGATCTTATCAATTAATATAGCCATATCCATATTCAGGTGGGCTAGGTTAACTATCTTGAATTTAGGGATTTGATTTTTAGTCGAGACCTTGATCAAATACTTCACTTGGTAGCTTGAGGCTTTCCATTAGCTAACTTGGCCTGTAGCCATAATACTTTGTTTATTTATTTCATCCTTTCTAATCCTATCCAACTTTAAATAATTGAACAAATTATTCATGGTATCTTTAAATTTCCTAAATTTGTCTTCTTAGATTAACAATATGGCTTGTTCTTTTAGATTCTTATTCTATTACAAGATGCTTCTGATCATTATTTATAATTGATCTAACTAAGCTTGAGCCATTTCAAGATCATTTTCTTCAAATATTGGGTCCTCGCTAGGCTTTTATCCTCCAACTAGAGTGAATCTAACAAAAGGCTCCAAATTTTTGGAAGGTGAAATCCTCTCCACCAACCATGGCCATCTTTTCAATTACTCTCTACAAATTGGTAGAGGTTGGGTCAAATTTGACACCCAATGAAAATTATGTTACCTTTGGAGCTAGTATCTCCATCTATGTTCCACTTGATTCTCCTAGAGTAGCCATACCTTTCTCTTCATCCTTTTACATGGCCATTATCTATAGCTTGACCACTTCATGGATTAGGATATTGATTGATTTCATCATTGCCCAAGGATGTTATTTAGTAGGTATTTTTTACAATTTTCCATAGATGAACCATTCAAGAATGGCTGGACCCTGAATCAATTTTTATTCACTGAAGAGATTGATTTCACTTAGAGGACTAGTGAAGGTCAACTTGGGCTTCTTGGTTATAACTAGGACAAAGCCAAATCTACCTTTATTTTGGGTGTGTCTTTATGAACTAGATCCAAAACTTGCTTCCCCTTTCCTTCCTTTACTTCTTTTATTTATTCATCATCTTACTCATAGGCTAATGATAACATTTTGAGGGCATCTTCAATTGTCTCATTAGGGTCTAATGCTAGCATGTGAACCTCTTTAATTGGTGATCCTTGTTCTTCTAATTGGGTTGAATATGATTTTATTTAATCATTCCTTTCTTCCTTTAGCCTTTGCTTAATTTGTACCTCAATTTTGGACTTTGTTTCTAGCTAGGCTAGTGGAGGTATAGAAGGTGTACCACTCTATAAATGGTATTGCCTTGGTCCCATTTGCCATTTATCATCACTCCCATTTTACTCCCCCTATATTCTATCCTCTAGATTGATATTATGCCTTTTCAATCTAGTGGTGACCTTATAGAATGAATAGGCTTTGATATATATGGGGTCAAAAGGACCAGGCTGGTGATCATAAGGGATATTGATTCCTTTGGCCTATAGATGCTCCTTGACTCTTCGATGAGGATCTCACTACCATAGCTCATCAATTTGGATATTAAAGGAGGTCCTAACTTGGCAATCAACCTTAATATTTTCCCATTGTGAAAAAATAGTCCTTTCTATGGTTATGGGGAGGGTGTGAAGCAACTCCTTCCTTTTGATTTTGCACAAATCATCTATTCCATTACATAGTTGATAAACCACCTCCTACTCTATTAGTTTGATGATCACATGGATAGGTAGTCTAAGTGGGGTGTATTATGTTCCTTTTATCTTAATGATTATATAATCATGGTATAACTAGATTTCTATCATGGCCTCAATTGATTTTTTGATTAAGGAGTTAACTCTTGACATTGGATTCCTAGTTATGGCTTGATAAACATAGTCACAAATGAAGTGGATGTGGTCCCTATAATTGAATATGTGTAATTTTGAATAATATTGGGAAAATATTTGTGTCCCATTAGGTGAACATTATCTAATTTTGGATATCTTTATGATAGTAATCAATGCATCCAAGAGGTATGGCATCATGTAGAATTGGTTCCTAGTTCTCTTCTTGACTACAAAAAACTATCTACCTAAATAAGTGTTGATAACTTCACCAAAAGGAGGGGTGAGATATTTTTAAATCATAAAGTAGACTAAGGGCACCCAAATTATGTCAAAATATGTAGTGGTTGTATTTCCACATATATTATTCATCATAATTATGATCATTCTTATTCTAGGTCTAAATTAACCAATGGGTATGTTGCCGTTGAAATCAGAAAACACTTGATTCCTAGAGTACAGCCATAGGGAAAGGATGTTCTTCAAATCATTATCTTTACCCCAATCATTGATTTTGGTTTGGTCTACTTGAGGTTTAGGTAGCTTGTAGTGGTTTTTATATGCTATAAGAGAGATGTAATAAATTTTATTGAAACTATCCTCATGAATAATCATGCCCTTATCTATTTTTCCATCTTTAAACATAGGAGAGATAATGTTTATACAATGCAGTACTTTTGGTTTTATTTTAGCATAATGGATACCTATCATTTGAATGGAAACTATGTCATAGTAAATCCTTTTTGTTGACACATTCTTCACTTCTCTTCCTCTCTTATGATGGATTGTTGGTTCTTAGTGGTCTAAACCAAGCTTGACCAATTATTATCCCCTATATTTATATATATGGTATCAAATTGTGTGTCCTTGAAAATCATTCCTTCTACATCAATGGTTAAATAGAGCTCCACCTCCTCCCTTGACACACCCTTTTGAGATGCCATGGCTATGAGCTTCTCTATATTTTCTGCTAGTAGCCTATAGTTCAATTTTGGATTGAATTATCCTTGCATAAATGATAATCCAATCTCATTTGACCTGATAATAATGAGTGCAAGGTCATATTAGGGCTTCTATACTCTCTAGGGCTTTCTTAAAGGTTTTTGCAATGTTTTAGTGGTAGCAGTTATTTGAAATTATGCAAGCTTTGTGACTTAGAATATGTTTGGATCTTTGTATTTATACCTTTAATTTTCTTGAGTCTATAAAATATTCAAATTAGCACATTCTACTTATGTGTCTTTGATGTGACATCATCATGCCACTCTACTCATTAATATTTAAAATATGACCATTTGTCATTTTTAGGCATGTGTCAATATTTTATTAGTTATGAGACCTTTGAAAATTCTACCTAAACTCACACCATTGGATTTATTTTCTCATATAAACACGGTTTATTGATCCTAATCTAAGAAATTGAATGCCATTGGTTTCTTGTTATATTCTTCATGGTTTAACACTTGTCACTTCCGAATTCATCTTAATCTTTTTTGAAATGTCAACATCAATCTCACACCGTCAGATCATCTCTGCCCATGTGAATTCACTTTATTGATCTTGATCTAATTATCTATGTCTCTTGTTCCATGAACCATTGATTAGAATATATACAATCATCTACATACCACTAATCTTTGAAAGATTCCCAAGCTTTAATTTGTATCTTATGTCTATGCCACATGTCATATTTATGTTTGTCCTCATGGATTTTAACTTTTCAACCTTCATCATGCATCATTAGATCTTCATTTGGTTAGATCAATGTGCTTCATCATATCTTGATCTGAGGGGTGGAACACCATTGGCTATTCAATTTTATTTCACTGAGATTGTGACACTTGTCACTTTCTCATTCATCTTAGGGATTTGAATAATTAATGTTGATTTTACACCATTAGATCTCCTTTAGTGGATCAATCACACTCTATTAGATCATCTTTTACTATGTACCATTAGATTTTTGGAAAGGTTCCCATAATGGCAACACTTGTCACCGTTTCACTTGCTTTGAGGTTTCATTAAAGTATTAACTTTAATGCACACTATTATATTAATCTTGATTAAGTAAATGTGTACCATTGATCTTACGATCAAAAAATATATTAAGTCAGGCTCAAGAAATATAAAAAACTTAGGTTAAATTTTTTAAACTAAGGTTTTATTCATGTTGATAAACATGGTAAAACCTTAGGATAAAATTTTAGGTTAAGTTATAAAACATAATTAAAGGGATCCCATGAATGATAAGAGATAAGTCATAAAGTTTAAGCCTAGGGTTTTTATTGTATTCATAAATATAATCAAAACTTTAGGATAAATTTTTATGACTTATCTAGGACATAATAAAAGGGAACCTACATTAGCTAGACCATGCCAATAATAAAATATAAAAATGGGTCATGAGATATAAAGTGACTAAGCATAATATTTTTAGACCAAGGTTTGGTCAGGTTAAAAAATATGGTTAAGCATTAGGATAAAAATTAGGCCAAGTCCATGGCATACATAATTGTTCTTGTGTAAATTGTTCTTGGTTAATTTTAAATTTAATTCAAAAGGGGATCTAGGTTAAACCATTAAATTAGGGTTTTAACATGATTTAAAATAGATTCAATTAATATTTGACAGACAAAAGGATAGTAAAAGATCAATTTAACATTGAAGCATAAAACCCTAAGCATGTTCATTCCCAAATGAGATTCCATTGAACCTATAATAAAAAAAAACACAATCAACAATCATTATCAACATTATAAGGGGTAGAACCATGATCACTTGAAAACATGTCAGTTAATCCAAATGAGAACCAGGTGTGGATGTTCTTAAAATAAAGTCAATGTGTAAAAAATGCTAGTGGTACTTTGATCAAGTGAATTTTTAATTTTAAGACACAAATTTACACAATTTAAAACAAGGGCCCCCATTTTTCAAAAATAGGGATATGTTAACCTCAAAAAATGGAAACTCTAGAAGAAACATAGAAATATGTTAGAATTCGGAGACTATGGTTTAGACTAATAACTAGGTTAGTTATTCCACTTGACCAGGCACCATTATTAAGATCAATTCATGGTTAGCAAAAATATTGCACATGCATAATTAGGATCAAACATCAAGACATAGCCATGTTGTGTGTGTGATTTGATTTCACTTACTAGTTATCATAGGATTTAGATAACATCTTCTATATTTATGACCTTGACAATTAATATTGACTCACAACATATTTAGGTGCTCATTAAGAATCATAATTTAGCTCAAAGAAGGATTGGGTATTGCTCTGATACTATTCAAACTTCTATATCCCCAACAAAGATACCTTTGGCTCTACTCAAGACATTTCTCCACAAACATCTAGGAATCTATAGCCCTGATGGAGATTACTAGAATAACCTTTGCTTGTAAAGCTTTTTAATTTTGTAATAAATTTCTTATTTTTCTAATTTTTAGACATTTTTACTTTCTATAAAAATTTGGGGACCAAATTAGTAATGTTTTAGGATTCAATCACATGTTTTATCTTTAGACAATCATCCTTGGCTATAAACTTTGTCTTAGGAAATTAATGTTTTTAAAGTGAAAACATGACTATATCCTAATAATCTAATATTTCACCCTACATATGTAATCCTTCTTAGAATCAAACTTAGATCAGAACAAGGTTTAAAATCTCAAAGAATAATTAACCTATTTATTTGTCTTTACTAGTTTCTCTAAACTACAACTTTAGGCTCATATTTCAATAATTCCATGATCAACAAGGGTTGAGGAGACATACCTACATTCCTAGACTATGGAGTTCCTCTTAAGAATTTTAATGTATTTTGAGATAAGGACTATCTTGAAGAAGACTTATTTGAAGCAAGGAACAAAGTAGAGAAAGGGAAATACACCAAGCACAAATCAAATAAATGAGAAGCAAACAAATATATACAAACACTATGTAAAAATAATGGATAGGAGGGAAATAATAAGAAAGAAACTAATCTAGCCTACCTACACTAACTCTAACTAGTCTTACAATTCATTCTATGAATACTCCAAGTGGGACAATAGAGAAATAGTTCTTTAGGTATTTCCCATTGGTTGGAAATATAAACTCTACTCCTTCTAAGTCTTTCAATCTAAAGGTGTTGTCTCCCAGGGTCTCATCAATCTAATATGGGCTTATCTATAAAGGTGTGAACTTCCCATGCTTTCCTTTTGGTTATGAGTCTTTATCCCAAAGAAAAACTAGGTCTCCTTGTCTAAACACCTTTATCTTTGAATGCATATCAAAACACCCCTTAACTATGGTCTGGTGCCTACTAAAATTGGCAAAAGCTTCTTCTCTTGAATCATCCATCTATATGATGTATAAAAACCTTGAAATTGTAAATTCTTGATCCTCTTCAATGTACTCTTGTATGAACCTATATGTTGGAAGCCTTAGGGTAACGGGGAATATAGGTTTTTGAACATATATTAGCAAGAATGGTTATGCCTTGAGAGCTTTCTTGACTCTATTTTTATTTGCCCAAAGGGCATACTTAAGTAACTTGTGTCATGTTCTTGGTTTATCAACTATAGACTTATTTATGGCTTTCATCAAGTTCTTATTGATTTATTCTAACACTCCATTACTTTGAGGTTAATGGTTTGATGAGAACTTGAGAACAATATTATTGTCATATGCCCATTCAATCATCTCAATGGACACAAAGGTAGATCCATTACCACAAACTAGAGATGCTGGTGTGCCAAACCTTGTACATATGTTTTCTTCTAAGATTTTGATCACTTCTTCATTCCTACACTATTTGGTTAGAACTACTTTAGTCCATCTTGTGAAATAGTTGGTAGCAGTCAGAACATACTTATGACCATCAAATGAATTAGGGTTGATGACCCCTATAAAGTCTAGTCCCCATTAGGCAAAGGGTTTATCAATCATCACTAGTTTTAATGTCATGGCTTCCTTTGGCTCTTTTATGTTAAACATGCATGATAATCTCACATATTTTTGAGCATCCTTGAAGATAGTAGGCTAGTAGTAACCAAATCTAAAGATCTTATGGGTTGTAGTCCTTCCAGATGGATGACCACTTCCAATTTTTTCATGAAATGTGTTTAAGATCTCAGTGTCTTATTTCTTAGACACACATATTAGTTAAATTCCTTCAAATTTATTCCTATACATCACTCCCTCTTTGATCAAGAAATTGGTTGATTTGGGCCTTAAATCTCTCTTTTGCTCTCTACTTAACCCTACAAGACAATAGCCATTGATTATCAAATGAACAATAGGATCCTACCAATCATTGGATTTAAATATTTTTTTATTAACCTACATAACACTTATTTGGGGATTAGTATTAGCAATTATCTAAATTAAACCTTGACATCTTACCAACTTGGTAATTTTCATCTCTAGGTCATATTCTTGAAAGATAGACATTCATTTACCTCTCCTTTCTCTAGGTTCACATTGACTCAACATTAGCTTAGTGGTGGGGTCTATCATAATTATATGTACCTTATTTCTAAGGATATAGTTCATAAACTTATTCATTACCTTAACTAAATCAAATGCTTAATTTTCAATCAAATAATAGTTTAACTCAGCATTTTTAAGGTTAGTACTCATGAAAGTAATGGGGTGATCACACTTATCTATCTTCTAAGTTAAGATAATAGCTATTGTATGATTAGAGGTAAGGGAATAAAGATATAAATATTTAGTGAAATTTGTACTTATCAGTATAAGAGCTTGTCCAATTGCTTCTTTGATGTCTTTTAAATATTTATTGGTCTTCTCATTCCATGTGAGCTTGACATTTTTATTCAACATGTCATTCAAAGGCTTCATAATCTCTACAAAACCATAAATGAACTTCCTCACAAAGTTTATTTTATGGAAGAAAGACTTTATATCTTTCCTACTATTAGGGGGTTCTATTTTTGATATTCCATTTACTCTATCTAGGTCTATAGATATCCCCTCCTTAGTTATAACATGTCCCAATAATTTTCCTTTAGTTACAAAAAATGCTTTTCTTTGGGTTGAGATAAATTCCATACCTTATACACCTTTCAAATACTTGTTACAAGTGCATGATGTGGTCTTTCTTATTCTTTGATAAGATAGTCAGGTCATCTATGTAAATAATAATCCACTTACCTATGAGGCCTTGGAATTCATAGTCCATAACTCTTTGAAAGGTTTCACCTGTATTGATTAATCCAAAGGGAATTTATTGTAGGTAAAAGTGCCCCACTTAGTAGTAAATAAAAACTTCATCCTATCTTATTTGTTCATTAGCACCTGATTATACCCTAAAAATCCATAAAGAAAAGACATCATCATAGAACTAGAAACAATTTGGATAACTTCATCAAGGGAAGGTAGGGGATAATTATCTTTTTCATATGATCTCTTTAGATTTATAAAATCAATGCATAATCTAATTTCACCATTTTTATTTGTGATTGGTAATAATTTATCTACCCAAGTGGAATGTCTAATGGGAAACACTATCTTAGCATCTAGTAACTTCTTGACCTCTTTGTATATCATAGGTTCTAGGACAGGGTTTACTGGCCTTTATTTTTACCTAAATGGCTTACAAGATTCCTTTAGAGGTATGATGTGGGTTATGGAATTAGGATCAAATATCTTCAAGTCATCATATGACCATGTTATTACATTCCTATACTTATTCATCAAATCTTTGGATATATTGGTTTATATGATTGTGTAGGTTGTATCAATGTTCACCAGCTGGGGTTGACCTTGGGAGCCTAGGTTAATTTCATTGTAGTCTTTCCCATCCACTTTGGGAATATTGACAGTCTTAGCTAGTCTGTCTGAATCAAACAGTCTCTCTAAGGCTATCATTCCTTTGGTTATTTTATTGTCACTCAACTGAATGACCTTGTAATCAAGCTTGCCTTCAACTTTATCATTATCAAGGGTATTCTCACTGGATTCATCAATAATGTGAGCCTCAAATACTCCTTATCTATTCATGAAGTCTATGATTTATTGATCATCATTAAAAACTTTTAAATGGTTAACATTATCTAGAATTGAGGGATAGGGGACTAATTTAATGGTAAGGCTTTGTAACTTGGAATTTTGATTAGGTATAAGGTTGGATGCAACTGAATCAAGTTCATCAGTAGCCTCATTTTCCTCTCTAGGGATTGACATAATGTTGAAAGCATAAAAACATTCAATTAATTCCCACACTCTAAATTTATATTTCTTAAGATAGACAACTTGCATTGATATCTATTTCTAACCTGATTAACTACTAGTTTAGAATCACTAAAAAATAATAGTTTCTTGACCTTATGTTTGATTATAAATTATAATCCAAAAATAAGTGATACATACTTTGTGATATTATTAGTGCATGGGAATTGGATTTTATAAGAGGAATTATACTCTTTCCCAATGGGATTGATTAATAACACTCCTACTTCAAAACCTAATTTTCATCTAGCACCATAAAAATATAGATTCCATAATCTAGGCATAACATGAGAAGTTTTGGAGTTACATACCTTTGTGGTGTTAAGAGTGTAAACACCTAGATCTGAGTTAACCATGTTGACCATCTCATTGGTTACATTTTACTCATTTATCATATGCTTCATTTTGGGCTCCCTTTCTATCATGATCTGATTTGGAACTCCTTTCCAAGATAACCACATATGTGAATAGTCAGTAGACATTTAACCATTTAGAGATCTAGTCTAATCTCTACTTAACAACATTTCATAAGCATTAGGGATGTATACCACTTAGATGTCAATGAATTATTGGATCATTGGTTTAGAATTAATATCCATGTGAACATTCAATAATTCATTGATTACTCTAAATCTTGATTTATCTAATTGAGTTACAACTCTATCAAATTTAATGGGAGTCAAACCTAATTACTCACAAATACCTTTAGGCATAACATTTATATATGCACCAGATTCAATCAAATATTTATGCAAATTCTTACCAAAGATCCTAACTATAAGTAGGAAAGGTGGAACATCTACCTTAATTTTATGCATTGTAATGTTAGCATGTGTAGACTTTTGTCGTTTGATAGGCTTCTTAAAAAATTATTCTAATAAAAAATCCATTTATTATATAATATAAGTTAACTCATGAAAAATAATGTTATATTTGATCTTTTTCATATCCTCTACTATATTATATCTAGTCCTATTGAGAAAATTAGATGTATTAGTACTATTTTTGGAAGTATTTCCTTTAGGATGCTCTGGACTATTATCTAATGTGGTATCAGGAGGAGTGTCAAAATTATTTGGTGGGGTTGAGGTATTCAAAGGTTATTTATACTCCATGTTCCATAGAGAATAGGTTTTCTTTAAATATTGTTGAAAAGCATGGATCTCTTCAGGAATATCTTCAGGCTCATTCTCTTTTTGGAATGGGAACTCAAATGTTTCCACCATGAGAGTTGAATCAATAGATTTGGATAACCTTGAATAAATTGAGGTACCTACACCATTGTATTTATTATGGATAACTTCAAAAGTGTCTAACTCTTCTTGAAAAGCTTTAAAAGCATTACAAATTTCTAGACAGTCTAATTCACCATGTTTTGAAGTATAATGAACTTTACAATATGTTAGAGTTATAATCACTGAGAGGGGGCATGACTCAATAAACCTAGATATTCTGAATTCAATTATTGTCCTTTAAAACTCTTAATAAATTACCACAAGCATTCATCAAGCATACACATCATTCATAACACTAAATAAGATAGACAATGCAAGATTAAGCAAATAACACATGACATATGTGAGAAACCCTCTTGGGGGAGAAAACCCACTTGAAATTACAATTGGACTATTTTTATATAATAAAAATATCCAATTTAGACTATTTTAAAATAATCAAGGAACAATAATCCCTTATTTAATGAGACTATAATCCCACAAGGTACTAAAATACCTATCTAGTCAATTTGCCACATTAACTAGACCCTTAACAAGTTTCACCTCATAAGGAGGTTGCAACCCCATAGATGTTGACCTACCATAACAAAACCTAATAACACATCCACTTTTTAATTGATGTCTTTAACACTTGATGATGCACCTCTGATTATTACTCTTCACTTTCACTCACATTCAATCTTCAAATCTACAAGAGCACTATTATGACATAAGAAATATGACCTATAGGTCATACACAACATCATTAACCTACTCTTCCCTTAAAATAATCCACAAGGAACCCACCCTTTCCTTCACTCCACAACTCTCACATAAGCCTTGCACACATCTCTCTCTAGTCTATCCCAAGTCTAGAAACCATAAAATTTAGTTTCACTATTTATAGAGCAATCATGATCATCTCCATCTTGATCAAATAATAGGCATAACTTAATAATTAATTCATCTATCTCATTGAGACACAACACAATACCATCCACATAGGTAGGCCATAGCACTCATGGGTCACCCTTAAGCAACTACACCTTTCAATTAGGCCAAACTAGCCTTTATAGGTCTCATAGAGACCTATTCACTCCATTAGCACAAAAAAGAGAAAAATAGAAACATAGGACCACTTAAAAAATAATAATTCCACTCTAAATGGCCCCTTATTCATCCTAAAATTTGTACAATCATCATTTCACTCTTTTATGCAAGCTCAAACAACTTAAACAATAACCTTGTTCATAAGGACACCATGAATGAACACGTAGTCAACTTCTTAATCTTTGTTTATACTCAAGATATATTTATCTCACTTAAAAAAAACATATAGATAATTATCATGAAGCATAAAACACTCCCTAATGGATAATTCATCATGAAACACCAAAATAACATCAACACAAACTCAAACAACCTTCTCAGGTCATTTGCAAAATAAATATGAACACATAATCAATTTCAAAACTTAATAAATTTTATTGTACACACTTTCAGATATTTAAATCTATATTTCTATATATTCCTTGGATTCCTCTTCAAGTTCACTTTTTACACTATGAGCAAACTTTGCATATATCGAAAGTTATAGCCCAAAAACCAGACATTGGTCATTCTTTTATTAAATTCATATATTTGAATTCAAATGATCATAGTTAAACCTCAGACACTATGATATCATCTCATGTCCTCTCTTATTATATCAAATACACACTATTAATCATATTTTAACTTTAACTTGGATATACTATTAAACAAAGAACATGTTGACCTCATCTCATGTAATCTTGTAATATTGACTCAATACGCACCATTGATATTTGTGGATTAGTCAGGTCTTTATCTTATAATTCTCATCATTCAATCAATCTGCATTAACACCTACTCACCATTAGATCCTTATCCTTTAGCTTTGGTTAGTGTTGAAATTCAAACACTTATCCCCATCTCGTTGCATCTTGACATCTTAAGATAAACATGATCCATCGATCCTTTTGTAAGGAGCTCGATCTTTAACTCCATTAACCATTAGACACCTTGAAATCATCTTGCTTAATATACACCATTATATCAATGTTTTATGATTGGTTATGAACCATTGGATATTAATTTGGTTTAGATCTTTAAAATTGTGAAAAATAGACCAAGTATGGTGATTTGTAATTGATAATATTCAAGTGTTGTATTAAGATAAATTACACTTGCAATTGGATCAAAACCTTAATTCAATGATTTACTTAAAATCAAATTTTTAATTGATTACAGAATTAAAATCAATTTATAAATATCCAAAATAGACATAATTTTAAGATTTCAATAAAATAAAAAGATAAAATTTGATATAAAATATCGCATGTGATTTGATAACAGAGTTCAGATATAAAGCCTACATCTTCAGATCCTCTCCAATGGGGGATTACTCCTTATTAATTGTATCAAAATCACTATACAATATTAATAAGTATTTTAAAATAATCTTATGTCCTTCAAATCTATCTCATAAAATCTCTTGAAACCATTTTAATTTGTTTGAGTCACAAAATCCTTCTTTGTTTCTCTCCACACTCTTTACATGCCTTGGAAACACTATTCACATCCAAAACTTGGCTTCAATTACAATCTCAAGCTTAATTTATAGTATTTTCTCAATCATCCCAATTAGTTAGGAGCTTATCCTTTTAATTTAAATAATAAGGTTCAATTCCCTTCCAATGGTTTTGGTCTTATCCCGATGTTTTTGGTGACAATGAAATCTAATATCCCACATTTGGGAAATGAAAATGTAAGTTTGTTTTTAAAATGCCACGAAGTTGGAGGTTTATAATTCCAAGTATTTGGAATTACCTTTAATTTCATGGGAATGTGGTGAAATGTGGAGAGTATGTGGGGGGACCTTAGAAAAATACATAGATGTTTGTGGCATGAACATAGAGTCTTGTGCCATATACATGGAATAATGAGGGGTCACGTGGAAAGTTTTGAGGGTCTTGGAATTTTAAGGGACTTTGGAATGAAATTTAATTAATTATATAATACTGAAAATTGGACCATATTAAATTGGTGTCAATCCATGTGGTGGCTTGAGTACCCATCACATGGTCAAATTTCCATTCACCACTGGTTGTCATTCATCGATTTTTGACCTCTCATCGCTTGTTGACAAAACCCAGTTTTTTTTTAATTTGCTCAAAGTGATCTTCCAAGTGCCATAACTCATGTATGCGGGATCCATTTTACAAACCAAAAAATGTGTCAAAAAGGTCTTGATGATACCTTCAATATGGAATTAATAAACTTGAAATTTAAATACTTTATTTTTGGATCAAAATATAGATCCTCCTAGATCATATGGGAACCATTGCTATCTACTTGGAAGGCCAACTTTGGACCTCAATAACTTTTGTTGCACTTAGATGTATGTTCTAAAATTTGGAACATATGATCTCCTCACATAGGAAAATCCAAAAATGTGTCAAATTTCTCCTATAACCCTTGTGTATGTGATATATAATTCCATTAATATGCTTACTTAGATTTATCTACCATAGAGCCAACTATGTTAATCAACTGTCTGGGAGGCCAACTTTGAACATGCATATCTTTTGATGCACTTTAACGCATGCCCTAAAATTTATCACATATAAACTAGGAACATAAATAATCAAACCCATATGATCGTCTTGTTATGAAATTTCCATACATGTGATATATTCCATCACTAAACTGCTTATTCAATTCTTTTTTATCTCATGCAAATTTAGTTAAGAATGGGAAAACACTATCAAACTGCCTAGGAGCCCAACTTTGCACTTGCATATATTTTATCACACTTAATTACATGACCTAATATTTAGTGGATAGAAACTATTTAAAAATTTTATGAAAACCATGTGACCAACTCCCCTTGACTCATCCACATGTGGAAATGGTGATGTTAGTAAACTACCTACTCATATTTTTTGCCAATAGATCCAAAATGTCTAGATGAAAATAATGATCAAACAGATGAAATCCACTCATGAACACAAGAAATTAAATCATTATTGACTTTTTAAAGGACCCCTTTCACATTTTTAAGTCACCATACTCATCCCTAAACATCTTTAACCATGCCAAAATTGAAGATCAACTAAACCTCCTTCAAGCATACTAGGACAAGCATAATACACACATTGTCATTGTCACTTAGACTATCAAGGAACTTAATCCACTCACCAAGACACATATATGACATCACCATGATATAATTGACAACTCTTCCAACAATATCCCCTTTTTTCGTTGATGTCAACATCTATTAAAATAGTTCACATTCCTTCTCTCCCTTCAAGCACTCTCAATATTAATAATTTTCTCTCTTTGACACAATGAAAAAGTGGGAACAAACTTATACTAAAGACATAAAAATACTACCAAAAATAGAGGACCATCTTATAAATATGATAAAAAATTTCCCTTACCTTGAGCTTACCTCTTCTTATCTTGACAACATCCTTTTTCCTACATGCCAACATTCTTATTCAGCCAAGCACTATAAATAATGAATAAATAACACAAAAACGTACTAAAAACTAATTTAACTCACCAATAAACAATTGAGAGGGAATATCCCTAAGATATCTAAGCCATTTCACTTCTTGACCATGTTCATATCTCCATACAACATGAAGAACCACCATACAGACTTATTGGCATCTTCTCTCAAGCCACCTTAGGGACCACAAACAAAACTTCATACCACTCAAAAAATATGAAACATGAAATAAAAAAACATAATAACTCACCTTGAAATACTCATGCCTTTTTATTTTTGGATAAACTAAACAAAAGGCACTCTTCTTCTCACTAGGCTTGTCTAGTCTCCTAGTAGCCCTACCTATAACTTATAGAGCCCACAACTTTTAATAGACATACCTTCAAGACCTGAAACTTAATATATACATCACTCTCATGTTACCCTTATAGTACACCAATTTTAAACATCTATTTCATCCTATACAACATAATTACTTCACTAACCAACTTGTTAGCTAGGTCTCCATCTTGACAAAATCATAAATAACTTTAAAACCACAAACTTTAAAATATCTATGAAGCATGATTTGAAAATCCATTTGGCCCATTCAACCTATTAATAATCCTCTAATCTCCAATCTTAAGTCAAACCACTTTTCTAACAAATTCCAAAACCCTAGAATCTTAAAATAAACAATGGTCAACAAACTTCCTTCTAGTCAATGTCCACCTCTAAAATTTATTGTACACCTAGAGACACCCATCACACACTTTTGGATCAAGATTTTAGTTACCAAACCTTTGGAAACCATAAATACTATAACCCATTTTAGGACCTACATACTCTTAAGCACAAACTAAGAAACCTGAGAGCAAACAAAAAGCTCTAATTTGACTTTGAAATACCTTCATATCACAAAACATTTAGAACAAGCAAGAATAAAGTCAATAGACCTTTATAAGCATCAAAATCATATTGAGATTGCATCAATCTCATTAGGCTACATAGAAACACCCTTTATGACCCTATAAATATGCATACATAGCTATGACATCATTCTGACATCACCACAACATATCTTCCACCTGGACATACCTACTTCAATATGAGAACACTCATTTTTAGCCTTATAATACCATCTGAAGAACACCATATAAACACTTTATTCTCCACTAAAATAAGTCTCTTAAGAAGCATAGATAGAGACATCCTTTCACCATAATGATCTAAAATAAAGTGAATCCAGGAGTGGCCCACATTTCCTTAATAACCACTAGAATCGTCTTATAGCTATAAGATTTCTTGATTTTGTTCTTCTTTTTCTCAATATTAACTATGACAACTAGTTCCTTTTATAAATCACTCTCCATCTCTTCTAATATTGGATTGATAATACAAAGAGACAATAAAGATTCATGATATACCTTTTCATTTGTATAATCTTCCTTGTAGCTTGGAACCTCATCACTAGTCATTGACAATTGATGTTATTTTAATAAAACTTTCTTAGTAATAGTATTATGTACAATTAGATCCATACTTACCTCAAAACTAGCCTCAACCAGTACCTTGGTATTCTTTTTAAACTTTTTCTCTTCATTCACAATATGAGTAGATAATAAGATCCATTGGCACTTTGCAGCTTTTGAAGCATTCTCCACCATAAAAAATAGATTGCTTGGACCTGTAGTCTCATCATGACTCATACTTACCACCTTTGGCTATGAGTTGACTTGCCTTCTTCCTTACACTCTAAGAGCCTGATTGAACTCATTTTGACTTGATGACCTTTGCTTATATAATCTAGCAATGTGACCAATCTTCTCATAGTTGTATCAAACAATACTCCTTGATGGAAACATAGTTTGTCTTACTGTGTTTGGGAAAAAACTTGTAATGTGTCCTTTTTCATGACAAATGAAACAACCTCCTCTTTTAAGAGGACTCACCTTGTCTAATCTTATGTGGAAAATATTTTTCAAAGTGTCCCACATAAGACAATTGAAGCACTCAAATTTATTCACACCTTTTGACTGATGACCCCCATCATAGTTCCATGCAAACTCATTTCTAACAGGACTCTTACATTCTTTATCTCTATACCCAAATTGATTACATGCATAATAATAACCATTGAAACTTGCATACCTCATGGCATTTGGCTATCTGATATAATTTGTCTTTATTCTACCAGCACCTTCATTCCTTGTTTGCTTTGTCTTCAAAGTATGATTGTCTTTATGCATATTAGCCTTCATCTTGTCTTGAGTTACATTCTCTAGTTATTCTTTGTATCCAAGACCAATTATATCAATATCATGCTTTTGAACACTCAAAATATTATCTAGATCACTTGAGCTCCTTTCAAATTTCATAAGTGACTTCACCTTACTATATGTCTTATCTAACTCAGATTTTAAAGACTCATTTTTAATTACATACCTTGAACATTCATCTTCTTTTATCTTTTAGGCTTGTAGGTAGGATTTTCAATTGAAAACTAAGATACTTGACCATATCTTCATGTTATTTGGTGTCTTTATTCATTCTTTCTTCATACACACTTAATTACTCCTCATAGTCCTTGATTTGTGACTTCATCTTCTTGTTAATCTTCTTCTCAATATTTAGTTCTTCAAGGGCATTCATCAATGTAGTTTCATATTCCACATCAGCTAAATCACTCCAAGTAGACTCCTTTTGATGTGAGAAACTTACTTCCTTATCCATGAAGAGGGATTCATCTTCAATAGGACCATCATCTTCATGATCACACTTTTAGTCACTGTCTTCACTCTCATCTAATGAGCTATAGTCTTTATTGATGTAGAGACTCTTCTTATTCTTGAAAAACTTCTTCTTATTATCATACTTTCTAAAACCTTTCTTCCTCTTATTATACTTGTATGTCTTCTTGTCTTCATCTTGGTATTCATCATGCTCTTCATCATCATTATTATGAGGGTACTTTCTATAAAAATGTCTTATCTCTCCATAATTGAAGAATTTAAAGGGTAGTTTACCCTTATACTTGCCTAAACTTATTTTCAATTTATTTGTAGATAGAACAATTAGTTCATCTTGGTTAATATCATAAATGTCATCCTCCTTGGGTTTCTTACCTTGTAACTTCTTCTTAGTCTTTAACTTTTACTGAATGTTGCTTCCTTTTTTGGTGGTATATCATTATTCTTCCTCATCTCATAAGTAGTAAGGATGCCTTGTAATTCATCCAACTTCAATTGAGTAATATCATGAATCTCTTCTACAGTAGCTACTTTAGGATCAAATTTGAGAGAGAGGGACCTTATTACCTTTTGAACGATAGTATCCTCTTCAATATTCTCTCTAAGACCTCTAATTATGTTCATAATCTCATCAACTCTCTATAGAAAGGATGCCACAGAATCTTCCTCCTTCATCTTAAAAATTTCAAATTGCCTTATATAAATCTACAACTTAGCAATCTTGACCTTTAAATATACTTCATAAATGATCTACATTTTGTCCCATATCTCTTTAGTATATTTAAAGTGAATTACCTTGGTGAACTCAATCTCTATAAGACCATAAGTGATGTCATTCATTGCATTAGAATTATTCTCATATAACTTCTTGTCTAAAGCACTAGATGTAGGAGTAGTAGGAACAACATAACCATCCACAATAGATTATCATACATCAAACCCTAGGGAAATAATATATGTCCCCATCCTTGCACTCCAAAAATCATAATTGAATCCATTGAACATTGGTGCTTTATTAGTAGATAAACCTCCTTAATGACTACCCATATTGTACATTAGATCATCTTCAAGATTTCAAGCCTTTACCAAAGGACCTACTCTGATACCAATTGTTAGAGGTATAATCACTGAGAAGGGGGTGAATTAGTGAGCCTATATTTTCCAACTTTAATTATAGTCCTTTCAAACTCTTAATCAATTACCAAAATCATTCATGAAGCATACACATCATTCATATCAATGAACAAGAGAGATAATACAAGATCAAAAAAATAACACATGACATATGTGGGAAACCCTATTGAGGAGAAAAACCTCTAGAACCTATAATTGGACCACTATCCTATAATAACAAGATCCAGTTTATAACATCTGTAACTGATCAAGGAACTACAATCCTTTATTTAGTGAGACTACAATCTTACAAGGTGCTATAACACCTATCTAGTTGAGTTGCCATAATAATAACTAGACCTTTAGTAAGTTTCACATTACAAGGAGGCTACAACCCCCTAAATATTAATATTTTAAAATAAGAACTAAGAACATATCCACCTTTGAACTAATGTCTTCAACACCTGATGATGGACCTTTGATTATCACTTTTCACCTTCACTCACACTCAATCTTTAAATCTGCAAGAGCACTATTATGACATCAAAAATATGACCTTCAGGTCATATACATAATCATCAACCTAATCTTCCCTTAAACTCATACATTTGTCACCCACCCTTTCATTTTCTCCAAAACTCTCACATAAGCCTTGTACACATCTATCTTTAGTCTATCCCAAGTCAAGAAACCATCACATTTGGTTTCACTATTTATAGAAAGAACATAATCATCACCATCTTGGTTAGATAATATACATTCCTTAACTCTTAAATCATATATTTAATCAATAAATATCTCAATTATATCCACATAGGTTGGCCATAGCACTCATGGGTCACCCTTTAGTAGCTACAACTTTCGATTAGGCCAAACTAGCCCTTATAGGTCTCATAGAGACCTATTCACTCCATTAACAAAAAAACAATCAAAATAAAAAGATAAGACCACTTCCAAAATCATGTGTCCACTCTACATGACCCCTTATTAATTATTAAATTCATATAGTCATCATTTCACTCTTATGTGTAAGCTCAAACAACTCAAACATTAGCCTTGTTCATAATGACACCATAAATGAACACACAACTAACTTATTAAGATTTGTTCATACTCAAGATAAATTTATCACACTTAAAAAATATGTAAATATCATTCTCATTAATTCTAAAACACTCCCCAATGGCTAATTCACCATGAAACACCAAAACAACATCAACCTCAAACAATCTTCTCGGATCACTTGTTGAACAAGGATGAACACATAGTCAATGTTGAACCTTAATATATTTGATTATAAAAACTTTAAAATATTAAAATCTATATTTCCAAATTTATCTTAGAGTCATATTCAATTTCTCTTTTTACACCATGAGAAAATTCTTCATAGATCAAAAGTTATGTCCCAAAAACCAAACACTGATAATTCCATTGTTAAATTCAAATTTTTGAATTCAAATAGTCACAATTAAATATTGGAAACTATGTTATCATATCATGTCCTTAATTCTTAGATCAAATACACACCATAAATATTCTTCAAAATTTAACTTGGCTATACTATTAAACAAAGAACATGTTGACCTTATCTTGTGCAATCTTACAATATTGACTCAATGCACACCATCAATCTTTGTTTATCAGTTAGGCTTTTATCTTATAACACTCATCATTTTATAAATATATATGAATTCATAATCACTATTAGATCGTTATCCTTCACCTTTTCTCAATGTTAAACTTCAAACAATTTTCCCAATCTCATTACATCCTGACATCTTGAAATGAACATGCTCTATTGATCCTTTTGTAAGGAGATTGATCTTTAAATTTGTTAACCATTGGACACCTTGAAATAATCTCACTCAATGTTCACCATTATATCAATGTTTTACAATCACCAATGAACCATTTGATCTTCATTTGGTCTTGATCTTTAACATCATCCAAAATAGACTATGGGAATCATTGTTATCTACTTGGAATGCCAATTTTAGACCTCAATAAATTTTGTTGCACTTAGATGCATGTTCTAAAATTTTGACCATATGATCTCCTCATATAAGATAATTTAACCCTATGTAAAACTACTCCTAAAATCCTTGTGTGTGTTGGATTGTAGATCTTGATCTTATTTTTAATACCTAGTTTATGATAGGGGGTGTGGAGGGTAACTACCCCTACTATGGTTGTCATGGGGGTCTAGGGGGTGGTGACCTATTTTGGATCCCCCTTTATGGAGGTTCAAGGGTATCACCCCCAAATAAAAATTTCATTAAAAGTTCACTATAAAATATTATAATTTCATAGTAAATCTAGACCATTGACTATTAGATTGTAAATCTAATGGTAGAAATTATGTTTGTGCATTTTTCTCCTACATGTAACCTTCCTTTGATATGAGGGAATTGTAATTATGGTAGCACATTGTATGTGAGTGGAGAGGATATTATAGTGGTTATATTGAAAAAAAATCCCTTCATTTGTTAGACTAAATAATAATAAGGATTGGCTACTTTTGTGTGGATGTAGCCCATATTGGGTAAACCACATTAAATCTATATCTCTATTATGTTGTGTTTTTTCATTTTATTTATATATTGTATTCATTAATATTGATTTGTTTCTATATTCATAATAAATGGTATCAAATCCTAAGGTTCAATTTGTAGATAAACTCATAGGAAAATAGAGTTCCTAGTTTGAGTGGGAACAATGGTAGAAAAAGGCAATTTTAAGGTCAAAAAGTTTAGTGGCCAAAATTACCAACTATGGAAGATGAAAATGGAATACTATCTATATAAAAATGATTTTTTCCTAACATTAGGTATAATATAAAAGAAGCCAACAACTATGAAGGATGAATATTGGGAGGTTATTAATAGAAAGGCATTATGAATAATACGATTGTGCCTGGCAGCGTCAGTGGCCTTCAATATTTCAAAATAAAATATAATAGTGGATGTGTTTAAAGCATTAGATAGAGTGTATAAAAACCCTAAAAATATAACAAGGTATTTATTATGAAGCATTTATTTAATCTATAAATGTCAGAAGGTAAGTTTGTTATTGATCATTTAAATGAATTTAATACGGACACAAATTAGTTAAGATTTGTAAGAGTAAATTTTGATGATGAGGTTAGGGATATTTTGATTTTGTGATCATTACCAGAAAGATAAAATGGCTTAGTCATGTCTATGATTAATTTTGTCTCTATTTCAAACACTTTAAAGTTTGATGATGTTATGGGTGTTATTCTTAGTGAAGGAATGTGATGGAAAAGCATAGGTGAGATATCAAGTAATGCTTTGACTATGGAGAGTACGGGAAGATAAAGGGATAAATGAAATGGCCTAGGGAATCATGGTAAGTCTAAGAAATTTAGATACAAATCTAGAGGAATGTTGGTGTGCTGGACTTGTGGGAAGAAAGGACACCTGAAGAAAGATTATTAGCTTTGAAAAGGAAAATAAGGAGATCGATAACAAGATAAAAATAAAGAAACAAATGTAGTAGGTGATGTGTTAAAAGATGATTTAATTCTTTCTTTAGATATTATTAATTATTCTTGGGTGTTAGATTCAGGGGCTTCATTTCATGCTACATCTCATAAGAAATATTTTCAAGACTATGTTTAAGGTGATTTTGGACAGGTTTATTTGGGTGATGGTGAACCCTATAAAATTGTAGGAAAGGTTAAGATACAGATAAAATTATAGAATAGAAACAAATGGTTTTTTTAAGAGGTGAGGCATATTCTTGAGTTGAGAATAAATCTATTTTTAGCAAGGCAGTTAGGAAGTGAGGGATGTATAGTTACATTTGTAGAAAATTTGTGGAAGGTCACTAAAAGATCACTAGTAATAGAAAAAAGAGATAAGGTAGGTACATTATATTTATCTAATGGTAATGTTGAATCTTATATTTCTTTAGATTCTATATAAGTGGATATAAAATTATGGCACCATAGACTTGGGCACATGAGTGAGAAGGGGATGCAAGTTCTCCACTCAAAGAATTTGTTACTAGATTTGAAGAAGGTGGATTTAGAATTTTGTGAGCATTGTGTGTACAAAAAATAGAAGAGAGTCAAATTTATCAGAGTTGGGAAGACAAAAAAATATGAAAAGTTAGAGCTTGTGTATACATATGTATGGGTACTAACACATGTATCATCCCTTGGTGGCTCTTATTATTATGCTATTTTTATTAATGATTCAACTAAAAAAACATGGGTTTATTGCATACAAAAAAATTGATGTTTTTTATTCTTTTAAGAAATGGAAAGATTTGGTTGAGAATGAGATAGGAAATAAGTTGAAGTGTGTTAGATCAAATAATGGAGGTGAACATTGCAACAAGGAATTTGATAATTATTGTTCATCACATGGGATTTATAGAGAGAAGATGGTTCTAAGAACACTAAAACAAAATAGTGTGTTAGAAAGGATAAACATGACAATCATGAAGCATGCAAGGAGTATGAGATTACGTGTAAGGTTGCCCTTATAGTTTTAGGTAGATTTATGGATACTACTATTTACTTAATAAATAGAGGTCCTTCAATTCTATTGGATGGTGGTATTTTATATAAAAAAATGGATAGGTAAAAATAAAGATTATGCCTTCTTAAAGACTTTTGGTTGTGAAGAATTTACCCATATTGATAAATAAAATAGAACCAAGATTGAAGCAAAATCCAAGAAATGTTATTTTATTGGATATGGAGTTAATGATTTTGGTTACTGTTTATGGGATTTTGAAAATCACAAAATCATTATGAGTAGAGATGTGATCTTTAATGAAAAATTCATGTATAGAGATTAGTTGTAGGGAAAGAAATAAAAAAATCTAAATATAGAATATGTTGTACTTAATGAAATCATAAGAAATTAAATTCAAAAACTACTAGAAAATTAGAATTTGTAATAAATACAATAATAAGTACCTCAAACTCCTAGAAGTGTCATTAGAAGATCTACCAGAGTAAGTAAAATCCCTAAATGATACTCTCCTTCACTTTATTATTTATTATTGACTGATGGTGGTAAGATAAAAAGCTATGAAGAATCAATAAAGGTATAAATTAGAAAAAAGTGGGAGCGAGGCATGAAAGAGGAGATGAGCTCCTTGGTACATAACCAAACTTGGAATTTGGTTCAGTTGCATGTAGGTAAAAGAGAATTATAGAATAAATGGGTTTATAGGTTGAAGGAAGAAGATGGAGGCAAAAATAGGTACAAGGTCAGACTTATTATAAAGGGGTTTGCACAAAAGAAAGGTATTTATTTTAATGAAATATTTTCTCTAGTTATAAAAATGACTTCCATAAGAACTTTTTTAAGTTTGGAAATAGTAGAAGATTTGCACCTTAAACAATTAGATGTGAAGACTACTTTCCTTCATGGTGATTTGGAGGATTAAATATACATGGAGTAGCCATAGGGATACGAAGTAAAAGGTAAGGAGAAAATGTTGTGTAGGTTGAAGAAGAGTTGGTATGGTCTAAAGAAAGTTTCAAGGTAGTGGCAAATGAAATTTGACATGTTTATGACATAACAAGGTTATAATAGATGTCATTCTAACCACTATGTCTATTTTAAGAGATTAGATAATGGCATCTATATTATCTTGTTGTTTTATGTAGATTACATGCTTGTTGTAGGGTCTAACATGTAGGATATATATGATCTCAAAAAAAATTAGCAAATTCTTTCATAATGACAGATTTGGGTGTTAAAAATAAAATCCTTGGTATGAGAATAACAAGAGATGGGAAAAATAGAAAATTGACATTATCTCAAGTGTACATCAAAAAGGTGTTATTCAAGTTCAATATGCAAGATGCAAAACTTTTAAGTACACCTTTGGTAGGGCACTTCAAATTAAGCAAGGAATAATGTTGTTAAACACACGAAGAAATCAATTACATGTCTAAAGTTCCATATGATTCACCATTTGGAAGTTTAATGTATATTATGGTGTGCATGAGACCAGATATTATTCATGCAATGGGAGTTGTTAGCAGGTTTATGAATAATATAAGAAAAGAGCATTGGGATGTATTCAAGTGTATTCTCAAGTACTTGAGAGGGACCATTGATAAATAGTTATGCTATGAAGGTTCAAATGTTACCTTACAAGGATATGTTGATGTAGACACAACTAGAGATTTAGATGGTATGAGGAGTGCCATATGTTATGTCTTCACTATTGGTGATACATTAGTTAGTTGGATTTCAAAATTGTAAAATATATTTGCTTTGTCAACTATAGAGGTAGAATATGCTACAACTAAAGAGATGATATGGATGTAAAGGTTCATGGAAGAGTTGAGGCATAAGTAGGAAGATTTTATGTTGTAAATTGATATCCAAAGTGTGATTCATTTAGAAAATAACTTGGTATTCCACTCAAGAACCAAACATATACAACTCAGGGATCACTTCATTCATTTAGTTTTGGAGGATGGTCAACTAAAGTTGGAAAAGATCCATATGAGTTAGAATCCTATAGATATGCTAACAAAAGAAATCACCAAATAGAATCTAGAGATTTTTTCATCTTTAATAGGTATTCAAATATAAAAAGGAAGATGAGAAACATGTCAGGGTCAAAGCTCAAATAAAATTCCAAGGAAGAGTTGTAGTGGTGGAGTTACAACAATTAGTATCCAACTAGGAGATTGTTGGATGGTGGAGCTTGATCTTATTTTTAATTCCAAATTCTTGATAGGGGTGTGGAGGGTAATTCCACTCCACTATGGTCACCATGGGGGTCATTGTAATTTCATAGTAAATCTGGATCGTTCACTATTAGGTTGCAGATTTAATGGTAAAAATTATGTTTGTGCATTTTTTCCTATATGTAACCCTCCTTTGATATGAGGGAATTGTAATTATGGTGTAACACTATATGTGAGTGGAGAGGATATTTAAGTGGTTTTATTTCAAGTTATTCCCTTAATTTTTTTTACTAATAAGGACTAGCCATTTCTATGTAGATGTAGCCCATGTTGGGTAAACCACGTTAAATCTATGTCTCTATTCTATTGTGTTTTCTACATTTTATTCATTAATATTTATCTATGTTGTATATTCCTAATAGTGTTTACAATATATAATGCCATTAATCTACTTACTTAGATTTATCTACCATAGATCCAACTATGTCAATCAAATGTTTGGGAGGACAACTTTGAACATGCATATCTTTTGATGCGCTTTATTGCATGCCCTAAAATTTAGTACATATCAACTAGACACATAATTTAAAAAACCCATATGATCATATTATTATGAAACATCCACACATATGAGATATCCATCACCAAACTACTTACTTGTATCTTTCTTACCTCATGCAAATTTGGCTAAGTATGGGAAAACATGGTCAAACTGTCTAGGAGCCCAACTTTGCACTTGCATATCTTTTGTCATGATTAGTCACATGACCTAAGATTTAGTGCATAAAAACTAGGTTAAAATGTGTTAAAAACCATATGACTGACTACCCTTGACTCATCCACATGTAGTAAAGGTGATTTTAGAAAACTACCTACTCAAATTTTTTGCCATGAGACCCAAAATGTCTAGATGAAAATAATGATCAACCAGATGAAATCCACTCATGCACACAAGCACTTAAATCATTATTGACTTATGAAAGGACCTCTTAAACATTATCAAATCATTATACTCATACCTGAACATCTCTAACCATTTCAAAACTAAATATCAATCAAACCTCCTGTAAGCATACTAGGACAAGCATAATGCACACTTTGTCATTGCCACTTAGACTATCAAGGCACTTCATCCACTCACCAAGACACCTCTATGACATCATTGACAACTCTTCCAACATAATAATTAGGTAAATATACATCACTAATATTTATTTTAGGCACATGATTATTAGTAGATGATTCATTATTACGACTATTTTTGTTGTTATTTTGAAACCTATTTGAAGGCCTATTGAACCTTTGAAAAGAGAAGTTCATGTTAGAACCTTCTCCAGTATTGCCTGCTTATTTTTGCATCTGAATGAAACTAGTGATTAACTTTTGAACCATATTTAAAATAGAATCATTCTCATTCTTTTGTGCCTCAAAATTATGCACTTGATTATGCTAACAACTGTAGGTATCAAAGCTCTCTAGTCTTGTGGATGAGATCCATTGGCAGAGTTATTCAATAATTTTAGGTTTTGGGCATGATGTGCATGATTCAAAGGAAATTGGTTCAGGAATGGAAGTTGATTTAAGGTATGAATATTTTTATTGGCATTAGGAATGACATTTATAATAGGTAGATTTAGATTAATGTTGGAAATATTATATTCCATTTGGTATTGTGGTTACATTTGGTCATTAATGATCACATCTTCAGCATCAACTAAAGCTAATGTATTAATGACCTGAGTAAATATTTTAAGAAACATAGAAGTCATGGGATCTAATGAATATTTATAGATATCTAAGGCTAAAGCCTCATCAATTCTATAAGGAGCTATGGTTCTGTTGAACATTTTATAGAATCTAGAATTAAAGGCTCTTATGGGCTCATTTAAGTCTCTTTTGACTATGGTAGATTGTTGGTATAGGACACATGGACTAATGATTCTACCAATTGATAAATTAAGTAATTATTAAAATCATTCCATCTAGTTATGTATTTTTCAATAAGGTTAAGGAACCATTCATATGCAACATCTTTGAAAGTAAATGGAAATAATATGCATGCTACATATTCATGAACGACATTCAAAAGTCTTAAAGCATCTTTAAAGCTTTGAATGTGTTCTTTAACAGTCACAACACCATTAGTATTAAAATTAGGTAAATATTTTTAGGATTATGAGGAAGGTCATGTACCACACTTAGTACATTGATTGAAGAACCACTAGTCAAGCCATACCTTGATAGTGATTAAACATAGGATCACCTTGAATTGGTGAAGTTATTTGAGACTTTGAAAGTCTACACTTACCTTTGGCTCACCTAGCTCTCCTATGAACTTCCACTGAAAGAAGAGGAACCCTTATCTTTGAATGTGACCTATTCCTTATCTTTGGAAATTCCATCTTGAAATATTTGAACCCTATTTGAAATATGATATGTAAATCTTATCTTTACAAAGAATAGTGATCAGACTTGCACATTGAGAAAATTTTACACAAATATGTATAAAGATTAATAAGAACATTAATATTTAACTAAATTAGCTCAATGATATGTCCAAATACATGAATATAAATTACCTTTACCTATTTGAGCTCAAATAAACTCAAATTTGAAAAGGATCCATCAATATTTGGATAAAATAGCTATTACAAACCTAAAACTCATTAGATTCATAGGTTTCAAGATATATTTACCATAACTACTCATGGATATTCAAATAATAGTTATCCTTGTCTAAATAATCACAAATGTGTTTGAAACCACTAAAATTAATGATCTTTACACAAATATGCTAAAATAAACACAAATATGAAAAGAATGCATCAATTTTTTAACAAAATTCGCCAAAATTAGCAAAAATGTTACAAATTTATAAATAGCTAACTAGGCCCTCCTTATGGTGCCAGTGGAATCTATATCCCTGTTGATGCCTAAAATTGTATCATAGGTTTTTCTTAGTGTTTATGAAACACTAATCATTTCATAATCTATAAAATTTAATGCATGAGTTACAATTTATGATAATCTTGCTATTCTTGGTGGAAAGAGGTAGAACAAGTTGATTGTTTCACAAATTTCTATTAGTTGGTGGTTGGGATCCATCATGGCTTAATAGTTGATATTTAATTTTGGAGACACCCTATGATAATTTGAGTATATTATTCTCAAAACCTAACTCTAAATTTAAATTAATATGAATATTCATAATGAAACTGATCTAAGGTGAATTGATGAAAAAGGGGAGCAAAAAGAAGGGTAGGGAGAAAAGAGAGGTGTTGTTGATCTTTATTTTAAACATTATGACAAAGTTCCAATTTCATCTAAACATGTATTTAATCATGTGCAATGTGAATTAGCATAAGCTCAAATCCTATCACACATCAAGTAAACATCTAAGGAAGGTATAAAAAGATGTAAATAAGAACTAGGTTTACTTTAAGAATTTCACCCCTCCAAACAAATAACATTAGCTCAGATGTAAGAGGAGTAAAGAAAGTGAAATAAACCTAATAAATTTCAACTAATCTAGAATTATCACAAATTATCAACTCTACATTTAAAGATGCACATCCAAAATTCACAAAAACCATTCAAATATGAACATAAGATTAAAAAATGAGAGAGAAACCATAATAGCAATGCATACAAGCAAATGTGGAAAAACTTTACATAACTTCTTTCTTATATTAATTTTCTCAAAAGTTACAAATAGTTTGTTTTGGCTCCAAAAAAACCTTTCCCCTTCTTTAAAATGGGAAATGCCTCTTTATATAGACCTTTCATAAGGTATGTCGATTAGTCATGTCAAAAATTAAGGATAGATGTCCTTTACAATCTTTCGAGAACCTATTAGACATTATAAATGGATAACCTATGTGCAACATGCTATACAAATTTCACATGCCTTTACAAAAGAATATTCCTAAACTAACTTGGAGACCCTTTTGTTGATGCAGTCTTCTACCTTCCTTGAAAGATATTCATTCTATAATGTTGTTCATTAATTAGCTAGAGATCAATGATAGGTCTCATGAAAAATTCCTTTTATTGATCCTTTAGGCCCTTGATATACCTCTCAACCCTTTCCAAAAATTGTTTGATGCTCATGACATCTCTTATCTTTTCCTCTGATGATAAAAAAGAGTTCCATGATCTTCTTATTATCAGCCCTATTTTCCCTTGTCCTTGATTCCTCACTTCTTGGATAAATTAAATAGTTCTATGCTTGATCTCTTCAACCATTATTAGGCCTAAAGGACTAAATATGGTGGGCTCTTTGATCAAGTTATCTAATATGTTTAACATTTTATCTTCTTAATGTTTGAGGTCCCTAGAAATGTCTTCTATTTGATTGGACCAATTATTTAAGGCCTTTATCCAATCAATTAATATAGCCATAACCATATTTAGGTGGGCTAGGCTAACTCTCCTAAATTTAGGGATTTGATTTTTAGTCAAGAGCTTGATCAAATCCTTCACTTAGTAGTTTGAGGCTTGCCATTGGCCAACTTGGCCTATAGCCATAGTAGTTTATTTATTACATCCTACCTATTTTTAACTAACTTTAAAAAATTGAACAAATTAGTCATGGTATCCTCAAATTTCTTGAATTTGTCTTTTTGGATTGATAAGATAGCTTGTTCTTTCAAATTCTTGTTCGATTGCAAGATGCCTTTGATCATTATTTGTAATTGATTTGACTGAGCTTGAGCCATTTCAAGAACATTTTCTTCAAATATTGGGTCCTCACTAGGATTTTGTCTTCCAACTAGAGTTAATCCAATAAAAAGCTCCACTTTTTGGAAGGTGAACTCCTCTCCACCAACCATGACCTTCTTTTCATTTACTTTCTAAAAATTGGTAGTGGTTGGGTCAAATTTGACACCCAATAAAGATTATGTTACCCTTTAGAGTTAGTGTCTCCATCTATGTTCAACTTGATTCTCCTAGAGCAGCAATCCATTTCTCTTCTTCCTTTGCAACGCAACTATCTATGGCTTGACCTCTTCATGAATTGGGATATTGATTCCTTTCATCATTGCCCAAGGATGTTGTGTAGTAGGTATTTTTCAATTTACCATAGATGAGCCATTCAGGAATGGTTAGACCCTAAATCAAGTTTTCTTCACTAAAGAGATTGATTTCACTCAAAGGATGAGTGAAGGTCACCTTGGGATTCTTGGTTTTAACTAGGAAAATGGCCAACTCTACCTTTATTTTGGGGGTTTCTATAGCAACTAGATCCAACACTTGATTCCCCTTTTCTTCCTTTATTTCTTCTATTTCTTCATCATCTGACTCATAGGTTAATGATATATTTTTGAAGGCATCTTAAATTGTCTCAAAAGGGTCTAATTCTACCATGTGAACCTCTTCAACTAGTGATCCTTGTTCTTCAGCTTGGGTTGAAGATGATGTTATTTCATCAGGTCTTTTTTCCTCTAGCCTTTACTTAATTTGTGCCTCAGTTTTGGACCATGTTTGTAGCTGGGAAAGTGGAGGTCTAGAAGGTGTAATACTTGGTAAATAGTATTTTCTTGGTCCCGACTACCATTTGTCATCACTCCCTTTTTGTTCCCTCTACATTATAGCCTCTAGATTGATGTTGTGACTTTTCAATCTAGTGGTGACCTCATATAATGAAGATTCCTTGGTATATATGGGGTCAAAAGGACTAGGATGGTGATCATAAGGGATATTGATTCCCTTGGTTTTTAGATGCTTCTTGACTCTTCCATGAGGATATCACTTCCTTAGCTCATCAATTTGGATATTGAAGGATGTCTTATATTTGGAAGTAGCCTTAATATTATCCCATTATGCAAAAATAGTCCTTCCTATGGTTATGGGGAGGGTGTGAAATAACCCCTTCATTTTGGTTTTACACAAAGCATCTATTTCATTACATAGTTGATAATCCACCTCATACTTTTGTAGTTTTATGGGCACATGGACAAGTAATTTGAGTGGGGTGCATTGTGTTCCTTCAGTCTTGATGATTATACAATCAGGGTATAACCAAATTTCTCCCATGGCCTCAATTGAATTTTTGATCAAGGGGTTAACTCTTAACATTGGATTCCCAGTTATGGCCTCTATTAGGGCTACATAAACATAGATAAAAATGAATTGGATGTGGTACCTATACTTTAATATGTGTAATTTTGAATAATATTGGGAAACTATTTGTGTCCCATTATGTAACCATTATCTAAGGTTAGAGATCTTTGTGGTAGCAATCAAGGCATTTAGAAGGTATGACATCATGTATAATTTGTTCCTAGTTCTCTTCTTGACTATAAAAAATTGTATAATAAAATGGGTGTTGATAAATTCACCAAGAGGAGGGTTGAGTTGTTTTTCAATAATAAATTAGAATAAGGGCACCCAAATTTTATCCACATATGATGTGGTACCTATTCTTGAATATGTGTAATTTTGAATAATATTTGGAAACTATTTGTGTCCCATTAGGTAACCATTATCTAAGGTTAGAGATATTTGTGGTAGCAATCAAGGCATTTAGAAGGTATAACATCATGTATAATTCATTCCTAGTTCTCTTCTTGACTATAAAAAATTTTATACTAAAATAGGTGTAGATAAATTCACCAAGAGGAGGGGTGAGTTGTTTCTCAATAATAAATTAGAATAATAGCACCCAAATTTTATCCACATATCCTACTTATTATAGTTATGATCATTCTTATTCCATGTCTAAATTTACCAATGGGTATGTTACCATTAAAATCATAAAACACATGATTCCTAGAGTAAATCCATAGGGAAAGGATGTTCTTCAAATAATTATGATGGTAGTGTTTTTGGATATATTTATTTCTAGAACTTGTATTTAGCTTTGTTCTATATGTTGTAGTAAATATATGTGGGGTGGTTTCTTTTCTATCATTATGGAGTACACATGCATGGTTAAAAATAAACAGGTGAAAAAGGACTTGGAAAATAATAATCAATCAAGAAAATGCACTACAAACTAGTTCAAGTTGGGAAATGTGTAATGATAAAAAATGACAAAGTATAAAGATCCAAGAAAATGGAAAACAAGATGGTAAAAGGGGATTTTTTTTTAAACCAATGTAAAATATTTTTTCACCAAATTAAAATAAGTAAAATCATACTAAATATCATGTTGGGAAGTATGACAAACAATGTAATAAAATGGAAGGTATGTAAAAGGGAAAAAATGGTAATAAAAGCAAATTAAAATTAAGTCAATCAATTATACTATTTCATGATGGGAAGTGCAAAAGAAAAATAAAATTTGGTCTTGAATTTTTCATACTAATTCAATTTGGGAAGTATAATAAATTGAAGAAATGGTTGTAATCTTACATGCACTGAGAAAATAAGAAAATGAAAGGCAAAATAAAAATGAAGTAAGCATAGAACATACTAAATATCAATATGGGAAGCATGTCAATGATGTGTAACCTCATAATTAATTGAATCTTATCTCATATTTGACACATGTAATTTTTGGATGGTGACTTGATTGTTAGAAAATTTTGTGAGGAGGGTCATGTCATATCCACAATTTTATACTTCAACTCATAAAAGAAAAATATAAGGGGTACCAAATCAATATTGGTAAGTATAAGGATAAGTAGTGGTAAATCAAAGATGTGGGTAATAGGATGGAAATGATGGTAAATTATGAGGGATGTTAGGTCTTATCTGTGGTCTTTTAAAGCAACTCATAAATGATATCCCATGGGGAGTGATCAATAAGCAAAACAATATTTCCCAAGATGAAATATGAGGGAAAAATAATGAAAAAGGAAGTGTAATAATTAAGACTTAGGCATCTTATGAGAAGATTGTATGAGGCAAGAGGCATACTAAGGACATGAAAAGACACTAAGTGACTAATAGACATCTATGTACTAATGAAACCCACTTGATCTATACACAAAGCTTTGTAGGTAAATAGGTGTGCTACTAAGATCAACTCATGATGGTATATTGGTACAAGAAAAAGTAAAATGGACCTACCTTCCCACAATGTGTTCCCCACTCCTTAGGACCCTTTACAAAGTTGTTAGTCTACTACAAAGATTGGGTACTTGCATGAGAATTAGGTAGCACTAAAATATTTTTTTTATTCTCCTCTTCTAATCTACTAGCCTATCGCACCCCAAAGGACCTCGGCTCTACCATGAGGCCAAATATAGAGTTTGAGCTTTGACTAGAAGAAGGAGATGTGCTTTGAATCACATTTTTAGTGTGATTAGACTTTTAAGAATATTCAATATTTTTTCCTTTTGTTTAAATGATTTGGATTTTAACTTTATTTTGAAGTATTTTTAATATTCCTCCTCCATACAAATTTGGAATGACCAATCATGTGAGTGATAGTGATACACACAAATGAGTTGTAGGCTAAGGCTAAAGGAATCCAAATAACCCAAGATAAAATATTGACTAGAATACTTAGGCTTGACAATGAACGTAGCATGTGATCTCAAGTCTCAACTATGTATATGCTTATTTTGCAAAAAAGGAAGAAAGGGAAAAAGAGATCCAAAAGAGGACTAGTGAAAATAAATCATTGCTTATGAACTGATCATATGGTAATAGGAGATAATAACCAAAGGGAAGAGGGTAGATATAATAAAATCACCATGATAACTATCTATGAAAAATAGATATAAGAAAGAAAACAATCATGAAGGTATAAGGGTGGAGTTTTGAGAAAAAATCTAAAGGAAAAGAAAGCAATGATAAGGGAAAAATAACAATGATAAGGAAAAGACAATTATATGTTAAATGTAAAATGATTACATAAGCTAACTATAGTACAACAAGAAGGAGAAACATGATATAAGATAAGAAATAATTTGACATAGTTTCAAATGATATAATAAAAATAGAAATAAGATTAGTTCACATGTCTAATCCAAAGATAAATGAGAAAGCACCATGTGTGTGCTCATAAATATTGGTAAATATATCCACACACATTATCCAATATATCAGATAAGTATCTATGAATCTAAATGTGTATTGTAGCTAAGGTCTCATCAATCTTCAATTAATACTAGGAAAATAATTCTTTTATGATCTCCTTAACTAAAAAGTATGAATTCTCAAACGATCGTGTTGAGGAGAAAATTTAGGCAAAGATTGGTCAGGATAATACATGCAAATAGGATCTATAGGAGAAGAAGGAATCATAGGTGGATAAGGATCCACAAGTGAAGGATTCATGGGTGGATAAGGATCCATAGGTGAGGTAAGGTCCATAGGTGAAGGAATCATAGGTAGATACATAGAAGGTGATAAAGGGACCACAGGAGGTGATGGAACCACTAGAGGAGGAGCGATGGGAGAAGAAAGAGGAACCTTCTTGTGAGAATGACCTATAGGAGGAATGGTATAAGGTCAATGGATAGTTACAACGTGATCTTTAAGATGTTGTTTAAGAATGTAGCAATGATCTATGTGATGCATTCCACATAGGTGTTATAGACAATATACCTCACCATACTTAGGTAAATATTTGGGAAGTACCTTCGATGGAGGTATGGATTTTTATGATGATGGGAAAGAAGGATGCAAGGTATCAAGATATTATAGTAACTTAAAATAATAGGTAGAAGACTAATTATCTATCCCATGAAAGTAATAGATATACTTATGAGTGGTTTTAGGAGAACTCATGGAAGGAGGTGAAATAGGAATAAAAGAAGCTAAAGAGGACTCCTTGACCCATTTGGTGGGAAAATGAGCCATCTTAGTTAGTGAAATAAAACCATCATAAAGAAAGGGTGATGATGAGGAAGGAATGGAACTAGGCTCAATAATAAGAGCACTAGGATGAGAAGTAGGAAGAAGCTTGGCAAAAATAGGAGAGTGAATAAGTTTAACTATAGTGGAAAAAGGAACAGGGTTAACTATAGTTGGCCCTACAAAGGAGGGGTAGGATTTATAGAATATCTAAGGAATATTTCCATAGATATAGTAAAGTGATAAGGTTGACTCATAGCATGATCCAAGATCATGGTCCTAAGTGGCTTCTCATAAATTGAATGTATCAGTTCCATCTCTACCCTATAATAAATAGGAAAATGCAAGAATTAGGAACTATAAATGAAAGAGAATGATGAGATACATGAAAATACTCAAGTAAAGAAGAGTAATAATGAATAATCTCAACATCATGGGCCTATATAAAGTTACCTAAAAGAGGGTCATCTAAAGAATAACCATCATCATAATCTAGAGTATGAAGATTGATAACATAGGTTGGGATGACCTTGTCATCAAAGGAAGATTGGTGAATAGAGTGCCTAATCTAAGTTAAGACTATGGGAATGTCATCACAAGGAGGCTTGAGAGAATGAAGATGCAAGGAAGTAAGAAGCTATGAGATAAGATGAGGTGAGAGATCAGAAGTTTTGATATTTAAGTTAATCTCATTAGGCTAATCATCATCAGAGTCTAAAAGGTTGGGAGGAAGGTTACTAATGAATTCGAGATGCCCAATGTAACCTTTGGTTGAGTTGATAGGAAATTTTAGACACTACAACTCACAGAATGGAACACTAGACAAAGGTTCAAGAGTAAGTTTCTTGAAGACACCATGATCTTGGAATTTTTTTAAATTTCAAGGGTTAGTGTATCCTTGAATCCTTTAAATGGATCCATTATGAGTAAATTTTTTGCATTGGTAAGTGAAATATGTGATGGATCACATACGATGAGTCCATGACCTACCAAACAATATGTTATATGAAAGGGAGAAGTTGAATATCATCACCTTGACATGAAAGATGATAGGTGGGATGGTAATGGGAAACCACACACACCCTAAGAGAGGCATTTTTATTTTATTATATCCTTAGATGTAGACTTGAGATTATATTTAGAATACCCAAGAGATGACATAAGTTACAAAACCCTCATTTATTAAGGCTATATTAACTTAGATATCATCAATTTGGATGCTAATAAATAATGGAGGATCATCTGCATGAAGTAGAATCTCATCTAGAATCATAGATGCGATAGGAAATCATAAAGAAAGAGAAGTGTCTATAGTTTCATCAACATTAATAGACATCTCTTCACATTGTTGTAAGATACTATCCTTATATCTAGATAAAGTAGCCTCCTATCCTACTAGAGGAGAGCGAGGGATATTCATTTTGAATAAGAGTTGCATGAGGTGATTTATATGATGTGGAGATATCCTCATGAGTTTAAAGAAAGGTATTTGAGATGGAATATTAGTAAGTTTTACAATGGGTTCCCAATCATCATAACCAATAAGGAGATTATTAGATATAGGTGTGTAATGATTAAGAATATAATTTAAAGGTGCATCAAAAAAAATTAAAATTTATGTTGACAATAATGAGAAGGTTGAGAAGAAGGTTTCAAATCATTTAGTGATGAAGAAGTAGTTGGTTTAGATTAATCTTGAAGTTTCGAAGAAGAAATGTTAGTATAAATTAGATTGTTATTAGTATTAGAATATGATGGGAGAGAATTAGTAGTAGCATGGGATGTGTCATTCAAGGGAGAATCATAAATTAGATCATCAAAAGAAATGAGATCTTCTTGCCCCAACTCATTTAAATGAGTTGGGGAAGAATCCTAGATAACACAATATGTCTTATGGGAATGAGGAGTGCAGATAGGTTGTGAATCAATGAAAGCTACCACTCTTTGCATAATTTTCATGCTAACCACATTCACTTCAGAATTTGGTTCAATAATACTTTCTATGCTATTGGTGGAAGAAGTGGGTTTATCTTGATTTTATTGGATTGGTTGATGATTAGGCAAGTGGTCTTTATAGATAGCTAATTGAATGTTTGCTTAATTTAAGGCTTGAGTTTTATCATGTGATTTATAGTCTTTGAAAGAAATCTCATAGGATTGTTGACATTTATAGATAATGGAATCATGATAAGAATTTGGGCCAAGAATAAATTCCATGGCTAAATTGTGGAGTTGTCTAAAAGTCTCATGAGAGTGACCCCAGCTAGTATGAAACCAATAAAACTTATTAGTATCATATCATGATTTCATAGGTTGAGTAGGATCAAGATATCATGAAAGAGGCATGGGTAGATGTTTAAGTAATTTATCCAAGGATAAAGGCTTGTAGATGTTAATGTTGTTTACTGAGAAATTAGGATTAGTAAATTGTTGAAAAGGATTTAGTTCTAAAGAAGGGGTAGGAACGATAGCTTAAACATTGTGAATGGTTTCATATGAATCAATAACACCATAATTGGTAATATTTTGGTTTTTATTCTTTACTAATAGGAAAAGGTCCCTTAAATGTAGGGGTAGCTCAAATTAAAGCATGAGGAAATCTTATCTTTTGGTTTGATCAATATCTTCTTATAAGGTACATGGTGAAAGGGTTCAGACTCAATATTGTAATTTAGGAAATAAAGAATTTATAAAGAGATGAAAGAGATTATCTTTTGCCATGTTATGTTCACATTTATTTGACAAATTCTTCCATCTCTTGATAAAGACCTGGGTAGTTTCATTTTGTTTGCAATTGATGAAATGGGCCAAAGTGTTCTCATGAAGATCACTAGTTTGAAATTCTTGCACTAAAGCATTTACTAAGTCCTCCAAAATAGTGATAGATTGTGTTCTAAGTTGATTATACCAATCCAAGGCATCACTCATGAGGATTTTGGCTAATATTTTGATAGTATAAAAGGTATTTAACTTGACCCAATATTTTTAAAGATTTATAAATGTCTTGAGGTGAAGAGTAGGATTTATTGATCCATTGTAAGAAATTGTAGGTGTTATACCTCCAATTTCAATGTTAGAAATTTGGGTGGTAAGAGGTTCATTTTGTAAATTTTTGATGCTTTGTTGAGTAATGGAGGTTGAGGAATGAGATTACCTTGAGAATATTGAAGAGGAGGAGGAGGAACACTTTGGTTATGTGTGCCCCAAGTCATTGGTTGAGGATTAGATTTAATATTAAAAAGGTCATTTTACATTCACATCATTTGATTCATATTATGAGCTTGGAATTAATTCATTTGATTGAGATTTTAAAATAATAGTTGATGAGTTTAATTAGTGTTATTAGAAGAAGTAGTATTGGTGTTTATGTTGGTTTTAGTGGCTTGGGTACCACTATAGTGTTGATATCAGTTTGAGAAGAGCTCTGAGCATTTGAGGCACTAGTGGCAAAGTTTTATTTTGAAGAAAAAGATAGACTAGTAAATGGTTGAGAAGATGAATCACTATAAGAATGAGTGCCTTGGGTAGTAAACAATGAACTAGTGGAAGGATTAAGGATAGTGGATATTATGAGAGGCCCGCTAGATGTAGAACCTACCAGTTTAGTTGAGATATTAGGCATTGAGGTGGAAGAAGTTAAAGAAGAAGATGGCATGGCATAATAAGGAGTCAAGATTGAAGGAAGAGGTTGAGAAGCAAATAAATTAGTACCCCTAAATCTAGTTGAGAAAGTGGGAGTAAGAGAATGTGGTTTTTCAACTTGATAGATAATCATGAGGCTATAAATGGTGAAAGGATCCTTCCTTATATGTTGAAGGAATTCTATGATAAATAAGAGCATTTTAGGAGTAGAATCTAACTAAAGATGATCCTCTAAGAGAAGATGAGGTTTTTATTGCAAAGGGGTATGAGGAGGGGTCCCATAGATCATCATGTGGGTTATAATATGAACATTACTAGCATTTATGAAAGAAGCCCTACTTTATCTATGGGAGACCCTATTAGGATTGGTGAATTCCATCATGTCTATTGATTGAACTTTAGTGTTGTCACCAAATATAAATTCCATGATGAAATAATGAGAAGCAAGATGAGAAATCAAAGAATTATAAAGAGACTAAAACAGTATTAGGTCAACTTGGTTGACCTAATACAAAATAGGGACTATAAAACTGTACAGGGTCCACATGATCAACCCAATTTAGTGAACAGTGATTAGTATAAAGAGGTAAAGATTTTGTAAATAGTACTAGGTTGACCACATCAACCTAGCATAGTATACAGGGGCTAAAAAAGATACAGGGTTGATGGGGTCGACCTAGTACAATAGATAGGGAAGAAAATAAATTTGATAACAAGTTATGAATTAAATAAAGATAATTGTAAGTAATGTAAGAAAGTAGTATGTACTAAAAGGGAAACAAAAATTCAATTGAATTGATGCTATCTAATCCAATTAATACACACAAATCAAATTCTTACACTAACACTAGCTAATGTAAGATTCTGTACACACAATTGATCAAAGAGCAAGAAAATAACTTAAAATTAAATCTATCTACTTGGTCAACCTATAATGTTGATTAGATTATTAAGAATGATTTTAAATGTAAAGGGAGATTAGCTATAAGCAAGGTACTAGATAGAAATCTATGGATAATTTTAGGTAAGTTTAGGATGAAAGGGATTGTAGTGGAAATCATACAAGATTGGTATTGGGGCTTACCCCCTCACTTCACACACTACATCAATAAGGGTAATAGGTGCTTAGCCAAAATATACCATTAACCATGTTTTATACTTCCAGAGCATCAATTTAGCTCCCCCCTTGGTGATGAAATCTAAGTAGGTTGGCCTAGGTAGTCAAATGTTTAAATTCTTGTTGATGTTTATGTGGTTTATCCATGTGTACAAAATAATATAAATAGTGAAACTAAGTGATTAATTGAAAATCCCCTAATTAGACTATGTGAACTATTATAAGCATGCAAACAACTTAAAATAAATATGTGATTAAATATATGGATCATTCTAACTTTGAAACAAGGTATAGTTGAGAAATTATATGGAAAATCATAAAAAATAAGGTAGATATGGTTGAACCTATATTTTGGAAGTAAAGTTTTAAAGTAAACTAGGTCAATCAGGTTAACCTAGTTATTTCAAAAAACATAGAACTAGGTCCTTAGGGTTGACCTAGTTGACTATGAAGAGATAGTTTTGAAGACTATAAACTTGAAAGGAAATTATATAAAAATAAATATATCGAGGGAAAAAACTCACATAAATGGTTTAGAGATGAAAATGAGAATATTGGTGATCTGAGACCTTAGAGAAAACTGACAAAAACCTACAAACTAGGTTGAGCTGGTTGATCAAGCTATATAAGAACCTACTAAAAAAGTGCTAAAAATGCACCAAATCAACTTGGTTGACCTAGTAGGCTAAAAAATAAGTTTGAAAACCTAAAAAACTTTTACTAGGTCGAGTTATTTGATCCAGTTGGTTGAACAAATTTTTTTAAGTTTTAGAAACATGTACTGGGTTGAACTGGTTGAGCTAGTTACTTGTTCCTGCAAACCTATGCATAGAGTTAAATAAATTGGGTCAATAGGGTCAATCTAGCATACTAAAGATATGATAAAAATAATGAATAATAGAGATAAAATAAGTGAAATAAATCCTATAAGGTTTTTATTCACATTGATTTCACTAGAATGTATATAATTAGAAATTCATCGTGTCCATAAATCAATCCTGGATCGGATGGGATAGAACACACCTACACTTCTAATTGGGAGCATACAATTATTAAGTGGGAGAATGACCAATGTGAGGATCCACTAGACCCAATTAGGGGATCACTTGTCATGACACACCATGTGAGTTAGGGTTCCAAAGCCTACAGTCTAAGACAATCGTACAACAACCCTAAAAGAGTCATATGATTTAATATTTCACTAATCTAATAAAAAGAAAATTAAATATAATCTAGTGTGCACCAAAGATTGTGGCACAAAGTGGTAGTTAGAAAAAAAACAAATAAAAAACTAAAATAAACATGTATATAAGACATATACTCACATCAATGTATATGAAATCCTAATATATGGAACAAAAGAATACAAATGCATTATCTATCTACTCTTACAAGGAGGAATAAAGCTAGGAATACTTACCTTTAAAGATGAACCCACTAAGCCTCAATATCCCCCTTGTCTAAGGTAATTCATAAGATATTGTCATGATATGTAAGGATAACTAAGATAAATCATCTCTAAGATACACAACCTATCTAAGCATCTAAAAGACTTATCCACAAGATGAGATTAGAGCTCCAAAGAAAGAATTTAACCCTAAAGCTTTATTCACCAAGTAGAATGGTCAATAGGTAGATGTTCATTCACACTTATTCATTTAATTCTTCACTCTTATGAAATGGTGGTAAATGACTTTGTATATATAGTAGTATCTTACCCTAAAATCATTCGATCATGTCGGTTGTGCTAGGTCAACCTGGTAGACCTACCATGATTTTGGGTCTAACTCACTAGGTTTCTGCTAGGTCAGTTGAGAGGCCAACAAACCAAAAGAGAGAAAAAGTCCCTAAATTATGCTATGTCAACCTGGTCGACCTAACAAAACCAATAGGTCAAAAGGGTGCTAAGGCAAAAAATGAAGGATAAAACATAGCAAGTGATAAGAATAGGTAGAACTAAGAAGAATAAGCTTGCTTCAATTATTTTAAGAGGCTAGTGTGTGGATGGTAAGTGGAAGAAAGGAACAATAATCTTATGAAGCACTAATGGTCTACCCACCCCTTTCTCAATGCACCCCTTAAGGCATACACTCAAAGAGATTGAGACTCAATAGGTTTTTTCAAGATATGAAGTGTCAGTAATCAATAAAAGTTATAAAATATTATGTGTATACATAAGCAATTTTCTTGAAACTACCATCATGAATAATCATTCCCTTATCTATTTTTCCATCTTTAAACATAGGAGAGAGAATGTCTATACAATGCAATACCTCTAGTTTAGCTACATTATAATGGAGACCTATCATTTGAATGATAACTATGTCATAGTAAAGCCCTTTTACCAACACATTCTTCTCCTCCTCTCTTTTGATGGGTTGTTGGTTCTCAATGGTCCAAAATAAGCTTGACCAATTATTTTCCCCTATATTTAGATATGTGGCATCAAATTATGTGTCCTTAAAAATACTTCCTTTTCATCAATCATTAAATAGAGTTCCACCTCCTCCCTTAAAACACCCTTTAGAGCTACCATGGCTATGAGATTCTCTAGATTATTTTCTAGTGGTTTGTAGTTTAATTTTGGATCAAATTATCCTTACATAAATGACAATATAATCTCCTTCAGCTTGATTATAATGAGCATAGGGTAGTATTATGGTTTTCAAAATTGCTGAGGCTTTCCTAACAGTTTTTACAGTGCTTTATTGACCATAGTTGTTTGAACTTATGCAAGCTTTGTGACTTAGATTGTGTTTAGATATTTTTATTTATACCTTTACTTTTTTCAAGTGTATAAAATCTTTAAATTAGCACATTTTTATCATGTGGCATCATCGTGGTACCCTAATCATTAATATTTAAAATATGACCATTTATCATTTTTCGGTACATGTCAATATTTTATCGGTTCTAGGCCCTTATAAAATTTTGCCTAACCTTGCACCATTGGATTTATTTGCTTCGATCAACAGGTTCATTGATCCTAATTTGATAAATCAAATTCCATTATATGCTTATTATATTCTTTGTGGTTGTGAAACTTGCCACTTTTTCATTCATTTTAATCTTTGTTGAAATGCCAATGTCGTTCTCAGACCATTAGATCATCTTTACCTAGATGAATGCACTTTGTTGATCTTGATCTACTTACCTTCATCTCCTACTCTGTGGATACTTGATAAAATGTGTATGCTCATTTATGTACAATATATCTTTGAAATATGATTGATCTTTAATTTGTGTCTTATAGCTATGCCATATATCATATCCATGTTCATCTTTGGGGATTTTGAATTTTCAATCTTCATCACATGCCGTTAGATCTTTATTTGGTTGGATCAACACACTTCATCAAATATCAATCTGAAGGGTGGAACACCATTAGCTACTCAAATTTATTTCACTAAGATTATGACTCTTATCACTTTCTCACTCATTTTATGGCTTTGAATCATCAACATTGATCTTACACTATCATATTTTCTTTGATAGATCAATCATGCTCCATCAGATCTTTTGTTGCATACCATTAGATCTTTGGCAAGGTTCCCATGATGGTGACACTTCTCACCCTCTCACTTATTTTAGGGTTATGTTGAAGTCTTGACTTTGACACACATCATTAGATAAATCTTTCCTAATCAGATGTGTACCATTGATCCTGCGGTCAAAAAATATATTAATTTAGGCTCAAGAAATATAAAGAACTTAGATTAAATATTACAAACTAAGGTTTTATTCATTTTCATAAACATGGTAAAACCTTAGGATAAAATTTTAAGTTAAGCTCTAAAACATAATGAAATGGACCCCAAGAATGATAAGAGATAATTCATAAATTTTTAACCTAGGGTTTTTATTTTATTCATAAATATAATCAAAACTTTAGGATAAAGCTTTATGACTTTCTAGGACATAACAAAAGGGACCCCACATTAGTTAGACCATGCCAATAATAAAATGGACCAAGGAGTAATTAGATATAAAGGGACCAATCATAATATTTTTAGACCAAGGTCTGGTCATGTTTAAAAACATGGCTAAGCCTTAGTAAAAAAATTAAGCTAAGCCCATGACACAAATAACTATTCCCACACAAATTGTTCTTGCATAATTTTGAATCTAATTCAAAAGGGGATCTAGGTTAAAACATTAGACTATTTTTTTAACATGAATTAGAATATATTAAGTTAATATTTTATAGATGAAATTATATTAAAACATCAATTTAAAATTGAATCAAAAAACCCTAAGCATGTTCATTCCCAAAAGAGATTCCATTGAACTTGTAATATACAAACACAATCAATAATCATTAGCAACATTAGAAGGGGTAGAAACATGATCAATTGAAAAAATTTCAATTAATACAAATTATAATGATGTTAGGATGATCTTCAAATAAATACAATGTGCAAAACATGCTATTGGTACTCTAATCAGTGAATTTTCAATTTTAAGGTATAAATTTACATAATTTAAAAAAGGGTCCCCATTTTTCAGAAATGGAGGTATGTTGACCTCAAAAAAATTCACTATGTATGGATTATTATCATGACATCAAACCTTCAACAATGAATTTGGATCCATCAATTATCCCAAAAGATTAAAATTTTCTCATTTTGCTTGCTAGAGCACACTTTCCGTACAGCCCTAAAACAACTAAAGTTACTTTCTTGGAAGAATATATAAGAGACTATGAAAAAATATGAGTATTTTTATACACTATCCCTTTAAATCTATACACAAAATTTGGTGATTAGATCCTGAGTGTAGATGTACTTTCCAACTCATTCTCTCTCCCAAATTAGGCCTAATTAGCCCTCCTAGGCCTATAAAGTGGAAAACTTGTTGTTAGGAGATACCACATGAGTGAATATATATAAATTAATTTTATTAAATTTAAATATATTATAAAAAACCTACATTTCAATTTTGGGGCCCTGAGACCCTGTGGAAGCATGAAAACTAAGAAACTGCCTTGATTCATAGGCTTATTTTGAGCCTATTTAGGACTGCCTTGAAAAATGTGCCTAATTTTGTCACTTATATAATATCCCATGAATTTTTTTGATATTTATTAGTTTTTAAAATTCCCAAGTGACCTCATAACATTATTTTTAATTTATCCCCTTCTCATAACAACTAAAAAACACCAAAAATCATGAAAAATAGGGTTTTTAAAGCAATTTGTACAAGTGAAATTAGTAAAAAAATACATTTAGAGAACCTCCTTGGAGTCCTAAATACCATAAAAGTTTTTTATAACAAAAATATGTCATTTTATATTATTTTTAGGTCTTTCTCTACAAACTGGTCACTATCAGCATTTTAGAAGGGTTTAAGACCTGTATGTGGTCTTAACAATTATTCATAAATATGGGATGTCTAAATTATCTCCTTAAACTTTTAAAACATTATTTTTATACTTACTTAGCTATCCCAAATTTTTTATATCCCCATGATATGTGTGAGAGTTGGTACAAGCATTTGAAGTTGCTCCTTGAGTGGCTTGCCTAGTTCTCTTAAGGCTAAAGAAAGGTTAATTTTGAGTTTTATCTCTAATAAGTCATTCCCACTGATAATAATAGTTATTAAAATTTTATATAAACCCACCAAATTATTCCAAATTCATTTTAACTATTTTTTACCCCTATGTGTGCTTATGGTACACTAACTAGGGTAATTAGGGTTATGAACTTGTCTCTCTCTTGCTAGCCATCAAGGGTGTTTAGGTGAAAAATGACATTTTTACACCTAAAAATTAATGGAGAAATATTTTATTAATATTTAATTCCATTAATGAGGTATTATAACTTTTTTCATTCCCTTCGAGCTCAAGTGGATCTCTAGGTCTCATGGATGCCCCTGCCCAAGGAATGGTCAAGGTCTGAGATAAAACATTGGATATGTCCACTACTGGTATGACCTTGGAGATAACATGGAAACTTAAATCCACTGATTAATACCAAATTTACCAAATTTAATATATTTATCATTCATGTATAACCTTAAACACAACAAACTCTCTCATGGTTGGATTGTAGGCCTATGAATATATGTAAGATCTTAAACTTAGGTTGCATTAGGTCTTAGACTATGTTTTGATATTTTTATCCCTATAATTAGGTATTATTAGTTATATTTAAATCTTCATGAAACTAAATATAATCCCAAGTAACCTCTTTCCACCCTATTCATAGTCCTTCAAATCAAGCAAAAGCTCCTAAATAGGCAGAGTTATAGGTGTTATTCGGTATCTTGGTTTGATTGTATACTTTAGGTTTAAGACCTCATCTTTAGCTTGTGATCCTTCAATGGAAATATATTTGATAGAGATATTAATTAAGTTTAAATTACCTCTAAAACACTCCCCTATTAATCTTATTCTTTAGACTTAGCATTAGTCCATCTTCTTCCTGCTACATGTAGATGTTGATTTGGGCTACTTGGTTGTGTGTTGAATGTTTTTAGATCTCATATGGCCTAGTTTCTTCTTAAATGGATTGTGAAATTTATTGAGGTGTTATTCAAGTTCTAAGCACTCTTTAAACACTCTAACTCTTTCTTTAGCTTAGCACTATCCAATTTTATTTTGCCTGTAGGTGCTTTTTGGGACTAAGACTATGTCTTTTATCTAGAACCTCACATTTTCTCATAACCTTATCATTTTAAATAGGTCCTTGATCTTTCCTATAGTTTAAATTGAGCTCAAATTATTTTCAACACCTATATCTCTTCTCAACACCCATGCAACTTACTTCAACACCTCTTGATCCTACTCACTAAGTACGCAGTACTGTAGTTGTCTATAAGAGTCTTTGAGAATGTCTTTTCAAAATTGGTCTATTCATATTGGTCTATAAAATCATCAATGGCACTTGAGACTCATCTACCTTTCAGTATAAACTATACATAGTATTTTAGGTTGATATTTAGCTATGTACTTAGTATCCTAACTATATATTTTATGTTTTAAGTCTTAATCCTCACATAAATATCCCTCAAAGGATTTTGAGAGTTTCAATTGGGTTCAAGAACCTTTTCAAAACCCCAACTCCTTTTTCTTGACTAACTATATGCCATGACTGTAGGTAATAATTTTTAGTGTTTCCCTTGGCTATAGGTGGAGATTAGGGTTCAATACCACATTATCTTATGTTTTAGATAACTTCTCATATATTACTGACCTTCTTGATCCTTAAACCTTCTTGAAGTCTTTAATTAATCTTCAAACCTCTCTCACTCACCTTTGTTTGTTTGCTTAGGTTTGAGAATGATTGACCCTCTAAGTAGCACTATAGGATACATATTAGGGTCATTTGATTATGCATAAGGCATTTATATCTTACCCTCTTTACCAATAGCCTTGAATCTTGATTAGAACTCGAGTTAGGTTCTCAACATTCCCCAACATATATGCCTCTTCATTAGGCTTATACTCCCACTCTTTTTCATGTAGGACACCTGTATATGACACTTTGAAGTTATTAACTCAACTTATTGATTCCTTTGACTGCTAATAACTTAATAATTGGCTTAGATTCTCTTTATCTTGTTTGTGTTCTATCTATTTGCAATGAGAGAGACTTACAAAAAGATCATTGTCTTATCTTAGTTTATATATTGGTTTGATGATGGTTTGATCAAAATGTGGACCTACAGGCTGGGGCTTGTAAGTAAATTTCTGATAGTATAAGCTACCAATCCACTTCATCAAACACTTGACTCTCTTGACATTTTCAACCATGATACTTCCATTGTCACTATTTTAATGATCCATAGAGCATATGTCAAGCACAAAGTCACCTTGAACTCACCTATCTCACTAAGCATTATGGCAATCATATGACTATAGGTGGAGGTTTTATGTAGTTTTTATAGACAAAGGTGTCTCTTAAGATGTAATGAGACTTATAAAGGTCTATGATATTGACTTAAAAATATTAGTATCTTCTGATCATATACTAAAATCCTTCATACAATGAATTTTATATCTCCATTTTTTAGACTCTCTTATTAATCTGAGTTTGACCTTAGTCCTAAATGTAGACCTATAGGCCTAGGCTTATAGGTCATCTTTTGACTATTTATAACTAACAAGATATATTCCTGAGTTCTCTAAACAAATTCATCATTTGTAACCACTGCTCTCTTTTTTTTTCATTCGTTATCACTCCTTCAAGACTTAAGACAAGCATCATGTCAATGCAAACTCACTTGACTGGTCTTGTATGGACTACATACAACCAACATATGCAGAAGCCTTAAGTTATTTTGGATCATTCTAGTGGATCATTAAACTTGATGATGGAAATATGTAATCAATACCAATGAATACATGAAGTTATGTATCAAATATTGTTTATAACTTTGAGCTTTTAGTCACATGATTTCACTACAACCTGTACAACTACATATAAAGGATACACTTAACTCTCATTATAAATTATGAATTTGGACTCTTATATGCACTTTTTTCATGATTAAAGTGGTAAAATATGATTCAAATATCTTAAATCATGATATATCACTAGCATTTGAGCCAAAATTAGTAATCAAAACTCCAATGGACTGTGCAAACCTTGATAATGTCTTAAAGAGCAAGCATTATTGAAGAATATGGACCAAATATCATCTTAGAAAAAATAACATGAATTCCATGAAATTCATGGATATTAAAAGAATTAAAAATCACTATAAACCTCTAATAATGACCACCATGAAAAGGAAATAGAGACTTATAGTAGAACTCACTGAAATAACCTATACACCAAGACATTCTTCCTCCAAGTGAAAGCATCTCATAGAGATGATTTTGATGATAAAAATACCATGAAAATGAGAATAATTACCTATAAAAACCACCATAAAAACCATTCCCTTCCATATAATTTTGAGCTTGATAAATAGGTGCAAGAATAGACCCCTCTTGGATGAATAGGCCATAGTGACCTGCTGTCACTCTTAGCAATTATTCATAAATAATAAGAAATAATTATGAAAACCAATTCCAATTATTTAAATATTATTAAGACCCCTAATAAATTTCCATAGTTTCATCTCCTAAATCTCTCTCTCTCTCTCCTATGTCTATATCGAGCACTTAAAACTACCCTTTTAGAGATGCCAAAGAGGTTAATATGAGATATAAAATGGTTTTCTTCATTTTAAGACATAAAACCTCCTAAAAATAATTTTTTTACCTTATAATGGACAAATAATGTCTTTAATATTATTTATTCTCAATTTCACTTGAAGAATTATACAAATAGCCTTAAAATAGGACTTTTAGATAATAAAATTGGTAGAATCACTTGACAAGTCTGATGAAACTAATATAAAATGTATCCAATGGATATTTTCATGCCTAAAGAATTACATAATATCTTGAAAATCAAAATTTTAAGTGATAGGGGTGAAAATTTAACCTATGAGGTCAAAATTGTCAATATTTTGGTGATGCATAGGGGTTGACTAGCTTACTAGTCAATAGAACCCACTCATCTTGATGAAAATGATGGCTCATACATGGTAGTAAGACTTAATGACAATTATTTTATTATAAAAAAAACTAGGACTCAAACATAAACAACCAAATAAATAACACCTATACCTAAATAAACACACCTAACCTAAGGAAAACAACAAGACAAGGTAATAAAACAAGGCAACAAACTAAACCTATGTTGACCACTTATTGAAACAAGACAAAAAACACTAAAAAAACAAACCTAAGGTCAAAATATTTCTTCTAGGATCAAATGGGAGACTTGTTTGATCACTATTGCACCATGAGGTTTGATTTCCATGTCTTGATTTGAGTCCAACCAATCATTGTTCACTATATGATGACTCCCACTTGTAGCTAGGGTTATTGGCATGTTCATGGCCTCCTAGAGAATCAATTAAAATTTATATTTATACCCTTAGGTGCATGGTTTGGTTATATTATTCTGACACTGAATAATACTCATTCCATATCTATCTACCTTGCATGATCAGCCTCATCTCTACCTCAATCATATGCTTCTATTGATCTACCATGTCTTGGTTGGTGCCTTCACTCTACTCCATATAGGATGGTGACTTGTCAAAACCTTCATGATGTACATCCTTAACTTCATGAGGCATTATAAAGGAAAATATATCCTCACTTGGTTTGTGTTTAGGAGTATCAACATGAGTTATTACTTTAACAAACACTTCATCATTGCTTCTATCATCCTGGGCCTGATCTTCTTGTGGATAACACTTGACAGGGTCAACAACTAATTTATCTTCAATATGATATATATGAGGTGTGACTCCTTGAAGGTTTTAATATTAATTTAAAATTATCATGTATTTATATTAAATGTTATCATTTTCACCTTGACACTCCATGTAATTATGATCATACTTCAAATTATCATCAACCATTGGGGTCTCATGCCCATCAACAAACTCATCTTGGTGGACAAGAATTAGTCATTCATATTTAATGAAACTATAAATTTCTTAAATACATACCTTTTCTTGGATGGTTGAATAATTTATAAGGCTATCTCCTTACCTTATAGCTATTGTAAGTTAAATAAAAGCCTCACTCTCACACTCAGTAGGGCTATCATGATAAAGAGTGGTTGTCATGTCATCGATGAGATCTTTGTAATCATCTTCTTCTTATCCAATTAAATTGTCTTCTCCTTTTTTACCCAAATGATTTTCACCCTCTATCACTAAAGCTATAAGCTCATTCACTTATCTCATAAAGAAGAATCTCATTCTCAAGGAATGGCATGGGAGATCCTTGAAAGAGCTCAAAAAGATGAGTCAAATCCAAATGTGTTGTATATGTTTTATCATGATCATTGAGCTAGACACCTTTGACAACCATCACTTGCTCTTTCTACTACATATTATCTTAAATAGAGCTTCATGAGGGTAAGGCCTTAGAATCTTGAGGAGATAGGGATAGGGGCTGAGTTTTTTCCAATTTTTCTTCCAATTCAACATATAGATTATACTTGACTAGTCTCCTCCTCCCCTTGACTACTACATTTGTTTTCAAGTTGAAAACTTATATGTAGTGGTTTCTTTCACATGCGTCACCACTTGGGGAAGGAATGAAGGTATTTTTAGTTGATATTGTGTTGATATTGTAACTATTATTGATTGATGTAGATTCTTGTCTACAAGTTAAATCTATTTATCAATATGAGCCTCAAAGTTAAGCACCATCTGATTAGAGGTCTCTTCCTACTCATCAAAAGGTGAGTGGACTTGAAAAGTCTATTGTGAAACATGGAACTCAGTCTTCTCTAGACACACTTTTCCTTCCCTTTGAACTCTCTCTTGGACAAACCTCTAATTAGGAAAATTTGGTAGGGCTTGTGAGTAAATTTCATGACTTTGATACATATTTTTTTGAGACTCTTAAGGGGGAAAGGGTAGTTCAATGGAGGACTAATGTGGGATGAAAGAGGGGACATAATACCAATAATGATGGACTTGTTTCCCATAATATGCTAATAATTTATCCTCAATCTTTGAAACTATACCCTCCATATCCAACATATCACTATTGACCTTTGAATGACCTTATCTCATGAAAAATTCCCACTCTCTTTTACCCTATTGTAGTGAATTCCTCATGTTCTCAATCTCATGCCTAGGTATTTTTTGGCCATCCCCTCTCAAGGTGTTAATGTTCACCATGTGTTTTTCATATCTAAACAAGGTCCTTTTGAGGCTTGATATGGATTATTTTGGGACATGGTTAGGCTAATCAAGAATGTCATGAGGTTTTCATGACTAATTAGGTTGATAAGTAGGCTACCAAGGATTTGGATGAGGCTCACAATGGGGTTGGTAATCTTGGTATTGAATAGGATAATAGGCCTAATAAAGGATCTCATATTGTTGACAAAGGTGAATGTAGGGATGACATGGGTTAGAATAATATTGATAGAGATCATAATAGATTTGGGATGGATCATAGGGTTGTTGATAAGGAAGTGAATGAAAGGAATCTACCCCATATGTAGCTACATGAATAATAATGAACTATGAAAAATAACTATTCTTACCTTTGATATGATGACCTTGTGATGACCCTCATCAATAATTTATATCTACAACCTAGCCTATGAGTGCTTGAAACTACTTGTGATGGCCAAGATGCTTATGTGAATGCTCCAATACTTGGATATTTACCCATCAAGAATTATAGAACTATTATCAACCCAAGTCACACTGTGAAAGAGTGTTCAATTTTGCTTCAAACTTGAACTAACATGGGAGTGGCCTAAATGTTTTGGGTAACCTAAAAACTAGACCAAACCTTTGTATTATGGGGTTAGCTCCCCTAGTGCACTATTTGACTTAGTATACTAGGAACTACTATTATTTGGGTGAAAAGGGATATAAAGTGCATAAAATAAATCTACTCTAAGGTGTGTTGATGCACTAATATAATCAATCATCCACTAAATTTGGAATTCAACAAACACTAGTAAGAAATACAAGTGACTTAATCTTCTAACTCCAAGGACTCTTATGGAAAAGTGTTTCAAATAAAGGTTTCACTAAGTGGTCAAAAAATGAGGGTAATGATAGGAGGCCTAGATCAAGACACTATCCAATAAAATATCCACTCCAAGCTCATCCATTTAACATTCAAACACTATATGTGACCTACATAAGATCATATACTAGCAACTAGGTGAGATGAGGACCTACCAAGGGATAAAAACTATTATATGTGCAAATCAAACTAATATAACACACTAAACTTGTATTAAAAAGTCAAAACAATAATTTACATTATCTTAAGAGGTTACAAAGTTCCAATCTAGATATATTCTCCTCATACCCAAGAGAGGGACTAAAATAAAGGTATTAAGGTCTGAATATATAGTAAAATAGAAGATATATATATATATATATATATATATATATATATATAGAGAGAGAGAGAGATAAGAGCCCCTAAAACTAGGAAATATGACCTTTACTAAGTCCTTTTGAAACTCCAACATAACACTATTTGATTAATATATTTTTCTCCTTATCAAAATTTTAATAGGGGTTGAGGTGGAATTTTTTGTAAAGTTTGAAAGAGTCTTGAGCATTCATCTCTGGTGTTTGACTAGCACAACTTCATAGATCTTTGCTTACACACCCTACATCCTTAGTAAAAAAGAGTCTTCCTTGAAAATAGGCATTAATCCTTGAGATTAGGTCATCATGACTAGGTAAATTCCTCATTTTTAAACTTTATCCATAGCATTAATGAATTTTTTCACCTTTCTTGGGTTCATAGAGCTCTTTTAGTGCTTGTTTGACTTTTTCCACACCCTAGGCATTAGAAGGAAAGAAAGAATTTTTGGAATCTTGAGACCATTTCCAAAATTTAAAATTTATTCCAAATACTTCATGACTTCTTCCAAATTTATATTAGCATGGAAGGGAAGGAGGATCATTAGTATTTTCAAAACTTTGATGCATTATTTAGTGTTTTGCTCACTTGACTCTTCCTTATGAAAAAGGCTTAGGAGAGAGATTGATTTTTTTATTTGGACCAATAAAAATTCCATAATGGATGGATTTTTATCATGACATCAGACCTAAAACAATGAATTTGGATCCATCAAGTATCCTAAAAGATTCAAATTGGCTCATTTTGCTTACTAGAGCACCCATTCCTTGTAGCCCTAAAATAGTTAAAGATCCTTTCCCAAAATAATATAGAAGAGAGTATGGAAAAATGAGAGTAATTTTATACAAAATATATCCCATTATATCTCTACATAAAATTTGGTGATCATACCCTGAGTGTAGATGTACTTTCCAACTCATTCTCTCTCCCAAATTAGGCCTAATTAGCCCTCCTAAGCCTAGAAATTGCAAAACTTGTTTTTGGGAATGCCCACACATGTGAATATATATTAAATAATTTGATTCAATTTTACCACACTTTTAAAAACCTCCATGTCGATTTTTGGTCCCTAAGACCCTGTGAAAGTTTGTAAACTAAGAAACTACCTTGCTTATAAGGCTTTTTTTGAGCTTGTTTGGGATTGCATTGAAAAACATGTTATTTTGGCCACTTACAGATCTTCCATGAATTATTTTTAGATTTATTAGTTGTAAAAATTCTAAAATGACCTCATTTTATGATTGGGAAGTTATCCCCTTCTTATAAAACCTAAAAAACACCAAAACCATAAAAATAAGGTTTTTAGAGAAATCCATACAAGTGATATCAATAAAAAATACATGTTAATAACCTCCTTGGATTAATAAAAAACATAAAAGATGTTTTATGATAAAAATTTGTCATTTTATATTCTTTTTAGGTCTTTCTTTACAAAGTAGACACTATCAGGGATTTAGAAGGGTTTAAGACCTATTTGGGGTCTTAACGATTGTTCATAAATATGGGACATAAAAATGACCTAATTACACTTTTAAAAAATTATTTTTATACCTCCTAATCTATCCAAAATGTTTCATATCCACATGCTAAGTTTTATATATGGTACAAGCATCTGAAGTTGCTCCTTGGGTGGCTTACCTAGCTTTCTAAAGGGTAGAAAGAGGTCAAGTTTGCATTTTAGCTCTCATAAGTCATTACCACTAATTATAATAGTTATTAAACATTTATTAAATCCCCCCATGGTATTATACATGTATTTTAAAATCTTGTTATCCCTTTGTGTGCATATGCTACACTAATCAAGGTAATTAGGGTTATGAGCTTGTCTCTCTCTTGCTATCCCTCAAGGGTGTTTAGGTGAAAAATGAGATTTATTAACACATAAGAATGAATGGTTACATATTTTATTACTTTATATTACCCTAAATTCCACTCATGAGTTTTGATAACTTGTTTCATGCCCTTAGAGCTCAAGTGGATCTTTATGTCTCATGGATGCCCTTATCCAAGGAGTGGGCAAGGTCTAAGACAAAACAATGAATATGGACACTAATTGTATGACCTTTTAGATACCATGGAAACTTTCATACACACATGAACACCAAATATACCAAATTTCAAATATTGATAATGCCTATATGACCTTCAACATAATAAACTCTCTCATGGTTGGACTATAGATCTGTGACTATATGTAAGATATTGAACTTGGGTTGCATTAGGTCTTAGATTGTGTTTTCATAATTTTATCCATATCATCAAGTATGAGTATTTATATTTATATCCTCATGACACTATATATAATCCCAAATAACCTCATTCCACCCCAATCATAGTCCTCTTTTAAATTAATCAAAAGCTCCTAAATAGGTAGAGCTGTAGGTGTTATTTGGTATCTTGGTTTGACTACATATTGTTGTACCCAACATTCCCCTTTTATTTAATGATAAATGTGGACCCACTTTTTTTAAAATCATGGCCTTAAAATTTAATCATCTTTCTTGTATGTTTATGTAAATCTAGAAAATCTAAGGCATTTCACTTTTTGCCAGGAGAATGTTGGCATTGTATTTTATGAGAGACTAACTTTGGTATTCATACATTAATTCTTTTGGTTTATGTTATTCAGGATAATTCTTTTAGCCCTCATTCAAATTATATTTTTGGATGTTATGTTTCAAGTATTCTCATCCCTATTTTGTTTCAGGCTTATTATTTGGGAAGCCTTATTTTTTTGGAGAAATTATTGTGGACATTTTGGTTGAAACAATTCTCTCAAAGGAATTAAACCCTGCAGACTCATAGCCTTAAGGAATTTTGGACGACATACATCTTTCCTAAAATAAATTCCTTGATGGATTATCTCTTTGACCTATCCAACCTATCCTTTAAAACTTTTTAAATGTCCTATAGTCATATGAAAGTACCCTTCAAGAAGTTCAAAAGTACCCTTCATCCTTCACAAAGTAGACCTTTTGGGAAAAAATTTGCCCTAAAGTATATCCATTAAATCCCATCCTCATACCCTTTAAGACCTTTTAAACTAGCCCTTTAACCCCTTTTAAAGTGTTCTTTGTCTCCTTTTGAACCAGCCTTTTGGCCTTTCCCAAATTAACCACTTAACACCTTTTCCAACCACTCCTTTTGTGGTGCATTCCATTTGGGTTTTATGTGATAGACCCTTTTAGAATTTTTTTTTTATAAACCCCTTATCCTTCAGGACTTCCAAACATACCCTTCATTCTTGTTGAAAATTTCTTTGCCTTATGATATTTTAAGAAACCTACCCTTTGGGTTTGGTGAAACTTAACCTTTGAGACTTTGGCCTAGGCCCCTTTACCCTATGGGACATACCCTTGAGATGATTGTCCCTACCCTTTTTGACCCTAAAAAAGTGCCCTTTGGCTTGTGTTTTGGACCTCTTGTCATAAACCTACCCTTCAAGTTTGGTTAGACCTACCCTTTAGGATTTTGGTCCCAAGTCATGTGCCCTTTTCTAGCCACATACCATTTGAATCTTCCAAAAATGACCTCTCAACCCTTATTGAGTATCCATATGCCCCTTCCCTTATCCAAAAATACCCCTTTGGGTTTGGCTAAACTTACCCTTCAGGACTTTTGAAATGACCCTTAGCCATATGAATAGTACCCTTCATAAATTAAAAGTGCCCTTTAGCCTTTACAAAGTAAACCCTTTAGGATTTGTGTCATGGATAAAGTGCCCTACAAAGTGGATCCTTCTGATTAAAAGTACTCTTTATGGAAATTTAAAATGCCCTTTAACATCAAAATAACCCTTCAAAATAATTATTTTAGGATTTTTCCTAGATGAATCCTTCATGAAATTATTGTATACATTTTGTCTAAAATAAATCCCCCAAAAGAATTAATCTACAAATGTTGACACAAAATTACTTTTCCAATATACACCCTAATCACTTTATTACTAGGAATATTACTAAGACTCTTCATACTTAGCTAATATAAAATTAAAAATACTTCTTATTAATATTTTAAAGACCCCGTTACCAACTTGAGCTAACAAGTTTGAATAAAAGCAAAGTGAAAATTGCATATTTATATCACATGAATTGATATTCAATGCAAGATCCTATATAGCTGATATGTAGCTATTGAACCCATCATTTGCACTCAAGATAAATTTAACTATAATCCTCTTTATTTATAATAGTAACTAAGAGCCTTATTTCACATCTCATGAGTTCTATAAAATTAACAGTGACTAAGCTAAAAATCTAAGTGTTTGTGTAGTAAATGTATCACACTAAAATAAATTACAAATATCCTAAAATATATAGAAATGGCTTCTATGTATAGGATGTTCTAAGGAACAAATCCCCCATCTACATTTTTAATTAAGGATTCTAAAGAGTTAAAGGACACTATCTTTGATGTGGTGGTATTTGGATACAAGTATCAAAACTATTCACAACTTTGGGATGCCATCGATTGAATGGATGTGTTTTCACTTGAAGATGAGATGAAAATAGCAGATAGACTATTTGTTAAGGAATTAATAGCATATAAATTCCAATCATTACACTTCACTATGTCCAAACAAAAATTTATGCCTTACATTGACCTTCTCAAGGACTTATTCTTTTCAGGTAAGGTATCACAATATGCTTTCTTACTTCATTCTCATGGTGATATGGTGGTCATGTGCATCTCTGGAAATTATTTTCATAGGTATTTATCTCTCAACATACTCAACACTTACTTTTAAAATCACACTTTAGTACATTTCAATGAAGAAACTTAAATTGAAAGGGTGTTGTCATCATGACTTCTCCTTGACCAGACAATTGCATGGAAGGCAAAGAAGTTGGAGGGAACAATGCCAATCGAGAAGTTCAAGATGGGAATCCATATTAGTATGGCATTTCTCAATAGATTATATGGTATGCCCATCATTAATTTTATGAATTTAGATTATGTGCCATTATTATATATGATGTTGTCACATAATGTCACATATGCCCAGGGGAAATAATCAGTTTGAGATTGAGGGATCAAATTATTAATAAAGATAAGAATCTCACACCCACAAGATATTTTTACATGATGTCATATTTAGTGGATGCAATCAAGGGTATGTGTTATAATGACTTAGGCAACTTGTGGACTCTTGCCATAGATTGTATGAAGAAAAAAAATTATGATTAATACCAATTCATGTACATATATACTTATACTAAGCATATGGTCAGGATATGTGAGGATGTCTACCCACAAGTATGGCAAGCCATTTATGGCTTGCCAATGCCTTGAATTGGGGAGAATATTTAAAAAAAATTGGAAGGGAAAGGGGATTGCTTCCTCTACCTAGATTTTAGTGTTGTTATGATCTATGGAAATAAGGTTAGGCCCTTATGTCTCCCAAAGCATGAACTAGATAAATTGGCTAAACAAGAGATTGCTTTCCAATTATGGAATAACATTGAAGAAGATTTATCAAGGCAAAAGAAGGCTTTATACTTTGGAAACTTGGTTTTAGTTATTAATATGATGTATCAAATAAGAAAGCATCTCAGAGATGTAGGTGGAAAGTGACACTACTATGGATTCCCCACACTTGAATGTAGAGACTGGGATCCACATGGGATGATCCAAAAATATATTCATGGATTTAATATAACTTACTACCATCATCCTTATGCTTATGATTTTATTTTCATGAATGTAAAGTTAGATGAAGAAGTGTTTGATTGATCATATATTATTTTCCTAAAATAGGAGCATCTAAGAGTGATCCAAATTGACTCTTCCATCTCAACCAGGGAGTTAGATAGTAGAAAATCACTCTTTAAGAGGTGGGATCATTGAAACTTTTGGAAAGGAAATTTAGGAGAATAGGAATCTTTCTCCTCCAAAAGACTTCCTCTAAAATTGAAATTGAATATAGTGAAGAGAGAGATTGGGCTTTCTGATCCTACATCTTAAAGAGAAGGACAAAGAGGAGATCCCATCAGCTTGGATTCTGATGAGGAGGGAGATAAATTTAAAGACATACCTATTGTAATATATGGTCAAGTTCCTATGGCTATCCCCTAGGTATCTACTATTTCATTTATGGGGATAGCTACTTTACAAGTAGTATCATCCACCTCCCAAGGCTCTCCCACATAAGGAAAGACCCCTTTGGTCTATACAAAGAATCCCAAGACTCCCATAGGTAGCCTTATAGTATAGGCATATCAAGGCTTTCCCACTCCACCTCCAAGTTCACAACTAGTAAGGGAGGAAGTGGTGATCATCAAGTACTAAAGGATGATTTTGATGAATAAGATGAGTTGGAGATAGCCAAGGCCATGAGTCTCCAAGTAGACCCAATAGATATCCACTTCCAAGGTACATAGAATTTTTCAAGTTTTATTTTATCCTCTATTTATATTTTTGATCAAGTTTCAATATCTTATATAAAAGCTCCCACCTCTACTGCATCCACCCCTTTCATTCCTTCCACCTCTAGATTTACTCCTTCCATTTCCACCACCACCATTGAACCCTCCATTATCACTTCTAAACCACTCCCTATGGATACTCCCTCTATACCTACTAGAAATTCTACTATGAAGTTCTTTAAGAAGAAGAAGGCATCTAAGAAATTCTAGATTGCTCTTTCTACCTATCAACTCCATGTTCAATCCACACAAATTTCCCTTCCACTCCCTACCACCACTTCCATAGAGGAGACCACAGTCACAAACACCAGCAAGGGATGGAAGGCCAAGCCTTAAATATTTATAGTCCACCCACTCCCTCAATTTAGAGGATTGGATTGGTCTAAAATAATTTGGCCTTCCATACCTGATGTTTTGATAAAGGCTAGTAAGAATCAAAAGAAAGTAGAAGTCGATGTCAAGGATGAGGTTGTGGTCATAACCTATGATACATCTAATCTAAACATTTCACCTTGGATAATGGATTTAAGAAGTCAAACTTCTCAAATACCAAGTTACAAGATAACAAAGTTTCCCTCTATTTCCACTCTATTTGATCCTCCAATTGGCACTATCTAAAGGGCAAGGAAGAGGAAGCTTAAAGATGACCACGGTGTAGAAGTCATCCTTGAGGAATGGCAATTGCTTTTCTCCCTCACCAAGAGGAAGAGTAGATATCTAGGATATTCTATATATGAGGAAATTTTCTCCGACCTAGATCAAGCACATAATGATGATGTAGTGGTCATTCATGAAGGCACTGAGTTATCAAGGTAGGAGCTGGAAGAGGAGTTGTAGGACTTACAAACATAGATTGGTCAACTCAGGGAAAAATCCAAGATAGTGCATATTATTGTAGGAATTAAATTCAAGGTTTAGGAGGCCAAATCAAAATATTACAACTCCTTAGAGGCCATGAAATTTATGAAGGCCAAGATGACTCCCCATGTGAACCAAGTGAATCATTTGTGCAACTCCTTAATTCAAGATAGTGCCAAGATCAAAATGTTAGTTATCTATATAGGAGATTCCTTATATATCCATCTTGATTTAATGATAATGATGGAGGAATTAAATGCCTTAAATCTTATTATCATCTGGAAAGAGGAGGTGAAGGATTGGTTAAAATTAGTTAAAGCCTTGATCCCAAAATATAAAGCTCATGAGGCTCAACTCCTCCAAAATTTTGATGAGTTAAAATTGTCTAAGGTAAGGGATTCTACTGGTATATTGTTTAGTAGAATTAATTTTGATAAAATCATCTAAGAAGCTCTAGATGACTTTAAACAAAGCATACAAGGTTTGGCAATCAAAGAGATAGAATTTGAGTTAAGCAAGGCTCAAAGGAAGGTGATTAAGGTTGATATTTTTAAGAATAAATTCCAAATAACTAAGGATGAACATGCAAGACTCCTTAGACAAACCAAAATACTTAACCAATAATCATTTCTTAACTTAGACATTATCTGACAATAGCATGATGCAGCACAAAGTATACAAGGATAATGAGGCAAATAAGAAGTAGGCTTCTGGTGGTGTTGTTATATCTTCAACTATTGCTTCCACTTATATGCCTACTAAAGCACATACATCACTTCAAATAACTCAGAATTGATAGGCTAAAATGTTATACATGTATAATTTTTGTAGCAAGACATATACTTAGATTTTCCTTAAGATTAGAGCAAATCATTGTAAAATTGACTTTATATTTTTAGGTACATTCACATGTTGTATTGTTTTGTAAAATTCAATTTAGTTATTTATATATTTTTAAGATTTTTATTATATGGCTTTAGACCAAAATTAAACTACATGTTCTAACTTCCACATGTAATCATCATTCATAGACTTAGAGGATGAGGCGACCCCTTCCCCAAGGTCTATAAATACAATTGAGTAGTGAACCAATTTCTATTATCAAGAAAAGTGTTTTAAGTATTTTCTTTCTAATTTTGTGTTATTAGTTACTATTTCCATGGTTTTTTGTTTCAATAAATATTTAGTGTGCTAAATTTGTGAATGGATTCTTGATTTCTTTGATTAATATGCTAATCCTAGATGTGCAATATCTATTGAAGGTTGGTGAATATATTTATTAAATTATTCAAATAAATTGAATCATATTTATGGAAAGTGTATTGGTGTTTTTTGGTTGTATTTTTTGTGTGTACACTACAACTACCTTAGATAATTCATTAATCCCAAGCCATAATCTTTTGTTTAAAGGTTGCACAAAAGCTACCCTAAAGGAAGCAACCTTTGTCTGAGCCTAGTGAAATTCTTACATTTGTAATTCCCTAAACTTATTATCCATACCTGATTGCATGCATGTTATTGTTGCTAATAATAGGCATTGATTTTTATAAAACATAGGTCTATCTAGAAACTAATAAGGAAATTAATTTCCAAGATCCATAGAAAATTTATTTTCTACCCTACCTTACCATCCTTTTTGTGTTTTTTTATGAAATATTTAACCACTTTAGATTAGGATCTATTCACCCATACAACTCATTTAGAAAACCACTATTTTAAGGTCCACATATCCATCCAAAAAACCTTATCAACAACTTGCATGCTTTACCCCTATTCCATCAATAGGTTGAAATAAATTGCATACCTACAACTCATGCCCTGGAGTGGAGTTTAACTCATTGAGATCCTAAAATGTTAGAGGCTACCTCATTTGATTATGGTGTGCATAAAACTTTCATCAATAGTATTTCAATAGCACTAGAAGAAGGGCTTAAAACCCCAATAATATAGGTTATTATTTACATAGATTTACACTGGAGTCATCTAGGAGAGTGACTATATATAATTCCTAGGTTGGTTTATTAGCTTCACCCTTGACAAGTCATAGAAGGCCTATAGTTGTGCCAATAACTATAGTTCATAACAATCCACCTCTACTAGGACACCCTTTACCTATAAGGAACCCTTTGCCTGCTTATCAACCAATGGTTTAGCAATAGCCTTAGTTAGTGGGATCTTTTAATGTTGTCTCTCAAGGCATGCATGATTTACTCTAGAATCCTAAAAAATATCTACCATCTTTCTCTCCCTTAGGGCCTAGAACCATAAAAGAGCATATCAAATATTTTAAAGTCACTTTAAGGTTAATGAATGTAGTTGATGAATATTTTTCATGTCGATTGTTCCCTTTTACTTTAATGAATTCTATTTATGATTGGTATTTAAATATACCTAAAAACTTAATCACTAATTGGGAGGAATGTTAAACAACATTTATTATGTAGTTTGGATAGGCCACCAATTTTGGATTGGTATATTAACACTTCACTAGTATGAAGGGGGAGCCTAATGAGCACATCTATGCTTTCAATGCAAGTTTGTATAAGATGTATAGTTGGTTTACCTTAAGGTATAAACTAGAACCTACATTAGCATTGGAGATGTACAAGAATACCTTAGACCCTATCATGGTCATGTTCCTAAGGAGAGCACCTACTACCAATACTTTGGAATTAGCATTCAATTAGGTTATTAGCATTGATAGACAACTCAACCTACAAACACCAAGGGCACATAACATCAATAATGGATTTCTAGTGTTCAATCTGATATCACATGTGAAGTAGAATGCTCAATCATATAATTAGAATCAATTATACACATTACCTCCACTGACACAAATGATGAAACTAAATTTTAGGTACATGAACAATCACATAACATGAAATAGTTACCAAAAAACCAACATGAAGTTACACTTCCTAAAGCTAATCTACAAGGTGCGGATTTCACAAAAGCTGAATTACATTCTATTAAAAAGATGGTCTAGAAGTTAAGTAACAATTTTTTGAATATGTAATGAAATATGGGAAATGCTAATGCCCCAAATGGTAATCAAAACACTGGGTTCTAGAGATATAACAGACCATTCAATAGGCCTACAAATAATATGGAACAACCTGACAAGCTCCTAGAAATCAACATAACTAAAACAACTCTCCCCAATTGGTGTAGGATATATAATAAGACCCAATATGGTGAGCTTGATTGTGTTGAGTTTTGTATAGTGTTCATGATCTTTTAGAGAGAAGTAACTAGATAGGATTAGATAAATAATTCACCAAAATCTCATCAATATCTTGGATCTTCTAACACAACCATGTTCTTTAAGACTCATGATTTTCCCTTCGCAGGAGAAGATGACAATGAACTAGAAGATAATACATCATGTTTTCTAGAAGTTTTAGAGAGGTGTGTACAACTTAAGGAACAAGTAGCTACTTACCACCTCAACTCCTCCAAATACCATGATAATTCCTCCAAATCCCAAAGTGGATAACAACCCACCCCCTCTAAAAGGGAATTATCAACTACTAAATAAATAATAATAAAGTAAATGAGGATACAACATGATGGAAGATATGAAGAAGATTAAGGTAAATATAACTCTCCATGAGTTAACCCAAATCACTAAGCAAAAGGAGTTGTTATAGAAGTCCATTATTAGAAAGACCCCTATGGAAAAAACTAGAGTGGCTACAGACAAAGGGAAGGTTGCTGATGTCAATGCCATTTATAAGAGTAAAACCAAAGTACCACCATTTCTACTAATCATTAGAGCATTTGGTAAGAACATTCATAATTGTTTGGTTGATTCTGGAGCATCTATAATTATTATGCCTACTCTTAAATGTAAAAATCTTGGTCTTACCCCAAGTCCCTCAAAGAGATCAGTCTCTCAACTAGATAAAATGGTAGTACCAGTAGTGGGAAAACTAAATATTATGCACATATAAGTAGCATTAAAACCAAGAGTATAGATGACTATCGATATCCTGGCAGTGGAGATACTAGAGGGTTATAGGTTATTAATGAGTAGAGATTGGTCTAAAACACTTAATGGGTATCTTTCCATAGACTTCTCACATATCTGGTTGTTATGGAGGGGAGTTACAAACTAGATCATTATTGATAAAGAGCCAAGAATGAAATATCCCATCATGGAATACAACATCAAGAACAAATAAGTAAATTATGAATCTACCACTTTGGGTATTTATACTTTTACCACTCACAATCTAGTGTAAAACCTAGAACTTGAAGGTTTGAATTAGCTATAGACTATGCATTTTGATGGAGCTAAGTCCAAGTAAGGATCGGGCATAGGACTTGAGTTGATTGATCCTCAAAGTAAAAAAATTTTGAAATCTTATAGATTACAATTTCTATGTACTAATAATAGAGCTAAGTATGAAGCTCTAATTTTGGGACTACAGTTTACATTGAAGAACAATATAAAGCAGATAAAGGTATTTGGTGACTCAGAGTTGGTGGTCTATCAATTAATAAAAAAATATTAGTAAAAATTAGCTTATCTAAATATATATAAGCATAGGTCCTAGGACCTAATTTAGAGCTTTGAAGCTTTCAACATAGTATCACTCTTGAGAGAGCAAAATCAAGCTATCGATTCACTAGCTACTGTTGATGCTAATTGTGAGCCATTATAGAAGTTTGAGGTAAGAAGATTCTCTATTAAATTGGTTCCTTGTCCCTCTATTCTAGATAATGCAAAAAAATTCTATGTCTTTAGTGATGACCAATAGATTATCCAATTCTTGACTAATTCAAGAGATTTAAAGTCCCAAAGCATTAATGATAAGGATGTTAACCACTTTTTCCAAGAATAAATAGATAAAGAGGGTATTATCTAGCTTAAATAAAATTGAATTATAGCTAGCTTAGTCTCTTTGGAAATACCATTCAACTTAGATCCTCAGGTGAAATATCTTAGATAGCCCAAGGTTTATTTATCTAACTTCAAGAGGAAAAATCTAGGGGATGAGCATAACCCACATTATGTCAATATTGGTCTTATATAAGGATGTTATCACCTAAACCTATGAGGATATGAAGGTATACGACCCACAAGTCATCACTCATATGATCCCTCTGAATTAAGACCATAAACCATTCAAAAAGAGGTAGCGGCTAGTAAATCCTATTCTTGAGCCTCTTATTCAGAAGGAAGTGGAGAAGTTATTAAGTTCCAAAAGCATCTTCCCAATTAGACACTCTACTTGGGTGGCCAATTTGGTCCCAATTAGAAAGAAGAGTGGTGAGATTAGATTATGCATGGATTTCAAAATTCTAAATAGGGCTTCTGAGAAAGACAATTATCTTATGTCTTCTTTAGATGAGGTAATATAGATAGTGAGTGGTTCTAAAATGATGCCTTATTGGATGTATTTTTAGTCTATAATCAAGTACTAGTGTAATTTTAAGATCGAATGAAGATGGTGTTTACCATGAAATGGGGTACTTATGCTTACAAAAGGATGCCTTTTGGCCTAATCAACACAAGAGCTACCTTTCAACACACCATGGATCATGCCTTCAAGGGGCTAACAATAAAATTCATAATCATCTATATGTATGATCTCATAGTTTTTTTAAAGAATATGGAATATCACGTAAGTCACCTATGGTCCATATTTCAAAGGTTTAGGAAGTTCAAGACTTATTTAAATCTAAAGAAAAACATATTTGGGGTCATTAAGGGCAAAATCTTAGGAAATATTATCACAAAGGATGGAATCACCATTGATCCAGAAATAATAAATTCAATCTCAAAGATTTAGTATCAAAATAGTACGAAGGATCTTAAGTCATTTTTTTGTGAAAATCAACTTCATAAGGAAGTTCATCTTAGGGTTTACTGAGATTGTTAAGCCTCTAATGCCATGCTCAAGAAAGATGCTAAGATAAAATGGATAGATAAAGCCAAAAGGTCTATTTAGGACATCAAGGACACAATATCATAAGCTCTAATTTTAATCAGCCCAGACTTCACAAAGGATTCCTACCTATACTCCTTCACTTTAGAACATATGATTGTTGTCGATATCATGCAAAAATGGGCAAAATAGAGCATCTAATTATCTTCATGTGTACCAACTTGAAATATGTATAACTCTAATATTCAATGATCAAAAAATAGATTTTCACTTTGGTCAAAGCAATGAAGAAATTTTGGAATTACATCTTAAGGAACAAAACCATTGCTATTGAACCAGATCCTACTGTCAAACTCACCCTATCATAAAACAAGATAGGAAAATGTCAGGGCAAGTGGATGTCCAAGCTCTAGGAATTCGATATGGAAATTAGGCTTGTAAATATCATCATAGGTCAAGGTATTGTTTAGCTTATTACTGAACCTAATCTATGAATCATTGTTGAAGAGGTATGTGTAGCACAAGTTTCTAAAAGAGAATGGTACATAGATATAATCCAATATTTACTTATAGGAGCTTTCCCTCTGGAATATAATAAAGATCGAAGGAGAGATTTGAGGCTAAAAGATACTCATTTCATGATAAATAAGGGATTCCTCTATAGAAATAACTATGAAGGTATATATCTTAGATGTGTATCTATAGAAGAGGCGAAGGAAATTCTAGAAAACTTGCATCAAAATATAGGCACTGGTCACCTTGCTAGGAATACCACAACACAAATTTTTGAGGTTGGGATCCTATTATCAACCCATATTTAAAGATGCACATATGCACATTAAAAACTTTCATAAATGTCAAGTATTAGCCAAGAGAGAAGTACACATAGAAATGCCTATACATCCAGTTGTTGAAGGTAGGTCATTTGCACAGTGGGTTTTAGACTTTATTAGTGTAATCAACCCAAATTCTTCAACAATAAATAAGTTTTTACTCATGGCTACAAATTATTGTGCTAGATAGATGAAATCCATACCCATGAATAATAGTAGAGCATAATATGTGATTCACTTTTTGGAAGAACACATTACGACTAGATTTGGCATGCCCATATCTCTAGTTTGTGATAATGGACCAGCATTTATATCATCATAATTCATGGAATGAACACATGATATTTAGGTCATCCTCTAACCATTACCCTTAGGGAAATGGAATAGCAGAGTCAATAAATAAATTTTTAATTGACACAATAAATAATTTAGTAGGGCACAAGCCTAGGGACTTACATAATCTACTAAAGTATGCATTTTGGGTAGACCAGACAAGATACAAGCAAGCCCTAAAAGCTTTACCTTACCTAATGGTGTATGGGTGCAGACCAATTTTCCCCATCACATTGAAGCTACCCACCTATCAATTTATGTAAGATTACATGGAACCAAATAACAAAGTAGAATCAAGGCTACTTGATATAATAGAAATGGAAGATTCAAGGATAGAAGCCTTACAAACCTTTAACAAACACCAAGATGTGGTAAAAAGGTGGTTTGACAAAAGATTGAAAGTCAAGGCATTCAAAATTTTAGATCATGGTACTATTATGGGATAAATCACATGAAAATAAAGGACAACATGACAAGTTTTCCCTATTATGGATTGGACCCTATCATATTTCAAAAATCATGGGCAATAATGCATTTCATCTAAAAAACCTTTGAGGCAATGAACTTACATACCCAATCAATAGATAGTTCCTAAAGCATTACTTTAGAGTTGTCCCATCTATAGCTATTATTGATTAAGAGGAGGGATAGATAAGTTTAGATATAGAAATAGGCTAGAGTTTTCATACTTTATAGATTATATTTCAAAGTTTTCCTTAGATTAGATTTCAAAGTTTTTCTAGAATAATTCCCTATTTTTTAGATTAGTTGTTTTTTATTTTCTTTAATGTTTAAAATCGGGTTTGCTCTATTTATTGCCAAAATCCTAAATCCAAAATAGTTGAGCCTAAGACTTATAAAGGAGGTGAAATTTAAATTTTGACTCTCTTAGATACTAGGTTACAAATTGGGTATATTTCTATGTTTTTGAGTCTTTAGAATGAAGAAAGGCAATCAAAGAGTTATTCTAAATAGTGTCATAAATTGAATAATATTATCAAGTATGTGGAAGTGGCTCTTGGGGTGATTCATAAAAATTTAGAATTATATTTTATTTTATTAGACCAACTGCACTTATCATGATAAAGACTTATTGAAGGTGACAATTCTAGGTATAGATCTAGATGGTAGGGATGTTCTAGTAATGTTTTTTTTTAGAATTATACTAGCTCACTGGGTTTCCATCTCTTTCTCCTGAATTAATCAGAACATAAAAGAGAAACACAAAAAAAGGAGAGAAGAAAATAACTAATGAGTTTAAAAGAGTAAAAAAAGAAGACCAAAATAAAAGGGCTCACGTGGTGAAATAAGGTCATTATATCATGCATCATGGTTAAAAGTAAATAATGGAAGGGAAAGAGAAGGAATCCATGGTATCTTTATCAAGGCTATGGATGCTTGGATAGTAGTAGAGAAATACCTGAGCTTCCCTTGATTTAAAGAACTTTAATATATACTAGAATGAAACCTACTACTTTATCAAAACCTTTGAAAAACTTATCACAACAAAGACTAAATAAACTACACGCTTAACACACACAAGCCCAAGAAGTTTGAAGGCAAGCATGTTGTTTGAATTAATTTAGGAGTCTCTTTCATGTTTTTGATTTGGAGTATTTCTTCATGATAGACTTTAAGATTGATTTAGAGATTTTTAACTGGAGTTATGGATTCTTGAATACTCAAGAGTATTCCCCCCTATAAGTCATCATTTGTTTTACCCAACATCCCCCTTTTCTTTAAGGAGAAATGGGGACCCACTTCTTTTTAAAATTATGGTCTTAATATTTAGTCATGTTTCTCATATGTTTATGCAAAATATGGAAAATATAAGGCATTTCACCTTTTGGTAGGATAATGTTAGCATTGTGTTTTATGAGAGACTAGCTTTGGTATGCAGAGATGAATTCTTCGAGTTTATGTTCTTTAGGTTAATTATTTCAACCCTTATACAAATTATCTTTTTGAAGGTTGTGTTTTGGGTACTCTCAACCCTATTTTATTTTAGGATTATTGTTATGTAAGCCTTAATTTATCAGATAAATTATTGTAGACATTTTATTTGAAATAAATCTATCAAAGAAATTTGGCCTACAGACTCTTAGCCTTGAGGAATTTTGGACTACATACACTTTTCTTGAAAAAAAATCCTTGATGGATTATCCCTTTGACCTTATCCAACCTACCCTTTGAAACTTTTTAAATGTCCCTTAGTCATATGAAATTACCCTTTGAGAAGTTCAAAAGTGCCCTTTGGCCTTCATGAAGTAGACCTTTTGGGCAAACTTTTGTCCCAAAGTAGATCTTGGAATCCCATCTTCATACCATTTGGAACCTTTTAAACTAGCCCTTTGGCCCCTTTTTAAGTTTCTTTTTTCTCTTTTTGAACCAACCCTTTGGCTTTTCCTTAATTAACCACTTAACCCATTTTTTACCATTCCTTTTGGGGTACATACCCTTCAAGCTTTGTGTGATAGACCCTTCATAACTTTTATTATAAACCCCTTATCCTTCAGGACTTCAAAACATACCCTTTGGGATTGTTGAAAAGTCCTTTGCCTTATGATCTTTTAAGGAACCTACCCTTTAGGTTTGGTCAAACTTACCCTTCGATACATCAGCTTAAGCCCCTTTACCCTATGGGACATACCCTTCAAATGATTATCCCTACCCTTTTGACCCTAAAAAATTCCCCTTCAAATTTTGTGTTTTGGACTTCTTACCATAAACATACCCTTTGATATTTTGGTCCCAAGCCATGTGCCCTTTTCAAAGTGGCCACATACCCTTCAGATCTTCCAAAAATGACCTCTTAACCCTTATGGACTATCCATATTCCCCTTTCCTTATCTAGACATACCCCTTTGGGTTTGGTGAAACTTACCCTTTGAGACTTTTTAAATGACCCTTAGATATACAAAAATTACCCTTTAGAGATCAAAAGTTCCCTTCAACCTTTACGAAGTAGACCCTTCAGGATTTTTGTCATGGATAAAGTGCCATATGAAGTGGATCCTTCTGATCAAAAGTACCCTTTGAGGAAATTGAAAATACCCTTTAACCTTGAAATATCCCTTTGGAATAAATATTTTAGGACTTTGCCTAGATGAATCCTTCGATAAATTATTGTGAACATTTTGTTTGAAACAAATCCCCTAAAAGAATTAGTCTATAAGCATTGACCCAAAAGTACTTTTCCAATATACACCTTAAGCACTTTATTACTAGGAACATTACTAAGTCTCATCATACTTAGCCAATATAAAAGCAAAAATACTTCCTATTAATATTTTAAAGACCCCTTCTGAGCTAACAAGTTTGAATAGAAACAAAGTGAATGTTGCATATTTATATCATACAAATTGATATTCAATGTAAGATCCTATATAGATGATACACAGATATTTAAGCTATCATTTACAATCAATATAACTTGCATTCAAAACCTCTTGCTTTCTAATGGTGACTGAGAGCCCTAGTTCACATCTTGATATTTATGCAAGTCTAATAGTGACTAAGCTAAAATTTGATGTGTTTGCATAGTATACATAACACATTGAAGGAAATTGAAAATATCCTAGAGTATACAGTAATGGATTCTACATCCAATATGTTTAAAGGAATAAATCCCTCATCCTCATTTTTAATTAAGTATTATATAGAGTTAAAGGACACTATCTTTGATGCAATGATATTTGGAGACAAGTATCGAAACTATTCATAACTTTGGGATGCCATTGATTTAGTGGACACATTTTCACTTAACGATGAGATGACATTAGTAGATAGACTATTTGTTAAGGAATTAATAACATATAAATGTCAATAATTATACGTCATTATGGCCAAACCATAATTTATTCCTTGTATTGACCATCTTAAGGACTTATTATTTTCAATTAAGATATCACAAGATGATTTCTTACTTCATTCTCATGGTGATACAGTGGTTGTATGCATCTTTGGAAATGATTTTCAAAGGTATTTATCTCTCAACATACCTAACATGTAATTTGAAAATCACACTTTGGTATAGTTCAATAAAGAACTTTAATCAAAAGGGTATTGTCATCATGGCTTCTCCTCAACCAAATAATCACATGGAAGGTAAAGAAGCTAAAGGGAGCAATTTCAATAAAGAAGTTTAGGATGTGAATCCATATTAGTATGGCATTACTCAATAGATTACATGGTATGCCCAACATCCATTTTGTGAATTTAGATTGGTTACCATTGTTATATATGATGTTATCACATGATGTCGCTTATACCCTAGGGGAAATTATTTGTTTGAGATTGAGGAAGCAAATTGTTCATAAGGATAATCATCCCACACTCATAGGATATTTTTACATGATGTCATATTTGGTGGATGCAATCATGAGAAAATGTTATAGGGACTTTCAAAACTTTTAGACTCCTACCATAGATTGCATGAAGAATAGAATTTATGATTACCACCAATTCATGCACATATATGCTTACACTAAGCATATGGTTAGTATATATGAGGATGTCTACCCACTTATGGTGAGCCATTTATGGCTTGCTAATGCCTTGAATTATGGATAATATTCAAAAAAAATTGGAAGGGAAAGAAGATTACTTCTTTTACCTATATTTTAGTGTTATTATGATATGGGGAAATAAGGTTAGGCCCCTATGTCTCCCAAAATATGAATCAGATGAATTGGTTAAACAAGAGATTGATTTCTAGTTATGGAATAACATTGAAGAATATTTGGTAAGGCAAAGGAATTATTTATACTTTGGAAACTTGGTTTCAATTGGTAGGATGGTGTATCGAATAAGAAAGCATCTCAAAGATGTAGGTGGAAAGCAACACTGCTATGGATTCCCCACACTTGAATGAAGAGATTGGGATCTGCATGGGCTGATCTAAAAATATATTAATGGATTTAATATCCCTTACTACCACCATCCTTATGCTTATGATTTTATTTTCTTGAATGTAAAGTTAGATGAAGACATGTTGGATCAAGCATAGATTGCTAGCCTAAAAGAGGATCATCTAAGAATGATCCAAACTAGCACTTCCATCTCAACCAGGGAGATGGATAGTATAAAATCACTCTTTAATGGGTGGGATCATTAAAAATTTTAGAAAGGAAGTTAAGGAGAACAGGATGCTTCCTCCTCCTAAGGACTTCCTCTAAAATTGAAATTGAAAATAGTGAAGAGAGAGTCTGAGATACCTAAGCCTAATTCTCAAAGAGGAGGACAAATAGGAGATCTCATCATCTTAAATTCTAATGAGGAAGGAAATAAAGTGCAAGACATACCTATTTCAAGCTCTGGTCAAGTTCTTATGGCTATCCCCCAAGTATCTACTATTTTATCTATGGGGATAACTATTTTAAAAGTAGTAGCATCCACCTCTTAGGCCTCTCCCACACAAGGAAATACCCATTTGGTCTATACAAGGAATCCCAAAACTCCCATAAGTATCCCTATAGTACATTCATCTCAAATCTTTCCCATTCCAACTCCAAGTTCATAGCCAGTAAGGGAGGAAATGGTGATCATTAAGGACCTAGAGGATGATTCTGATGAAGAAGATGAGTTGGAGATAGCTAAGTCCATGAGTATCCAAGTAGACCTAATAGATATCCACCTCTAAGGTACTCAAACATTTGAAATTTTTCCTTTTCCTCAATTTCTATTGTTGATCAAGTTTCAGTCTCTTCTATGGAAGCTTCCACCTCTAATGCATACACCCCCTTCATTCCTTCCACCTCTACATTTACTCCTTCCATTTCCACCACCACCATTGAGCCCTTAATTTTCACTTCCACACCACTTCCTATGGCTACTCCATTTTTACCTTCTAGCACTTCTAATATGAGGATCCTTAAGAAGAAGAAGAAGGCATTTAGGAAAGTCCAGATTTTTCTTACCACCCCTCAACTCCATGTTCAATCCATGTAGATTTCCCTTCCACTCCCTACCACCACTTCCACAAAGGAGACCATAATCACAAGCACCAATAGGGGATGTAAAAACAAGCCCTAAATTGTTTTATTCCACTAACTCCCTCAATTTGGAGGAGTGGATTAGTCTAAAATAATTTGGTCTTCCTTACCTGATGTTTTGATAAAGGCTAGTAAGAAGTAGAAGAAAGTGTAAGAGGATGTCAAGGATGAGGTTGTGTTCACAACCTATAATACATCCAATCTAAACATTTCACCCTTGGTAATGAATTTGAAAATCTAGACTTCTCAAATTCCACTCTAGTTGATCCTCCAACTAACACTATCCAAAGGGTGAGGAAGATGAAGCTTGAAGATGACCATGGTGTAGGAATCATCCTTGAGGAATGGTAACCAATGTTCTCCCTCACCAAGAGGTAGAATAGATAGCCAAGATAGTATGTATACAAGGAAAATCTCTCAAACTTGGCTCAAAATCATAAGGATGTTATAGTGACCATTAATGAAGGCATTGAGTTAGCATAGAAGGAGCTAGAAGAGGAGGTGTAGGACTTGTAAAAATAGATTGAGTAGCTCAAGGAACAATCTTAGATAGTGCATATTACTGTAAGAATTGAAGCCAAGGTTTAAGAGGCCACATAAAATTGTTGAGAATCCTTGTAAGCCATGAAATTTATGAATTCCAAGATGGCTCCCCATGTGAACTAGGTGAATCATCTGTGTAACTCCTTAATTCAAGATAATGTCAATATCAATATTATAGTTGTCTATACAAGCAACTATTTATATATCCATCTTGATTTAATAACAACACTTGAGGCATATAATTCCTTAAATATTATTTTCATCTAGAAAGAGAAGGTGAAGGACTGGTTGAAAGTAGTTGGAGCCTTGATCCTAGAATATTAAGCACATGAGGCTTAACTCCTCTAAATTTTGGATGAGTTAAAATTGTCTAAGTCAAGAGATTCTACTGGTAGATTGGTTAGTAGAATTAATTTTGATAAAATTGTCCAAAAAGTTGAAAATGACTTTAAATAGAGCATACAAGGTTTGGAAATCAAAGAGATAAAATCTGAGTTAAGCAAGGCTTGGAGGAAGGTGACCAAGGTTATGATTTTTAATAATAAATTCCAAATAACTAAGGATGAACATACAAGACATCTCAAACAAATCAAGAGACTTCACTGACCACCATTTCTTAACTTAGACATTATCTAATAACAACATGATATAGCACACAAAGTATATGAGTATAATGAGGCAAAGAAGAAGCATGATTCTAGTGGTGTTGCTATATCTTCAACTATTGCTTCTAATTTTATGACTACTAAATAAAATGTAACACTTTGAACAACTCAGCCTTGATAGGCTAAAATGTTATGCATTTATAATTTTTGTAGTGGCACATATACTTAGATTTTCCTTGAGATTAGAGATAATCATTGTAAAATTAACTTTATATTTTTTTGGGCATGCACACATTGCATTGTTTTTTAAAATTCAATTTAGTTATTTATAGATTTTTAAGCTTTTTCTTATATGGATTTGGTCCATAGTTAGAAGTACGTGTTCTAACTACCACATGTAAACATCATGAATAGACTTGAAGGATGAGGAAACCCCTTCCTTAAGGTCTATAAATAAATTGTAACCATAATTTATTTTTTGGGTTAGAAAATTTTGTAATACAGAGCAATGAACCAATTTCGATCATCAAGAAAAGTGTTTTAAGTATTTTCTTTCCAATTTTATGTTATTAGTTATTATTCCATGGTTGTTTGTTTCAATAAATATTTAATGTGCTAAATCTGTTAATGGGTTATTGATTACTTTAATTAATATGATAATCGTAGATGTGAAATATCTATTCAAGATTGGTGAATGTATTTATTAAATTAATGAAGATAAATTGAATCATATTTATGGAAAGTGTACTAGTGTTTTCTTGGTGTAGTTTTTTATGTGTGTGCTAAAACTGCCTTAGATAATTCATTAAGCCCAAGCCATAATATTACATTTAAAGGGTGTGAAAAAGTTACCCTAAAGGAAGCAAATTTTGTCTAAGGCTAGTGAAATTCCTACATCCATAATTCCCTAGACTTCTTAGTCATACCTAATTGCATGTGTGCTATTGCTGCTAGAAATAGGCATTGTTTTATAGGAAACATAGGTCTATCTAAAAACCAACCAGGAAACTAATTTCCAAGATCCACAAAAAACTTAATTTTTGATCTACCTTACCATCATTTTTATGTTTTTTTATGAAATATTTAACCACTTTATATTAGAATCCAATCATCCATCCAACTCATTTAGAAAACTGCTATTTTATGGTCCACACCTCCATCCAAAAAACCTTGTCAATAACTTGCATGCTTTACCCCTATTCCATCAACAAGTTGAAATAAACTAAATACCTATAACTCATTCCTTGAAGTGGATTTTACCTTCATTGAGATCCTAAAATGTTAGAGGCTACCTCATTTGACTGTATTGTGCATAAAACCTACATCAACACATACTTTAGGTTTAAGAACTCATATTTAGTTTATGATCATTCAATGGACCTATATTATATAGAGATATTAAATATGTTTCAATTAAATCTCAAACACACCCATGTTCATCTTATTCTTTAGACTTAGCATTATCCCATCTTCTTCCTGCTATGTGTAGATGCTGATTTAGGTTACTTGATTGTGTTAAATGTTTTTAGATCTCATATGACCTAGATGCTTCTTTAAGGGATTGTGAACTTACTTGATGTGTAATTTAGGTTCTAATAATTATTTAGACACTCTAAATTTTTCTTTGGCTTAGCACTATCCCATCTTCTTCTTCCTGTAGGTATTTTTTGGGACTAGGACTATGTCTTCTATTTATAACCTAACATTTTCTTACAACCTTCCCATTTTCAATAGGTCCTTGATCTTGCATGTATTTTCAATTGAGCTCAAAAAAATTTCAACACATTTATCTATTCTCAACATCCATGCAACATACCTCATCACCTCTTGATCCTGCTCACTAAGTAGACAATACTATAGGTGTTTCTAGAAGTCTTTGAGAATGTTTTTTGGAAATTGGTATGTTCATATTGGTCTATAAACTCATCAATAGAACTTGAGGTCTCATTTACCTTTAGGTAAAAATTATAAAAAATAATATAGGTTGATATTTGGTTGTGTACTTAGTATCCAGACTATAGACTTTATGTTTTAAGTCTTAATCCTTACATAAATAACCTTCCTTAAAGGATTTTGAGAGTTTCAATTGGGTTCAAGAACCTTTTCAAAACCCCAACTCCCTTCTCATGATAGATTGTATGCCATGACTATAGTTAAGCCATTTTTTAGTGTTTCCTTTGGATATATATGGATATTAGGGTATTGTTGGTAATTTGGCTTCTTAAGGCCAAATTCCAACACTTGCAATTCAAAATTTCCAGAAACTGTCAATAGCCTCTATAAGCTAATCAAACTAGTATATTTTGTTCTAAAAGGTCATTTTTGGTATTTGAAATTTCAAATTACTCTAAAAAATTCATTAATTTATTCTAAATTCCTTTAATCATATTCAAAAATATTAAATTAACCTAAGTCTAAAGTTTCATGGCTTTAAAAGGTAATTTAATGCATTTTTTAAGCCAAAAAGGTTTATTTTGGACCCACACATGCCAAAATTAAATTTAAAAAGCATGGAAAAATCAAAATTTTATTTATAAACATGAAAAATACTCTTTTAAATCCATATCATTCTTTATCTTGGTAGTGGGGCTCTTGAAATTCCATAAAAAGCAAAGAAAACCCCTTTTTCACTTATTTTACAAATAAAGTACAGATCCATATGGATTACATACACATACATAATTTAAAATCAATAAAAGGTTATTAAAAATATTCATCATAAGTTTCATGGCATTTTTATATATAAAATGGAAAAAATTGTTCATATAGGCATTCCTCCTAGTTTGCACATAGTGACATGCTTGCAGGTTTGGGGATGGTACAGTCAGCTGGAGAAAGGTACAACTATGAATTTTTGGATGTGAAAACTAGAAACATAGGGATTTATAATGGATTTTTTTTGTTTTTTTTTTAATTTGAATTTTCATGCTCATGTACCATCAATTTTAAGATAGGGCAATTTCTACAGCCTAGTAATAAAAAAGGCAACAAGTTTTTCTCAATTTATCCTCACCTAGGAAGGGTTTAATGAAATTTACAGTTGTTACATTATATATATATATATATATATATATATATATAATATTTAATCTATTATTAATGAATTTCATGGTTGAATAGAGTAAGGAAAAATAGCCAATCAAATCTGCAATTTGACATGCTTTCAAGAGAGTGTAGGGTTGGAGAAAGAAAATGGATTTTTTTAAGATTTCATATTTTGGTCCATGGAATAATTTAATACATATTAATTTTTTCAACCAATTTAATCAAATAAATTCTCCAAAAATATCCATTTTTTGGCATATCTTGGTGCTTTCAAGCTTCCAAAAGGGGTTAGTTTAGCATGGTTTAAGGAAATTTTGCATTTTTTAAGGTTTTTTGTGGAAAAAAGGTTATAATAGACCATTTAAATAATTTAATATCAATTTTATCTGGAAAAAATATATTAAAAATGAAATTGACTCCAAAAATATGCAAAAATACATTCAAGTATGCACACATTCCATGCAAAAGGGGCATTTTTTAGGAAATTTGAGGTTTTTGGCATCTACATGTGGATTTTTGACTCCAAATTTGGTGTGTAGAATCATAATGAGTTGAGGAATCATTAAAAAAAAATTAAATTCCATTATACAAGTGGAAGTTATTTCTATTTTTACACTGACCTAATCCTCTCAAAACATAATCAAGAAGAAAGCAAGCATGAGCAAGATGAAGCCTCTAGGATAAAAATGTAGGATTTTGGTTGTTTCTAACCCTTGTGTGAGTTTTTAAGGTCTATAATGGTGTTTTTAAAGATTTAAAAATTAATAAATAACCATTTATTTATGTTTTGAATATTTCAAGAAGCTATTAAATAACAGAAGTAGGCTACTAGGCCAAGTTGGCTTAATAGGCGTATCTTATCAATCAAATTTGAATTTTGGAATTAAATTTGGATATAAAAGAGTTAAAAATGAGTTTAATTTTTGTATATATTATCTTAATATAAGTATTCATTCATATTTTTAATAATTCAAGTGTCACTTCAAGCATGTTCAGTTCAAAAGGAGTTGACTAGTCCTTATTAGTTAGCTAGCTCCACATCATCTCATTACAAGAAGGGTTTATTAATATTAAACTTAAGCTCTAGATCACCCAAAGTGAATTCAAGACCAATATTTGTGTATATTTCCATGAAATAGGATTTTAAAACTCATCAAGAGCCCACCACCTTCTTTTTTATGCCAAGATAGAGGATTATGCATATTTTGAAGACTTTGAAGATATTTATGGATTTGATTTAATATTGTAAATGGATTTTGTATTGATTTAACTAAATCAAGACTAATCCTTGTCTCCATATATGCCAAATTATCTAAAATATTTATTTTTTATATATATGTTGGCTTTTTGAAGCCTTTTTTGGGGGATTATTCCTGAAGCTGGTATACAAAGATATACAAAAATTATAATTAGCACCATAAATCAATAAAGAGAATTTTTAACACATTATTTTATGGTAGTATAGTGTATTTTTGATTGTGTATTATAATATAACATATTTATTCCCTTATTTTTGTTCATTACCTCTTCTACTACTATAATCTCATCCTTTACAAGTCAATTGAAGAGCTAGGAACAGAAAATTACACTAAAGATTATTAGTATGCAGTGTCTTTAGAGACCTTCATGCACACATCTTCAATATGAAAACTTTATTTCAAGTCTTCCCTTGAAATACTTATGTTTAGGACTGATCTTAATATATTCTTTTTGATCTATATGTGTGCCTTGGTTTCAAAGCTTTCATGGGATAAGTAATTACTCAGGTGCATCACCAACAAGTAAATAGGATTTTATTTTTCAGTATCCTTCCCTTTTCAACCCAAAAATAAAAAAAAAATAGTATTAGTTTTAGGTGATTTATCCAAGGGAACTATCCATTTTTGAAGGTTTTTCTCAATTTAGAGTCACCCACACTCTAAGAAGATCTAATTGTATCAGCTAAAGAGAAGGTTTGCTTGGACATCTTCAAATAAGGTACTCTTCAGATTGATAATAGTTTTCATCACACCCAGTGGGATGTGAATTCAGCTATTAGAGTACAAGATTATAACACATTATCTTTTGGACCAGTTTCCATTACTCCTATGCCCTTTATCTCAGAGGTAAAAAGGTACATTGTTGTTCATAATTTGACTTATCTTTATGTTTTTTAGGCTATGGCAGCCTACAGAGAAGAATTGTATCATTCTTCTCCTTACCAATAATTATAATATGATCTTAATGATCCATATTAGCCCTCCCATGACCCATATTAGACATATGAAGATTGTATAGAGACTTATTAGCAAAATGAAAACTCATACCAATCCTATAACCATGATCCATATGCATCTCATCCTCATCCATATCCTTACCCATTCCAAGATTAACCACCCTTCCAAAACTCTTTGAATTTTCATGATGAGATAAAGGAAATGAAGAGGGTAAGCCAAATTATTGCTGAAGAGTTATTAGACTAAAAAAAAGAGTTATTTAATAATAAATCTCAGTCTCAAACATCAATACCTCTTGTTTTCCCATATCAATATCCATGGATTCTAATTCCTTCTTAACAAGAAACTTTTCTAATCATGCCTTATGATGTAATACATCCAATACCAAAGGCTCAACCTTCACTCTTTCCTCCTTAAAATCCTAGATCCTTTCATTCATGGAAAGGAATTCAAGAATAGTGCAGTAGAGAGAGGATGTGATAGTTGTTCAAATTTAGAAACCTCAAGAAAAAGTGGGGCAAAATGGCAACCATTAGATCTTTCTCTTCTTATTCAGTACTTTCAAGGATATACTATGCCTATCTTGGAGAAGGATCCCATCCTTTCTAAATAAAAATATGAATTTGTAGCTGATGTAGATGGAGATGAAAGAGTTTTGCTTGAACATAATGAGGACATCATCATAGACACATTCCATGTAAATGAAGAGATCGATTCAATCATACAATCTATACAATAAAATGAGGTCAAAGAGGTTATTGATGTGATTGAAGATCAGCTAAGAGTAGAGGATAAAATTTAAGATGAAAACACTTCAATTTTTTAAATAGAAAGGTTTTATCATGAACTTATTGATCTAACAATGGTTGCTATCTATCATGAAGAACAAGAACTTTCTGAATTGACCATTGATGAATACAAGCCATCCAAAGAGGATAAGAGTGAAATTAATTATGATGATCTATGGTAGAAATATATGGATATTTGTAAGGAATATCAAGATTTTCAATATCTCACAATTCCCATGGAAGATCATAAAGACCAACCAACTATTGAATCTATCCATTTTGGCTCACAAAAAGAGCAAATTCATGAAGATAATAAGAATGAACAAGTGTTGGCTGATCTAATACCTAAAGTCATTACTATTAATCACCAATCAAATGAGGAAATTCTTCCCTTTAACATGCCTAAAGAGGTACAAAATATCAATCATGAAGACCTAGATAAGTTACATTTGTACTAGGAGCAAAATCAAGGTATAATGGAAGAGATATCAGATCATTGGTAGCTCATAAATGAAGAAGAACTGAAGATGTCCTTGCAAAGTACATGGATCTAAGAGTAGGATTATTGGGTCTTGGATCCATACCTTTAATCAATGTACCTATAAATAGAGTTTGGAATCTTAGTTGCACCATCAAGAAGACATGAGCATTCAACTACCCTTAGCTATGGAAGAAAGCTATCAAGAGATGGAAAATACATTTCAAAGTTCTATGGTGGACCAAAATGCTTCCCATTTGATCCTAGAGGAAATATTATCCTTTTATGTTAGTTGGTTTTTTTTAATCTAATAATTCAATAGCATAAGTAGCAATCTACTTCCCTTTTGTTGTTTCCCTATTTTTATTAGATTAATTATCTTTGCTTTCTAGTTTAGTTGTGGTTCCCTTCAGTCTTGTGTTAGTTAGAAAAAGTGTTTCAAAGCCCAAGATTTTATTTTCCAATGAAACCTAATGAGTTATTTTTACCAAAAATTTGGTTAACCACTGTGAGTCACTAGAAATGTTAGTAATTTGGCCTGTTAAGGCCAAATTCTAACACCTACAATTCAAAATTTCTAGAAACCATCAATAGCCTTAGCAAGCTAATCAAACCAGTATATTTTGGTCTAAAATATCATTTTTAGGCTTTAAAATGTCAAATTTATCTCAAAAAGTCATTAAGTTATTATAAAGGCCTTTAATCATATTCAAAAATATTAAATTAACCTAAGTCTAAAGTTTCATGGCTTTAAAAGGTAATTTAATGTATTTTTAAGCCAAAAAGGCTTATTTTGGACACACACATGCCAAAATTAACTTTTAAAAGCATGTAAAAGTCTAAATTTGATGTATAAAAATTAAATTTACTCATGTAAATCCATATCATGCATTATCTTGGTAGTGGGGCTCTTGAAATTCCATAAAAAGCAAAGAAAAACCCTTTTTCAATTATTTTACAAAAAAAGTATGGATTCATATAGATTCCATACACCTACATTAGGATAAATAAATAAAATTTCATTACAAATATTTAGAATAATTTTCATGGAATTTTAATGTAGTAAATGGCCAAAACCATTGCATACATGCACTCCTCCTAGTTTGCACATAGTGACCTACTTGTAGGTTTAGGGATGGTACAGTCAGCTAGAGAAAGGTAAAGATCTAAATTTTTGGGTGTGAAAATTAGACTCAAAGAGATTCTTCATGGATTAGGTTTTTTTTTAATTGTAATTTTCATGCTCTTATATCATCAAGTTTAAGATAGGTCAATTTTTGTAGCCTTGAAATCAAAAATACAACAGGTTTTTCTTAATTTATCCTCACCTAGGAATTAAATTTTAAGTTGTTACATAATCTTAGGGGATTAATATATCTCTCCATGTAAACCTTCATCTATTTTTCATGAATTTTTTATTCACATAATATTTTCACACTTTTAATGATTACTGAAACATTACATCTTGTAGGAACCTATTGTGACTCAATCTCTATAAGTGCATGCCTTAAGGGGTGCACCAAGAAAGGGGTGGGTATACCTTTGGTGATTTATAGGATTTTTTCCCTTATTACCATATTATTCCCTATCCATTTATCTCCTAAATCCTTTCCCTAAGCTATCTCTCCTTCCTTGCACATTCCTCTAGTCTTTTCTTCTTTCTATCCTTATTTCCCTTACTTAGTACCCTTTTTACCTGTTCAATAAGCTAGATCAACCTGGTCAACCTAGCATAGTCTAGGGTCACTTTAGCTCTTTAGGCCTAGTTCCCATCTAGCTAACCTAACACAAACTTTAGGCATTATCCTGATAATGTGCTAGGTTGATCCAATCGACCTACAATAGCTGACATGTCTGAGTGATTTTTAGGTCAAATATTCCTATATATATAAGGTCATTTTAGTCATTTCTATAATCAATGTAATTAATAGTTATTATTCACTTTCACTTCTTCATAATTTAATCTTCAACCATTCTACTTGAAGAGTCTTAGCTTAGGTTTCTTATTTGGATAATCTTAGTCTTATGGATAGGTCTTGGATGCCTTGGCCTAACAAAGTGATCCTTACAAACCACAATAACCTCTTGTAAAGCCCCATTGGCCAAGCGAGACATTGAGTCATGACAGGTTCACATTTAGGTAAGTATATTCTAACTTTGTTATATTATCTTTTAGTAGATAAAAGTAGCATAAGTATTGGCTTGAATAATATTACTCTTCATATTCCATGTATTAGGGTGTTACTCATACTTAATTTATTTTAAGTTCCTTATACATATATTTGATTACTTTGCATCTAACCCATTTTTGGTGAGCACTAGATTAACTTACTTTTATTGCTATTAGATTAGTTTACTTTATTATTTATTATCATAAGTGAATATATAAACCAAATGAATCTTGTAGGGTTATTGTGTGATTGTGTTAGATTGTAGGCTTTATAACCTTTCCTATCATGATGTGTTATGGTAGATGATACAAGTGATCCCCTAATCAGGTCTAGTGGATCCTTATATTGGTCATGCTCCCACTTAACAAGTGTGTGCCCAAATTAGAAGTGTAGGTATGATCTATCTTATCTGATCTAGGATTGATTCATACACACCATGAAATTCTGATTGCATACATTCTAGTAAACCTGACATGAATCCTATCCCACCACTGGTTGGATTGTCTTCATGTTTCCATTTTTGTTTCCTATCTTATTTATCATTATCTCCACTTTGGCTTCACCTTCATTACATTCTAGACATGAATCAAACCCTTGTAGGATTTATTTCACTTATTTTATTCTTTTTTATCATTCATTTTATCACTCTCTATGTCATTACAAATCCAATGCATTATATGGTTTGCAAAATGAATGAGTAGAACTAAAGATATAGACAAAATAATTTTCCTATCTATTATACTAGGTTGACCTGGTCAACCTAGTGATTTTTATGACCTTTGTACATTGTGATAGGTCAATCTGATTGACCTAATACTATCTACAAACCTTGTATTTTTTGCTAGGTCAATCAGGTCGACTCTGTACTATTTTTTTCTTCTATGCTTTCAAATTTAGCTTATTGATTTCCTTATATGTCTGATTTAGTTCTCTATTTGCTTGAGTTAGCTCTTTATCTTTATCTTTATCTATTATTCTTATTTCTTAGCATTATTTTCCTTTTATCCTCAAACATCATGTCCCTCATTAGAATCTTCTTGGACAACCTAAATCCATTTAGACACTCTATGGGATTCTCTTTGCTTCTTATCCTTTCCTATCTCTTCTTCTTCATTTTAGTTGTTGGGGCATCTTACAATGCCCATCCGTACATTACTTTAACCTTTGGGGCATCTTGTGATGCCCACCTTCATGTTATTTTAGACTTTAGGTCATCTTACGATGCCCGTCCCTAAATCCACTTACTATTTGGGGCATCTTATGATGCCCACTCTTATTCTCCTTTACATGCTACCAAGCTATTTCAACTTCAAGAAACCTTCTGAGACACATAGGATTATCTCTCAGGTGCTCATCCTTGATATAATCATTAATGTAGGATCATTTTTTTCTTATCATTTTTTTCTATCTATATCTATATAACTATTTTTTTAGGTTACTTAAGCATGGATCTCTCCCTCTGCAGTAGTTCCCTCTTGTTCATAAACCTTTAGTCCTCCCTTTTTTATCTTTTGGTTTCTTGATGTAACATAGTCTTCATTTCCTTTCTTTTCAAACCTTTAGTCCTCCCTTTTGGTCTTTTTGGTTTCTTGATGTACCATAGTCTTCATCACTTATCTTTTCATTTTTCATTTTGCTTGACAATGTTTTTGATAAAGTAAGGTGACAAACCAGGGGCCGAACCCTTTACAATCAAAAAAGACAAGAAGGCAAACAAACAAAATATGCCTTCAAAGAGACGATGGCCTAGCTGAGAACAACAGATAGAAACAAAACATAAGCAACAAAAAGACTAGAGTTATAGAGGTCTCCCCTTACATAAATATTGATTTGATAAGATCATTAAGTTTCTCATTCTCCACATTGTTAGCATACCCAATATTACCCACCACTTCTAGCATAGACATGTTTAGCAAAATTGTATTCTGAAGCCCTTTGGTGAAAACCTTCTCTAGCTTCTGAATATGGTCCTTCAGGACCCCAATTTTAATTTTTCAATTAGTCTCATTCTCAGTGCCCTCACCAGCTTCCTCAACATACATTTTCCCCTTATAGTCAGCAGTTCCCATAGTGTCAGCACCCTGCTCCTTAATAACCTCAAAATCCCTAGTAGCCTGCTTCCCTCCAGTGTCCTCTAAAATTTCCTAGATTTCTAGCTCCTCATACTCTTCCTCCTGGGTTGCTTCTTCTAAAGCACTTTTCGAGTAATCAATCAATCTAGCCTTTGAGGTGGGTTTACTAGAAATTCACCCTAACCTTCACATTTGGGAGGGGAATCCTTATTTATTAATTTGGGGAGGCTTGTGAGATTTGCCACCTTGGCCCCCTATGGCCCTACTCAGATTCCTATGGGTCCCCTCTGTAGTCTCTTTAATATTTTCTTCCTCTTCATCAACCTTTCTCTTCTTACCCTTCTTTCTTGCAAAGGAGCTAGGGGTATCAACAAGGGTCTTTTCAGGGGTGGAGAAAGAGACATCTTTTGTTTTGGTAGGAGCAAGGGAAACCCAAGACTCATCAATATCATCGTCAGACACTGGATTGGAAGGAATGTCTCCACTATCAACTCTGATATTCTTGGTTGGCTCAAGGGCATAGTGAAAGTTGTATAAGTAAAAAATTAAGCCCTAGTGTAGGGGAATAGGGTTTATATCCAACTTCTTTGCCATTTTAGCTCTCACCCTCAGGACAGAGTGTTCCAAAGAGGAGAGTAGGTAAAAAGGAAAGCTAATAATAACATTACACCTGAAATGATTTAACAAAATAAGGTGGTAATTTTAGAACCTGGTAAATCACCCCTCGAGTGTGAAGTACTTCATGAGAATGAAGCACACTCCATCCCATGGCTCTAAAAGTTTAGCGCACTCAAACCCTCCTTGATACGGGATGAGTTCTTCTCCCTCACCCAAAAATAGTTTATGTCTAGCCATATCCATGATTTTGGTTTTCCTTTGAAGTTTTATACCCTGCATGGTCATTCTTATGGCCATAGAAATCACCTTTTTGGAGATTTCAAAACTAATTCTGCCCACTGTGACTTGCCTATTCAACCAAGATCTCACAAACTACTCAGACAAGTTTTTGTCATAACCATTTAGCCTTTCCAAATATGGGTTGATACCCCCTTCTTTATATTAATTCCAAATCAGTGGATTATCTTTAAATTCATATTAAGAGATAGGTTCAGTATGAATACGGTCTCCCCCCATTCTATATTTTCATACCTAGATAGTGAAGTTCCTAAGTTCTACCTTTAGCTTTAAACTGGTAGCTAACCCTTGCTTCTGTTTATGTAGAATGCAGATGTGATAGCTCATTTTATGAAATACCCTATAGAGATGATGTTGTGTACTCCCATGCTTGAAAATAATTTTCCCTTGATTTTCATGATGAGACCCATGCACCTCAACCTCATGATACAATGAATTATGAATGATTACCAAAAAAGTACCAAGGTTATCAAGTTCTGAGATCCCTGATGGCTCTCTCCACGTGGACCACCTCTAAGAGCTATCCTTGTCATCAATGCACCTCATTCTTGACAAGTCATCCCCTTTTGAATGATCTCCCTATCCTTGTCATCAATACGCCTCATGCTTGACAATGTTGTTTTGGCATCCTCTTGGGCTTTTCTTTTATGAGTTTCTTTGTAAGACTATGGATAAAACCCAACCGTCCTCATAAAATGACCATTCTTTTTATTTCTCATTTCTTCCTTTTCATTCTTTTGCTGCTTGCCAATGTTGTTTTAGCATCCTTTGGGTCTTTCTTTGTGAGGTTATTTATAAAAAGGCTCCCTCACTTTTTTCTATTGGCACCCCTTGGGTTTTTCTTTTGTGAGTTTCTTGGTAAGACCATGAATAAAACCTAGCCCTCCTCATAAAACTACCTTTCTTTTCATGCTATTTGTGATCCTTGTTATTTAAACATTAGCATTTTCTTCTTTTGCTAGATGGAATCTATAAACAATATATGTTAGCATGTTTTCCTTCACTTCCCATAGTCTTATGATGAGAAATCACACCTTTGTTATCATTGTATTCTTTTTTTCCCTTTGTCACATTTTTTGCAATTTGAAGAAATTCAAATTTGTTACTTGTGTCATTTTCCTCTTGATTTCCCCCTTTCTTTCACCTCCACATTTGTATAAAACAAGGTCAAATTCAAGATAGCACTTTTATTTCACTTAGATTTACAAGACTCTTAGACCTCCTGCTCTTTGATTTTATCTCTCTTAGCAACCTTGTCCCAAATTTTTCAAATGAAAGTCATCTTTAGCACCCATGTTTGGTCTTCCAAATCCATATGGAGGAATTTTAAATAAAATTAATAGCCAATCATTTGAAAACAAAAGGAAATGATATCTAAAGGAAACATATAAATCTAAAAAGTCTAATCACACCAAAAGACATGATTACAATCACATCTCCTATCTCCAGTCAAAGCTCAAACTCCACAATTGGCTTCACATAGAGTTGAAGTCCTTTGGGGTATAGTAGGCTAGTATATTAGAATAGGGGATTTCAAAAAAAAAATATAGTGCTACCTACTTTTTCACACAAGCATCCAATCTTTGTAGTAGAAAAATGACTCTATAAGGGGTCCTGAGGAGTGGGGAACATGTCATGGGGAGGTAGGTCCATTTTAATTTTCATGCATATAGCCTTTATAAGATGATCTATATACTCCATTTGTTGACCTAAGACTTGTATAATTAAGAGAAGTTATTTAGAGTCCTTAAGGTTGATAGTCCTCTTGTTTTGATAAACCAAATTTGAGTGTCTTGACTTTGATAAAGAGTTCTTCTACCTTGGTTTTTCCTTCATTCTCCCCTCCACCCCATTTCACTTCCACCCTTGATAGACAGATTGTGATTCCAAATTTGTTTTCCCTCTTATTTAAATTCCTTTTTCTTCATTTTTAAAAAACATGCTAACACTACTTTGATTTATTTTTATCTATCTTTAAACATAAAATAACATTTTTGAGAAATTATGGATCATTTTCATCATGTTATATTTATTTACTAAAACTACTTTTCTTTCTTTTTCCCATTTATCTTGATTTTTTTGTTCTATTTTTACAAACACCTGAGTTTACACCCTTTTTTCATTGTTGCATGAGATGTGGTTTATTACTACTCACCCAACCATGTTGTTTTCCCTTTTATACATCCCCTTTTTCCATTTATGATTGAGATGTGGATAGTTACTACTCATTCATCAATTTTTTATTACCATTTTTTTTAATCCTCTTTTTACCATCTTGTTTGACATGTATCCTTGATTTGATTTAGTGAGTTTTCCTTTTCTTACTTGAGGTTTACTTGTTTGAGTTTTTTGATCTTTAGTAGCCTTGTCTTTTTAGTTACTCGACTTACTCTTGTTTGACTTGGTCATTTAGTCTAACATAGAACTTGTCACCCAGCTTGCCAACTTCCCAAGTACATCCCATCCACATAGCACCAGTTATCTTGGATTTTTTTGTATTTGTTTGTTTTTGCTCCTTAGTTTTGTATTGTTAGGTTTGTCCAAAATAGTCTTTGTACCCTCCACAATCAAAACTAAATCATAGTTGATAAACATCCCATGATAAAGGTAAGTCAAGGTACACATCATTTATTTTTTAGTTATTTACTTTTTAGTTAGTTTCCTTTTTTATCATTTACTTTTAGTTACTATATGATTTTTAAAATACTACATTATTTTTAGCATCAAAATTATGTGTCCTTATGTTATTTCTTGAAGCACCATCCCTTATTACACCTTAGTGACACATGATAAGATTCGAGTGGGATATATGTATAGACATAATATTTTCATAATGTTATCAATTACTAATGCTTTACATCTTTCAGGAGCCCATCATGACTCAATCTCTTTGAGTTCATATCTTAAGGGGTGCATCAAGAAAGGGGTGGGTAGACCTTTGGTGCTTCATATGATTATTTTCCCTTATTACCAAGAAAGGGGTGGGTAGACCTTTGGTGCTTCATATGATTATTTTCCCTTATTACCATATTATTCCCTATCCATTTAGCTCCTAAAACCTTTCCCTAAGCTATCTCTCCTTCCTTGTACATTACTCTAATATTTTCCTCTTTCTATCCTTCTTTCCCTTGCTTAGTACCCTTTTTACCTATTTAGTAAGGTAGGTTAACCTGGTTGACCTAGCACAGTCTGGGGTCACTTTAGCTCTTTAGGCCTAGTTTCCATCTAGTTGACCTAGCACAAACTTTGGGCATTATCGTGATACTATGTTAGGTTGACCTAATTAATCTAGCATAATTGACATGTCCAAGTGATTTTTGGGTTAGATACTCCTATATATACAAGGTTATTTTGGTCATTTCCATAATGAATGCAATCATGAGTTATTATTCACTCGTGCTTCTTCATAATCTACTCTTCCACCATTCTACTTGAGGATTCTTAGCTTAGGTTTCTTATTTGGAGAATATTAGTCTTGTGGATAGGTCTTGGATGCTTTGGCCTAACAAACTAATACTTACTAACCATAACAACCTCTTATGAAGCCCCATTGACCAAGGGAGATATTGAGTCACGATGGGTTCATATTTAGGTAAGTATATTCTAACTGTGTTCTCCTCTCTTTTAGTAGATAGAAGTAGCATAAGTGTTGGCTCAAATAATATTACTCCTCATATTCCATATATTACAATGTTACTCATACTTACTTTATTTAAAGTTCGCTATACATGTATTTGATTACTTTGCATCTAACCCCTTACTTTTTGCCACAAGCTTTGGTGAGCACTAGATTAGTTTACTTTCTTGTTTATTATCATAAGTGAATATAGAAACCATAGAACTCTTTTAAGGTTGTGTTATTGTGTTAGATTGTAGGCTTTATAACCCTACCTAGCATGATGTGTTGTGATAGATGATACAAGTGATCCCATAATCAGGTCTATCATATCCTCATATTGGTCATGATCCCACTTAACAAGTGTGTGCCCCAATCAGAAGTGTAGGTGTGATATATCTTATCTGATATAGGTTTGATTCATTCACACCATGCAATTCTGATTGCATACACATTTTATGGTCAAATAGAGAAAGAGAAAACATCTGATCAAATATATAATTTTAAATTATTTCAATAAGAGTGTATGGTTGGAGAAAGAAAATGTATTTTTTCAAGATTTCATATTTTGGTCAAAGCTTCCAAAAGGGGCTAGTTTATCATGGTTTAAGTAAATTTTTATTTTTTAAGGTTTTTTGTGGAAAATTAGGTTTAAATGGACCATTAAACTAATTAATTATTAATTTTATCTATAAAAAATCCATTAACCATGAAATAAAATCCATAATATGCAAAAATACTTTCAAGTATGCACACATTCCATGCAAAAGGGGCATTTTTTAAGGAAATTTGAGGTTTCTAGCATCTACAGGTGGAGTTTTGACTCCAAATTTGGTGTGTATCATAATAATGAGTTGAGTAATAATCCATAAAATTTTAATTTCCATTGTAAAATTGGAATTTCTTGCTATTTTTACACAGAATTAAGCCTCTCAAAACATAGTCAAGAAGAAAGCAAGCCAGAGTAAGATGAAGCCTCCAGGAGCAAAATGTAGGATTTTGGTTATTTCTAACCATTATGTGAGTTTTTAAATTATGTAATGGTGTTTTTAAATATGTAATAAATAATAAATAACCATCTCTTTCTATTTTAAATATTCTAGGAAGCTTCTAAGTAACAGAAGTAGGCTACTAGGCCAAGTTGGCTTAATAGGCCTATCTTATCAATCAAATTTGAATTTTGGCATTAAATTTAGATATAAAAGAGTTAAAAAGGAGTTTCCATGATATATATTTTATCTTCACATAAGTATTCATTCATATATTCAATAATTTTAGTGCCACTTCAAGCATGTTTAGTTCAAAAGGAGTTGACTAGTCCTTACTAATTAGCTAGTTCCATGTCATCTCATTGCAAGAAGGGTTCCTTCATGTTAAACTTCATCTCCATCTCAACCCAAGTTAAATAAATACCAATATTGGTGTATATTTCCATGCAATAATATTTTAAAATTCATCAAGGGCCCAAAACCTTCCTTTCTATGCCAAGATTGAGGATTATGCATGTTTTGAAGACTTTGAAGATATTTATGGATTTGATTTAATATTGTAAATGGATTTGGTCTTGAGTTAAATAAATAAAGACTAATACTTATATCCATATATGCCACATCATCTAGAGGCTTTCCTTTTGGATATATATATATTGTCTTTTTGAAGCCTTTTTTGGGGGATTATTCCTAAAGTTGGTATATAGAGATAAATAAAAATTGTAATTGGCACCATAAATTAATAAAGATAATTTTTTGCACATCAGTTTATGGTAATAGAGTGTATTGTTGATTGTGTAAAATCATATAAGTGATACATTTATCCCCTTCTTGTAGGTCCTTTCCTCACCTACTATTATAATCTCATCCTTTACAGGTCAATTGAAGAATTAAGAATAGAAAATTACACTAAAGATTGTTAGTATGCAGTGTCTTTAGAGACCTTCATGCACAAATCTTCAATATAAAAAATTTATTTCAAGCCTTCCCTTGAAATACTTATGTTTAGGACTGATCTAAATATTTTCCTATTGATCCATATGTGTGCCTTGGTTTCAAATCTTTCAAAGGATAAGTAATTACTTAAGTGCATCACCAACAAGTAAATAGGATTTCCTTTTTTAGTCTCCTTCATCCCTTTTCACCCCAAAAGTCAAAAAATAGTATTAGTTTTAGGTTATTTATCCAAGGTAACCACCCTCTCTAGAGGTTCTTCTCACTTTAGAGCCACCCACACTCTGATAAGATCCCATTATATCAATTGAAGAGAAGGTTTGCTTGCACATCTTCAAATAGGGTGCTCTTCAGATTGATAAAAGTTTTTGGCATGCTCGATGGGATACAAATTTAGATATTGGAGTACAAGCTTGTAGAATATTATATTTTGGACCATTTTCTATTACTCCTGTGGCCTTTATCTCAAAGGTAAAAAGGTATATTTTTATTCATAATTTGACTTATCTTCATGTATTTATAGGCTATGGAAGCCTATAGAGAATAATTTTATCATTCTTCTCCTTACTAACAATTCCAATATGATCCTCATGATCCATATCAGCCCTTCCATGACCAATATTATCCATATGAGAAGTATATCGAGCCTTATCAGTAGTATGAAAGCTCTTACCAGTCCTATAACCATGATCCATATGCATCTCATCCTAATCCATATGAGCCTTACCCATTCCAAGATTAATCACACTTTTAAAACTCTTTAAATTTTCATGATGAGATATAATAAATGAAGAGGATAAGCTAAATGATTATTGAATATTTATCAACCTACAAACAAGAGTTATTTAATAAGTAATCTCAGTCTCAAACATCAATACCTCTTGCAACCCCATATCAATATCCATGGATTTCAAGTCCATCTCAACAAGAAACTTTTCCAATCATGCCTCAAGATGTAGTATATCTAATACCAAAGGCTCAACCTTCACCCTTTCCTCCTCAAAATCCCATATCCTTTCCTTCATGGAAAGGAATTCAAGGAACAGTGAAGTAGAGAGAGGAGGTGAAAGTTGTTCAAGTTCAATAGCTTCAAGAACAAAATGAGGTAAAATGGCAACCATTAGATATTTCTCATCTTATTTAGTACCTTTAGGGATTTAATATGCCTATCCTATATAAGGATCCCATCCTTTTTTAATAAAATGATTAAGTTTCATCTGATGTAGATGGAGATGAAAGAGTTTTTCTTGAATATAATGAGGACATCATCATAGACACACTCAGTGTCAATGAAGAGATTAAGTCATTCATACAAGTTGTACATGAAAGTGAGGTCAAAGAGGATATTGCTATGATTGAAGATAAAGTGATAGTAGAGGATAAGATTCAAGATGAAAACACTTCAATTGTTCAAATAGAAAGTGTTTACCAAGAACTCAATGAACCAACAATGGTTGCCATCTATCATGAAGAACAATAACTTGTTGAATTCACCATTGATGAATGCAAGCCAGCCAAAGAGGATAAGAATGAAGGTAATTATGATGATTTATGGAAGAAATATATGAATATTTTTAATGAATATCAAACTTTTCAAGATCTCATAATTCCCATGGAAGATCTTAAAGACCAACTAGCTACTGAATCTATCCATTTTGGCTCACAAAAAGATCAAATTCATGAAGATAAGAACAATGAACAGGTGTTGGTTGATCTAATACCTCAAGTCATTGCTCTTAATCACCAATAAAATGATGAAATTTTTCCCTTTAGCTTCCCTAAATAGGTAAAAAATATAAATCATAAATATTTGGACAAGTTACATATCCATGAGGAGCAAAATCAAGGTATAATAGAAGAGATATCAGATCATTGGCAGCTCATAAATGAAGAAGAATTGAAGATGTCCTTGTAAAGTACATGGATCTAGGAGTAGGAATATTGGGTCTTAGATCTATAACTTCAATCAATGTACCTAAAAATGGAGGTTAGAATCCCAGTTGCACCATCAAAAAGACATGAGCATCCAACTACCCTTAGCTACAGAAGAAAGCTATCAAGATATGGCAAATACATTTTAAGGTTTCATGGTAGACCAAAAAGCTTCTCATTTGATCCTAGAGGAAAGATTATCCTTTTAGTTTAGTTGGTTTTTTTCATCCAATAATTGAGTAGCACATGCAGCAGTCTACTTCCCTTTTGTTGTTTTCCTATTTTTCTTAGATTAGTTATCTTTGCTTTCTATTTTAGCTATTGTGTTTCCCTTCAGTCTTATTGTGTCAGTTAGAAAAGATGTTTCAAAGCCTAAAAGAGTACGTTTTATAATGAAAATTGATGAGTTATTTTGACCAGTAGGCTGGTCAACCCTTGTGAGTCATTATAAATGTTGGTAATTTGGCATATCAAGGCCAAATTCCAACACCTATAATTCAAAATTCCCAAAAATTGTCAATAACCTCTGCAAGCTAATCAAACCAGTATATTTTGGTCTAAAAGGTGATTTTTGGTCTTTAAAATGTCAAATTTCTCTAAAAAATTCATTAATTTATTCTAAATGCCTTTAATCATTTTCAAAAATATTAAATTAACTTAAGTCTAAAGTTTCATTCCTTTAAAAGGTAATTTAATGCATTTTAAAAGCTAAAAAGGCTTATTTTGGACCCACACGTGCCAAAAATAAATTTAAAAATTGTGTAAAATTCCAAATTTGATGTATAAACATGTTAAATACTTGTGTAAATCCATATCATGCATTATCTTGGTGGTGGGGCTCTTAAAATTCCATTGAAAACAAAGAAAACCCCTTTTTTGCTTATTTTACAAAGAAAGTATGGATCCATACGGATTCCATACACCTACATCAGGGAAAATAAATAAAATGTCATTAAAAATATTCCACGTAATTTTCATGGAATTTGGATCCATCAAATGGCCAAAAACATTTCATTCAGGTATTCTTCCTAGTTTGCACATAGTGACCTGCTTGTAGGTTTGGGGATGGTATGGTCAAATGGAGAAAGGTATAGATATAAATTTTTGGTTGTGAAAACTAGAATCAAAAGGTTTCCTTTTAGGTCAATTTTTTTTAATTTTCATTTCCATTCTCATGTATCATAGATTTAATATAGGCCAATTTCTACAGCCTTGTAATCATAAAGGCAATGGGTTTTTCTCAATTTATCCTCACCTGAGAAGGGTTTAATGAAATTTAAAGTTTTTAAAAAATATTTGTGACTTAATATATATCTAAATGTAATAATTCATATATTATTCATGTATTTAATGGTCTAATAGAGTAAGAAAAAATAGCCAGTCAAATCTATAATTTGACATGCTTTCGAAGAGTGTAGGGTTGGAGAGATAAAATGGATTTTTTCAAGATTTCATATTTTGGTCCATGGAATCATTTAATACATTTTTTAATGTTTTAAATCAATTTTATCAAATAAATTATCCAAAAATATCCATTTTTTGGCATATCTTGGTGCTTCAAAGCTTCCAAAAGGGGCTAATTTAGCATGGTTTCAATGGACCATTGAACTAATTTAAGATTTATTTAATATATAAAACATTCATTACCCATGAAATAAACTCCAAAATATGCAAAAATACATTCAAGTATGCACACATTCTATGTAAAAGGGGCATTTTTTAAGGAAATTTGAGGTTTTTGGCATCTACATATGGAGTTTTGACTCCAAATTTTGTGTGTAGCATAATCATAAATTGAGTAATAATCCATAAAATTTTAAATTCCATTGGAAAAGTATAATTTATTTATATTTTTACATAGATCTAAGCCTCTCAAAACACAGTCAAGAAGAAAACAAGCCTGAGCAAGATGAAGCCTCTAGGAGCAAAATGTAGGATTTTAGTTGTTTATAACCATTGTGTGAGTTTTTAAGGTCTATAATGGTTTTTTACAAGATTTAAAAATGAAAAAATAACCATATATTTCTATTTTTAAGATTCTAGGTAGCTTTTAAGTAACAAAAGTACGCTACTAGGCTAAGTTGGCTTAATAGGCCTATCTTATCAATCAAATTTGAATTTTAGCATTGAAGTTGGATATAAAAGAGTTAAAATTGAGTTTCCACACTAAATATATACTCTTAACATAAGTATTCATACATTTTTTCATTAATTCAAGTGCCACTTCAAGCATGTTAAGTTCAAAAAGAGTTGACTAGTCCTTACTAGTTAGCTAGTTCTATGTCATCTCCTTACAAGAAGGGTTCCTTCATGTTACACTTTATCCCCAGCTCACCCCAAGTGAATTAAAGACCAATATTGGTGTATATTTATATAAAATAGGATTTGAAAACTTTTCAAGGGCCCACCACCTTCCTTTCTATGTTGAGATTGAGGATTATGCATGTTTTGAAGATTTTGAAGATATTTATGGATTTGATTTAATCTTGTAAATGTATTTTATCTTGAGTTAGCTAAATCAAGACTAATCCTTGTCTCTATATATTCCACATTAGATATAGGCTTTCATTTTGGATATATATGTTGGATTTTTGAAGTTTTTTTGGGGGATTATTCCTGAAGCTAGTATATAGAGATATACAAGATTTGTAATTGGCACCATAAATCAATAAAGGGAATTTTTTACACATTAGTTTATGGTAGAAGAGTGTATTTTTTATTGTGTACTAGCATATAATTGAGATATTTATCCCCTTATTATATGTCCTTTTCTCACCTAATGCTATAATCTCATCCTCTATAGATTAATTGAAGAGCTAAGAACAAAAAATTACATTGAAGATTATTAGTATGCAGTGTCTTTAGAGATCTTCATGCACACATCTTCAATATAAAATATTTCTTTCAATAATTCCCTTGAAATACTTATTTTTAGGAATAATCTAAATATTTTCATATTGATCCATATGTGTCCCTTGGTTTCAAATCTTTCAGAGGATAAGTAATTACTCAGGTGCATCACCAACAAGTAAATAAGATTTCCTTTTTCAGTCTCCTTCCCTTTTCACCCCAAAAGTCAAAAAATAGTATTAGTTTTAGGTGATTCATCCTAAGGAACCAGACCTATCTAGAGCTTATTCTCACTTTAGACCCACCCACACTCTAAGAATCCCATTATATCAGTTGAAGAGAAAGTTCGCTTGCACATCTTCAAACAAGGTGCTCTTTAGATTGATAACAAGTATGAAGATTGCATTCTCTTGTGTTTTATATCACTTTTCATATATTACTAACCTTCTTGATATTTGAACCTAATTGAAGTCTTCAATTAATATTAAAACCTCTCTCACTCACCTTTGTTTATTTTCTTAGGTCTAATAATTATTGACCCTTTAAGTAGGATTGTAGGTTACCTATTAGGGTCACTTGACTATGCATAAGACATTTAGATCTTACCCTCTTTACCACTAGTTTGAATCTTGATTAGAGATCCAGTTAGGTTCTCATCATTCCCCAACATCTATACCTCTTTATTAGCCTTAGACTCCCACTCTTTTTCAAGTAGACCACCAGTAGATGACACTTTATAGTTATTGACTCTACTTATTGATTATTTTGATTGTCAATAACTTAATAAGTGACTTAGATGATGTTCATCTTATTTATGTTTAACATATCTACAATTAAAGAGACTTAGAGAAAGATCATTGTCTTAGCCTAGTTTATATATTTATTTCATGCTAGTTTGATCAAAATATGGACCTACAAATTAGGGCATGTAGGTCACTCTTTGACTAGATAGGCTACCAAGCCACTTCATCAAACACTTGAATCTTTTGACACTATTAACCATGATACTTCCATTTTCATTATTTCAATGATCCATATAGCATATGTCAATCACAAAGTCACCTTGAACTCACCTATCTCATTGAGCATTATGGTAATCATATAACTGTAGGTGGAGGTTTTACGTAATTTATATGGACTAGATGTCTCTTAACATGTAATGAGACCTAGAAAGGTCTATGATATTGACTTAAATATATTAGTATCTTTTGATCATAAACTAAACTCCTTCATACAATGAAGTTTAGATATTCATGTTTGAGACTCTCTTGTTGATCTGAGTTTGACCTTATTCCTAAATGTGGACCTATAGGCCTAAGGCCTCTATGTCATCTTTTGACTATTTAGGAATACCAACAACTATTCTTGAGTTATCTAAAAAAATTCAACATTGTCAATTGCTAATCTCATTTTTTTTGTCATTTATTATCACTTCTTCAAGACTTAATACAAACATCATGTCACTACAAACTCACTTGACTAGTCTTTTATGGACTTCACACAATTAACATATGCATAATCCTTGAGTTATATTGGAGAATTCTAGTGGCTCATTGAACTTGATGATGTAAATATGTAATCAATACCAATGAATACATGAATGTATGTATCAAATATTATTTATAACTCTAAGTATATATTCACATGATTCCACTATAGCTTGTACAATTGTATATGAAGGATATATTTAACTCTCATTATAAATTATGCATTTGGACTCCTATATTCACTTTCCTCATGTTTCTAATGATAAAATGCGATTTAAATATCTTAAATCATTACATATCATTAGAATTTGATCCAAAATTAGCAATCAAAACTCTAGTGGATTGTGAAAACCTTGAAAATGTCTAAAAGAGGAAGCACTCTTGAATAATATATACCAAGGACCATCTTATACAAAATAACATGAACACCATGAAACTAAGGGATATTCCATGAATGAATAGGCCATAATGACCTATTTTCACTCTTAAATATTGTTCATAAATAATAGGCTATAATTATGAAAAATAATTTACACTAATTTCAATATTAATAGGACCCCTAATAATTTCAAAAATTTTAGCTCCTTAATATCTCCCCTCTGTCCATATCGAACATTTGAAAACTACCATTCTAGAGCTGCCAAGGAGGTTAATATGAGAGATAAAATGGTTTTCTTCATTTTAAGACCTAAAACACACTCTAAATCACTTTTTTGACCTTTTCATGTACAAATAAGGTCCTAAATATTCTTGATGATCAATTTCACTTGAAGAACTATATGAATAGCCTCAAAATAGGCCTTTTAGATAATAAAATTGTTATAATCACTTGAGATGTCTGATAAAACTAATGTAAAATGTATCCAGTGGATATTTTCATGCATAAATAAGTATATAAAGTCATTAAAAGAAAAATTTCAAGTGGTAAAGGTGATAATTTTACCTCTAAGGTCAAAATTGTCAATAGATATTACTCAAAGTCTGACACATATTAGCTAGCAAATTGTCACCATAGGAAGGCCAACCATTTTACCACCTCCATAGACTCACATGACATGATACAAACATGTGTGTATCAATAAAACATAAACTAAATAAATTTAAGGCTAAATTAAATATCTAGATCATACATCTTCTACCTCCACATGTACTACCACAACTAATGGTATGAGCTACTACATAGATACGAGCACCATGCCAGAGTCATCATCAACATAGATATTCATGACATGGTCAATTGAATTTACAAATGTTTGTAACAGACTGATATATTCCCCATGTGGCTATATATGATAATATATAATCCTAATACTTATACTTTGGGGATTCTACACCACAATGGTTATTAGGAGAGTGAGTGACATCATGTTCTACACTATCAGGACTCCATTGGACATATTACCTTACCAGTTACATGTGGTACCAAGTTGGCCAATACATTATTATTCATTTTTTGTATAGACACTCATATATAGGTTATACATAGTAGTACATGGTTATAAGCAATGGATGCTATTATTGATTAGTTAGAGAAATGTTTGACATTCACTCATGATGGACACATGGTTTACATTTTACATGATGACATGGATGAGAACCATGGGTTTAACATAGATACTCTATGGCCAAATGTGCTTTACCCTAGGACCATGCAAGAGGAATTTTATATAGTTGAGTAGTATGTCATTAGATGTACAGACTCCAAAATCATGCCAAGGATAAGGCCCCACTGATACATATAGATTGGTATGATGATAGTAACAATGAAGATTTATTTGAGTTCAAATAGGCTTAGTATCTGACACTTGATGATCTTCTACCAAATACACCATTTGATTATCCACATCCCATGGATATGATATTAGGTTTATAGAGACAATTTACTTTGCTTGTATGTTGTTCAATTTACATTTCTAGTATTTACGTCTACTCCCTCACTCCTTGTACATAGTTAATTTTCATTTGGTTGTACATAGCTTATACACAAAAAACAAAAAAATAATATAACATGTCAAAATACAAAAACAGTCAAATATTTCCAAAAAACACAAAATTTTATAGATTGTATGCATTTTTATGTTTACATTTATACCACTTGCAAGATATTACATATTTTTAACTATCCTAGTATAGTTGGTTTTATCATACACATATGATTCACTTATTCTTATCGATTACTTATAGATTCTAGATAAGACTTTATCCACTACACTGATCCATAATAGCTATCATCTACCCATTGGGGGCATTTACACTGATCCAATTTTATACATTTGATACATCCACCCACTCAGGGGCATCTCTTACATAGTTTTTATAACCAAGTTTTATCTTTACATATTATACATTCCAATTTATGTATTGATATAACTTGATATTGATCATTGCTCTTCATTACTCAGGTTTTTTTTACTATCAGTAGTTACTCTCAATATATATATGTATGTATGTATTTATGTATGTATATATATATATATATATATATATATATATATATATATATATATATATATATATATATATATGTATGTATGTATGTATGTATGTGTGTGTGTGTGTATATATATGTATGTATATATGTGTGTATGTATGTATGTATGTATATATATATATATATATATATATATATATATATATATATATATATATATATATATATATATATGTATGTATGTATGTATGTATGTATGTATCCTAGCATCTACATAGATTTGTACTAAAAAATTACACATTATTTCATTTTTAGTTATCCTATATTATTCTTTATTATGTTCTTATGCTTCTTCCATCTTCAAGGGCATTTGAATATTCCATTATTCTTGGGATCTATGCCACTTATTTGATTGTATGCCTTGGACATGTGCCCATGTCCCTTGTGTGTGCCTTCTTTCTTATATACGTAGACATTTGAACATGTTCTTCTATGTGGATCTAAGCCAAATTTATTTTTTCTTGCATATGTGGAGATTTGAACATGTCCTTGTATGTCTTAATTCTCAGATTTAATGACATGCCCATGTCCCTTATGTTGTGGCCCCTTGGCCTACCTTTTTCATAGCTCATGTGTTTGTATATTTGATTCTTTATATGATTCTACACCATGACACTTGAATTTTATTAACACACACACACACACACACACACACACACACACACACACACACACACACACACACACACACACACACACACACAAATTTTTGATGCCAAAAGGGACCTCATGCATCTACCCTTCCTACTTGGGTGTCATTATGGACATCATACCCCATACTCCTAGGTAGTTACTCAAATTTTATAATATATACATTTATTACATCTATCTTGACACCCTTGTGCAATAATATATTACAACATACATCTTACATTACTTATTCATGCTCAGATTCATTTGCATTCTAATGTTATGTATGTGCATTATATTGGATTATCATGCAATGATCTAGCTAACACATTTTGTTGAGATACTTATTTAGAGGATAGTTATTACATAGATTTAACAACTCCCATAAAAAGAGGGGGAATTCATAGGGTTTTTTCATAGATATTAGGCTCCTACTTTGTTATTCATAGATAAATTTCAGCACACAAGCTCAATTTTAGATATTAGACATAAAGAAGACAGAAAAAATGGAGACTCATAATTCAATTCTGATCAAATATATTTTAGAATAGGTATACATTACCACTTATATTAGGACACTAATGTTATAGGGCACTACTATCCACTATAGGGTACTACTGTTTAGTATCCCCAACTTTAGGATAGTCTAGATTATTTAGACTAGTACACTAGGTACATTATAAATTTGCATAGATATAATCACAAGTTTGGCATTTATGTTTAGATTTTTCTTAGATTTAATAATTTAAACCCATATTCATATTAGTTACTCAAATTTGGGTGCATCATGCATAGCATGATCACTCCCACATTCAATTTAGTTACACAAATTCAGTTACTACATACTTAGTTCAGACTCAGTATACTCAAATACCATATTGGGGGCATGTGCATGGAAAATAGTTTCCATATACTTAGCTACACATAGATTGATCAAATGGAATGGAAAATTCCTTCTCATTCTATACCTTGTATACACTTTTTATTACATTTTACGTTATAACCAAATTCATGTTTTACTTCATCTACAATGGTTGGCATTCCCAAGTGGCCCAGAGCCACCTAATATACCTGAGTGGCCACTGAGCAAACATACACAATTAGATTTACTTAGTTAGATAGTTTCAACACTTTGTGCAGTTTAGTTATAGATGCATCTACTTCACATAGGTGGGTAATGATATATTAATGGTTTACTTGAGTTCTTGAACCACCCACATGAGAGGGTTATACACACTTACAGTCTTATCGAAGCTATTCACAAATTAGGATTCACCAAGTAGGGGTGGGAAATGATGGATTCAAAACTAGATTGAGTTATTAATCCACCTATATGATGATTGATTAAGCCATCATCTCATTCTAAGCTATTAAAAAATATGATCACTATGTACACTCACACACATAGGTTATCACCAAGTTCATGAATTGGTTCACATACCCAACAAGGTGTATTCATTCCTTTCCTCTCTCTTTACTCATCTTTACTTAGTCACATTATTTCAGCATAGTCTTTTTATTTTAATAATCTCTTAAGGATTGATTCTTACATCTTTATTTATAGGATATTGCTTTAGATCATGTTCCACATATACAAACCTATATTTTCATACTCAGACTCAACTATGCAAGCTTCACTTCCAAGGTAAGTCTAGGTACACTTATTTTTCCTTTATACCAATAATTTCACTTTTTTGATTTACTAGTATAAATGGGAGGGAAATGTAATCACCTAAAAGTGGTTATTAGATGATAAGAGTGTCATTTGAGTTAACCTATTCCTAGTTTAAGCCTAGACCTATCATATATTCTTAGACACACTTTTCCAGTCATTGAACATACCACAAACCTCTAAAATCATCCAAAATAAGTCTTAGAACTATCTTCTCAGATCCCAACCCAACTTATTTAGTATTCTACCAAGTGGAAATTAGCACCACATTTGGGACACTATAGCCAAATGGCACTAATGTCCCCAACTAGGTGTTATTATCCTTAGCCCTAACTCTTCTCAATGGATACTTTTTCAAATGTGTTCCACTCCTAAGGTTGGCCTAATAATATTTTATTATCCACATAAGTTATATATTTCTATAAATACAAGTCTAATTGACCTTTATTCACTAGTTAGAAAATAGATGCAAAAAGCACATTCAAACCAAAGACAAGTTGATCAAAATTAAGGTATTTGATCACTATTCTATCCTAATTCTATATAATACCATCTATATCAGCCCTAATTCTAGTTTTCAAATATATCAAATCTCAAACACATTCAAGGCATCCAAATCCACTCTCAATCTAGAATTCACTTGCAGTTGCATCAAACACTAGGTGGGAGAACTACATCGGGCTTGATCCCTCTTTAGAGTATCGGTATGTAGGAAAATCTCTTCATAGTGAGGTGTTGAGGATGTCCATACTATCTTAATAACAAACAAATAATTATTTTTCATTCCATACTTGTAAGGATGATTAGGTTTTTCACACTAAATCATGTTTCCTAGGCACAACATAGAGCTCCAAGTTTCATGCATGAAGGAATAGAACCTAAAAACACAAGTGCAAGTGCTCTTAGAAAATAAGAATAGTCCTACAAATGGGACACTAATACCACTTTGAGAACACTAAAATAACATGGAACTACTATCTATATAGGGCACTATTATCTAGTGAGCAAATAGAATCCAAAATCCTTTTGATGATACTTAGAACTGTTCAAAACCCATTTTTAGAACCCAGATCATTTATGAGTCATTTTTTAGATAATTTTCTATTTATTAATATTTTAGAAATTCAAAATAATTCAAAGGCAATAAAAAATTATTACTTAATTATTATAATTTATTTAACTAATTTAGAAATCTTATCCCTTTAATCTAAACAAGGAAATTTCACTTGTAAACCCTAAAAGGTTAAATCAAATTCTATAAATATTATTATTAAAGGCCTAGACACTTATGTCATCCTTGGGACACTTGCATCAATGTAAGTTTTTTGATCTAAATGAAACTATTTGGTATAGAATATTCATTGTATTGCATAATGACCACTTAGATCCTTTTGGGTTTTTTATCACCTTTCTACTTATATGTTTTATTCACATGCATAGGTTATCAATCACTATTTATGGATTAAACCCTATCTCTTCACCTTAAGTATTTGTACATTCTAAAAAATAAGTTATTAGGATCACAATATTGATCTAACCTCAAGGACCCCTCTATCAATGAGTATTGCCTACATAGTTAATAATCTAAGGAGGTCCTCAAACATATGTAGCTCTCCCATAGGTGTCATCTTCTACATGCACAAGGGTACAATATACTATATGAAATGGAATGCAATGATCTATCTTTTAACTTGAAAAATATTCCTCATGGGTTTTTATTTGAGTGATTCAAACTTATAATATGATTTATCCTATTATTGAAATGGAAATAGGGAAAAATAGGGTAGTATCACTCAGTTGTGTAATTAATTGAGTGAGATTGAATAGGTGTTTACTTGGTATTTTCTATATAAATAATGAGTAGACTTATATTTATATTTATACCACACATTTTGTAAATATCTCACATAAGAGTTAAATAAAACAAATGGGATATCCCAAAGGATTTGAAAGATATACAAATTAGATGATGTTTAAGTACTAGGACACTTGTGTCAATGCAAGTTTCCTTATGTGGGATGCAAGTGTCTAACAGGCTAGGAATTTTTTGAGTATTTAAAACTAGTGATGAATGATATATAAAAGTATTTAGGATTTTTTTATAGTTTAGGTGATTTGGGTCATTAGAAATGATAAGGTTAGACCATAAGATAAATAGTTAGGCAAAATGAGATTGAAAATTCAAGACTTTTGATAGGAAGAAGGTATAAAATTGAAGGGTGGATCCTTGATAGGTTTGTTTTAAGTATATAATACATATATGCTATATAAATTAGATTTTAGTATCTACATTTCCTCCCATTTATTCTAGTAATGTTTAAGGATGAAATTTCTAGTTTAAAGGAAATAAATTCATACATGGGTGTGTGAAACACATGTTTCCTTCGATTGAGCCTAATTCAAGTGTTTTTTTGTATATGACCTATAACCAAGAGCATATTACAATGCATATAATATGCAATTTGAAAAAAAAATCTTTAAAAGAAAGAGAGCAAGGGAGAAGTACACCTCTATGTCGATGCAACCATGTTTCCCATTGGTACTTTAAATTGGTAAATATGATTCCTTATAAATAACTAGAACTTAGAGAGGTTTAAAACTAAACCTTTGAGATTTGAAGAGGGATATTAGAAGGTAATTATTCCCCCATCTATTGCAAGAGTGAGTTATGACATGACCATTGATATTATTGAATCCCAATCAGATAACTCAAGTGATAGTATAATAAAATCTAAGATAAGTGTTATAACCAACTCAACCTACAAAATTTAAATAGTGTTAGGACATTGAGGGCATTGAATATCAACCACAATACTAAAAGTATCCAACTGTTATAATAGGAAAGGCTCAAAATGGTGTTTCTTGGTAAAGCATCATTGATTTGTAAATAAGTTTGAATATATATTTGAAATTTATGGTTTAGTTTCATGGAAAATACACCTAAAATGTGTCTTAAGTTGAAGTATCTATTAAAATATAACCTCTACTCTATAATTGTGTATAATATTTTTTGTAAAATTGAAAAACTATGTCCCAAATCTAAAATCTCAATGTAATGTGTATAGATTATTCTACCCTTTAACCCCCCAAAATATATAAAATGGGTTAAACACAATCAATAAATGAGGGTCATTATGAGATCTCAATCCTATTGATCCATGTTTTATCACATCAATAATAGGTAGGGTTTGTTCGGCTCTACCTCTCATGAAAAGAAGAAGATCCCATAAGGAAAATGCTTCCCCAAGGTCTAGATGTACTAGGTCTTGGTATATTGGTATTCACCAAGTTGGTTGATGTGGACTATTCATTTTAACATGCCTATTTTAAAATTTAAGGTGTAAATTAATTTGATTAAGACATTCATGAAGAATCTACATGTTTTCTTGATAATACTAGAAGGGTTCAACCTCATATAGAAATTAGCCTTTCTTATACTTGCATATAAAAGGCACAACTGATTTCTCTATTGATTTACCACATTCATAGATGCAAAAATTTCATAAGAGTGGTAAACAGAATATGAAATAGCAATCTAGATAAATGTTTAATTACATATTACTTTTTTTGATACCAAATCCCTAAGCTAACACACTTATAAAATAAAAATAAAAAATTAAGGGTAAAGAGAAAGAGAGTTTTTTTCCATGAAGTTCAAGGTGAGATGTTTGATTGAATAAGATACATTAAAACAATCTTTGAATGAGTCAGATCTAGCACAACTCCAACTAAATATAATGAAAATTTCTATGGAAGAATGATTATGATAAATAAAGGAACATAACCACCATATAACATGCACATGAAAATGTCCACACATAATCCTATCAATATCCAAATATCAATATTTTTATTCTTGATTAACAAAGTTTGGAGCCCATACAATCATCCAGATACAAACTTCACTTTAACAATAGTAGAACTCTAAAAAATAGAGAAGCAAAACTAATATAGAAAGTTGTAAAGAAACATAAAAAGAAAGTGTTTATTTCTCTGTCTATTTTACAATTCACAAATATCTAACCTCAATAAAATATTTTAAACTCATACTTATAGGAGACCAAAAAAATCAAAATTCTAGGATTCCAAGCTCTGACTATAGAGGTATCCAAGTATTCATTGTAGATTCAAAAATGCAATTGATAACTTCTATAGGGAACCATGATTATGCCAATATGAAAGTAAATTCTATTGACCAAATATGATTATGCCATTCATACTTATCCTTACATGTCCTTACAGTAGAGAAAGATCTTCTTGAGGTGTAATCATCCTTAGGGACTTTCCACCTTCTCCCAAATGTGCATGCCATGCTCTTCATAAGTGTCAATAGTTTAATCCACACTTATTTGGCCTCAACTATCAATTAGGTGACATTCTATCTTGATATTTTTCATTGGTATTTTCCTTATTTTTTCTATGTTTAATTCCACTTTTAGTGGTTGGCACTTCTATTTTGTGTCTGACAAGTTAAGGCTAATCCATGCTCTTTGTAGTTGGAACCAAATACCCATTTTTCCTCAAGATGGCACTCTTATATATTATGCCATTTACATAACCAAAATATTCTTGACACATTATGATTAATTCCTCTATCCATTTTCACATTGAATTATGTATTCAATTCATCCATATATTATATTGGTGAGAAACTAATTTTTCTTGGCCTATGATCTCAAGTTTAAGAATAATGCCTTTCATCCTTTAACAATTTTTATAGCTAGACAAAAGCATAAAACTTAGTTCCCTCATCCTTTGATGTTAGTACTACCACATGGCCCTTTGTCAACTTCTCATTCCATTCCCTTTGTAAGGTTTTTGGTTTGCTTTGATGGGTCCCACTTTACCACTTGGAAATATATCAACACCCATGGGATCTACTCTATCATTCATCTTGATCATCACTTTATCCACATGGCTTCTTCTCATTATCCTTATTTATCCATTATTTCTTTGGGTAACATGTTCCTAGGTTTAATATTATCATCACTTTAGCCCCCCAAGCTCCCAAGATGATGCCAAATGTTGTAATTTTGGGCCTTGAGTACATAGATCTTTATCTTTATCGATCCATCCCCAAACTATTGAGCTCCTAGTATGGAACCAAGTGGTACAATCTTGGGGCCTTGGGAGAATGGATCTTTACACATACCACTAACTCTCCACTAGTCCAAGTCACCGGGATCATGTTTCATGGCATGATTTCATGACATGAGGGTTTTAAAAAGTCTTAGTCATTTCTTTCAAAAATTATTTGACTACATAAATATACATCGACATGATTTTGATGTGTGGAAGAATCTAGGGGAAATAAGTAATTAAAACCTATAAGAAAATAATAAAATTTACTAAGTAAATATTTTTGGGAAAGCCAATTTTTACTAGGTGAATTTAAATGTGAGAAGAAGTTAATTAATACAAGAATAGAATCTAGTCATTTGCATAAAACAAATATTTAATCCTAAAACATTCATAAGATAAATTCTATAGCAAATGTGATAAAATGACTTAAAACAAAGGTAAATAGACTTTATCATACCTACGTAAATAATATCATGATTAACTTATAATATTTTAGTTAAGTCTCAAATGAAGCATTACAAACATTAATCCAATTTGCTATGATATGCATAATCATGAGTTACACTACCAAAAGAAAGCCATAAAATGATCCTAAAAGCTAGATAAACTTGTTGAAAGCCTAGGGTCAACATTTAAATGGGTGAATAGTGAAGCACTTTAACATGGAATAAAACTTCATAGGCTTGAATTAGACCTACAAGTTAGACTTTGGGGCTAACATATAAAATCTTAGATTGAATTAAATAAAATTCAAAGGCATTATAAATAGGCATGAACAGTCATTTGTAACTTAGCATCTAGATAACTGTCAATCAAGGAAGGGCCCAAGCATAGACATTAAAATAAATCTAAAGAGGCCCTCTATACTTGTTAAATAAGTATTTAGTTTTAAAAAAAGAGGGTCCCCATTTTCAGCCTAAAAATGGGGCATGTTGTGGAAGCAACAACAATTGGTGAATCTTGATGGGAAACAATTCTAAGTATCTCAAGAATATAGTATCTTTGGTTCTTATTCAAACATAATCATTATTTACAATCCACCTTAAAAATTAAAATCAAAACATGAATGAGTGAAATTATAATTTAAAACATGACATACTAAATGTTAATTCTACTTAAAAATCATCAGTGTGTGATTTTTATGTGATTAATTTGGTTATCTTGCAAACACACATAATAAATTAGATTTGTCTAAATGATGGGCACTACTGAAAGGAGAAAGCATTTTGTAATTTGTTTAAGGCGTAAAATTGGCATAGGCACTACTTTGCTACCAACCGAGTGTTTATATCCCCAAAAGAGATACTTTTGGTCCCTTTCTAAGGCCTTGATCCATTGCCAACTAGGCAAGAAATCCTGTGGTGGAAGTTGCCAAGATCACCCTTTCAAGGAGAAATTTTAGATTTTATATTTTTCAAATTCCTCTTGAGAAGAGAATTTTTTTTTAATCCATAAATGGTTGGGGATCAAATCATGGGTCGAGTGATAATCAATTAAATCAAAAGATGAAAATGTAGAGTTGCATTATGTTTCATATTTTTTGTTGTGTATTTAATGATCTCTAAGGCAAGAAAAGAAGCCTTTCTAAATTTGTATTCTCTATTTAAAATCATTGGCCTTGAGCATTATGACCATATAAGTAAAATGTAATAGTTAATTCAATAAATTAAACAAGGTTTTAAATTTTTACACATAGGAGTGTCATTGGTGTTATTCACAAACAAGTTGTCCATGCACTATTTTCAACAAAATAGGGTAACCCTTAGGTCAAAAAAGTAGGTTGAACTCAAAATCAAATATCACATATCTGAACCAAACACTAAAAAAAAAATCAACAAGAATAAACACAAACTAAAATAAGGTATAGGAAGAAAAGTAAACCATTAAACTAGAAAGAAACAAAAATCTATTCACAAGGTATTTTAGGCTAATTCAGGCCTAGAAGTCATATTTAATATTTATTATTTGATGGTCAATGGGACATCCTCACTATTTAGATAGCTTAGATGGAAATTATTCTCACCCAAGATTTCATAAATTATATAGGGACATAACCATAAGGAATCGAATTTATTAGGTTTCCCCTTATATTCATGAGTCTTATCCCACATAAAGACTAGGTCTAAGACCCAAAATGATTTTTATTTGGATCATTTGTTAACCAACATTTGACAATCCCTTGTTTTTTATTGAATATCCACAAGGCTACGTCACATTTTTCATCCAAGTGCATAATGTTTTGTTGTATCTTACACAACACACCCTATTTTTAGACTAAAAATAGGGACTTCCTTTTTTCATGGTTGATATGAATGTTTATACATATGATCTGAGGGAACTTTCATGTTTTAGAGTTTGCTTGGGAGTGGAATTTTGCATATTTTTGAATGGTTAAATCTAATAAGTGTTTGTGCTTACTATGGGCTTTTTACTAAATTTGTGCTTACTATGGGTGTTGACACTTGAATTTGCACCCTTGAGGAGATGCTCAACTCTCCTCATCCAAGTGGCAAAATGGAATCATATCTATTGTTGTGGGTGAAAAATTCATTGAGATGAATCTCTAGATTAGGGGCTAGTTCCCCTTGATACACATTTAAAGATCTTTTTAATCTATCAATTGTGTATGAAAAGGGGTAAGGAAAATAACAAAGAAAACAAAATGGTGATGCATTAATGAATAATTTCCTCTCAATTGACTGTAACCACTACTTAAAGACAACAAGATGTTTTCACACAAGACTCACAACTTAGGATTTACTACTGCATCAATGTTTCATATGCTAGATTCGAGAAGGTATATGATTCTTAAGAATGAAATGAATGATCCAAAGAAATATATAATCATGAATCACTTCTAAGATATCTCTACACTTAGAAAATAATACTAGAAAAGACCTGTAACAATCTCCTTTCTATAAATTGGTAGACCATCAAGAGTACAAGCTAGAAAAGACAATATTTCACTAGACTAGACTAACAAGATTTAATTCATTACTCAATGTTATAGCATATGAGTGGTAACAACACTTATATGTTTCTTCAAGAGTAAAAATCTAGCCAGAGTTTCACCATAACTAGTGGAGGCTATTGAATAAGCCAAAAGAATGCATATATATAGCCTTTGAGAGGTGGATCAATCAAAGTAAGTTTAAGGGTCATTGAGACATGTGTTATATTGAAAGGATTAGTTACATTTTCATTGGAGAGAAGTGGGTGAGCTATGCCATATCACTGAATGGATCAATTACAACTAGTTATAATTGAACCAAAAACATTAGCTATATTTGTTACAACTGAACCAAAGCCTCAATTACAATTGAATTAGCTAAAGTTGAATAAGTTAAAACTAAAACAAAATGCCTTAGTTATAATTTTCACTTGTTACCTTTATCCTCACCTTCAGGTTCTCATCAATTCTTTCTTTTAAACTCGAACGGCTAGTTTTTATAGTCTAAAATTGACATTTTGAAGGTTGTCACTCAGGTATTTCTTCAGACATTTTTCCTATGATCATTTTTGTTTTCCCTTTTGCTTCCTTTTTATTAGACAAGTTTTCCAAAATAATTCCTTAGATAATCTTTCTAAAAGAATTCTTTCAAACTTTTCATTTGGCCCTTTTGGTTCTTTAAAATGACCCTTCAACAAAGTGAAAAAGGCCTTTTTTGAAATGAACATACCCTTTTGCTTCTTTCAAGTGACCCTTCAGAAGAGTTGAAAGTGTCCTTTAGATTTTGGAAATGATCTTTTGAAAGGAAAAAATATCATTTGGAATTTTTGAAATGGTCCACCTTCCCATGGAAATAATCTTTTGGACTTTTTGAAAACATCCCTTTGGGAAAGTTGAAATGCCCTTTAGACTTTCTAAAAATTACCTTTTGGCCTTCTTGAAAATGACCCTTTGAGAAAGTTGAAAGTGTCCTTTATCTTGAAAAGTTCCTTCAAAAAAGTTTTCACATGCCCTTCACAAAAGTTGAAGTGCCTTTCAAAAAAAAATTCTTAGACAAAATGTCCAAAATAATTCCTTAAAAAAATTTGAAACATACCCTTCAAAAAAGTTGTGAGTGTCCTTCAGAAAATTTGAAACATACCCTTCAAAAAATTTGCCTTGAAATTTTTTTTTGAAATAATTCCATCGAATGAAAAGTCTAAAATAAATACACTTAAGAAAAAGTTTCAAACAAAATGTCTGAAAGAATTTCGTAAAGGATTAGAATAAAAATCTAAAAGAATTAGGAAAAGGCTTAGAACAAAAACCTAAAATAATTAGGCAAAGGCTTAGAAAAGACCAAAAATGAACTTTTCAAAAGGAATAGACTTGTAGATTTGTTGGGGCTTTAACAAAGAACACTTCTTTTGAAGAAAAGCTAAGTACTGGACTTGGCCAAAGATGTAGACTTAGATGATATTTTGCAAATAGGGGTGCCCAATTTTAGCTTGAAGGGCCAAAATTTGGTCAAAAAAATGGTTACTTTTAGGGGTAGTATGTTTGTTATACTAATCAGATCAGTATCCTTATTCAACTCAGGGCCAATGGAGTCAATGGATTCTTGAATATGACTAACAAGGATTATGCTAAAACAAAACACAAGGAAACACACTACACAACAACATCAAGACCAAGCAAAAATAAAACAAGACCAGGAAAAGCTCACACATGTGCATAAGTACTTAGGGAACATAAGGAAAATAGGAAACTATGTATAAAATAAAAAGAGAACTTTAGTAACAATGCTTTAGATATATCCCATTGACTGGGATATGCAGCTCCTCTCCATCTAACTTTGAGAGTTAGAAAGAATTATCTTATTTGCACTGTATGATCACAAATGGGCTACTCCACAAAGCATCAAACTTTATGTACCTTCTAGGTTTGGCCTTATCTTCATCCCATTTTATTACAATGTTTCCTTCTCTAAAACTCCTTGACATGGACTTCTTATCAAAATACTTCTTTATTTGTTATTGGTGAGTACTCATGGTGTGCATAGATTGATCTCTTGTCTACTCAAGCTCTATAAACTCACATAATCTGACTTCCATGTGCTCATTATCCATCAATTGTAGCTGATATATGAGTTCTAAAGTTGGTAACTCAAGTGAGATAGGAATTTTGGCTTCCCTTCCATACACAAGTGTGTATGGTGAGTTCCCAATTTCTATCTTTGAGGTAATCCTATTAGCCCAAAGAGCTATTTTCAATTGGGTATGCCAAGTCCTTTGATTATCCTCCATTATCCTCTTTATGATCCTAATTCAAATCTTGTTTTTGGATTTAGCTATTCCATTACCCTGGGGATAGCAGTTGGAGGAGGTGTTAATATATATGCCATGTTTCAAAGCCCATCCACTTGTCCTTGTTCCTAAGAAGGCTAATGCATTATCTGAAATGATTGTTGAAAGAACTCTAAACCTAGTTACTATACCTTCATATAAGTCAAAGACTAAGTTTTAATTTACCTCCTTAATATCTAAAACCTCCACCCATCTTGTAAAATAATCAGTGGTTGTCAACACCCACTTATGACCAGCACTAGAAAGAGGATTGATCATACCTATGAAATCCAAACCCTATTACATGAAGGGTTGCTCAACCTGGATTGGATGAGTAGGCAAGGTATCTATATTTTGTTTTCCATCAAAAATATCAAACTTTTTACATTTTCTTACCCAACTATGAGTGTCCTTGAACAAACTAGGCCAAACGTAACTAACCCTCATAATCTTAGCAGTTGCGGTTCTTGGAACAAAATGACCACCAAATTGTCCATCATGAAACTCATGCAACACTTTTTGAATCTAATCCAAATAAATACACCTAAAAATTCATATCTAAATCACACTCCATCAATAAATACATAGGGAATAGATTGTAACCTATAATACCTTTTTTGGCCCTATCAAGACCTTGTGGACACTCACCAATTTGAAGGAAGTGAATCATGTCTTATGTCAAACTCTTCATGGTTGAAGATACAAATATTATAGGTTCATCACCTCCCTTTTCTCTTTTATGTCTATAGCAAGATGCTCACATAGTCCTTTTCCCTTCACTAGTTTGGTTGTTTTGATCTCCACATCATACTCCATCACTTTGGTGATCCAACCTACCCTTTTCTCATTCAATTCTATGATAAAAAAAATTCCTTCACACTATGATGATGTAAAAAAAAATTAATATTTTTATTAGACAACATATGCCTAAATTTATTTAAACTTCTTATGACTTAAAATACTTATTTCTCAACATATGTGTACCTTATCTCATAGCCTTCCAAACCTTGACTAAAGAAAGCAATATGATGTTCAAAATTTTCATCATTAGCTTGAGTAATCATTGCATATATTACCTATTCATTCCCAAAAGTATAAAAATTTAATTCCTTGGAGAAGTTTGGACTTGCAAGAGTAGGATCTTGGGCAATGGCTTGCTTGATCTCTTCAAAACTTTCTTTCCTCCTTCATGTCCAAGTGAATATCTCATCCTTCCTTAGTAGGGATTTCAAGGGCTTGACTAGGTTATCAAAATTAGGAATAAACCTCCTAATTAAATTTATCTTACCAAATAAACTTTGTACAAAATTAGGTATGTTTAGGTAAAGACAATGCCAAGATGGCACTTACCCTTTCTAGATCAATGGATAGACCTTTCTTGGAAATAATGTGGCCTAAGATTTTGCCTTAATGAATAGAAAACACACACTTATTTGGGTTTAGATAGATTCCAAACTCTCTATACCTCTCAAAAATATATCTTAGGTGATTCAAATGATCTTTTGCTTCCTTGGAGAAAATTGTCACATCATCAAGATATACCAATACAATGTCATTGATTAGTCCTTGGAAAGCCATATCCATTATATGTTGGAAATTATATCGATCATTTGAAAATACAAATGGAATATTTATATAGGAATATGTTCCCCATTTTGTGGTGAAGGTGGTTTTATATTGGTCACTTTCTTTCACCAAAATTTGATTGTACTTGAAATAACCATCTAGGAGGGAAAACCTCTCACTACCTACCACCACTTGCATAATTTTCTCCATGGAAGGGAGGGGATAATGTTATCTCAAATACACTCTATTCAAGTCCCTAAATTCCACACACAACCTAATATCCCTATTCTTCTTTCTAACAGGGACTAAGTTGGCCAGCCAAGAAGAATGCTTGATGGGAAAGCTGATTTTAGACTCAATCAATTTGGTGAGTTCTTTCCTCATGAGAGGCTTAATATTTGGATTTATTGGCATTTGTATTTACTTGATGGTTTTGTCATTTTCATCTATCTCTATGGTGTGTTGAGCCAATATTGGTTCAATACCCTTCAAATCACTATACTCTCATGCAAAAATATCACTAAACTCCTTGCATAGTTTAATGAAATCATGCCTCTATTAACTAGTGCATACCTTCCCAAGTGAAAATAGTTTATATTTAAATATTTATACCTTTTCATAGTTTTATTTCTTAGTGGACATACCTACATTTTCCTTATTGATCTGGTCATCCTCATTGAAAATGCTTTCAAGATTCACTAAGCCTTTAAGAAGCTTTTTGGACTTCAATCGGACAATCTACCCTCCATATTATTGCTGTAATTTAGACTAATTATTGGAAGAAAAATTATCCTCTTCTTATATAAAAAGTTTTATTTTATAGTCACTATAAAAGACCTACCAATTGGTGACATTATCTGGTATGGATGGTCTCACAATCACCTTTACATGGGGCTCATTTTTGTCTTCCTTTATACCCTTTGGAACATCAAATTAAGCACCAATAGTTTCCAACATATCATCATGATTATTATATTCCCTTGGAATATATTTGATGTTAAAAGACATTAAATCTTATACAAGGTCCCAAAATATATGCGTATAGGACTTGAACAAAGATTTCTTGGTCAAATTCTACCCTCTAACTTGGTTCACAACAAGCTCGTTATCACCAAAAACTTATAATTCTTTGACACCTCTTTTCCTTGCCAATTCAAGGCCATAGATAAGGGCCTCATACTCTACCACATTATAAGTGCATGAGAATTGAAATCTAAAGGATGAAAAATACCTTTCCTTTGAAGGTGAAACCAGCACAGCTCCACCACCTACCCTCGTCTTGCTTTTATACCCATCAAAGAAGAGCTACCACAAGCCATTCACATCCTCACTTGGCTTCATCAAATTATGGATGAAATATCCCTTCTCATGCATCTAATATAATCCAAGACTATATTCTCCAATAAACTTGTAAGGATCATGCTCATAGTTGTCATCTCCCCACTCATCTAGGAATAAATCAAAAACTCCTTCAAGTGAAGATGATGGAGATTGGTCAATATGAAGCTCCTCCTCATCAATTATATCATATTTAACATTCACCAACTTAGGTGATTATGGTTCCAAGTGATATCTATGAATAGGTTTTAACTCAAACTTCACCTTAGTGCCATATTTTGTTCTAAATACCATGCAAGACCAATTGGCTACCAAATATCCACCTATCTTGGATGTAAAGTCCCTTGACAAGCAAAGAGAAAAATAGGGAGGTAAATATGCTACTACCACATCATGTAGATTTTAAAATTAGGAAAATCATGAAGTTTAAAATTAAAACATTTTACTACTCCCAAATTCTTAGCTAGTGTTCCATCCAATTGTAAAACTCCTTTAGTCATTGGCTCATACTTGAGCCCTAGCTTATCTACTATACATTTGGGCATAAATGATGTGCTCAATCCACTACCTATGATGAAATTATGAACCAATAAATCACTAATAATTATATATATGTAAAATAAGGATTCTTTCATCTTTCTTCACTTGACCATCTATGGATTGAGTTCCATTGACCAAAATGACATTGTCATTTCTAAATGGGCCAGCTAGTTTGCCCAATCCATGCAATTATTTTTGAAGTATATATTTACACCTTAGTAATTTTAGATAATCCCACAATGAAATATTCATATTAATCTTCTTAATCTGGTCCACCACATTGATGGAAGGATTACTCACCTCTGGGTTCTCTTTATGAACATTGGCATTTTTTGATGTAGCATGTGTAGGTAGAGTTGTAGAAGCTATCCTAAAGTTTAGAACACTCTTATTTTATTGTAGTTTAGGAGATATGTTATATCCACTTACCATAGGAGATGATGTAGGAGTCACAATAGGTCCTTTATTATCTCCTTGAGCTTCATCAACAACCCTCCTTTTAGACTTAGTATTGGAGGCAACACTAATATTCTGATTGCTTGTATTTCCCAATAAATTAATGGTACAAAATTCACCCTTAAAATGATATATGAGGGTAGCATCAGTTTGAGGTTGTCCATTTTCCACCCCACCTTACATGGATCCTTCAAAATTTGAAGCTTGGAAATATTGACTACCTTGCATTACCATACCTTGATTGTGCATTTCATTTTCATAAGCAACTTGTTCTTGACCATGTTCAAAAGATGGATAGTTAGGTTGTTCTTAGACCAAATTATTCTAAGTGGGGAAAATGGCTTTGGAATATGAAGGATCACTAGTATTATATCTTTTATAAGGATTTTCATGGGTAATTTGGCCTTGTCCAAATTGATTGTAGGATTGATATGGCCTATAACCTTTGGGCGTGTTACCTTTTGAGAGAAACCAATTCATTAGTAACACTTTGGAGAAAAAAATTTACTTCATGTATTTCATTGGTAGGGGCAATGGTAGATTTTTCTTGACCATGAAAAGGAGCTAAAGTGGGAAATGTATTTTGATTAGGAGAATACAAATTAGGGAAAAGTAGCATTGGAGGTCTAAGAGCTATCTTTACTACTTGGATAAGGTAATTCTCAACATTTATGGCTATTTCATAGGTAGCAAGAAATGTGTTTCCATCCATGGATTGAATAATCATAGCATGTCACTATTCAATGCCTTCAAGTAGTACAAAAATATATAGTTTGTGGTTGGCCTCACAAGAATTAGGATTCTGTCCCAAGTTTTTTGGAACCTATTATTAAAATCTGACATGAATTCATGTGGTGCCCCTTTATTGTGGTCAATTGCTTAGTTAAAGATAGGTGATCACTCTTTTCCCCAAATCTATCAGTCAATAAGGTCCCCAACTCATCCCATGATCCAATGTAATTTATAGGTAGGGTCACATACCAATCCAAAACCTTTCCCTTTAAAGACAAGGCCAACAACCTAATAACAACATTTTCTACAGTGATATTGTGGATATTATAAAATTTTCTATATTCTGAATGTGCTTAATGGCAGTAATATGACCATCTCCACTAAAATATGGGACACTTTTGAGGGCATCTCTTAGAATTTGATCATATTGGGCAAGATTCAAGGGAGATTCCTCGATGAAAGGCACAAAAGGTTGTCTTATAGCCATTTTGGAATGATCACTATGGGTGTTAGGAATTGAATGTAACACAAACTTGGAAGATTTAAACATAAAATCTCTTTTGTAAGGATGATTATTGACAAACCTAAACCTTTTGGTGGAATATGGAGGTAATTCCACAAACTCAAAGGGTACACCTTTATCAACAAACCTAGTGGTCACCTTTGGCATGAAAAATATGATTAATCATCAACCAAGGACTTTAAATCTTCAATGGAGTCACCAGGTATTGAATTTAGATGTTTCTTTCTCTTTAATAATGTTAAGACCAACACCAATCTTGAACAATCTTTTAGGACTTAGACATCCCACTGGGCATGCCAAAAACTATTGATGATTGGATTTGCAACCTTGAGGAGATGCTCAGCTCTCTTCATCCAAGCAAAAAAATGGAATAATCTCTCTTATTATGGGTGAAAATTTAATTGAGATGAATCTCTAGGTTAGGGGCTAACTCCCCTTGATGCACCTTTAAAGCTCTCTCTAATCTATCAATTATGTATGAAAAGAGGTAAATAAAATAACTAAGAAAACAAAATGGTGATGCACCAATGAATAATGTCCTCTTAATTGAATATAACCACTACTTAAAGATAACAAGGTGTTTTCACACAAGACTCACAACTTAGGATTTACTACTCATCAATGTTTCATATGCTAGATTCGAGAAGGTATATGATTCCTAAGAAGTAAATGAATGATCCAAAGAAAGATACATTCATGAATCACTTCTAAGATATTTGTACACTTAGAAAAGAATAATAGCAAATACCTACAACAATCTCCTTTCTGTAAATTGGTAGACCATCAAGAGTACAAGCTAGAAAAGATAATCTTTCACTAGACTACCCAATAATATTCAAGTTAGTACTAAATGCTATAAAATATGAGTGGTAACAACACTTTTATATTTATTCAATATTTCTATGAGTACAAATCTAGCCACAGTTTCACCATAACTAGTGGAGGTTGTTGAAAAAGCCAAAAGAATGCATATATATATAGCCTTTGAGAGGTGGATCAATCAAAGGAAGTTGAAGGATCACTGAGACATGTGTCATCTTGAAAGGATAAATTAAATTTTCATGGGAGAGAAGTGGGTGAGCTATGCCATATCACTAAATGGATCAGTTACAAGGAGTTACAACTAAACCAAAATCATTAGTTACATTTGTTATAATTAAACCAAATCCTTAGTTACAATTGAATCAACGATAGTTTAATAAGTTACAACTAAAAAAAAATGCCTCAATTACAATTACCACTTATTACCTTTATCCTCACCTTCAGGTTCCCATCGATCCTTTATTTTAAAATCCAACATTTAGTTTTTGTAATATAAAATTGACGTGTTATGGGCCGTCACTCCTTGGGCATTTCTTTAAACATTTTTACCATAGTCATTTTTGTTTGCCCTTTTGATTCTTTTATATTAGACAAGTTTTCTAAAATAATTCCTCAGACAATCTTTTCAAAACAATTCTTTCAAACTTTCCATTTGGCCCTTTTGGTTCTTTAAAATGACCCTTCGGTAAAGTGAAAAAAGGCCTTTTATTAAATGAACATACCCTTTAGCTTCTTGAAAGTGACCCTTTAGAAGATTTGAAAGTGTCCTTTAGATTTTGTAAATTATCTTCTGAAAGGAAAAAATACCCTTCAAATTTTTTGAAATGGTCCACCTTCCCATGGAAATAATCTTTTGAACTTTTTGAAAATGTCCCTTTGGGAAAGTTGTAATGCCCTTTAGAATTTCTAAAAATTACCTTTCGGTCTTCTTGCAAATTACCCTTTAGGAAAGTTGAAAGTGACCTTTAGCTTGAAAATGTCCTTTAGAAAATTTGTCACATACCATTTATAAAAGTTGAAGTGCCTTTCAGAAAAGTTGAAACATACCCTTCAGAAAAGTTGTGAGTGTCCTTCAAAAAAATTGAAAGTGTCCTTTAGCTTGAAAAAGTCTTCCATAAAATTTGAAACATACCCTTCAAAAAAGTTGCCTCAGACAATTTTTATGAAATAATTCTACCAAATGAAATTTTTTAAAGAAATACACTTAAGGAAAAGCTTTAGATAAAAAGTTTGAAAGAATTTGATAAAGGCTTAGAACAAAAATCTGAAAGAATTAGGCAAAGGCTTAGAACAAAAACCCAAAATAATTAGGCAAACACTTATCAAAGACAAAAAATGAACTTTCTGAAAGGAATAGACTTGTAAATTTGTTGGGACTTTAACAAAGAACACTTCTTCCAAAGAAAAGCTAAGTACTGGACCTAGCCAAATATATAGACTTAGATGATTTTTTATAAATAGGGGTGCCCAATTTTGGCTTGAAGGGCCAAAATTTGGTCAACAATGGGCTTCATGACTAAATATTGAGTTAACATTTTTTTAATTTCAAGCTTAGGCTAATAAATTTCTATGTGTTAGGTCTTAGTTTAATTTATCATTTAAATAGCCCATCTATAGTTAGCCTTTTAAGGTAGACTTGATTTCTAAGTTGTGTTAAACTCAGCTCAATTGAGACCTTATCTATTGACATCAAGTCCCTTGATTTTGAGTCATTTGAGTCACCTGAGTCACTTGAGTCAAGCTATACCAAGCTCCCAGTCTACCAATTCAAGTTAAGTGAGCTCTAAATAGACTAAGTCCAAGCTAATCAAGTCGATTTAACCATATGTTCAAAATGTAAGATCAATGCCTTAGCCATTTTTATTTTTTCCAAATTTGGGCCTTGAGTATTTTGATTCTCCCTGACCTTTCCTCATGTCACTATTAGATCTTTTCTAAGTTTTAGGCTAGTCTAAAAAATTTATAAGTCTAAAAAATTACTAATTTAATGTTTCCCATTGGGCCTCGAGATTGTGCCATGTGGCATGATCTTGGTAACCTAGGTCAACAAGGAATTAATAAAAAATTTAATATCTTCAAGGCCCCTAAGGCTCAAGAAATCACCATTTGTTGACATCTCAAGATCCTGGGACCATAAAGACTAATTCTATTTAAGCAGTAAGCTCAAAGGTTTGGCTCGTTAGGAAGATGCCATGTAGCATCATCTCGCATACCCAGACCAAAGACCTAGCCAAATAAGGGGATTCCAAGTGACACCCTAATGATTTCAATATTCATTTGAGATTAAGTTTTATGGGCATATACCCATCATAAATCCATAAGCATTAGACCTTTGAGCTAATAATAATATGCCATATGACACTTAATGGGCTTAAAATTGATGATCATCCTGAATGACAAATCTATAGAAGGCCTAAGGAAAATGTTGATCAATTAAATGATGAATTTCCATTGGTTAGGTGGGCTTCATAATAAAAAAATTCCAATTTATATGGATTAGTCTTGTTGTACCCAACATACCCCCATTCTTGTTTTTAGAATAGATACTCACTATATTTCTAAAAAAGGACTAGGTCTATTTGGGAGGTCTTTTAAAGAGAAATATTTATGTGTGAAACTAACCTTATTATTTGAAAAACCTATGAACATGATTTGTTTATGTAGATTAACATACTAATTCTCTTTGAAATTTGTGTATGTATAGGTCTGAGCTCATTCTAATATTTGATGAATTTATTTAGTGAACTTGTTTGGAACTATGCTTAGTAGGATCTGGTATTCAAAACTTTTGTTCAGAAGCCTATCTTTGACATTTTTTATCACCTAGAATCTATATAAACCTTGTCATTAATTTACTCTTTTGATTTTTTATTCATGGGTTTTATTCAATATAATTGTTTGGAGCTTCTATTTGTAGATTAGCTTTGCAATTTATTTGTTGGGACCCTGGTTTTTAGAAGTCTTACACCTTAGATCATTGTGGTCTTTAGAGAATTTGTTCAAAAAAACCATTCAAAGAAATTAATTATCACAAAACTAATCTATAGGGAATTTATCTAGAAAAAGTGCTTGGAACATTTGTTTAATGAAATTGTTCATAGGAAATGCTTAGTTCATTTTGGTCTTTGAAAAATTTGTTTGGCACAAGTGTTCATCTCATCTAGGTCTTTAGATATTTTGTTTGGATAAATTGTTTAGTGAAAACATTTGAAATTTTTATATTCAAAAATTTTGTTTGTAAAAAGTGTTTAGCTCATCTAGGGCTTTAGGGAAATTATTCAAGGCTCTTGTCTGGCTCATTTTGGTCTTATAAAAAAGTGTTTGGAACTTTTGTTGGGGAGATTCATTCACCTTAAAAACATTATTTTAATGATATATCCTAACTCCCACATATGGAGAGCCCCCATGGCATGTTAAACTAAATAAAAAAGAGTGACAAAATGATACTTGGTAAAAGGCAATGATGTGAACTCCTATTAATCATTAACAGTGCCTACATCGCATACCCACCAAATGAAGTAGCAAAGTTTGGATTGAACAAGTAAATCAAAGTTATAGATGTTGTAAATTAATGGTACATTAAATGAAAATGAATGCTAAATATATATCAAAGCATTATATACCAATGACATGCTCATTGATCACAATTTAACTTCAAATGTAATTACTTCCCTATTAAGAGATCCAAGTTGCTAACTTGTAAACCAAAACATCATTAACATAGTCAATTAACAATGGCATCCCATCTAATACATTTTAAGTAATATTACCCCCATTAATATTTTTGCTCAAGGATTTGACTGATCACAAGTTTACATTATTTAACCCTGTAGTATTCAACAATGACTATAATAATTATTCAACATTGTGGGAGGTGATTCACTAAGTTGATACGCACACCCATAAAGAGAGATTGATTCCATATCAATTAAAATTGGTCACAGACCTCCTCCACATCAAGAACAAAGGATTTCACTTCAACTCAATAAATCCAGAGGTCATGCCATGCATTAACCTCTTATGATACTTATTCTTCATTGGGAACGTGATTGGAGGTGAATTTTTACACCATTTGGAGCATAAGATAGTTGTGGCATACATCTCAGGGGATGCATTTCAAATGTATCTCTCTCTCCCCATTTGAAATTTTACTTATGATTTACATAGGGTGTACTCATGGAATAAAGAGAAGTCCATTAAGAAAATATTAAGCAGTTAGATGGTTCCCAAGGAGAGCATCAATTTGAAGGAGAAGCAGTTGGTGCTAGTGACCAAATTCAAGATGGTAATATATATTGGGATGGACCTATTGAATAGGTTATATGTATATCCCATCATCATATTCCTCCATCTTGATTGGATTATATTTCTATAATTATTTATGAACTTAGATTTGACATTTGCTCTAGGTGATTTGATTAGTGCAATGTTATGGGAACAGGTATTATACAAAGATAAGAGACCCTAAGGATTCCATTTCTACATCATGTCCTACCTTATTGATGTTTTTATTGGCATATTTTATATTCAAAATGGGTAAATCTAGATCCCAGCTCTAAACTTTATCAAAAATCATATATGTGATTCATATTCCATAATGCATATATACGCATACACCTAGAACATCAAACGCATTATAGAGGATGTCTACCCCCAGGTACATATGACTATCCATGAGTCCCCACTACTTAGGATATTAAAAAAAAATTGGATACATTGTTGATCAAGGGAGATTACTAGTTACACTTAGACTACACTATAATTATGATCATAATCTATAAGGTAGCACCCCTACACCTCCTAAAATATGTGCTCAAAAAATTGGAGGAATGATAAATTGCATACCAATTATGGTGGGGAATAGTTGAGGATATGAAAAATAAGATTAACTCCTTTCATATCTCCCACCTCATGATTGGGATAATGTGTTATTTGAATTGAAAACACTTATATGAAGATGGTAGGTATACAGAGTATTACTCACTAACTACACTACCACATAGGGACTGGGATCCATATGGATAAGTATAGAAACACATAAATTACCTTGGTATTACCTACCATAATTATACCTATGATCACGATTTCTTATTTCTCAATGCTAAGGATGATGCCCAAATTAAGAAATGGGCATAAATAGTCATGCTAGTCAAAGACCTCTTGAAAATCATTCAAGGGCAACATTTTATCTCAATTATAGATGTATAAACTAGACTCCCACTAGATAAAACATGGGATACCTTATATTTTTAAGTTAATAATCCCTTTCATCCATTAAATGATCAATTTCAATCCTCATAAACACCCCCTGCATCACTAAAAGATATAAAAAAAAAGGAGCTAGGAGTGTCTGATACTTCACTTGGGGGAGTACATAATGGCCCCATTTTTCTTCATGCTTAAAATTCTAAGGGACCTACCTATCCAAGTGATACATCAATCTTAAAGGTTTTTGTTATTGTTACATCAACCAAAACCACACAAGATACACCTTCCATAACTAGGAAAACAACTATTTGTTATAAAAGGAAGTCGAGGACTCACCCGCCCCCATAGAGTCTTGTTATTGAGGCACCATTAATAGAAGAGGAATTAGGAGAGGAATATAGAGGTGAATCCATGGGTGAGGTTGAATATATTCAAAGATATAATATTATAAGCCTCTAAGACACAAATGTAAAATCACCATTACATGAAGAACTATCATGTAAGCAAGAAGCCCTTTCAATTTTCACTACTCTTGTTGTATCTTGTATTTCTCATTTTACAATTAATTCATTTGATTCTATATCCCTCAATTTTATTGGTCCTCTTCCCCTTTTGGTACTAAAATTAGAGTTTGTTTCTTCTTAGCCAAGTGCCCAACCAACTCTTCTTATTCCAAAGGTAGAGAATACTCCCTCTACCCCTATTGTTCCTACTCGCCCAACTATTCTACCTTCTTCAATTGTATCTTTTGTGTCTATTCCTATTTTTTCTACTATGGTTTCTTCCACCATTATCCAAACTCCCCCAAATACTAATAGAAAGGCAACCAAGAAGGTCAGGGGAGTAATAGCAAATCCTCAACTTCATGTTTTATCTACTCAATTGGGTTTACCAGTGCCTCCCCATAGTTCCTCTTAAGACACTACTATGGTAATAGTGAATAAGGATGAAAATAAGAATCCAATTTATATAGTCCACCCACTACCTCAATATGGTGGAGTGGACTGGTCTAAAATAATTTGGCCTTCACTTCTTGATCCACTACTTAAAGAATATTTTAAGCAATCTTCAGGAGAGTTGTTGGGTGAGAGTATAGTTCAAGAAACTCAACCCATAGATATAACCTAGTTAGTCCTCTCACAATGGGCAAAAAATATGTAATCAAAGGCTTCTCAAAGGTCTAATCTTATAATTATAGATTTTACCATATTAAGCTCTATATTTGAAAAATGTACAGGGAGTATACAAAGGGTAAAGAAGAGAAAATTTGAGGATGAGACTAGAAAAGGGGTCAGTTTAGAAGAAATACATGATGTATTTACCTTGTATAAAATAAAGAAAATAAAATTTGAGTAGTCCCCATACATTGAGGATTTCAAATATTATTTGAAACCCATAAGGATGCTCTGGTTGAGATTCATGAAGGAATTGAAATAGCTAGAAAGGAGTTGGATAAATATTTAGAACAAATAAAAGAATAATAGTAAATTATACATGTTCCTATATAAATAGAGACAAATGTGAAAAATGTAGTATCTAGATTGTATAATATATTTGAGGCTATTGCTATAATGAAAGATGAGTTACCATCTCATATAGTTGAAACTACCAAATTGTTTAATTCTTTGAAATAAAATGAAAATAAGTTGAAATTCCTTATTATTTATATAATTAGTAAGACATATGCCCACCTTAATTTGATGGCACCATTAGAGGCTACTAATGCCATCAATTTGGTAATCATTAGGACCTAAGAAGTTAGAGAATAGATCACATCAGCTAAGGTAGTAATACTTAAATATGCAGAGCATAAAACCCTCATTTTACATATTTTATAAGAATTAAAGCTATTGAAGGTAAGGGACTCCATGGGTAGACTCATTAGCAAGGCCAATTTTTATTAGATCCTTCGTTAGGCTTCAACAAACTTCAAGTAGAGATTAAAATCAATGACATTGGTAGAAATAGAATCTGAGTTGAATTTTTCAAGGAAAAAAATCATGGAGGTAGAAATATTCAAAATTAACTTTAGAAATACTAAGGCTGAACATGCAAGGCTTAGTGAACAATTCAATAGGGTGAATAGACATCCATTTCTAAATATGGAAATTATTAGGTACCAACATGACATTGTCAATAAACACTTTTAGTGTTGGAAGAAAAAATAAAGCTAACACTTCAACTTCTAGTTTAGCACAAGCTACAACTTCAATGCATCCAACAACTAGCAGTGCCATGAAATTACCTAACAAGTATTAGTTAAAGGCTGATTTTGTATGAATCATGTAGATAAAACTAATCCTTGTACTCATGGTTTATTTATACTTAGTACATAAATGTAAATTTTTTTTGGACTATTTGTAAGCATGCACATGTTGCATTACATTGTATAGGCTAACTTATCTTGACATAATTGTAGTTGACTATGAACATGCACACATGCAATTTTGATGCTAAAAATAGAACTAAGATTATACTTTCATAATGTAACTATGAGTTTCAAATTACTTGGAGGATGAGGTGAACCCTCCCCAAATCTATATATTCATGTAATTACATATCCCAAAAGGTTGCAAGTTTTATCAATATAAGAAAAAATCATTTTTTATTGTCATGCAACTATGTTGGTGTTATATCCTTCCATCTCTGTGTTATTGAGGTTTTATTTTCTTGGTTTTATTAATTTATTAATTTGAAGTGTGAAAAATCTATGGATAATTTTGGTTGTTATCATTGATGTATGTTAATCCTAGATGTCCAAAATCTATTTAAAGTTAATAGATTCCACTGATTTTAAGCAATTGGTTAATATGTGTTAATATTCTAAAGTGTGTAGGAGTGTTTTCTCTCTAGTATAGTCTTCTAAGTGTGTGTCATAGCTTCCTTAGAAACCTTTATAGTCTAAGATATAATCTCCCAACTAAGGGTGTGCAATATCAACTCTAAAAGGATCAACTTTCAATTGATACCACTAAGTTTCCTATACCATTTCCCCTAGATTGCATAACTATGTTTTTTTTTATGTGAAACAACTATAAACAATAAGCATTAATCCTAGAAAAACTTGTCCAAAAAGGAACCAAACTAGGAAGTGATCCCTTGAGACCACATAACCTTATTTTTTACTCTACCCTTCCCTCCTTTTTTAAGTTTATTTTATTGAGACCTACCCACTCTAGAATACATACCACCCATCCATCCAACTCACTTAGGTTTTGATTTCTTTAATAGGATTAATTTAACTACAAATAAACCTAGTTAATAACCTACATGTTCATCCTACTATTCTACCTCAACATTGTTTAACCTATACATGTAACTCATGTCCTAAAGTGGATTTTACCTCTATCTATATTTTAAAGTGTTATAGGCTACATTGTTAAAAATTTTGATGTGCATGAGACCCACATCAACAAGTCTAAAATAATGATGGATATGTATGTGTTTTATGCATATGTAAAGGCTTATGTTTTATTTAAAAGAAGATGAATGCGAATATCTATGTCTAAAATATCAAAATATTTAATTTGTTTCTCATATTTGGTATCAATTTGTTATATTCATGATTCAATTATTTTAATGCTTTTTCCATGTCATTTTCTTTGATTTATGTTTGACCATTATATTTGATCCTATAGGCTTCATATTTAAATTTAAGCCATTTATTTAGACATGTGTCCTTATCAAGGAATTTGAACCCTCCACCAAAGCATAATTCATAAAAGACAAGCCCAAACTAGTGAAACATAAAATATCATTTGTAAATCATGAAGCACAAGGAATGGAGGGTGGGCCAAAGTTTGTATGCAATAATAAAGAAGATACATGAGACAAATTTTAACCAATGAGAAAGTGGCATATGGTAATTACTAGATGGGATGATGAATCCCAAAGTAATTTGTTGGTGATTAAATAATGATGATATGGACTCTAATTTAAAATCATGGGCATGCCTCTGGATCTATCAAAAAGTCAAGATCCTTAACTACATTTCCTTAATCAACAATGAATGTTTGTAACTACCCCATCAGTGGGTTGAGTTTGCAATCAAGGGAGGGGGATGGCATCATTATGTATATATTATTTTTTGAGGGCATTTTTATGGGCTGGAATTTTTTATGATTAGAGGATGTTATGCCTAGAGGGCTCTATGTGAATTTTAATAGAGACATATAAAATGAGACATACGTTCATGCATTTTACTACTTTCTATAATAATGTCTCCCCTTATCATGTTTTAGTCTTGTTATTATAAAATTGTTTTCTCACATTTAGATGATTGTAATAACGTAGTATTATTAGTCAAAATGTATATCTTGATATTTAAAAGGTTTTTAAGATTTTAAATCCATCTCCTACACATGTATATGGTGGTCATGGTATTTTCTCTTATATATTAAATTTCCTAAACTCTCACACCATCCTTGAGTTGAATTTTTATTAAGTCTGGCTCAGCCAAAGATTGGTTTCAGTGGGTGTCCTCAATCAAACATTGCAAGGAACATTTTATGTCTTATCAAGATTTTTATCTCTTTACCCATTCTCTTTTGCATTTTATTTATAATGATGAGTTAAAATAGGTTAAAATTAATATGAATATGCATGCTTATCATGGTTACTTAATTATATTTATCATTTTTTAATATTTGTTGAATATATACAAGTGATAAATCTATTTGGAAATTAGTTATTTACTTGTTGGGCTTATCTTTAAAAATTGTGATTTCCATTTGAGGCTAGGCCTTGTGAGCACTATCTAGGGAAATTCTTGCCTCTTCTTTAACATCTAAGTTAAATCTATCATAGATGTTTAGTTTTTTAAAAAGGCCCCTTGAAATAAAATGGTAACACATCAACTTTTTGAGTGAATGTCATCATACCAAGACCTAGTACATATAGACCTTAAGGAATTATTTTATTTTTGGATCTTCTTCCTTTAGGAGAGGTAGAGTATTAAAAAAACCCTACCTAATTATTATTGTGTAAAAAACACCATCACATGAATGGTGCTAGAAGGAAGGCCACCCCATGAACATAAAATGAGTCACATCCTAAGTTTGATCTAAGAGATTTTATAAATATTCAATTCCACTGGACTAAGTTGTCTCTTAATATGAAAATTAGGAGGATAAACACTCAATTGAATGTTTTTGGGGACAAATTTGAGATCTTAGAAATTAATGATCATAAAATACCAAAATAAATAACTAACAATGAAAAATAAAAGGTTAATCCCATTCAATCAGTTGGTAATTCACCAACAATAATAAACACTCCTTTTGTCAATCTATTTATCATCCCCCAACTTGTACCAATGTCCAAACCCATGGCTTGGCTTAGAAAAGGTAGATGTCCTATGAATGTTCCAAGGATTGTGCATGACCTACCAAATATTTTGTCCCTAAGTTCATAATCAAAGGACATCAAATAGTTGAAGAGCATATACATGCATTCAAATATGCCCTTATCATAATGTAGGTGAAACATGAGGATGTTGCCTATAGGTTGTTTCCTTACTCATTAATATAAGATACTTATGCTTGGTACCTTGTTAAACCACTTGGGATGGACTATAAACCATCTTTGTAAGCCATTTTAGGTTCCCCATTGACCCTGTTATTTTATACAATCATTTTTTAGTTACTAAGAGAGAACCAAATGAACTGATGATCATGTTATATTCTTAGTTCCATAAACTATACCAAAGGTTGAATCTCCCCTACAAATTAATAGAAGGCCATACCTTCTAGACCTATTTGAGGAATTTGAATCCTTTGACATAAATTTTCCTTAGAAGAACCCTATCTACATTTACCTCCCTATCATTAGCCATAATGAATTTATGAAAATAAAACACTAGATGGTACCTTAAGGATATAACATAGGTGATTTACTGTCTTTAGGAAAACTATGAGCTTATAACTAGGTCCCCATGATTAATCAAGCTCTCAGTCAAGGCACCCCATTAATAAACCCCATCCTAGGAACCTTGTACTGAAGTATTAACAAAATAAATAACCTAACAACAATGAACTACATGTTTGGTGGTTAACCCTATGTACCTCTAAACCATGCTTTTATATAAACATCTAATAATCATCTTTTTCTAGTTTATTATAATAGCATAGTTGTCATACCAGTTATTGGTAGCTTTGTTATATCTAGTCGCCACCATTGGTAGTACCCTCATTCTTGAACAATAAAGTTGATACCAATAACACCCTTAATCTAGTATATCCTACTAACCCAACATTTTTAAATGATAATTCACACGTGAATAACCTACAATAGCAAACTATGAGTCAACTAAATGGAGGCATAGACTCCAAGGTAGGAAATTTAAGGCAAATGGTCCAACTCTTATCCAATTATGTGATTAATTTGAATAGTCTAGGACCTTAGAATTCAAATAAAAATGCAAATAACTCATCTCAAGGTAAAAATTTCAAATTTAAAAGTTATAATAGACAATGAAACACCTGGCCTAATAATGGGAATGTGTTGAGTCCTCTAGATAGTGACAATTAGAATAGAAATAATGCTTCATGTTTAGTGAATTTCACAGACTTAGCTTTAGACACTTGGTGTAAAATGCATAACACAAACAACCATGCACAAAATAATTATGTTTAGTTTATAGCTGACTTTAACATCTTCTAAAAAGAGGTAGATAACATGGAAATAATGCCTACTCTAGGTGATAATCTAAACCAAGATGGAGGAATCCTAAGAACTACTTTGGTATTGGAGACCTATGAATTTCCATTTGAGGATTAAAATGAGTTAAAAGTTAATTTGGATGAGATCCATGATTTCATATAGTTATAAAGGGTGAAAAATTATCAACTTAAGAATAAATTAACTAATCCTTTGAATATCTCTACTCATCCGAGCAACACTCAAGTTTCACTTGATGTGAACTCAAATGATAATCTTCCCCCACCTAAAGGACCCCCCGTATCTTACTAGTTGAAGAACTATGTGGCACATACTCCACCTAGAAAGTAGCAAGAATAAGCCAAGCTTAGATATGGCATTATGGAAGATTTGAAGAAAACCAAAGCTAACATTACTATGCTTGAATTGTTGCAAATGTTTAATCAAAAGGAGTTACTTTTAAAAGAATTTTATAATAATAAGGATAAAGAATCTGTGAAAATGTTTGATGCACATGTTGATTTATTTAATAAAAAATGAGACTCCACCCTTTCTCCTAACATTTATGATCTTTGAAAATAACTTATAAAATTTATTGGTTGATTCAAGTACCTCTAGGAATATTGTGCCATATAATATTTGCCAACAGTTGGGTCTTACACCTACCAAATCCAATCATAATGTAGTCTAACTAGATAAAACATAGGTGAAGTTAGTAAGGGAACTAAATCATATACACATGTAATTATCTTTAGACCCAAGGATTTAGCAATTCATTGATATCTAAGTGGTGGATATCCCTTATACTTATGGTATATTACTAAGTAGGGACTGGTTGAGGACACTCTATAGTTATATGGAAACTAATTTTTCTCACATATGGATACCATGGCATGATCTACCTAACTGTATCAAAATTGAGTGAGAACACAAGATGTCACATATGATTATTGAGTATAATATAATAAATGAGGTCCTCTATGAAGAGTTATAAATGGGAGTTTACTTGGTGTATAAAGAAGAAAAGACCCATGACATCCTCTCTATTAACATGCTTGATGTGTAGCAAAATTTAGAATTAGACTAGTTGGATGAATAGGACTTTTATTATTCCTTAGAGATGGTTTCATTTAAGGATGTAGCTCTAGCATGTGAGAATTTGAAATAGAATGACTTAATTGGGAATGAATAATTTTTATGCTCTTCACCAAATAAAATAATCATTTTGGATAACTCTATCTTATTGCTCTCATAAAATAATTATCAATAGCACCTTCATCAGATAAAGGACCCTCACAAATCAAGAATCAAAATAGGTGCTCAATCAAAAATGAGAAAATACACCAAGAATTTAACATTACAACTGCAGTCCCCTTGAAAAGACCAATAACATGTTCTAGTGATAGAACATGTTATAGCATAGTAAAATAAAGCTTATGGAAATTGAAATTAGATGGTTCTAATTACAAAAGTAGATGTAGTTTTGGAGTAGAATTGTTTAATCCAATATGTAATTCCTACCTAACTACATATTGCTTACAATTTGCTTATACAAATAATGTGGCTAAGTATGAGACATTAGTCCATAAACTTTAGTTCACATTAGGAAATAAGGTGAAGAACATTAGAGTATTAGGTGACTTATAATTAGTGATTAAACAAGTGATGAGCTAATATTCATGTAATGATAAGTGTTTTTAAATATATCAAAACCAAGTCTGAAACCTAGTAGAATATTTTGATGCATTTAGAATTCAAACTCTACCCAAACAAAAGAACTACATAGAAAATGCACTAGCCACTATTGCAAGTACTCTTGACCTATTTCTAATTAAATAATGATAATATTCTCAATAGGGATGGTCTCTACTCCCTCAACCCCTGATAATATCACAAATTTTCAAGTTTTTAATGATGACCAACACATCTTATATTTCATCACCAATACAGAGTAATTTTCTAGTTAGATTATTGATGAAGATGGTCAAGAAGAATTTTAGCTAGATGAGGAAGGTACCCTAAATCTAAAGACAAATAACATACCCAATGGGATGATCTCAATTGAGAGAATATTTAATGAGGATTATCAAAATGAAAAGGAAAATTCAACCCTTATAAAAGGCATATCACATGAGCATTTCACCCTAGGTAATATAAATGATGCAAAAAATGTATTTTTAGGCATAGCTAGTACCCCAAAAGAGAAGCAAAAAATGGAAAAAGATCTTAGAGATTTAAAAGATATGATTGCATGGAGCTAAAAAGATTTGAAAGTCTTCAAAACCTCCATGTTGATGCACACCATCCCCCTAAATCCAAGATTCAAGACCTTTTATTAAATATAAAGGCTATTTAATCCCCTAATTGAGCCACTAATCTTTAAATAAGTGAAGAAATTACTTGTAGCAAGAATCATATTTTTAGTTAGGTACTCCACTTAGGTTATAAATTTGGTACAGGTGAAGAATAAGGATAGGAAGATTAGATTTTTTGTTGATTTATGCAACTTGAATAAGAAATCTGAAAAGGAAAATTTCCCCTTTCCCTCATTATATGAAGTTTTAAAAATTGTGAATGGATCTCGGATGATTTCCTTCTTATATGGATATTCTAGTTATAATCAAGTAGTATTCAGCTATGAGGACCATATCAAAACAATGTTCATGACCAAGTGGGGCAATTTCACTTATAAGAGAATGCCTTTTAGCCTCATCAATATAGGGGTTATATTTCAAAGGGCCACGAATATAGATTTTAAAGACATTATGGTCAAATCTATTGTGGTATACATGGAAGACTTGACAATCTTATCTAAACACAGAGTGACCATGTCAAATATTTGAGGAGAGTATTACAAAGATGCAGAGATCATATTATCTCACTTAACCCAAAGAAGGGTATATTTGGGGTCATTGATGCAAAGCTATTAGGACATATCATTTTAGATTGGGGTATATAAATAAACCCTGAGATAATGTAAACTATTCAAGAAATCCCATTTATTGGCATGAAGAAGGAGATGAAATCATTTTTGGCAAGATCAATTTCAAGAGGAAGTTCACTCCAAATTTGTAGAGATAGTTAGACCATTAAATAACATGCTCAAGAAAGAGGATAAAATTGAATGGATAAGTTAAGAACATGAATATTTCACCAAGATCAAAGAAGTAATTATACACAAACCAATGTTGATCATCCCTAATTACACGTAGCCTTTTTATATTTATTCCTTCACTTCAAAGCATTCCACCACTATTATTTTAACATAGATAAAAGGAATTGGCTATGAATGACCTATTTCATTTATGATCACCCTTTTGAGTAATGTAAAATTAAGATACACTATTATGGATAAGCAATCTTTTACGTTAATCAAAGATGCTAATAAATTTTGTCATTACATATTACATAGTAAAGTATTCATTGTTTTGTTGGACCTAGTTGTCAAATCCATGTTAATTAAAAATGAATTATGTGAGTAAAGAGGTAAGTGGAAGACTATCCTTTAAGAGTTTGACCTAAAACTTGAGTTAATGATTATTGTAAGAGGACAAGGACTCAAAATAACTTTGGTGGAATCAGATATGCAAATCACTTGCCATAAATATAAGATTAAGACATCACCAATGATGATTGGTATAAAGATGTACTCCATTATTTTATTCACAATGAGTTCCCTGATAATTTTAAATTTGCATAAAGAAGGGTATTGTGCTTGAATTGTAGCCACTTTATGATAAAATCTAGCATGCTCTATAGAATCAACCACCAATGCATTTTTATGAGGTGTCTTCATAGAAATGAAGTAGAATGCATGCTTAGTGATTTTCATGGAAAATATGGGATTGGGCATGGTTTAGGTGATACCACAACCCACCAAATACTGAGAGTGGGATATTATTGGTTGCATCTCTTCAAATATGCACATTTACATGTTTGAAACTACCATACATGCCAAACAATTGGACATAGAGAATGTACCCCAATAATGTTTTTGCTACGTGTATTTGAAGCTTGATCATTTGTAAAGTGGGGACTATATTTTATGGGAGTGATCAACAAGAATTCATCTATATGACACAAATTCATTCTCATAGCCACTAACTAATACACTCATTATATTGAGGCTCAACTAAATAATTTCATGACTGATGTAGTTATCCAATTTTTAGAGGAGTACATCATCACAAGGTTTGGTGTGCCTTATACACTAATATGTGATAATGGACCCACTTTCTCTTCCTTAAAATTCTTGGAATGAGCATGCAATCACCAATTAATCCTCAAATTATTTTCTAAGTATTTTCCATAAGGAAATGGACTAATTTAGTCCACTAATAATAATATAATAAACATGATTAAGAGGACACCGGATAAGAATTCTAGGAGTTGGCATAATGTCTTAAAATTTACATTGTGGGATGATGGGACTAGAACTAAATAATATTTAGGCACTCCTCATTACCACTTATTTTATGTCCAAAAATTTATTTTTTAATTAACTTAAATATTCCTACCTTGTAATTTATGACTGATTATTTGGGAACAAATGACGAAGTAAAGGCCAACCTTTTGAATACTATGTACTTAGATGAAAAATGTGATACAACCTTCAATAAACACCAAGGTATTATCAAAATTTGGTTTGGAAAATGATCTAAATCAAAATCATTTTGGGTCTCATACCTTATCCTTATATGGGACAAGACTCATGAACAAAAGGGACAACGTAAAAAAATTGATGTCTTATGTCTAGGTCCCTATGGGGTCTCCAAAATCATGGGAAAGAATGATTTTTGACAAAGGTGTTTAACTTGTGAGGATTTCCCATTTCCCGTCAATGGCCAATTCCTTAGACACTACTTTTCATGTCTCTTTATTTTAGGTTTTCTTTTCTTGCTTTCTATTTGTTTGCTTTGTTTTTTAGTGCTTAGTTGAACCTATTGTTTTGACCTAAGGGTTCCCCTGCTTTGTCAAATTTTGATAAATGGATGGCTTGTATGTACACAATACTAATTGCATTCTTTTTCTTTAATGTAAAAATTATTTTTTGAATGCTTGCATAAACTTCTATATTTTCTTTGTATTTTTAGAATGCTGAAGTCCAATGATTTAAAACAAAACACATGGATTTATAAAGGCCTCTATTATTGTTTAAAGGTCATAAAATGCATTAAATGAAATAATTAAAGGTAAATAAGTGTATCACTACTTTAATTATAATTTGTCTTATTTTTCATGATCTTTTTTATTTTTTATTCAACCCATGGCTTGTTCCCCAACCCTCCATGGATGGAAAATTAAAATATATTTCAAAAGAAGTTGAACTAAAATGAAAAAATTGAAAATTCTCCTTAAAATGGTGATCTTGGCAACCTCCACCATGGAATTTTCAACCTAGTTGTAAATAGAACAATGCCTTCAGTAAGGACCATATATATCTTTATTGAGGATATGAACACCTAGATACTAGTAGAGTGATTCCCATGTCATTCCTCCCTTAAGCCAAATTATAAAATATATCCCCTTTCAAAAGTTTTATCATTTGGGCAAATCTGATTTATTTTGTGTGTAAATTAATTTAAATACTCAAATAGCACACACACTAATGGTCTTTAGGTAGAATTATAGCTTAGTATGTCATGTGTTAGAGAAAAATGTTGTGCCTTCATGTTTTGGTTTTACCTTGGATGAGTGCCTGCAACCAATATCTATATTTAGATGAGAATATGAGATTCTAAATTTTTTAGATACTCAAGAGTATCTCCCAACATGAGTCACCATTTATTGTTGCTTCCACAACACACCCCATTTTTAGACTAAAAATAGAGATCCTCCTTTTTCTTGGTTGATATAAATGTTACTACATATAGTATAAGGGATTTTTCATGTTTGAGAGTTTTCTTAGGAGTGTGTTTTTGCATCTTTATGAATGGTTAAATCTAAAAAATGTATGTGCTTATTATAGGCTTCATGAATAAATCTTGAGTTAAGAAATTTTCAATTTCAAGATTAGGCTAATCAGTTGTGTTAGGTCTTAGTTTATTTTATCATTTCAATAGCCCATATATCTTTATATTTTTAGGGAAGAATTTATTTCTAAGTTATTTCAAACTCAACTCGACTGAACCTTATCCATTGAGATCAAGTCCCTAAATCTTGAGTCTTGGTGACTTGGGTGAGTACATGGCATGGTGTCACCCAAGTCACCAAATTTGATCTTTTCCAAGCTCATAGTTAGTTGAGGCAAGTTGAGCAAGCTCAAAATAATCTAATTCCAAGATAATCAAGTCAAGTCAACCATATCTTAAAAATCTAAGCTTGATGCCTTAGCCATTTTTATTTATTCAAAATCTAGGCCTTGAGTCTTTTATTCCCCCTAGACCTTTGCATGTGTTGATATCAAATCTTTTCAAAGTTATAACCAGTCTAAAAAGTTTCTAAGTTCAAAAAAATACTAAGTTAAATTTTCCCTACCAAACCTCAAGATCATGCCATGTGGCATGATCCTAATAACCTAGGATGATGAGAAATTGATCAAAATTTTAATAGTTATGAGGCTTTGAGGGCCTAAGAAGTCACCATGTGGAGATGTCTTAAGATCCCAAGAACATGGAGACTAAATTTATTTAAGTAATGAACTCAAAGGTTTGGATTGCAAGAAGGATGCCATGTAGTATTATCATGTGTGCCAAAACTAAAGACCCAACCTGATGAGGGGCTACTGCATGACACCTTGATGCCATCAACATTAATTTGAGCTTAAGTTTGATGGTCATATAAACATCACCAAGTTGTAAACCTTAAACCTCTGGGCTAATAACAATGTGCCACATGGCACATGGCAGGTTGGTCATCACAAACGACAAAATTATAGAAGGCCTGAAGAAAATGTTGATCAATTAAATGATGAATTTCCATTGACCAAGTGGTATTCATAAAAATTGTGTTCTAGTTTAGAAGATTTGGTCTAAAATAATGATGGATTTATATGTGTTTTACACATATGGAAAGGCTTATGTTTGAGTCGAAAGTTTATTAATTCCAATGTTTATGTCTAAAATAGAAAAATCTTTCACTTATTTCTTACATTTTGTCTAAATTGGTTATATTCAAGATTAAATCATTTTAATACTTTTTCCTTTTATTTATTTGTATTTATACTCAACCATTTTGTTCGATCTTGTAGGGTTCATCTTTCAATTTAAGACATTAATTTGCATGTTTATCTTCATCAAGGAATATGAACCCTTAGCCAAATCACAACACATAGAAGACAAGCTTGGATTAGTTAAACATAAAATATCATTTGTAAATCATTAAGCACAAGTAAATTAGGGTGGGATAAAGTTTTTATGCAATAATGAAGAAGATAATGAGATGACTTCAAACCAATGAGAAAGTGACAAATGATAGTTGCTATATGGGATGGTGGATCCCAAAGTAATCAACTAGAGATCAAAGAATTATGGTGTGGTCTATAACTACAAATCATGGGCACACCTATGGATCTATCAAAAAAGTAATACCCCATTTGCATTACCTCAATAAAAAAATGAATTTTTGTAACTAACCCATTAGTGCATTGAGTTGGCAATCAAGGGAGGGGGTTGGCCCTTTCATGTATATATTATTTTTTTATAGCCTTTCTCTAGTATAGAATTTTTTAGGATTATAGGATGTTTTACCTATATCAATATTTTTGAATTATAATAGAGACATATATACTAGACATAATTTCATGTATTTTATTTCTTTCTAGGATAATCTCTCTCGTTGTCTTATTTAGTCTTACTATTACAAAATTATTTTCTCACATTTGGATGATTGTAATCACTTAGTACTATTAGTCAAAATTTATAAATTGATATTTGAAATTTTTTTAAGATTTTAAATCCATCTCCTATGCATGTATATGGTGGTCATGGTATTTTATCTTATCTAATTAATTTATCAGACTCTTGCACCATCCTTGGGTTGAAGTTATCCTAGGTTTGGCTCAACCAAGGATTATTTTTAGTGGGTGTGCTTAATCAGACATTTCAAGGAAGATATTCCATCTCAATAGGATTTTTATGTCATTACCCCTTCTCATTTACATTTTATTTATAATGATGAGTTAATCTAGGTTGAAATAAATCTTAATATGTGCACTTATCTTGGTTGTTTAATTTGATTTGTCACTATTTAATCATTATTGAATATTTACATGTGATAAATCTATTTAGAAATCAATTATTTACTTGTTGGGTTTATCTTAAGAAATGGTGGTTTCCATTTAAGGCTAGGCCCTATGAGCACTATTTAGAGAACTTCCTACCTCTTCCTTAATATCTAAGTTAAAGATATCATAGATATTTTTTTAAAATTCCCCTTTAAATGTAATGGTATTACATAAACCTATTGAGTGAATGTCAGCATACCAAGACCTAGTACATATAGACCTTAGGGAATAATTTTCTTCACAAGATCTTCTTCTTTTTAGGAGAGGCAAAGTCTTAACAAAAACCTACCTAATTTTTGTTGTGTCAAAAACACCATCAATAGATTTAATAGGTGGGCCTCTACCTAGTAATTTTCTCCCATATAATCAATCATAAACTGAAAGGTAGGAATCTTTAAGTTAACTATAAAAATAAGGTGTTGTCCATAGACTAAGTGGTAAGGAGAAGTGCCTAAAGCTACTTTATTTTTAGTCCTATCAATCCACAATGCAAATTTTAAGATGTCATGCCAACTCCTAGGATTGTGTTCCAACATCCTCTTAATTATGTTTATCAAATTCTTATTAGTGGATTTAGCTAAACCATTTCTTTGTAGATAATAATTAGAAGATAATTTTAGGGTTACCTAGTGATTATATGCTCATTCCATGAATTATAAAGAGGATAAAATGGATCTATTATCACATCTTCGTACATAAGGCATTCTAAACCTTATGATGATGTGTTCATCCATGAATTGGATAACTATGTCAGTTGTGAAATTATTGAATGGTTGAGTCTCATCCTAACGAGTGTAGTAGGTTATGACTGTGAGAATGAATTTGTGGTTTATAGATGAATTCTCTTTGATTATTCTCATAAAATCTAGTCCTCACTTTGTAAATGGTTAAGCTTCAACTACTGATAGTAAGTGCATCACTGGAGTATGTTCCTTATGTGTAGTTGTTTGGCATGTAATGCAATTTCAAACATGTAAATGTGCATCTTTGAAGAGATACAACCAATAATAGCATGATATCAATATATGGTGGGTTGTGGTATCACTCGAATCATTCCCCATCCTATATTTTCTATGAAAATCATTAAGCACATATGTTTCTTCATACCTATTAAGACACCTCATATAAATTCCTTCATGGTTCCTTCTATAGAGCACACCAAATTTGACCATAAAGTGGTTTCTTTTTAACTGTGATTCCCTTCTCTATGTATAATTTTAATGATCAGGGAATTCATTTTTAATCAAATATTAGACTACATATTTATACCAATTATCATTTGTGATGTCTTCAATCCTATATTAATGGAAAGTGATTTGAAAATTCAATTCCACCATAGTTTTTTTAAGTCCAAGGTCGATCTCTTGACATATAATCATCCACTTTCCTCTTCTTTCATATAATTCATTGGGCATTAACATGGATTTAACTTCTACATCATGTGCAATAACAAAGACTTTACTACATAATATATAATGATGGAATTTCTTGGCAGCCTTGATTAACACAAAATTTTACTTATCCTTCATGTGTATCTCAATTTTTTATTTTTCAAAGGGGAACTCATAAATTAAATAGGTCATCCATCTCTCTCCTTTTATTCATATCAAAAAATAGTGATCGAATGCTTTGAAGTGAAGGAGTAAATATAAAAAGGCTACATGTAATCAAGGTTAATCAACATTTTATTGTGTATGGATTAAAGTTTCCTACACTTCACTTATCCATTAAATTTCAATTCCCTTCTTGAGTATGTTATTTAGAGTTCTAACTATCTCTAAAAATCCATAGATGAACTTCCTCATGAAATTAATCTTGTTGAAAAATGAATTCAGATCCTTGTTTGTGTCGGGCAATGATATTTCCAAGATAACTTAAAATCTCTCAAGGTATAATAATATACCTCATTATAAATTATGTAGCCTAATAATTTCCCTTTGGTGACTCCAAATATACACTTCTTTGGGTTCAAGGATATCCCATGGTATCTGTACTAATGTAACACTTTTTTCAAATCATTTACATGATTTTCCCTTATTTTAGAGAACACTGCCACGTCATCCATATATACCACAATAAACTTACCCCTAAGGTCTTTGAAATTTATGTCCATGACCATTTGAATGACTATTTGAAATGTAGTTATGACAGTGATGAGTCCAAAAGGCATTATCTTATAAATGAAGGTGCCCCACTTGGTTATGAATATTGTTTTAATTTGCTCCTCATAGTTGACTATAACTTGATTATAACTAGAGTAATCATCTAATAAGGACATAATTTGATATCCATTCACAATTTTTAGAACTTTGTATAATGAGGACAAAGAGTGATTATATTTTTTAGATTCTTTATTCAAATTTTTTAAATCACCACAAAGTCTAATTTCCATATTATTCTTCTTTATTGATACCATGTTTACAACCCATGTGGAGTGCCTAAATGGAAATATGAATCTTGTTTTAAGCAACTTTTACACTTCTTTAAATATCAGTGGCTCAAGTAGTGAATTAATTGGCTACCTAAAGGACCTGACTCCCATATTAAGGTGGATTATATGTGTGAATATGTAGGTTTAGAATACTTTTAAATATTTGTAGATCCATGTGATTACATATTTAAAATCCCTCAGGGCTTGTGTCATTTATCGCTTCTCTTTTGGGGTATTGATTATGCCTAGAAGCACATTTTTTGGATTATTGGTATTGCTCAAATTGAAAAATTCATGTGACATGACCATAATAAGGGTAGACTTATCCTTTTCCTTTTGATGATCCATGTCAAATAGTCTCTCAAGTGAGACCATCCCTTTGGGTATGTTATTTGCCTTCATATTCATGGTCATTTCCTCATCTAGATTGAAGTCTTCTCAACCATGCTCATCAATAATTTGATTTGAAAGTACCTTTGTAGTTATTATTAAGTCTAATATGTGTTTGTAATTATTAAAAACTTAGGAATTCATGATATTATTTTAGACTTAAGGGGTATAGACTAGCTCTACTAATAATCTTATCATCTTATAATTAACAATAGAATTAAGAGTACTTGAAATAGCTAGTGCATCTACTATGTAGTTCTTTTGTGTGGGTAGAGTCTGAATGCCAAATGCATCAAAATATTCTATTAGGTTTTAGGCCTAGTTATGGTATCTTGATAAATGTTTATCATTTCATGAATACTAGATCCTTACTTGTTTAACCACTAATTATGAGTTGCCCAATATTCTAATGTTCTTCACCTTCTTTCCCAGGTCAAATTGAAGTCCATGGACTAAAGCCTCATACTCAACCACATCGTTTGTACAATAAAATTGTAGGAAGTATGTAGTTAGATAAGATTCCTCCCTTGGATTAATTAATTCTACCCCAGTGTCAACAACTTTTAGATTTGGATCCATCAAACTTTAATGTCCACAAATCAAATTCTATTGTGTGTTGATGATATGTGTAAGGGAGGCATTATTGCAATGTTAACATCTTAGTGTATTTTATCATCCTTGATTAAACATGTGCTCTATCCTTTAGTTAGTGAAGGCCTCTCAATCATATCTTCTATGTAAGGGGTAGGCATAGGGGTATTTATATTTATCCTTTCCCTATTGGAAAAGCTTGAGATGAACCCTTTACTCCCACTAGGATTGCCTAGCCTTGTGTCTTTATATTTCATTGAGAAAATGCTAAGTCTTTTAGCTAAAAAAGATGTTATGGATAATTAGCCCACAAGAAAAGAAAGGATATAGCTATCGATCATGGTTATTTCACCTTGTGGATAACATAAAAACTCTTCATTTTAACTTTAAACATTACATTTTATATTTTCACATGCTAGAGTAACATTCTAAAATGAGATTAATTTAGGGGAACCATAAAATTCCTCCTCATCTAATAGGTCCAATTCTTCCAATTCTAGATTTTGTTGTACACTGAGCATGTTAATAAAGAGGTTGTCAAGGTTCCTTATTATTTATCAAGTGAGTAAACTCCCATTTCTTATTATTCATATAGTATCTCATTTGTTTAGTTATACTCAGTGATCATATGTGGCATCTTTGGTTCTCACTCAGTTATTATCTAGTTATGAATACCATGCAATGGTAGCCACATGTGGCTAAAATCAATTGCCATTTAACCATTCAATGTTTTTGAATAGTCTTAGCTTAACAACATGTCATAAGCATCTAATATACCCACCACTTGGATATCAATGAATTATTGAATCCTTAAATCTAAGGCTAATTGCATGTGTATATGATTTAATTCCACTCCTAATTTCTATCAATGTGGTTTTTATGCACACTAGTGAACCTTATGAGGTAGCCACTCCTGTTTTAGGATTAGTGAAAGAAATTCACTCCAAGGCATGAGTTATGAGGTATTGGGTTTTGTAAATAATCTATTGGTGGAATGGTGGTGAGAAAAGTAGTGTGTTTACATAGATGGGTTTAGCTATGGATGAATCTAAATTTACTTGATATGGGTGGATTGATAATGGATCTAACCTAATATGGTTCTAACCAAAAAAAACTCAAAAGGAGGGAAAGGTAAGTCAAAAAATAAGGCATGTGGCCAAACAAGATGAAACCTTTCTAATCTAGCTCTTAAACTAGGGGTTAGACAAGTAATCAATAACCAATGTTTTCTCAAGGTGGTATAAACACACCAAAAATCAAGAATAGTTAGGAGTATAAGGAAATAAGAATACAATAAACTTAAGCATATATAATAAAAATTTTCCATGTTTTTAAGATTGTGTTTTCACATATACGAGGGGGATTATGATTAATACTTAAAAGGCATTCAAATTAGCAATATCACAATATGAATAACTATATTGAAAATAAAACTCATGCATAACTAAGAGTCTAAGATATTAGAATGATAGAACTTCTTATAAGATCCATAGGTTGGAGAAGAACCAGATTTGCATATTAAGAATAACTAAATTAAAATCCATAAAATTTATTATTAATCGTAATAGCCAAAATTTTCCTTCCTTTGGGATCGTGAGGATAAAAATATATATAAGCTTTAGATGGGGATGCCTCATATCTCAAGAAAAAGTCTGAAATTACATGTATAAAAATAGAAAAATGTGTCAATTCTCATGCAAAGCATGCATGTATAATGGTTTTTGTCCAAAATAGAATATTAGACTAAAATACAATATATATGTCAAATAAGTTAGGAACTGATAGTTCCAAATTAGTTGAATCATGTAAATAAATATGTATTTAAGGGGGTGATGATGTGACACCACTGTAAGAATAAGATTATAGGGTGATAGTTGTAGAAAATGAAGTGGATGAAAATCTTGTATTAGCTTGAGTTATAGGTGGAACAAACACTATCACTATAGATAAGCCAAAATTTATCTCCAATGTAGTTATAGTAGTGAGTATCAGAAGTGACACATATATTGGCCTTGTCTACATTTACACTAGTGTATATATTAGATATTGAGTACCATGAGGAGGTTCTAATGGTGCCACTACTATTGAATTTATTTATTTTACTACATCCATTGGTAAATATAACACATGGCTACCCTAGAAGTCGATATCAATAGTTTTAAAATCAAGCAAAGACCTTTTAAACAACTACAAGAGCTTGTCCATAAAATTATTATGTGTTACTAATGAAGTGTTGACCTCCACATGAAGTGTCTCAATTACTATAATTTTGTCCCTAACAAAATTCACTAGTTACATAATTTTCTTATTGGTTTTGTAGATTGTGCCTTCAATTTAAGCTTGAAAGCTATAAACTATAGCTCAAGGGAGATTCTAAAAAAATGGGCTTAGGAACTAATTACCCAAGAGAAGTGCTTATCTTAATGACTCTCATATATTTCAAAATAATGACTAATTCTCTCTCTTGATTCACAAATTATTACACCAGAGTTCACATTTCTTGATGTTAGTCAAGCAAGCCATCTCTCTTGGAAATAGTGTAATTTTTGGCCCGTGCAACTTATTTTGTTGTTATTAGGTTTAAGAGGGAATATGACTTATTTATTATTTCTTAGATTATGAAGTGAAGCTTTCCATATATATCCTTAATTTTATTGAATAAGTGAATTATGTCCCCCCACTTAGGTTAGGATGTAGTCTTTGTAGACCCTATTAATTGAATGGTATAATACATATTTTTAGTTTCCCCTTGTAATTTATATATTATCTTATTATGAGCCTAAATAGTGCTCCTATCTTGTGACCTATAAATATATTGGTCATAGCTTTTGAGAATTTGTTTTATTACTCTTCTGGTATCATCTACAAAACTATAAGGATACTCTTTATATCTATCCAAGTCTAAGGGATTTAATTTTCTTCTTTTTGTTAGAGAGAATATATCTTCTCTATTCTAACTCAACCTATTCTCCTTCGACAACCATATACTTTATTTTAACCTTCCTCAAGATATTATTTTGTCTATTAAATTAGAATTTGATTTTTGGTTTCTCAACAATTACTATATCTTCCCTTCCTACTTATTATTGAAGTTGCTTAGTCCATGAAGAAAATTTTAGTGTAACTTGCTACTTCGATTACTTTGTAATAGTAGGGATAGAGTAAGGATATTGTCCTAGAGGATGCATCATTGTGGGGGAAGATTTCCCTAATGAATGGAAAGGAGGTATAGCCTTCCTCTATCTAGTGATCTAATTTTGTGTTGGTGTATGAATGATGTATTTAGTCTTTCCAATTTCCCTATACATTGAAACTATAGGGGAATTTTTCTAAGAAACTTGGCCAATGGGAATCCAAATTATGTAGATAACTACGGGGGTATGGCTTGTGCATAAAAATGAGGTAAACACTAAGATTTCAAAATATACTCCCACTGATATCTCTATGGACTAGGGATTTGGGATAGTTCCACTAAAGAATGAATATATCATTGGGGTGATAAATAGATTTTGAAAGTAATCTATGACTGATGTATATTTAACCCCATTAGTAATAGTAGTAGTAAGAGGACCCATAGTATAAAACTAGGCTATAGTGGATAAAATTATCATTGTAACTACCTCAGGCTTATTTGTTTGGGTCAAATAATGTACAAAATGAATAGTTCTACCACAATTGAGGAATTTATCAAATAATGAAAGACTTTTTTACTAATAATTTGAGAGGGGATAGTTGGGGCAATTATTGTTGTAATTATCACCACTATAGCCTAACATGGAGAGCACGAGGGTGTTTTTGATGATATCCCCTATATTGAGGTTTTTAGTTTTGACTTTCCATCCCCTTCTACACCTCCTTCTATATATGATAACAACTTAGTAGGCACTAAACTAACATTTTATCATCAATATCCTCATATTCATCTAATATCTTAGTTCCTCTAGATTGAATACTTTATTTAGTTATCCATTCATCTTATTCATTTGTTTTAATTGTCTCATCAAATGATTATATTTACTCAATGTTTGTATTAGAAACCCATTCTTCTTCAATTAATCATATTTTGACTTCTTATTTACTATCATAAATTTCAATAGGGTTGATCTTGGTCTACCCTTTCTTCTATCCTCCCTTTCCTTGGGAATTTATGCATGTTTCCTCTCTCCTTACACATTTTTGGGTGAGATAAGAGGAGTTTTGGTCTTCTTTTTATAGGTAATTAGTGGTTTATTATCATTAGGGTTTGATCCTATATAAGGTAGAGTGGGAGATGAAGGTATTTTGGTGGTAAGAGGTGGGAATGAAGTGGGAATGATCACTGAGGGAATTATGGGAGGTGAAGATGGTCACCCAAGAGATTAGGTCATTATCATTGGTGGTGTTGTCATAATAGGGGTGACCTAAGAGGAGAAATAATAGAAACATGAGATAAGAAATTAGGAAGACTTAATTGATGTGCTATAGTCAAGGGAGGTAGAGGAAATATAGAGAATATCTTAACTATTCCACTTGAACCTATAGGTTTTTCCACATAAGTTATGTGTTGAAAAGTATAAACAATTGACTACGTGGGGGAGATTTGAGTAGTCTCAACTCTTCCTTCAACATATACTTACCTAGATGTTCCAAATTATTCTTATATGTTTACTTTTACGTGAGGAGGAGGTCCATGAATAGGTTTAGAAACCCATTTTTCTTTTTTAATCTACTTGACATATTCCTTAGTAATTATGGGATCATATTGGATCCTTTGTGCTATAATAATTGACATGTTTATCTTGATATCAACCTCAGTGTCATCCTATATATTCATGAACACATTTTATGACTGTAGTACTAGTGACCATAGTTGATTTTCACTTTCCTCTCATATCTCTTGATATGCTCCTTGACATTATTACTTGGGTCCCAATGCCTAAATGTTTCCCATTTAAATCCATAATGAATTATTATTCTTATAATAGAATGTAATTTCTCCCACTTATATATTACATTTTACCAATGCTGAGATGGGTTGGGTGGACAGCTATTTTCTTATCCCTTCATAACTCAATATCACAACTATCATCTAGTTGAGCAATAATTTCTTTTTTATCCATTTTTAAGCATAATTTAGGTTAAGTAAAAAGTGTTTGCCTTAATACCTTCTACCTTGATTATAGTATACTAGGATAAAACCAATAGTCACCCATTTTTAGAATAGTCTTCTCTATAAGATCTGATAGTCTGAGCATGTTCTTCTCACATATGGCCTAGTATGCCATAAGGTAAAAAATATTTGTCAACCTTTTCATTTTCTTTATAAACATATGAACATGGAGGACATTGAATTCATCATAAATCTTATTCCATTCATAACATCTATCACATAGGACATCATATATAAGTTACCATCTAGTACACTTCTTAGATTTGTGGTTCATAGAATCAAATTAGAGATAATTATTTCTCCAAAGGCTATGATTTTATTGGAGGTTAGGATAATATCCATAAATGGGACCCATATCTAATTGACATAAGAAATGGTTGAAAAAACATATATTATGTTTAGTAGGTCCATGTATATTATTACCCCTGGTCTAAAGATAGTAATGGGGATAGCATAAATAGGGCCTTGAATCACAAAACTACTTGGGTTTCCAATCCATTCTTACAACTTGGTGTGGATGTTATTTTTAAGGATAAATAAATTTATCATATATTACATATAGATCATTTTTGGCATAGGGATCTTGTATTATATATCAAAATCATTTCCACTTGTGTATGTTATTGGAGTCTTGATAAGTCTAAAATGTAATATTTTCTCATAGATTTTTCAATTCATTAATAAATCAAATAACATGTCAATGCAGGGCATTACCTCTAGTTTGGCTATAGTTTTATGTAGACCAAACACTTTTATTGATAATAAGTCATACTTATACCTCTATGTGTAAATTGAAATCCGGTTCTCAACTTTGTATGGTTTGACTACATTGACCTCATTCCAAATATTAGAGTAATATTTAAAACAATGGTTGAGAGTTGTTGAATTAAATGTTAAGTCAGTGTACTCTATTAGTCGTACAATTGAATGTGTAAAAGGAGGTGGAGTGTGAGATGAGGACTCCATTGAAACTATAGATGGAAAATACATGTTCTATAAATATCATATAATATCTTGGTCACAATATAACTTTGAATTCAAAATTTGCACTTGATAGCCAGAAGAAAATGTGATTAGATTAGATATGGAAACTTGAATTATATTAATTTGGATGTGCTAGCCTTGAGAATTTAATGTATTGATCTATCAATTCATGTGAATTAATGATTAAAGTGGATTTCAATCCATTATCTATCTATTATTTTCATTTTAATTTCATAACATTGTGTAGACACTAGAAACCCACACCAACAATTCTAGATGTCATAAGCACACTTTTTTTACCCCTTTAGGTTATAAATTTTTGTAAAACACATTTAAACACCCATTTATCCCTCACATACATTTATCTAAATTAATTAAGTTAATAAAATACCATTTACATCTCACCCTAACTAAACCCATGACTAACTTAGTGATACCTAGTGTTAAGACCATTTCCTACCTTAGCATTAAAAGTCCTAACCTCCTAGATTATTTCTTACTGCATGCTCATGTTACCTTAAACAAGATTAGAACACTTATAATGGTCTTTACTACAAAAATTAAGTGCAAAACATTATTTTTGGCAAGTTAGACCATTTCCACCTTAACTGACGTCGGTCATCCCTTGATTAAAATTGATTGACTGGGACTGATGTTAGTTAATTAAGGATACCCAGGACCCTTATTTATGAGGTTGAATGACTTGAGTAAGTACCAAATTCTTGTTGAATTTGAGCTTTCCAATGAACCAGAGAACTAGTCTAAAGATCAAGAAGTGCTTCATCACCTTAAAACTAAAGATTCAAGCACCATTACTCTACCCATTTCATTCTAGGCTTCCCATCAGCTCACACTCAACTTCAAGTCATCTCTAGGATATCAACTCCATAATAGCTAAGTATCTTGTACTTGTTATAAATTTAGTTATTTGGTTTTGATAGTTTATTGCTTTCACTCCCTTTTAGTCTCTTCTGTTGGGAGGATGTACACCGGAAGCACACAATTTGATTACTAATACCAAGCAACTTAATATGCGGAAATTAACCAGATTCACCAAGTAACTAGAATTCAGAATAACACAGCATATGAGAGACAATACCAAATTGTATTAACACTTTATACAGAAAAGAATACAATAAAGAAGATGCCACTTCTTCTCCACCACCTTACAGAGGTTTCCCACGCCTCAAGTGAACAGTAATTCTTCTCCCCAAAGCTCTCCCTCTCACAGGTCCCAACACCCAACTCAAATACAGAGTTGGTGTTCACCTCCCCGTGCTCCACGCACACCACAAGTGCTCCATGCACTCCACAAGCACTCCACGTGCTCCACAAGTACTCAAGGTACTTCAAGTAGATCTCCCATGAATCTGCAATAACCTGCAATTCAACAGACCATACTTATGGAAGGAACTCCCTTGCCTTCCTCTTGCTCTATCCGAGTACACACCTGTACTCCAAGTAGATCCTGCCTGATACTGCTCCCTGTAGTGTTGCTGTCTGTATGACCTTGCACACCTGCAAATCAAGCAATGGTTCCAATCACCTGTGAACCTCGACCTTGCACACACATACACCTGCAGATCAATGATCTTACTTACCATGTAGATCTCCTATATAGGCCATGCAACTGTGACCAAGATCCTACACTCTTGAAGAACCCAGTTGGCTCTCCAATCCAGCACCAACACACCTGGTACTGTGGCACTAGGAGGAATGCACCATAGCTCTACCTCACACACAGAAGGAGCTTATAATTATGCTCTCTTACTCCCTAGCACACTTTTCCAATACAACCATGAGTCTATTATATAGATCTCATCCAAACAATGATTAGACATCTAATTGCAATAATTAGATCCGCAGCTATGAGTCTAAAATTAGCACTCATCATGCAAACTCTTGGTTCGTTAGTTCACTGCCCGTAATTAACTCACAGTCGAACTACACAGGCGACCCACGTCGGTCCCTGTCCGCCTGGGGTCACCGACGCCGGCCGATATATGACCGACGTCGGTTGCCTTCCTGTCTTACCCTGCCGACGCTGGTTGGCCAGACCAACGCCAAACACTTCTGACACTCAGCAACTCATTCTGCAACCTCCTCCATGTCTGCATCAGTGAAGCTTTTAGCTCCACAATCCTAACAATCTCCCACTTGGAGATAAATAGTTGCACTGTACCTGTACCTGTACTCCGTCTAATCTATTTCCTGGTTTGTATCCCTCTTCAAGCTCCCACCTGAAGACAACCCACCACACATCCCGTGGTGTAACACCTATCATCCGAGTAACCTGCCACATCCGAACCTACAACACCTGTAGTGAAGTCCTGACCCTGCATAGCAACACCTGCTGTCGGTCCCTCTCAAAAAACCTGAGAATCCACTTCCCCGAATTGGCTCCTAACTCTCTGACAGCTCCCACTGCATGGGAATACTCAGGTCTATACCAGACCTCATGTGATTTCGGACACTGTACCTGTCCAGCCCTTAGTGTGCTCTGGCTCTGCATCCCGAACCTTGCCAAAACTTGATTCACATCAGCTCCCACTCGAGACAAAATCACCCTGTGATCTCCATGCCTCCCATGTCAAAGAATTCCGCTACTGCAAACTCCTCATGACATGCCACTGAACTAATCTTACCCTTAGCTCAGCAAAACCCTATATGTACACCCCTGCTAGCTAGCATACTATCCACATACAGCTACAGAATGATGTCGCGACTCATCATCCCCCTGGTAAGATAAAACCACAGTAGTTACCCTGACATTGACTGAAGCCATGCTTCGTCCTCCACCTGTCAAAACCTGTACCACTGTCCTGCAGCTCCACAAGATCATATACCTGATCTTCCATCTCACGTATCCGTTCTCTCTATTCTTCTACTAATGTATCCATTCGTCTCTGTGCTTTCATACCTACTGGCATCTCCACCAAGACACACATGTCTGGTTCTCCTCCAAGGAATCACATCCTCATCCATGCCAAGCTCACACCTGTATCCTGGATCCTTCCTGCTCTATAATCAGCAACATGTATAAAGAAGAGGAACAACGAATTTGAGGGCCTACTTACGCCTTCAGTCCTCCGTATGGGTGTTTGAGACTCCTTGACAGCTTGCTGTCCACCCAAAATTTGTTACAGTGACCGACCTCGGTCACTCCACAGTCTGCATCCGACCGACGTCGGTTTCATGCATCTGTACCTGACTACCAACCTGCCTATGCTGGTGTCCCTTCTGCCGATGTCGGTCCTCCTAACCGACATCGGTCTTACATACTGCCGACGTCGGTCCCATGACCGACATCGGTCTTACCCTGCCCGACATCGCCGGCTTCGGTCTGCACATGACCGACATCGGCACCTGTCTGTTCGACGCCGGTTCCTCCTGACCGACATCGGTATCTGTGTTTGCCTGTGAGTGATGACTTTTTACCCGTGAACTTCTTTGAATCAAAATCCATGTCCAAACTGCCCTACTCAGAAGTATCCAGCCACATCCACTGGGTTCTGTCCGCCATCTCCTCCATAAACACCAAGGCTTTCCAGTTCTTAAGCCTGTCAAATATATCTGTCTTCCGCTTAAGAACATGCATCTCCTTCCTGCTCATGTGACCAAGCCTACGAAGCCACGTCTCTGCAACAAAAGAAGAATCAGTAATATAAACAAGTAGATAAAGGATACCTATTTTCTTACCACCAGCTAATTCAAGTGCATCCGCTGTGAGAGTTCTTGTGCATCTCTCATCACCCAATCTTTCTAAAGAAATTAGCCATATCTCCAAACCTGGGACCTGTATGACCTTCATCAACACCTGTGTGTTGGCCGCCTGCAATTTCAGCTTCACTTCTCCTTTGCCAATTCTTTGGCAAGGCTCACCAGCTCCTCTACCTGGAACTGCATGGAAAGAGGCAACTGAATCTTTTATCCAAGATTCAACTTTATCCAAGAAACCTACAAACACATCCTGTGCAACAACACCTGCTACATCTGTATCTTCAGTTTCTTCATGCTGATCTGTTACCAACCAACAATAATCTTTTACCTGCTCTTTCTTTCCATAGGACCGTGAGTGACCATCTGTGCTTTTCAACTCCTCCATTCTTAGCTTACTTTGATCTGCAGTTGCTCTACTCCCACTCGATCAGAAACCCCTGAGAGTGCCCTGTAACCAAACACAAAACCTGCTTCCTCCAACCTCAGCTCAGATACCACTTGTTGGTATCAAGCTCAAGAACCTACAACCAAGGCTCTGATACCACTTGTTGGGAGGGTGTACACCGGAAGCACACAATTTGATTACTAATACCAAGCAACTTAATATGCGAAAATTAACCAGATTCACCAAGTAACTAGAATTCAGAATAACACAGCATATGAGAGACAATACCAAATTGTATTAACACTTTATACAGAAAAGAATACAATAAAGAAGATGCCACTTCTTCTCCACCACCTTACAGAGGTTTCCCATGCCTCAAGTGAACAGTAATTCTTCTCCCCAAAGCTCTCCCTCTCACAGGTCCCAACACCCAACTCAAATACAGAGTTGGTGTTCACCTCCCCGTGCTCCACGCACACCACAAGTGCTCCACGCACTCCACAAGCACTCCACGTGCTCCACAAGTACTCAAGGTACTTCAAGTAGATCTCCCATGAATCTGCAACAACCTGCAATTCAACAGACCATACTTATGGAAGGAACTCCCTTGCCTTCCTCTTGCTCTATCCGAGTACACACCTGTACTCCAAGTAGATCCTGCCTGATACTGCTCCCTGTAGTGTTGCTGTCTGTATGACCTTGCACACCTGCAAATCAAGCAATGGTTCCAATCACCTGTGAACCTCGACCTTGCACACACATACACCTGCAGATCAACGATCTTACTTACCATGTAGATCTCCTATATAGTCCATGCAACTGTGACCAAGATCCTACACTCTTGAAGAACCCAGCTGGCTCTCCAATCCAGCACCAACACACCTGGTACTGTGGCACTAGGAGGAACGCACCATAGCTCTACCTCACACACAGAAGGAGCTTATAATTATGCTCTCTTACTCCCTAGCACACTTTTCCAATACAACCATGAGTCTATTATATAGATCTCATCCAAACAATGATTAGACATCTAATTGCAATAATTAGATCCGCAGCTATGAGTCTAAAATTAGCACTCATCATGCAAACTCTTGGTTCGTTAGTTCACTACCCGTAATTAACTCGCAGTCAAACTACACAGGCGACCGACGTCGGTCCCTGTCCGCCTGGGGTCACCGACGCCGGCCGATATATGACCGACGTTGGTTGCCTTCCTGTCTTACCCTGCCGACGCCGGTTGGCCAGACCAACGCCAAACACTTCTGACACTCAGCAACTCATTCTGCAACCTCCTCCATGTCTGCATCAGTGAAGCTTTTAGCTCCACAATCCTAACATCTTCCCATACTCTCTTTTGTGTTAGAGTTTTGCAACTCCAAACATTCCCTTTTCCACCAAATCCCCATTGACCATTCATAACCATTTGAGTGTTAAACCCTTGAGTCTCCATTCTACCTTTAAGACCATCAACCAACCTCTAAATAGCCAACCAACCCCTCTATAACTAGCTCAAAGTCCCTTTTTGTCTAAAATCATAATTGTGACAAACCTATAGTGACCAACATTGGTTACCCTTAACTGGCATTGGTTACCCTTGATCAACATCAGTTACCCAATAACCAACATCGATCTCTATGTAATTCTTTTTTCCAAAAATAGCAAGTTAAAATCACCTATCAGCCCTAACCCAAGAACTTGTTTTTTGATCCCTATCACTACACAGAGTGTTAAGCAATTTTTTGAATCACACTTTAGCACCTTAGTATTTATTTTGAAAAATTTAATGTCATTTTGTTAAAATCAATAATTTTCTTTCAAAAGCAATTTTATTACATTATGATTAAGTAATTTTCATTACTTTATGCAAGCATCTCTTATCAACATTTTTCAAAACTTAACTTGTTAAAAGAGTGGATTGACAGCCTTCTAGTGAAGTCTTATACTTTTTGGATATAGTACCTACTAGGCAATCCACCTTCCAATCTTACTAATCAATCTCATTTCTAGTCTCATTCTTACTATAGGTCATTCCTCCTAAGACAAAGAGGAGTTATTCACATCGTCTAGATTGTGGAATACACGACTACATCTAAGTTCATCTATACCTTCACCCTTTCTTATAGTTTTACTTATTTTCAAAAGTAAAATAAAATAGTACAAAAACTGAGTGAAACATTCTGGCCACCTAGTGGGACCCTAGAGTTTTCTTGGGTTTATAATTATTTTATGGAATTCTAGTTGCATTAGTGAAAGAATAATTCATTGCACTTCTTTATTTATGAAACTAAAATGTTATTCTATTCATTTATAAATTGAAAATTGTAACTTTCAATTTCTTGTTTTCAAAATCAAAAGAAAGTATTTGTTTTCTTTACTTCCTTAGAAAAGGCAAAATCATTCATTTTCCTTTATTTCTAAAAAGTGAAAAGGAACTCATCCTAGGATAGGAATTTCATCCTCATTTTGTATTTAGGTGTATTCTATTTGTTTTGTAATCATTTAAATAAATTTAAAATTTTCTTTTGGGTTTAAAATCAACCTTTATTCATTAATTGCTTTCATGGTTAAATCACATAGCCTAACTAATCAGTATATCAATCATATTAATCACTTCTTTCACATACATATCAAACCACTCATATAACTAATTCATCAATCATTGACATGAGGTAACTAAATGGGATTTCATCACCTAGTGGAAACCTTCAACCTAGCTATTCTACTTGGATTTCACCATCAATGGGATAACCAACTTAGTACACTAGCTGAGTATAAAATCTAGGAATTCAGTATATATTGGAAAATCAACTGACACCCTTATCATTATGGTGTTTGAAGTGAGGGGTAGGCCCTAATACCAAAAAATGTACTAATTCTAGTATAGAGATATTTTGAGCCTAAACAAACCCAAAACCATCCATAGACTTCTTATTCTAGTACCCATTTTAACAACCAAGTGGAGTCTCACAAACTTTTAAAATTAAGGCATAATCTTAAAAGTGAGATAAAAATAACTCTAAGATCTAATGTACTCTTAGCATGTGTGTGATTTCCTTGAATTTTTTTACTCTTTGCTCTATTTTTGAGTGTATTAGTTCATTTCCACTAAACTTCCAAAACTTCCACCATTTATTGCACGGTCTTGGCACAACAATAAGCTAGAGACCAAGCAAACCAAAACCCACCTCACCACTAATATTCCTCCTCTTATTCATATATGTATCACACTCCAAATGTGTAAAGTTCCCCAACCATTTTAGGAGTCCCAATATGCCTTGGTTTTTTACCTGAGAAGATATAGACTTCATCAATATTTTTAATAATAACCTCATGGCCCTCTAATATTACCTTGCCATAATTGCTAACCATGCCCCTGCTTCAGTTCCTTACATTGAACCCCTTATAGCATGCCCACTTACTTTATGGGTGAGACTTCAATTACCACCATCTCCACCATCCAATCCATGGTGACCCAAGCTTCTTCTTCCATAAACAACCCTTTAACCACTATTACCCAAAATCAAGCTTCTTTTCCACCAATCAATGCCCAATCACCTTCCACTTCTACCAACCCCATCACTAACCCTTTAAGTGTAAGTAAAACCCAACCCATGACTACTCAAGCACCACTTACTATTGGGATTCCCTCTAATAGTATAGTTTCCTTACCTCTTTCCACTCAAAACCCAATATCCTCTACCCCCTTCCAAAACTTAGTCATTTCCATTATCTCCACTCTCCCACCCATAAGTACCAAGGTAAATACACATATTCAACCAAACAACCTAACCATTCCCATGTCCCAAAAAATACCTACTACACCAAACTTGGGTTATATCCCAAACCCATAAGGATATATGCCTCCTCTATCTTCCTATCCTTTTATGGCCAATTACCAATATGTGACCTCTACCTAACCTTCTAACATGAAATATATTGTACTTCACAACCCCAAAAACACATACCCTATAATTATGTGGGTGCATTGCAAACTAACCTCATTAAAATTTTGATGGACAAGATGACAATTCTAGAGACATCTATTTCTAGAGCCATAATATTTTATCCTATGATCAGATTTGCAATGAACCCATTTGCCCTTCTGTACCAATCCATCCTTACCCCAATTAATGGGAACTTCCCAAATTTTCAAAATTAAAAAGTAAGGAGAATCCCCAATAACATGTAAGAGCATTTAGGAATTTACATTATCTCATTGCCTATGATGATGCTCTTCTACTCCAAACCTTCCCCATGTCCTTAATAGGACCTACATTAGACTGGTATAGTTCCATCACTAGGAACTCCCTCTTTTCTTTCACCCAAATTTCTCAAACTTTCTTGGACCATTTTTCCGTGAACATCTCCAAGAAATTATCCATAACTAACTTATATTCTATTCAAAAATTTGAGGATGAATCAATTATTGATTTCATTGTTCATTGGAGAGGGTTAATCAACCAACTCTCCTTCTCCTTACCCCAACCCAAATTAATTGATATTTTCTCTTAGGAATGTACTAAACACATCTCATCCACCCTACAGGTTCATATATCTAGACCTTTGATGAGGGATTTACTATGGCTAAGATATTGGAAATTTGGATAATTGATGAAGGCAAACTTAAGTTAAGGAATAAGAATGCTAGTTTCAAATCTACCAAAGCTTCCTCTAAACCTTCAAATAATAAAAAATCCAAAGGAAAAACCAATTTTTTTTTCCTTAAAATTAATCCTCCTCTAGTGGTCAACCAATCCAACCCATCCACCTCTTTGAGCCAAAATTCCAAATCCCAAAACTGCTTTGTGTAAAAACAATATACTCTACTACGGGAGTCTTACACTTTGGTTTTGGAGAAATTATTGAAAGCCTCCATAATCTAACTTCCTCCAATCAAACCACCTAATAAATTTGATTCATCTTATCCTATACCAATTTGGTATAATGAAAATGAGATATGTAACTACCATTGTGTCATTGGACATAATGTTGATAGATACAAAACATTTAAAAACATAGTCCAAGACTTGATTAACAAGGGTGAGCTTGTAATGGATAACCCAAATACAGTTCCCAATCAAGCACTTTACATATTTCATAAACCATTTCCAAATCACCCACATCCTACAAATAATGAGCATATAAATGTGGAAACATCCCACAAATGTGAGGTTCATATGGTAAATGTTGTTCTTAATGAACTTATAGTTGATGAACCCATGACCCAAACCACCACTCCTTCTCCACTCACTTTCATAGTCGAATTACCTATCTATCCTTTGGAAAGCATAATAAAGGAAGAAACCACCACTCCTAATCCACTTACTTCCATAGTGGAATCACCCATCTCTCCTTTGAAAAGCATAATGGAGGAAACAATCACTACCATGCCATTTTATTCTATATTATAACTATCTATCCTTCCTTTAGAAAGCATAACTAAGGAAGAGATCATCTCACTACTCATTCCATAGTGGAATTACACACCATTTCCTTATAATTTTTAGGAATTAAAAGAGTTTATACTAGATTTAAATCACCATAAAATCACATAACCAAATTTTAAATGTGAAATCAGATTTAATTATGTACTAACATGCATCACAAAAACAATTCTTCAAATCATAGTTAAATGAAAGCAATAAAGAGAGAATAAAAACAACAATAAAACCATAACACATATCTACCATGGATCACCCAATGTGGGCTACATCCACCAAGAAAGTCCTCAATAAAATCTATAAACAAGATTACAAATAACCTCTCATAGAGATAAAATATATCCTACAAAAAATGTTATACATATGTTATGTTGCACCTACACCTGCATAATACTATATCATAAGTTGTTATACCACACCCTATAAATAAACAACTACGCTTTGAAAAAACATCTGCACTTTGACTTTGTCTCTCAAAAGCCACACCCTTCAAAAATTCACATCACTCTAAATAGTCACACCACACTTGTATATATAATAAATGAGAAAAAACACACCAAAAAAGGATAATTTCTCAATTAATATCCAAGATAAACATTATCCACTAGGTAACACCTCTCTTCCACCTAATCATGCTTATCCATAAGCCCACCTAAGGAGGAACTTGCCATCCTCATCTCTCCTCTTCCAAAGGGCACATTTTATAGTGACATGTGATTACAACCAACTCCTTAAAACAAGTAAGTCATTCCCTTTTACTATAAACAACTAGCTCCTTAAAAACAAGGAAGTCAACATGAAAACAGACATCTAACAACTAACTCCACAAAATATGGAAGAAAAAAATTAGAAAATACAAGAAATATTCCACTCACATGGAAGCATGGTTCCACAAAAGGTGGAGTGGGGAAAAATTCACTCCCTACATTTGTGGAGCTCTTTAAGCCCCCAAAAATATATCCCCATGGTCATGTGATAGCCCCAAAGGGATCCACACTCAACAATCTCCCACTTGGAGACTGTTTCTCCTAACATAACCTATCACTACTCCATGACCACTAAAGCCAATCAAATCTAAACATAGTCTCAACTTGTCTAATGTGACCACCTTTGTCATCATATCCAAAAGATTTTAGCTATTATGAATCTTCTCCAACTTCACCAAGTTCTCCTCCAAAGCTATCTTGATGAAGTGATAACATAATTGAATGTGTTTCATCCTTGAGTAGAAAGGAGAGTTCTTTTCCAAATGAATGACACTCTGACTATCACTATGTAGTCTCCTAACTTCTTACTCATGCCCCAACTCTTGAAACAACTCCTATAACCAAATCATCTCCTTGATATCCTCTATGGAAGCAACATACTCTACCTCTATGGTTGACAAAGCCACAACCTTCTGTATCCTAGAAGTCTAGCTAACTATTGTATCTCTAACAATAAATATATATCCTATCATACTCTTTTTGCTATCAACATCCCCTACCATATCCAAGTCCACATAACCATGCAAAGTGGTATCTGATCCACCATAACATAATGCAAAATCAATGGTTCTTCTCAAATACCAAAGAATCCAAATCATTGTTTGCCAATGTTCATAACTAGGATCACTCATATATCTACTCACAACTCCCACTACTTAGGCAATATCTAGCCTAGTACAAACCATGGCATACATCAAGCTACCAACTACTGATGACTAAGGTACCTTAGACATCTTTATCTTTTCAACCTCCATCTTGGGACACTACTCCTTTGATAATCTAAAGTGGCCTACCAAAGGAGTACCAATAGATTTAGCATCCAACATGCTAAAACTTCCAAGACTTTATTCACATACTTTGATTGGGATAAAATTAGCTTCCTCTCCATTCTTTCATGAGTAATCCTCATACCAAGGATTTTCTTTGCATCACCCAAATCCTTCATATAAAAGGAGTCACTAAGTTATTTCTTGAGTATATGAATATGTTGTATGTTCTTTCCTAAAACTAACATGTCATCCACATAAAAGCATAATATAATAAAATAACTATCATAAAAATGTTTGATGTACATGTAATTTTTAGAATTACACCTTTGATATTCTTGTTCCAACATAAAATAATCAAATTTCTTATACCATTATCATGGAGCTTGTTTCAGGCCATATAAGTTCTTCTTTAGTCTAGACACATAGTTCTCCTTCCCTTTAACCTCATATCCCTATGATTGTTTCATAAACAACTCTTCATCCAAATCACCATGAAGAAAATTAGTTTTCACATCTAACTATTCTAAGTGAAAATCCTTAATTTCAACTAAACCAAGAATGTTCCTAATAGAATTCACTTTTATAATAAGAGAAAAAATCTCATCAAAATCAATACCAGATTTTTGTGCAAACCCCTTGACCACCATCCTGACCTTATACTTTTTTCTCCCTTCATCTTCTTCTTTTATTCTAAGGATCCACTTGTTTGGAAATGCACTCTTTCCCTTGGGTAGCCTTACCAAATCCCATGTTTGGTTCTCCATGAGAGATCTATGATCTTCATCCAAGGCTTGTTCCCACATCATCTTGACATCTACATGCATTGCTTCCTCATAACACTCTGGTTCTCCATTATTAGTGAGTAACAAATAATTCAAAGAATGAGAAAATTGTTCAGGTGCTCTTCTTACATTATAAGACCTTCTTACCATAGGAGTTTGGGGTCCTTGTGTGGAAGGTTCTTAAACTAATTCATTAGATACTTTTCCATCCATAATGTCATCTAATACTATGTATCTTTCTATTCCTATTCCTATTCTTACAATTGATTCTTATACAAGACTCTTTCATTAAAGGATACATCCCTAGACCAAAATATTTGCTTATTTTTAATGCTCCATAAATGGAAACCAAAGTCATCCTTACCATATCCAAAAAAAGTGCATTTATCTGATTTTGCCTCTAACTTGGTCCTATCCTCTTTCTTGATGAGATAAAAAGCCTCACATCCAAAGAATCTAAGAAAATAATAAACATTCTTACCAAACCAAGTTTGTTCAATAATGCCTCCATCTAAAGGAATAGAAGGTGGTTTATTAATCAGATATACTATTGTGCTAACTTCTTCTTCCCAAAACTATAAAGGCAACCCTACATATAACCTCATGCTCCTAACACATTCCATTATTGTTTTGTTCATCCTTTTAGATACCCCATTCTATTTTAGAGTTCTTAGAACCATCCTTTGCCTATGGATTCCATTTTTAGAACAATAATCAAAGAAAGCATTACTACAATACTCACCTCCATTATTTGATCTGAGACATGTTTTATTCTCAACCAAGGTTTTGCACTTCTTAAAGGTGTCAAATACATCAAATTTATTTTTAATACAATAAACCCTACCTTTTCTAGTTGCATCATTAATAAATGTGACATAATAATTGAATAATCAATAGAAGATACTTGAGTTGGTCCCCATACATCTAAATGTAACAAATCTAACTTGTGCTCTTTCTTTGTGGGTCCAAATTTTAAGAACTTAACTTGCTTCTATTTTTGTACACACAATTCTCATAGAAGTATGAATCAATGTCTTGTAATCTAGGTAGATTGTCTTTTAATATTTACATGACCTTATAGCTCATATGATTGAGCATGTAGTACCACATAGTTGCATTTCCATCTAAAACAACTAAATCATAAGAATCAACACTAATGGTCAAATATAAAGTACTAACTTTCTTACCTCTCAAAACCATAAGAGCACCTTTGGTAACTTTCCAAGAATCTGTAGTAAACATTAACTAACAATCCTCACTACCCAATTTCCCCACTAAAACCAAATTCCATCTCAACATAGGTCATGTCTGACATCCTTAAGTAGCCATGTGTTCCCATTCTAAATTTTAACTTCAACACAACCTTTCCCTACTATCTCACGTGGTTCATCATCACCAAGATAAACATGTCCTAATTTCTCTTGAACATAATCAGTAAAATAATGCCTATGTGGGGTGGCATGAAAAAAAGCCCCTTAATTTAATACATAAGACTCAGAAAACTATCCATAAAAATAATTAAGGCATCCTGACATGATTTACCTAATGTCACATTTACCTCATTCATTTCCATCTTGTTGGTATCTTAGCTTGAAGTGACCAACAATCCTTCTTTGAGTGTCCACTCTTCCCATAATGCCAGTATATCATCTTGGATCTAGATCTAGATTTAGATCTACTTTTTAACTTTCCATGGTTGTATTTTCTCTTATCCTTTGGCCTCCCTCTAGTTTCAACAAACAAAGCATTACCTGAAGATGATTCACTAATGCTTTTCTTTCACATTTCCTAACTAAGAATCACACCTACATCTTCAAAATTTAAGCTTCCCTTGGCAGGGACTACATTACTCCCAGCCATAACCAAGTTATCCCAACTATCAGGTAAAAACGAAAAATCAGCAAAAATCTAACTTTATCATCAAACTTAATTCCAATATAAGTGAGCATACTTATAATAGTATTAAAATCATTTGTATTACTATAAATAGAACCATTCTTATATATTTTCATATTAAACAATATTTTCATAAGAAAAAAATTATTTGAAGTAGAGGGTTTCTCATTAAAATTTCTAAGTTTATCCATGATATCCTTTGTAGTTTTCTCATCTAAAATTTTAAATGCAATAAAACATATAAGGCATAACCGTATGGATCCCAATGCCTTCCTATCAAGCAATGACCAATCTACATCACTCATACTTATAGGTTATTTTGATTTCCCCTCTAAGGGGAGATGAAGATCTTTCTGATACAAGTAATCTTCCATTTGCATTTTCTACAAACCAAAATTCTCACCATCAAATATCTCAACCCTGAATCTGATATCTTCTCCCATAGCTCCCACTCAAGCTAATAACCCTTATTATGATTTACCACTTCAACAAAAAACACAACAAAAGCTCTGATATTAGTTGTTAGGAATTAAGAGAATTTAAACCAGATTTAAATCACCATAAAATCACATAACCAAATTTTAAATATGAAATCAATATTATATTATGCATTAACATGCATCATAGAAATAATTTCTCAAATAACATTGAAATGAAAGCAATAAAGAGAGAATAAAAATATCAATAAAACCATAACATAGATCTATCATGGTTCACCCAATGTGGGCTACATCCACCAAGAAAGTCCTCAATAAAATTTGTAAATAATACTACAAATAACCTCTGACAGAGATAGAATATGTTATGTTGCACTTGCACTTTCCTAATACTGTATCACAAGTTGCTATACCACACCCTATAAATAAACACCTACACTTTGAAAAAACATTTTCACTTTGACTTTGTCTCTCAAGATCCACACCCTTCAAAAATTCACATCACTCTGTATAGTGACACCACACCTATATATATAACAAATGAGTAAAAATCCACCAAAAAGGGAGAATTACACAATGCTTATCCAAGATAAGCACTATCCACTAGGTAACACCTCTCCTTCACCTAAGAATGCTTATCCATAAGCCCACCTAAGGAGGAACTCACTATCCTCATCTCTCCTCTTCCAAAGGGCACATTTTATAATGACATGTGATGACAACCAACTCCTTGAAATAAAGAAGTCATTCCCTTTTCCAATAAACAACTAGCTCCCTAAAAACATAGAAGTCAACATGAAAATATACATCTAATAACTAACTCCACAAAATATAGAAGACATAGAAATTAGGAAATATAATGAATATTCTACTCACATGGAAGCATGGTTCCACAAAAGGTGGAATGGGGGAAAATGTGCTCCCAACACTTGTGAAGCTCTTTAAGCCCCCAAAAATATATCCCCATGGTCATATGATAGCCCCAAAGGGCTCCACACTCAATAAGAACCCTTTACAAAAGAAAAGGAAAATGTGACCATCCCACTTCTACATCCACTTGGTATATCCTTAGAAACTGTCACTGGGGAAGTGAAGCCTAACTATTAACTTCTCAAAGTTGGTCAAAAATCTAGAATTTTTAGCACAACCAAAGCTTGATCTAGATATGTTTTGGAACCATCTTGGACCTACATACCCTAACAAGAAGGATTCACCAACCAAACCACAATCCACTCAACCTTCAAACTCCACAAACATAACCCTACTACCTCAACTAAACCAACAAAAACATCCACATCCCAAATTTTAAATAAACCAACTAACCCAATGCATTCAAAAATAAATAAAACAAATCCCACTAACCCATTAAAACCCATCAAAAACCTACATGTCCTTCCAACTCAAAATCTCACCCATCCACCCTTGAAATTAGAGTTGACACTACCAATCCTAGCTAAGAATCCATAAACCAAACCAATAATAAATATTGAACCACCTAGGAGTTAGAAACCTAAAACCATTTCACCTCCCATTTCAACTTTACCCTCCATCCTAGGGCCACACCCCTCATCCATTTTAGGTCCTCACCCTTCCACCTTATTTAAAAAGCCAATCTTTATAACAAAAAAACCACAAGTGTAACCCCCTATTTGAGCCACACCTCCACCCATCTATACCAAACCCTCAAACTCAAAACCATCTACCAAAATCATTGCACAAACAAAAGATTCACTCATTATACCTACCCCTAAAAAGGTACCAACTCCAATAGTCAAAACAAAGACTTTCACCTGCTTACCACCATTTCTAGATTCCTATTCTACCATATTACAAAGGTTGATACAAAATTCATAACTATTATTACCTCTGATCAAACCATTCAACCCTCTTATCCCAAAACCAACTTGTTTTAATGATAACTTAATTTGTGCATACCATAGGACACCTTTTTAAATCTCCTCAAGACATAATCCAAAAACTATGTGACATGGATGATCTTTTGATAGAGGAAATTACTCTTAACCCACCTCCAAGCCAAAATCCTAAAACTACCACCCCACATAAACCTATCTCTAGACTCTCATCTAATAGTATGGAGGAAATGAAGTAACCTACTAGCCCACATATAATCTAAATCAATTCTATCATGTGGTCACTTGATCATAGAGCCAAAAAGATAAAGGAAAATCCAAAGTATCCATCCCTTAGACATACCCTTCTTCTATGAAATCACCCCAATCACCTTAACCAAAACCTAATATTTCTATCTTGGGTATACCTCAATCTAACCCATCTAGACTAATACATAAGTCAGCTCTTAAACAACTTCACCAAACACCAATGAAGATGACCTTATATGAGTTGATCCAAAACTTGCCCCAATACTATCAAGCTATGATGGAGGCTTTGTAATCTATTAAGGTTTGATCCAAATATCCTTGACCTATAGCATCCCTTGTTACATCCCTCTAAGAACCATCCCTCATCACATTCTAGGATTCTGAGATACCTCTTATCCATACAAATGATCTAGATGCTCCCGTCTTTATCACCACCCACATCAATCAAACACAAATCAAAATAGTTATTATTGATGGGGGAGATATCATTAATATCATTTATTCCCATGCTTAAGATCAACTTAAGCTCTCAGAGAACATCATGTCTAAAACCACTGCCATACTCTGATCTTTTAATGACATGATAGAAACTACCTTAGGGATGGTTTTCCTTCATATATGATTGGCCCCTCAAACTCTCCCTAATCTCTTCTATGTTGTATAAGGGGATTTTCAATATAACATATTTCTTGGATGCCCTTGGATCTAAACCATGGGTTGTGTACCATTAAATTTGCATATGTGCCTCAAATTTGAGCATGAGGGTCAAGTTCATGCCATTCTAGCCGACCCTAGCCCATTTAAGTCATGAAACATGACTTACCACCCCAATGATGTTCTCATTCCATTAAAAGATGCATCCTCCTTATCTTCCATAAATAAAGCTTCTATAAGCTTGACCATACCTTCCCAAATCCATACAAAAGATCCCTTAAAATCCACATTCCAATGTCTTTTACTCATAGAATATCACTTATTGAATCTATATACCTTTCCTGCTCCCTAAGAGTATGAAAATCTTGATCAACATCATAGCTATGATTCCAACATTATAACCATCATCTTTTTTAGTCCTCCCAACTATCAAACCAATTTTATCTATGAGCAACTTAATCAACCACCTTCGACTTCCAATGCCTCATCTACAATAAAATTATTCACCTCCAATTTCTCTTTCTTAGATAAACTAGAGTTTTCCCAAACATACCTTCATCAGTGTGCTTGGAAAGGATTTGTTTTAAGCCATTATGAACATGGACCACACAAGCTTCTCCCATGTAAAACTCAAAAGTCTCATGAATGACATGGTCTTAGATTAATCCTACCAAAAGAACCAACTGACCCACCTTCCATTGCCATCAATAAGGAAGAAACCCCATCCTCACCAACCTCTCCTTTAAAATATGATTATTTTTATTCCATACCTCCTAACCTTTTTTTCATAAATATGATTAGTTTGAGACCCTTGACTTGTCAAACTCATGAAGAAACTAGAACCATTCCTCTAACTCATCCTAAGATGGTCGAAGACAATTTTCCTACCATTAATAATATCTAGTGTTAGGATGATGATTCCCTTCTCACCTAGCTTGGTGATGAAGATTCCTCTCTTCACAAATCCCTTCCTCCTGAGACATATAATATGTTGAATGAAGCTATTGTTAGCATCATCTTGGGCACTCGTAATAACCTAATCTTTAGATTTCGTAGAGTATCAAGAGTTCTCTTCTTTTTTATATGACTGTAACATAGCATTTGCTTGGTATTATAGTGATATGCTAGGAATCAACCCTTCCATAGTCATCCACAACATCATCACCAACCTTGATGTTAAGCCTATTATTAAAAAGCTTTGAAGGATGCACCCTCACATTGCTCTTCTTATTAAAGAAGAGCTTCAGTGTCTCTTATCTGTCAACTTCATCCAACCCGTTAATTATACCTAATGGGTCTTGAACATTATTCCTATTACTAAATCAATCAGGGGACTTTGTATTTTTATTTATTTTCACAACCTAAACCTTCCTTATCCAAAATATGACTTTTATTTTCCAAGCATTGACTAGGTTATTGATATTATTGTTGGCCATGAGATGTTATCTCTTATGGATGAATTCTCAGGATATAACCAAATATTAATTTGCCCATAAGATCAACACAAAACCACCTTCATCCCCTCATGGGGAACCTTTTTCTAGAGGGTCATGCCAGTTGTCTTGAAGAATGTCGGTGTAACCTATCAATGTGACATGACCTACATCTTTAATGACCTCATCCAAAAAAATATCAAAGACTATGTAGATGACCTTCTTGGTAAGTCTAAATTTTGTAAAGACCATTTATCAATCCTTGAGATTATTTTCGAATTCCTTATCCACTCTCATGTTTACCTCAACCCAAATAAATGTATCTTTGGGGTCTTGTTAGGTAATCTCCTCAATTTTATCATTTATCTTCATGGAATAGAGGTTGATCCCAATAAGATTAAAGCAATTCTTAACATTCCTATAATAAACCTTAATCAATTTTGTAATTTACAGGTAAAGCTTCAATCCATTTGTCACTTCATCTCTCAATTATCTGATAGATGTTAACCCATTCATCACCTCCTTAAGAAGGACATCTCCTTTAAGTGGAAAAAATACTGTAAAAAATCCTTTGGATCACTCAAAGGATACCTTCTTTCCCCACCTATTCTTGTCCCTCCAAAATAGGCCCAACCCTTCTACCTCTACATCTCTACCACAAACCATTCCTTAGGATTCATGCTCACACATCATGAAGATTAACATAAGGAGCAGGGAGTATACTAAATAAGTCAAATACTTATAGACTCATTATACCCATACTGATAAATTATGTCTTGCCTTAGTCTTTATGGCTTCCAAAATTCATCATTACGTTCTCAACCACAAAATCTTTTTCATCACCAACATTGACCCCCTCAAGTACATACATTCTAAGCCATATAAAAATAAGCATATGGTTAGATGGCTCATGCTTTTAACTAAGTTTTATCTTGATTTATTTAGACAAAAATTAGTCAAATTTAAAATCATTTCTAATCAGTTGACTGAATCCCCTTTAATCAACAACTAACCTTCTAACCTTGAATTTCCTGATGAGTCCATTACAACTCTCTCTCTCTCTCAAGAAGGCATTGCTTATCAAATGACCATGCTATTTAATGTATTAAAATTTTAACATGGTGGGCATGCCAAAATCATCCTTATTCCTCTTAAAGGTAATCCTTTTCCTTTTTCATTCAAACTTGACTTTGATTGTACCAATAACATGGCTGACTATGAGGCCCTAGTTTTAAGACTCTAAACAGCTTTGTCCTTGGGAGTAAAGTAAATTTTAGTGACTTCCAACTTATGTTCAACAAAATAAATGGTTCTTTAAATTTTGAAAATTGTGTTCTACATAAATACAAACAACTGGTAGATTCACTATTAATTCCTTTTGATCATTACCTTATCCAAGCCACTCTATTTTTGACAAACAAGTTCGCTAATACCATGGCTTCTCTTGATTCTAAAATCCCATATGAACCTTTATATTACAATATATTTATCATCATCCACATACTTAACCATCCCTCTTACACTAAAATGGACCTCATTTCCATCTATAATGTGGAATAAACCCAATCAGATATTTGGTATAAGCAAATATTCAACTATCTTACCTTAGAAATCACCCCTTTCAACCTCTCTAGGAATGGTAGATGAGATTTTATATAGTGTACTTCTTGATATAACATACTAGGGGGAATTATTCATAAGTGAGGCTTTGATGGTCTCCTTTTTAGGTGCCTTCATAGTCAATAAATTTCTCACACAATCAAAGAAACTCTTGATGGGATTTGTGGAAGACACTTTAGTGGTTTAGCTATCACTAAGCGCATACTTCACCTTGGATACCATTGGCCAACCTTTAACCAAGGCTATTATGATTATGTCAAAAAGTGTGTTAAGTGTCAACATCATGCCAACTTGTATCACATTCCTAGTCATGGCCTTCATGTTTCTAAGGATTTCTAGCCCTTCTCTCAATGGGGATTAGATCTCATTAGTTAAATCAACCCTCATTATTTGTAGAGACATCACTTTATCATCACCATGATATAATACTTCACCAAATGGGTAGATGATATTCCCCTTATCTTAACCAAATCCAATAAAATTATTAACTTCATGAATCATCACATCATCTATCACTTTGGTGTTCCTCACAAACTCATCACCAATAATGGAAAATCATTTAAAAACAAGAAATTAATTAATCTTTACAACACCTTTGGCATTAAATTAATCTTATCACCTCCATAACATCCAAAAGCTAATGGATAATCTAAAGCCTCTAAAAAAACACTTAATAAAATGCTAACCAAAATGGTTAATGAATCTAGTATGGGTTGGCACTTGTACATTCCCTTTGCCTTATGGGCATATCAAACCAATATTTGAACACCTACAGGTGTCACCCCTTCCTTATTTGTCTATGGTATAGAGGTTGTATTTCCTCTCAAAGTGAAAATTTCCTCCCTTTGTATATCCCTAAATGATATCATCTCGAAATGAGACTATCATTAAGAATGTCTAGCCCAACTTGAGCTACTTGATGAGAATAATTTGGCCACACTTAACCATCTTCATGTCTATCAAGAGCACATAAAATGCATAAATAAAAAAAACCTAAGATCATGAGAGTTCAATATTGTTGACCTCATCATAAAGTAAAATAAATAGGTAACTAACATGGAAAGAAACAAGTTGGGCAAGTTTTATTTCAATTGGCTTAGATCATTTTTCATCACGTATAAGTATGATTCAGGACCTTACTAGTTAGCATCCCTTTAAGTAAAATTAGAACCTGATCCCCTCAATGCTTTGCATCTACATCCATTCTTTGGTTAAAATGATTTTTAAATTACCTTATGTCTAACTTAAGCTCGTCCCTTATTTTATAAAATTATCACCTTCATCTCCTTACTTTAAAGACAACTAATTAAAGTAAAGAATCATGTGATTATCCATCATAGTTTTAGCCTGAATCTTAAACATGGGTACCATGGCTTTATCAATGGCATGATTCTCATGGATACTTTTCATCCCTTATAGTATGGATACTCATGGTCATTATCCCTTAAACACCCTATCACCCATCATTTAACCTTCTTGTGCTATGGTTTTTACCTCATAAAGGAAAACCTTGGGCCTATATAAGCAAGTCTATGTTTATAGAGAAAACAACAAAAAATAATATATCTTATGGGTCATATGAAAAAATTATAGACTACTCGCTTGAAGGATAGCTACCAAAATAATTATAATTACCTCAAAAGATATACTTCTCCCTCGAAGGACAACTATCAAAATCTAACAAATTAGAATCGTAGACCAATCCTTTGAAGGATAGCTAAGTCAAAAATTTGTCAAGAAAGCAATCACATGGAAGCTTCTCACATTGATTAGCTTTCCCAACTTATCAAACCACAAAAGCATCAAAATACCCATAGTCAAAATGTAAATCAAAAATCAAAAAAATATATGTATCCCAAGGAAATATTCAATCAAATTTCATAAAATAAATAGTAGACTTCCCCCATCGATCAATCTACACCAAAATAAGACATGAACTTGTTTATAATGGTTCTTAGGTAACCTACAAAATGGACAAGCAATCCCCACAAGAAGGTTACAATATCATCCATCTCCATTTTACCCTTTAAAAATCAAAGGATTTTGAGATTACTTGACACTAAATGATTAAGATACTTCTTAAACATATGAACAAATGCTAATGAAATGCATGAAACGGGATTATGTTCATAATCCAATCCCTCTTGCTATTTGTTTGGTCCTTCCTAGTAAAAGAGCACCATGTCTCCTTCTTCCTCATCATGCTTACTTGCTAAAAAATTCATTAACGCATTTATCTTATGATTGATTAAATAGTATTCTCTCATTTATTTTCTCTTTTTACATATAGTATTTTTACAAAATTGATCTATATATTAAGGTGGTTTTAAAAAATTTAAACTATCTCTCATTAAATCTATTACAAATAAATGACATCATCATGTTAAATATATTTTAGAGCATAATGTGTTTTATTATATGTTGTCACATTATATTTTATTATCCATCCACATCATTTATTTAGGTGGTTTTTTATCATGAAAACATTCTATTTATCATAGTTGTCATAATCAACTTAAATAAGTTACATCCATCATCTCATAAACAAATCCTAAGTCAACCAAGTTATTCATCACATAAATATCATCATAAATTATTCATGGTGCACAAATTAAACCAACATCTCATGTAAGTTTTTAACATCACATATATATAAGCAATCAATCAATCTTGCTTATTATCAAGCCTAAATCAAATTAATTTATCACATAAAAATCATAACAAATTTTTATCATGTATGAATCAAGCAACATTTAATCATTTTTCTAAACTAGATAAATGAATCCACTAATTATATTATACAAATCACATATACATCTAAATATGGGATCACATGAATTCATCAACTCCTATCATAAAACCCCACATCTAATAAAGTATACACCTACTAACAGGAAAAATACCAAACCATAGCCCAAATATGTCATCATAAACATGAATCATCACATAATCATAACATAAGGAATCATAAATAAACACCATAACATCATACCTCATCTCAAAATGATATATACACCTCACTACATTAACTTGTAGGCTAGAATCAAAATCATAATATAACATAGAAACTATTAATTTATGGTGTAGGGGCACTACTATCCTCTGGACCCTATCCATCCCTATAGCCCATCTATGCATGTGTGGATGTTGTGCCACCACTAGGTTTCATACTACCAGGGCTCCTCAACATAGTATATTCTACTAGATACTCTATGTAACAATGCACATCTGGAAACCTACTAAACACATGTACCTCATATTATCTCAACTCTTCCACTATTGTAGTATATCTAGTTAATATAATAGTCTATGGTGGTCCCATGATAGTTCCATCCCCACTTAGAGATGGTCTACTTTGTGGTCATCCTCCTACCTGCCTAAGAGCATCCCTCTCAACTATCACCAAGGTCAACTATTTATATAGACTATCCCTCTCTTGAGTCATAGTGGTCAGTTGACCCTATGTAAAGTCTCTCTCTTGAGTAGTGGTGGATAGTTGTACCTATAAGCTATCCCTCTCATGGGTCCTCATCGCTAGTTGTCCCTATGTTGTATCTCTCTCCTATGTCATAGAAGTAAGTGATGCCTATAGGGAAGCCTGTGTTGCTCTTTTAGTATCCCTCTCTATAGTAACTATCTATAAATTAGGTACATCCTCCTCCATCTATGCATCCTCACCCTCCTCCTCACCCTGTTCCTCACCTATTTCCTCATCTTATCCATCATGCCCTCCAACATCCAGACCCTAACCTCCATCTCCACCAACAGTTGTAGGGTTCCATATTTATCACCAAGAAATATAATTTGGATTCACCTTGGCATCATCTATTACTGTAGGGGTTGGTATATCCTCATATAATATTTCTTCCTCTAATGGCTATGGTAGAGATAATTGTGCATCTATGTCCTCTCATTGATATCTCAGGAATACTCCTAGATCAAAATACACCAAGCCATACTATCACCTCACATGATTAAATGGTATCAACTCCATCTCGTGCTCTCTCCTACCATATATCCATTTGATACTATAAAGGTAAAAGGTCTTTGTATGTATCCCCCTCCATGATGAGAAACCCACTTATGGTCTCCAAATAACCTTATCATCTACTATAGCATATAATCATTGTCTAAACCATCCTACATCTTGTACCACCCCATCAACCCATGGCATCTCTATATCTAACCTCCACTTCATGAACCCAACTTTGAATCATGTCACGTTAATAAGACCAATAGTATAGTAAGAATCATACATTGATCCCATACTATCTATGTACTCAGTATTCCCATAGCTCTTGATAAACCTATACCAAAAGTGTTGGTACTCATGCATACACTATTTTATCCTCATGCATCTCCACTAGAATGCCTATCATAACCTAGGGATATGTCCCACCATTATAATTAGGTAATGCATAGCAATTAACTACTATCATCAACATAGTCATTAGTCTCCTCCTCTCTATGTCTAATTTATAAAGGTCCTTAAAGTAGAAACCCCCATCATGGTACCATGTCTCTACTACATCCTCCCTATATAATAGGTCCATATGTAAGTCAAGCTCATCACCATGAATCTGATCTACCACTTGACCCTATATAAGTAGCCTCAATATCTTATGGACATCCTCCAACATGATGGTAATCTCTCCTATCGATAGCTAGAATGTGTTGGTCACCCAATCCCATCTCTCAGTGAGGGCTACCAATATAGTTGTATCCCAAGGCACATGTCGATAGTGTTGTATACCACTTAGACCCATTATTGTTATATAATCCCACTCATCCCTAATCATATTTTTATGTATCTCTTAAATTAGTAGTATAACACAATCCTACATCATCAATAATAACTTCACCTATAAGGTTATATATGCATCTTAGTTCCACCTACACCTTAAAAACCTAACACACATTTTCCCTAATCTACCATAGTCACTATACCTATGCACTTATCTATGTTTGTTACTTCCCACACTTACCCACACTAATAACCCTATTTGACTAACCCTAAGCTCCTTTTGCTTACCAAAACCCTTAGCCACTCTAATGTATAGATATTCTTAGTCATCCTAAGACTTATACCCTTTATAGCTTAGCCTAACTAGATAAAAACCAAGCTACTCCCACCCCCACTCCTACACCTTTCACAGCCTTCAACTTTAACAAAAACCATCAGCTAGTCAATCCAAAATACTCTAATAAGTTACAACATTACACATTTTATACCCCATAAACATTAGCCCTAAGACCAATGTTAATCATAGGTCAACTGACACTAGCTCCCAATTGACTGACATTGGTTGACCCTTAATCAACTCCTATTTAACCAACATTGGTCGACCCTTAATTAGAATCAATCATTGTGTATTAGGACCAAACCCATCAAACCCTAATTTAACCCAAAGCCCAACTAACTACTCTTCTCACCCCTTTATTTCCTCCTCCCATACCCTCTCACTACCCTCCCCCTACCCTATATAACATTTCTACCCTAAGACATTCAAAATAAAAAATGAAAATATAAACAAAACAAAACCATAATATTTTTAACACAAATAAAACCACACTCTTACCTACCTCATCTCACATTTGCCTTTGTAGTGTCACTTACCTCCTAACCGCTACTTTCCCTTTACCTGATTCTTATCATCTAGTTGGATGCATAATTAATTATCTCTATCCCAACTAGTATCCTCACTATTCCCACTCGTTTCCCTATCCAACACTCTCCTATTGCCACTTGCACAAGTAATACTCACCTCTCATAATCAATTAGTCTAGACACATGATTATCAACTCAAGTCACTCTTGCTAAAGATAAATAGCCACAATAATAACAAAAATCAAAAAATAATTAATTTTCCCTTTTGGTCATCATCCCCCTTTTATAGGTTTTGGTCGATGATCAATCTTGATCACCCCTTAGGTTGGGATGATTGACATCGATTGATCCCACCTTATAATGACTAATATCAATCACATACATTAGGGTCTAACCCATACCTCCTCCCCCAACCTTGGCCCCATTTCCATCCCAAGGGATCCCTTTACACATTCTCACAACACACTTTACATCTAGCTCATCCACCTGCACTCAAAGATTACTTTCTTGTCCTCCAACACCATCTACCACTTTCATTCCCTTTGGTCCCTCTTGCTAACTATTCACAACTTTTTTTCACCACCCTTGCCTTGGTCACTTTGATTGCATCACCTACCTTACCATGATTTATACCCTTACATATGTGTGTTACTTTGTGCATAACCTAGGTGCATTGGAACATGTTCACTTTCAGTCCTAATACCTTCAACCCATTTAATCTTCTCAAGATCACACCCTCATATTGGCTCCCTGAGAACATAGATACCTCACCTTAGAGACTTGAATTTATAATTTTAACCCATATTAGTTGTGCCTAATGCTGTGCTTTGGTTCACCTATCACTTATTCTCCTCATTACAACCTTATTTCCTAATTTGTTCAATAGCAGCCTCATCTAGGTGTAATTTCTGAATTTACACTTTATTGAATTTTATACACCCTTTTGTGCTTCCACACCTCTACCACCCAACAAACATTGTCACCAACTTACCTCTTACCTACTTTTCAAACCCAAAATCAACTTCATTTTCACCTCATCACTTCCTAGTTTGAGGGGGAACACCTCATCCCATATTTGGGACATCCAACCTTCCACTACATCATTCATTTTTGTTTTAAAACTTGTTGATGCAACCTACACAATAAAAAGGGGCAAAATATAGACACTAGAAAACTATACCAATAGTTCTAGATGTTGAAAGCACACATTTTTTTACCTCCTTGACCCCACTTGGGTTAGAACATTTCTTAAAACACCTTTAAACACCCATTTACCCCTCACATATATTTAGCTAAATTAATTAATTAATTAAGATAATAAAATACCATTTACACCTCACCCTAACTAAACCCATGGTTAACTTAGTGACACCTAGCCTTAAGACCATTTCCTACCTTAGCATTTAAAGTCTTAACCTCTTAGACTATTTCTTCATGCATGCCCATTCTACTTTAAATAAGCTCAAACCACTTTTAATGGTATTAACTTCCAAAATTAAGTACAAAACACTATTTTTGGCAAGTTAGACCATTTCTACCTTGATCAATGTTGATCATCCCTTGACTAATGTTGGTTGACCAAGACCAACATCAGTTACTTAAGAATACCCTAGGACCCTTGCTCAGTAGGTTGAATGATTTGAGCAAGAACCTTCTTGTGTGACTTTGAACTTTCTAGTGAACTAGAGAACAAGTTCATAGATTAAGAAGTGCTTCATCACCTCAATATTGAGGATTCAAGAACTATTACTCTACCCATTTTATTTTAAGCTTCCCATCAGCTCATACTTAATTTCAATTCATCTCTAGAATAACAACTCTATAATAGCTAAGTATCTTGTATTTGTTATAAATTCAGTTATTTGGTTTTGATAGTTTATTGCTTTCACTCCCTTTTAGTCTTTCCCCATACTCTCTTTTTTGTTAGAGTTTTACAATTCTAAACACTTCATTTCCCACCAAATCCCCACTGACTATTCCCAACCATTCAAGTGTTAAACCCCTATTTTTGATACCCCTAAGTCTCCATTCTACCTTTATGACCATCAAACAAACTCTAAATATCCAACCAACCCCTCTAAAAATAACTCAAAGTCCCTTTTTTATATAAAATTAAAACTTTGACAAAACCATAGTGATCGACATTAGTTACCCTTGACCAACATCGATTACCTAGTGACTAACATTGGTCTCTATGTAATTCTTTTTTCCAACAATAGAAAGTGAAAATCACTTATCAGCCTCAACCCAAAATCTGGTTTTGTGATTCCTATCACTACATAGAGTCATAAACAATTTTTTTAATCATACATTGGCACCTTAAAATTTATTTTGAACAAGTTAATGTAATTTTATTAAAATCAATCATTTTCTTTGAAAATCATTTTTATTACATTGTGATTAAGTAATTTTCATTACTTTATTCAAGCATCTCATTGAACAAGTTAATTTCTAAAAAATACTGATAAGAGATGCTTGAATAAAGTAATGAAAATTACTTAATCACAATGTAATAAAAATTCTTTTCAAAGAAAATGATTGATTTTAATAAAATTACATTAACTTTTTCAAAAGAAATTTCAAGGTGCTAAAGTATGATTTAAAAAATTGTTTATGACTCTATATAGTGATAGGGATCACAAAACCAAATTTTGGGTTGAGGCTGATTGGTGATTTTCATTTTTTATTGATGGAAAAAATAATTACATAGAGACCAATGTCAGTCACTAGGTAATCGATTTTGATCAAGGGTAACTGATGTCGATCACTATGGGTTTGTCATAGTTCTAATTTTGTATAAAAAGGGACTTTGAGCTATGTTTAGAGGGGTTAGTTGGCTATTTAGAGGTTGTTTGATGGTCATAAAGGTAGAATGGAGACTTAGGGTTATCAAAAATAGGGGTTTAACACTTGAATGGTTGGGAATAGTCAGTGGGGATTTGGTGGGAAATGAAGTGTTTAGAATTGTAAAACTCTAATAAAAAAGAGAGTATGGGGAAAGACTAAAAGGGAGTGAAAGCAATAAACTATCAAAACCAAATAACTAAACTTATAACAAATATAAGATACTTATCTATTGTAGAGTTGCTAGTCTAGAGATGAATTGAAGTTAAGTGTGAGCTAATGGGAAGCTTGGAATGAAATGGGTAGAGTAATAGTGCTTCAATCCTCAATATTGAGGTGATGAAGCACTTCTTAATCTATGAACTTGTTCTCTAGTTCACTAGAAAGCTCAAAGTCACACAAGAAGGTTCTTTCTCAAATCATTCAACCTACTGAGCAAGGGTCCTAGGGTATTCTTAAGTAACTAATGTTAGTCCTGGTCAACTGACATTAGTCAATGGATGATCAACATTGATCAAGGTAGAAATGGTCTAACTTGCCAAAAATAGTGTTTTGTACTTAATTTTAGAAGTTAATACCATTAAAAGTTAATATGTATAAGGAACTCTATTAATGTCACCTCCAAGTGAGTGATATGATGACATGTGGAAAGAGTAGATGAGCTCAGGGATATCCTAGGAAACACATAAACATGGAATAACCTATTCAAGGCATAACATAGGTAAAGAGCCAATTAAAATCATAACACATCCACCCATTTAGCTATTCAATTATAAATCAAACATGTACATAAGTACTGATTTAAAGGAAAATCAAAGGTGAAAAATGAATCTTATAGTATGTATTATTCATAACTTCAAGTCTCCTATAACTTTAAGACATACTAAAAACTTCAAAATGACCTGAAGTTTATGCTTTTTAAATTCCATGTCATAATTTTCTAGTTCACAAGACCTTGAATTAGGATATTCAATCAATAGTGGATCCTTATTTAGATTTTAAAATGGTGTGTGTGTGTGTGTGTGTGTGTGTGTGTGTGTGTGTGTGTGTGTGTGTGTGTGTGTGTGTGTGTGTGTGTGTGTGTGTGTGTGTGTGTGTGTGTGTGTGTGTTAGGGAATAACAAATGATGACTCAGATGGGAAAATACTCTTGAGTATTTAAGAACCTATAATCTCAGTAATGCATCATAAAAAAATTTCAACTCTATCATGAAAATAGTAAATAAACTAAACCCTGAAAAAGAATCCTAATTACTTATGCAACACACTAATCCTTTCCATTCCTTGGATTCGAGTGTGTAATTTTGTATGAAATTAATTTCCCATGGTTCGGAGAGTTTTAAAAAAAACTAAATAAACACTATAGGTATCATTTTTACCTCAAATGTTGTAACCAAATACTAAGGGAAGTTTGGGCATTACTCTACTTCCAGCTAAGTATCCATATCTTTGACATAAATACCTATTATTCCACTCTAAGCATTACTCTAATGCTAGCCAAGCATCCATAGCCTCTATAGATATTACTTGAATCACCCATATTCTATAATTTTGTATGATGATATTTTTTGAAACATATATAGAAGAAGGGTTGGAAATCACCATTAGATGTGTGTGTGTGTGTGTGTGTGTATAAGAAAACTTATTGTAATCAATATTTCCCTATCAATGTGTATCTATTTCTATGTTTATTATCTTTCCATCCAAGTTTTATAATGTAATATTGTAGTTAATATTTGAAAATGAAAAATATTTCTAAAATTTGTATAACTATATCAGAGTAAATCCCAAAGATCTAGTAAACTCATTAATTCCAAGTAAAACTTGATTTAGTCATAATACATACATCAATCTCAGAAGCTCAAGTACTGTCATAATAAATATTTTTGAAAACCAATCATGCATCCTTGTAAATCATTCCCTTATTTTTGGCAAGTCTTTTGTAATTTTAGCATAAGAAATTAGTTGGTATTTTCTACAATTTTAGAAGACTAGTGTTTCAATGAATTTCAGCTTATTATTTCAGAAAGGAGAAAATAAAAACCTAAGTATAGGTATGGTTGAAAAACCTATTTGATTGTATGCACGTATAATCAAAAGATTGTAAAGAACTCCTTTTTTCTTGGGAGGATGACCTACAGATAAAAAAGCACTAAAACAAATTTATTTGTTAGACAAGTAGTTGAGTGGATTGCCTATCGACAGTTAGATCTTGAAATCAAGAGATTCCTCAGGGGTTGTCAATCTACATGTTTTAAAAAATAAGTTTATAAATAGAATAAAAAGTACTTGCATCAATAATCAAAAGGTATTGAAATTGAACATAAGAATGCTTGTTATAAAATAGACTATGAATGATTAAAAATAGTGATAAACTAATTAATATTACTGTTAAGTGATTAGGGTCTACTTCAAAAAATTAGGTAGGGGTCTGTGAATAGGTAGGGACACAAAAAATCATATTTGGTTGGGTGTAGGTAGGTGAAAATAGCTTGTTAGAATTTACTATCATAGTGACCATCGATAGTTGGGCTGACCATTAGTGGTTAAGGTGATCATCGGTAGTCAAGGTGACCATCAATAGCTGGATAGACCATCGATGGTTGAGACAACCATCGATGATTATTGTGTGTATATTTAGGTTGGTAAATGGCTAGTTGATGGGATCATAAAGTAGAATTCTTGGAGATGGGTTATTGCTGGGTTGAACACGAAAAGTGAACAAAGTAATTAAATACTAAAAATAAATTACTTATCTTATAAAAAGATAATCATGTGGATACTTGAGGTGATTGACTCATTGGTGGAGTCTGACATGATTTTAATAGAGTAATGGTACTCAATGTTTTGGTGATGCTACAGTGGCAAGTTGGCTCTCTAACATAGTAGTTGGATTGTTGATGATGATTGACCTAAAAAAAAATAGAACTCTAGATGCACAAGCTCTCGATAATAATTATAAATTGATTTCACCTTCCTACTCCTCTCTTATTATAGGCAAGGTAAGAGAGTTACAACAAGATGTGAACTGGGCTTCCTAATTTTAACTCACACATGCAATGGTTTGAAACTAGATTTAGATTAGTTATTTTAGAAAAGCAAGGTAGATGGTTTTTCATGTTGGTGGTTAAGGAGGTGGACCCTAACCATTGGTGGTCAAGGTGACCATCGATAGTCAAGGTGATTTTTAGTGGTCAACCTGACCATCGATAATTGAGGGTGAAGGGTAGAAATAGGTAAAAGGTTGGGTTAAGTTAGTTTAACAAACTGACTATGGGTTAGTCTTAGTTAGGGTTTAAAGGGTTAGATTAGTCCCAAGGGGGTTCTAAGGTATTCTAGGGCTAATTTGACACTCAGAATCATAGTGTGTAGACTTTTGATGTCTACATTTTACCCTTTTCTGTTATGCAACTTGAATTAACAAGCTACAAAACAAAAATGGATGTTGGTCAAAAGTTTAGTTGCCCTGAGTATGGGAGGAGGTGTTCCCCCTCAAACTAAGAGTCGATGAGGTAAAATAGAATTGGGTAAAAGTTTAATAAGGTGTATGAAGGTGATGATGAAGGTAGACGTCATGAAGGTGGGTGATAATTTGGGCATTGAAGCATAAACAAATATACAAAGAGTGATAAAAATTTATGATAGTTGAGATCATACATTGATTAGGTTTATATAGTTGATAACAATAAAGGTAAGTGTTAAGAGGACAATGGAAAATTTGACCATGAGAAATTATTTAGGTGTGGTGGCTGAGTACACTAGCAAGTCTCCAAAGTGATGTATATGTTTTAATGGGTATCCAAGGTTGGAAGTGCTCCTGGTGAAAACACAAACTAGTCAAGTGTCATCGATATTTGATGTAGGAAGTGCTCCTAAAAAAGCATACGTAGATTAGGTAAGTATGAGGTGGTGTAATTTAAAAAAGGACCAACATGTCAGTGTTGCCATTGTGATCAAAGGAATAGGCAAAAACTATCATAAAATATGCACAATTGGGTTAAAATGGACCAAAAATGAGATGAGGAGGTGGTTGAGGTGGGTGGAAAAGGTAGTTTCCATGGGTGGGTGAGTTGATTTTAAGTCTTGTTAAAGAGGGCTTACTCAAGGTATGAGTATAAAAGTGGGGCCACCTGATCATCAATGGTTAGCGTCCCTAAGGATGACCATCAATGGTCACCTTGACTATCAATGGTCAAGGTAAAAACCCTAAGAACTTGGTAGGTAAAAAGTAAAAGTGAAAGTGAAAGTCATTTTTTTCACTTTACTATTGACCTAATAGCTCTAGTTATTTGGGTGAAGGGTGAGATAATGGTGACTACTAAGGTGGGAGATTACTAGCTAAGGTGGAGAGTTGATGTAGTGGACCAATGAGGATGTAGGGAGCATGCAGGTGAAAATGAGGATGAGTGAGTCTTCATTTGATTCCTTGATGGAGGTCACAAAATTAGGTAGGGTGTGTTCCTATATTTTATAGATAGGTATGATTGTATGTATTTTTATTAGGTTAGGAGGTTAGGGTAGGTTGAAATGTGTGGGTTTGGTTTGTTATGCCCTAGTTTAGGTTTTTTATGGGTTTCAAGTAAATTTATAGATAAAATCAAGGAACTGATGAGATGGGTAGGTATCTTGGGTTGGGTAGGGATGAGGTTAACAAATTAGGGTGTTTAATTTATCATTTAAGTAGTTTTTAGGGTAGATAGGGTTTGGGTGTTTTGGCTTTAGAACACCTACAATGACCATTGATAGTCAAGTCATATCGTCTATGGTTAACACCCTAGGAAAATGGCCACAATTACTGTCAATAGTCATCCTGACCATTGGTGGTCACTTAGTCAAAATATAGTTTTTTTTGGGAAGGGTTAAAATGATAAGGCTAAGTTAGGTGTTTGCTTGCTCAGTATAAGCTAAAATTATAGGTTTAGAGGGAAAACTTAGTGGGTATTGGGTAGGATGGATAAGGAAATAAGTTTTTTACTTAAAGGGTAGGGTAGACAATAATGGTGTAAGTGACTAATCCATGTTTTCAAATTGGTGTAGGCTAGGGAATAGATATAGATACATGACTGAGTGTTGCATATCTTCACAACGATCTAGCAAGGGATGACCCCAGTCGACTGGGCCCACATGGAGGAGGTTAGGTTGGGAGCTATGAGGCATTATCAACATGTCCCTTAGGATGAATTTATGGTCATAGTACTCATTCAGAGATAGGATCCTGCTATGAATGGCTTCCTATTACTAATCAAGGAGATGATTATTTGTTAGAGGATATTCATAAGATCACCTGACTTCAAATTTGAGGTGATCTAATCTACCATATAAAGTGTGAGGGGTAGGAGGAGGTCATGGAACTTCTGTATGGAGATGATAGTGATCAGGTCAGATGGCATGTTGGGGTGTTTAGGTATAGTGATTTACATTATAGGGCTCTAGGCAAGAGGAGACTCATGACCATGTTTATGATCATCATTTCATGCTTAGTGCTTCCTAATTTGAGTAGCAGGAGGTTCCCATACTTGATACTAGAGGTGTTGGTTGAGCTATTATTAGATTGGAATATATTTAGTTGGGTACCTATTCTACTTATAGAGATATATAGGGAGATGTGGGGGCTTAGGGCCCATAGGAGGTATGACATTAATGTCAACTTGGCTCTACATTACTAGGTCTATGAGAATATCTAGGTACTAAGGCTAATGGGCTTACATGGGTAGGGTTTACATAGATTGAGTTCCCAGTCATCTTTATGAGGTGGAGCGGGGATTTTGCTATGTCAAGTGAAGGAGGTAGTGTACATGATGTAGAGTGGTTCAAGGTTACACTAGGTGCACTAGTGATAAGAGACATCACCTAGAAGCCTTATGTATAATTTTTAGTATGGCTTGGCTACATGAGGTAGACACTCTCCCTTTAGAGCTATAGATGGATACTTGATATGTAGGATGGGGAAGTAGAGCTCATCCCATTTCAGAGGGTGAGGAGGTACTTTGGCCTAGAATAGGACACTCTAGGTCCATTCCCTAGGTATAGGCAAGAGGATTCAGAGATCTTATTGTTAGATTCATATCCTCTACCTACTTTTCTAGATTATGAGGAGTTGTCAGCCAAGCCTTAGGTAGATAGTTTTAGTTTTATAGATGGGTACATGGCATGGTACCAACCATTATATGTAGCTATAGATATTAGTGGGGATGATGGAGGTATGAGTCTGATGGATATGGATTTAGTTGGGAGAAGGGGCTAGAGAGTATAAGCATAGGGGATTGACCCTAATGGATAGGTAGGAGAAGCTTTAGCCACTACATAGGTATAGGTACATATACAATAGGGGAAGGTGGCCACCTTACAGGGTTATATTACTACCTTATAGGGTCAAGTTTTTACTCTCATGGGTGATAAGGACCAGGCATGATCTTCACTTGCTTTGGTTACATAGGAGAGGGCATCTCTAAGGTAGAGAGGAGGAGTAGTTATAGCATAGACAAGGCCACTAAACACAATCCCCATGGCATGATACCTAGCTATAGTGGAGGAGATATAGTATTGTGAGGCCATAGTTTTGACATAGCATCCATAAGATCCCTAATGGGGTGGATACAGAGTGAGCCTAGTACATAGTGATAATGTGGTAACACTAAGGTAGTGGGCAGTGTCTGTAGCTAGTTAGATAGTTAAATCTAGAAGATCAACAAGTACAATAGGTGGGCAGGCACCAGGACCCAATAGTGTTCCAAGAGATAGTGGTGCCTCTGGGGTATAGATATAGCTATATTATGACATTTTGTATATCATTTTGATTCCATCCTATGAGCCGATGTGGTGAGATGTACATTTTGATAGAGATACATGTCTATCTATTATTTATACACGTTTATATTATTTGACTCAATATATATATATATATATATATATATATATATATATATTGATAGAGATACATGTCTATCTATTATTTATACACATTTATATTATTTGACTCAATACACACACACACACACACACACACACACACACACACACACACACACACACACACACACACACATATATGTATGTATGTATGTATGTATGTTTATGCTCACGTTCATGGTTTTATGGTTTGTATTGATGTTTAATGCTTATGATGTGATGTTATATTGCTTATGATTATAGATTATAGACATTAATATAGGCTTATCTAGGCATGAGATGTTTTTGATATATGTTTATGCTTCCTCATTGCTTACGACATGCTAAATTTTAATGAGTGTTTGGATTTCATTATTAAATTTTAGACATGTGGTGGAAATTGGTTGATTGTTTAAATGCTCATGGATGTTATGGTTTTATGTTTGTTATGGTTGTGATTATGATTATGATGTTGCTTATAACACACATGGATATGTTGGTTATGATTATGGTTATGGCTATCTTGCTTAAGGTAAAGCATATGAGGTAAGGTAACTATCAACACTAGATGGGAGAATAGATAATATAATCAAGAGACAAACACCATAATGAAAATATCAACTAGCCATGATAGGATAATAAGAGGTTACAATGCTTCTTAATTAACAAGGACTTAAATAATAGAACTAAAGTTAGATTGGCTTAATTAACATAAGCCCTTTGAATGCTTTGTATTAGCATTTGTTAGTTGGTTAAATGATGTCTGAACCACATAATGTTTAGTAATCTCAAAAATCCCTTTCTTATAGGGGATATGGATGGAAATGGAACCATCTTATGAGACTAGCATGCCTCTTTTGTAGGTGTCTAAACAATTAGTATAAATAAGACTATTCAAACTGTGTAGACTAATCGATGCAGGAAGTCTACTTGTGAAAGTCAATTACAGATTTCACCTTAATTTGTTGTTTGAGAGCTGATTACAACTTTCAAGAATTAGTTTTCTTTTGTTTGAGTGTGATAATGGTCTTTTGTTGATTGTTTTATATGGTAAGTTGATCAATGTGGGAGACTTCCAATAAATTGCTATGCTTTTTTACAAAATGCTTTACTCAACCATCCTTCAAGGGAGTGGTCTAAGTTTATTAGATTTTTTCAATGTTTTTTTATAGTTGTACTTCAAGGGAAAAATCCACCTTATGTTTGTCAATTTCAAATAAATTTTCAATAGCTATCCTTCAAGGGAGTAGTCTAATAATGTTAGGAATGACCCATGATTGCTAATGATAGGTATTTTGACTTTTACTTACTTTAATTTTTATTGTCATAGACTTATTTATATAGGCTTAAAGGTTCACCTTTATGAAGGAAAAACTAAAATCACAAGAAGGTTGATTAGGTGTAAAAATGTTTAGGTGACAATGATCATGGGAATCCATCCTAATGAAGGGGTGGAAAGTACCATGAGAATCATGCCATGGGCAGAGTCATGGTACCCATTATTCAATATTAGGCTATGACTATGATGGATAATCACATGACTTAGTTTTATTCAATTGCCCCTAAAATAGGGAGATGAAAGTGGGTGGATAACAAGGTATGAGCTTAAGTTAAACAAAAGGTAAACTTGATCCTTCTTAACAAAAGAATGGATGCATATGAAAAGCATTGAGGAGCTCAAGTTCTGGGTGGCCTTCGAGAAAAGATAGATAATAAGCTTCTAATCCATACTTGTGGGTTATAATATATGGTCTAGGCCAATTAAAATCAAACTTTCCCCACTTAATTTTCTCCATATTAGTGACATGATAATTTTCCTTTAGGATGAGGTATCCAATGTTGAATTCTTACACTGTAAGGTGTTTGTTATAGGCATTCTTGATGTGATCTTGATAGACATAGAGATGGGTAACAGATGCTAAACAATTCTCATCAAGTAGCTCAAGCTAAGTTAAATGGTGTTGATGATAATCATCCTTATAAATGAGCTCTTACAAAGATATGTGAAAAGATGGGATTTATAATTCAAGGGGAAAGACAACCTTTACTCCAAACATAAGAGAGAAAGGGGTGGCACCCGTAGGGGTTCTAATGCTAGTATGATATGCCCATAAGGCATAGGGGATGTGAAAATGCCAATCTTGACCAGATGCATTAACCATTTTAGTTAGCATGTTATTAATAGTTTTGTTAGAGGCTTTGACCTATCCATTTGCCTAAGGGAGATAGGGTGAGGAGATGATTAACTTAATTATAAATGCATCACATAGACCCTAAAATTTCTTGTTTTTAAAGGATTTACCATTTTTGGTGATAATATTATGAGAAAAACCGAAGTGGTAGATGATATGATGGTTGATAAAGTCAACAATCTTCTTTGCTTTAGTCAAGACTAGAAGAATAACCTCTACCCACTTGGTAAAATATTCCATCATGATGATGACAGAGTGGTGTCACTGCAAGGAATGGGGATTAATTTCACCAATTAATTCTAGACCCCATTGTGAAAAGAGCAAAAAAGTGGTAGAAACATGAAGACTATGGCTAGGTGCATGATGCAAGTTGGCATGTTGATAGCACTTAACACACTTTTCCACATAGTCATTTTAATATTGGTTAAGGGTTGGCCAATAATAGCCTAGGTAAAGGATAATATTAGCTACAACTAAGACACTAAAGTGTCCCCCACATATACCATCATGTGTTTCCTTGATAACATGAGAGGCTTTGTGACTATGTAGGTAACAAAATAGGAGACCATCGAAGTCATGTTTATAAAGGATACCTCCTAGTATGGTATAACATGAGGTACTCTAGATAAACACTCTTTGAGATTTCCTTGAAATACTAGAAGGAACTATGGCAAGGTTAAGGTAGTCAAAGGTCTATTTATACCAAAGGTCAGGTTAAGTCTCTTCTACATGAAAATGGTGGTAGAATCTAGTTTAACATAAGAAGGTTGGGTGAGTCTATGGATAACGATGGATATATTAGAGCCAGAAGGTGTAGATGGTATTTGAGAGGTGATAGAGACCATGGTGTCAATGAACTTATTAGTAGATCATGGGGTTGATTGGAAGTGGTAGTGTTCAAATGATGCTAAGAGTTCATCAACTAGTTTCTTGTATTATTGAAAAACATCATTCTTACAGTAGTAAGATATATTGATTTGATTGACCATAAGTTAGGAGTCCCCAAAGATATTTATTTTTTTCACTCTTAGGGCTAAAGTGGTCTGAAGTCCTATCATTAGGGCTTTGTATTCATCCATGTTTTTGGTATATTCAAAATCAAGGTTGAAGGATAAAGGGAGAGGTTCACCATTAAAGGGGATAAAGATGATACCAACACCACCACTACACTGACACTTTGATCCATCAAAGAACATGGTGACCTAATAGGTAAAATCTACCTGAGAGAGTGTCATGATGGACTCATCAAGGAACTCAAGAGGAAGATGTTGATTGTCTGTTAAAGGTGCCTTGATCAATTAGTCAATAATGACTTGCTCTTTTATTAACTTTTATTAAAGGAACTCAAGGTCAAACTCTATTAATAGCATGAGCCACTTGGCCATATATTGGTTTTGGTATGGCTTGGAGTGAATGTACTTGAGTGGGTCATTATTAGTTATGACATAGGTTTTGTGGTTAAGGAGGTAGTGGCAAAGTTTGTTGGCCAAAAAGACTAAAACTAAGTAAAGCTTCTCGGTATGGGTGTATCAAGTCTCATATTCCACAAGCATGTGGCTAATGTAATATATGGCTTTCTCTTTATGTTGTTAATCTTAGTGAGCCAAAATTACCCCTAGGGAATGGTCAGTGGTATAGATATAAAGGTAGATAGGTTGGTAATTCTTGGGAGGGGTAAGGATAGGTGGTGACAAAAGGTACTCTTTGATTGAATCAAAGGCCTTTTGACAATCATTATTCCACTTAAAAGAAACATCTTTATTTAGAAGGTGGTGGAATGATTGGAAATGGTCTGAAAGCTGGGAGATAAAGTGATGAATGGATTGACATTTCCCCTATAGGATACTGATTTGCTTATGGTTAACTAGGGGAAGCATGTTGAGTATTGCTTTTATCTTGGCAAAATCAACTTTGATTCTATGAAGGGAGATGATAAATCTAAGAATATTTCCTAACAAGACCCCCAAAAATCACTTCTTGGGGTTGAGGTAGACATGGTAATAGATAAGATACTTAAAGATGATCTTGAGAATGGATAAATAGTCATTTTAGAAATTGGATTTTTTGAGAAGGTCATCCACATATTCCTCTACAATCTTATGGATAAGGTCATGGAAGATATAATTCATGGCATGTTGGTTGGTTGCACCAGCATTCTTTAACCCAAAAGGCATGACTCTATAGTAAAAGGTTCCCTAAGGGGTGGTAAAGGTAGTTTTCTGCTGATCTTCAAAGGTAATTAAGATCTTATTATAACCCAAGAATCCATCCATGAGAGATAACATCTCATGGCCAATTATAAAATCAACTAGCTGGTCGATACTCAATAGAGGAAAGTCATCTTTAGGGTAGGCAAGGTTGAGGCCATAAAAGTCCACACAAATATATAGTCCCCTTGTGGCTTTGGTGATAGGTATGACATTTGAGACCCATTGGGGGTAGTCAATGGGTTGAATGCAATTGATAAATAGAAGATGTTGAAGCTCTTATTTGATAAGAAAGGCTATGTGAGGGTGTATGCATTAAATATTTTTCTTGAAAAGCTTGGTGTCATAGTTAGTGACTATGTTATGGGTAGAAATAGTGGGTTTAATTTTATTCATGTCCCTATAATACCAAGCAAAGGCTATGCTACGGTCTTAGAGGAAAGAAGGAATTCTTTAAGTTCCTCAGCATATAGTGATTGGCCAAGTTTGACAATACGGGGGTTACCTAGAGTGTCCAAGTTGATATATGTGGTGGATTCATTCAACATAATCAAGGTCTCATGGGGAAGGGATTTCTAGATTAAATAATCTAAGGTACCATGATAGGTGAGAATAAATCATCTTCTTGGCACTAAATAGTGTTAATGGTAGGAGAGTCTTCTCCTATCATCTCAAGATGGGTCAAAGGTATGGTTATGGTTTCCCCTTCATTTTGATAAGTCAAGGGTCTGAGGTTGATCATGTTGACAAAAAAAAATTAAGTGGGATGATGTGATCATCCTCACACGTAGGTTGAGGAGAGGTTGGTGAGGAAGGGGTATCTTATTCAAAAATGGTAATAGTAGGTGGTTTGGGTTGCTTCTTGTTGGGTAGGATGAAACCAATGCCATGCTTCTCATGTGGCTTTTTAGTTTCAATGGTGATCAAGGGTCTGAGGTTGATCATGTTGACAAAAAAAATTAAGTGGGATGATGTGATCATCCTCACACGTAGGTTGAGGAGAGGTTGGTGAGGAAGGGGTATCTTATTCAAAAATGGTAACAGTAGGTGGTTTGGGTTGATTCTTGTTGGGTAGGATGAAACCAATGCCATGCTTCTCATGTGGCTTTTTAGTTTCAATGGTGATCAAGGGTCTAAGGTTGATCATGTTGACAAAAAAAAATTAAGTGGGATGATGTGATCATCCTCACACGTAGGTTGAGGAGAGGTTGGTGAGGAAGGCGTATCTTATTCAAAAATGGTAATAGTAGGTGGTTTGGGTTGCTTCTTGTTGGGTAGGATGAAACCAATGCCATGCTTCTCATGTGGCTTTTTAGTTTCAATGGTGATCACTTCATGTGGGCCATGTTCATATCACCTAAGATCAAAGCCTTTCTAAGTATATCGATGGAAGTATGTCTTGGTGAAACTTAGCTTATCCAAGTAGGAAAAACCAATGATAAATGGTTTGGGTGAAAGAGAGATGGTATAAGCACCAAAGGGTTTATTGAGTCCCTCATAAAAAAAATAGATCTAATGTTAGGGAGTTCCAAAGGGAACAATAGTTCTGATATTAGGGGCATATCCCAATTGGTTAGTAAGTTACCCATACTCATGAGGAGTAGTGAAAACATCAAGGGATAAGAGGTGATATTCCCCTAGTAAAATGCAATGAAACGTTGATTCCAAAGGGTCCATGGTGTGGATTTGGTCCAAAGGGATAGAGGAACTAGTGGATGCCTCATCGGTGGAAGGGAATATGAAATCCACTTTTATGGTTAAAGGTTATTGGTTGTTGAGGGTGTGCTAGATGGGGGTATGAGGACATCGTTGGGGCAATAGGTCATGTTTCACATTGAGAAAGGGCTTGGGTCATCTTAGATGATAATTACCTAGACTTCATGCTCAAACTTGATATGATAGTGAAGGGTGGAGGGGATGAAACCCATGGAGCATATCTAGGGTCATCTTAATAAAACATCATATTAGAATTCACCTTCCACTACATAAAAGAGTTCAAGGAGTGTGTAAGGTCTTAAATGGATATGAAGGACAATAATCCCTAAGGTAGTGTCTATGGTATCTTTGAATGATTGAAGGATTACCAATGTTTTGAATATGACATTGTCTAAAAGGTTGAGTTAGTTATAGGCATGGGAGGAGATGATGTTAATACTAGCTCCCCATCAATCATGACCCATTTAATGTGGGTCTGGTTGATGTATATGATAATTAATAGAAGGGTATCTAGGTCATTTGGATGGATAGAGGGTATTTCCAAATCCTTAAAGGTAATAAGGTTGGAAATTTAAAGGGTGCCAACAAAGGTTGCTAAAGATTAGGGATCTTTAGGATGGACCTCTATGGATTACAAATCCTCTATTAGTGCTTAGTGGTGGTGGGGGGAGGTAGAGATCCCACTCATAAAATCTCATCTTCACTGATGTCTAGTGAAGTTACTTGAGGATAACTCTCCTGATGGATTATGAGGGGTTAGATTGGGAGGCACCTAAAATAGATACCTTAGGTTTAGTTGAAGATGGAAATGGGTGTGTGTGGGTTAGTTGGGAGGTTGAATATGGATATATCCATGAAATAGACACCTTAGCCTTCTCTGTATCCTTCTATTATGATCTCATGACCATGTTGATAGTATGGATAGGAGAAAGAGTTGGGGTAAGAGATTGGGTAGACTCATCTTCATTCTGAGGTGAGAACAGAGGAGTGGGTAAGCATTGGGTAGGTATGTTTGTTGGTGGGATTGATAGAGAGATCATTAGAGGTTAACATATTAATAGATCATCCTCATCATAAAGTTGATGGATAATGGTTTGGAGAGATTTGTAGTTCTTTGTGTCATGGTCAGGTGTCTTATGATAAGAACACACTTGGTGGTCATTGTATTATATGGGTTTGGAAGCAAGAGAGTCAAAGGGCCTAGTGGGAGGTAAGGCTAAACAAGAGTTTTGTAATAACCTATGTAAAATGGTCGAATAGGATTCAACTAAAGGGGGTAAGGGTTTAGTGGTCTTGCTTTTGGTTATTGAGGTAGAAGGGTGTTTAGAAGTAAGTTTGGTGATAGGTGCCATAGGTAAGGTGGTATTCTTGGCTGATGGTTTTTGTTTAGATAAGGAAGCTAATGAGCTAGGGGTGGAAAATTACAAGGTATGTATCATTAGGTATTGTTATTACAGTAAAGAGAGGTGCATTAGAAATCAACCACAAAGGTGTAACCAAAAGAGGTGGTGGGGTTTTGGTAGAGATAAGGGGATTCCTACTCAAGGTAGAGGGATGAGGTCCCAAAATGGAGGGTAAGGTTGAAGGAGGTAAAATTTGAGCCTTTGGGTGATTTTACCTCTTTGGTTGTTTTCGTTTGGTGCTTAGATGGTGGGTTTGAAGATGTTAGGTCCACCTTCATAGATGGGTGGTTAAGAATCTATGTAGGGAAGGTGCCAAGGTTCTTGATCAGTTTGGTTAGTTTGGTTTGAGAAGGTGATTTAGTTTCTTGGGGTTTATAATCCTTGGATGACTGAGGGATTTTTGGATTGGTAGAAGTTTTTATTGGTTTGGTTGATAGGGTAAGAGTTTGGATAGTAGAAGTGATGGGTTGGTTTGCTAAAGGTATGGTTGGAGGTTCTTGCTTGGTGATATAAGGTAGTTTGAATTACTACTAGAAGGTGTCTCAATCCATGTTAGGGTTGGAATAAATTTTAATTTCTACACTAATTGAGAGAATGGTTTTTAGGCTAGTTTGACTCCCTGAATAGTGAAACTAAAAGATAAGCCCATAGGTTCAGACATAGGGATGGTAACCTCATCCTTTTCCTCAATTAAAGGATGCAAGGTTGAGATAGGTGGATTTTATATGGGAGGAGTATACATGGGGATTTCTTCCTCAAGAATGATTTTTGAAGGGGGATTAGTTTGCTCGATGGTTGATGATAAAGGTAAAATGGGTGCTTGGTCCAATATGTCAGCTAAGGGAGGGGTTGATGGATCTACTACCTTGATAATTGGAGGATGACAAAGGGGTTTTCCTCAGTTTGGGTTTTCAAAAGAGGAGAAGGTAACTATGCTACCTTAATAAGCAGAGAGGGTGAGTGATAGATAGGTTGGTTAGTAGGTTATTTAATAGTGAGTATGTTGAGAACCATCATGAGAACATTCAACTGTGTTGATTTTATTATTAGCAAGAAAATGGTTTAAAAAAGGTTTCCTAAAGATGTTAAGGGCTTGGTTTGATGGTGTATTAGGGTTGTCTAGTGTGATCTCCCCCTTATCAATTAGGGATGTGACAAGGCTCTTTAAGGTATTACACCTACTAACATCATGCCTTATTACTCAGTGGAAGGCACATAGATCATTATCATTATACCAACTAGGTACAGGATGAGAAGATTCAAATTGTTGGGGTGGTTTGATAGGAGGAATTTTAATGATATCATTTGTCAATAACTTCTCCAAGATTGAAGCATAAGATTCTCCAAGTAGAGTGAATTGCTTCTGGTTATTATGGTTTTGGTTATTCATGTTTTGCTTTGAAGAACTAGATAAATTTAGTTGGTTAACTAATGGTGGAGGAATGGCTTTAAATGAAACTACATTTGTGGTTCCCTTACCCCTGGTATTGGTATTAGATTGGTTGTTTGATTTAGAATAAGATGCCTCATTGGTTTTATAGGTGGAGTTTTTATTCTTTAGTTTTAGTTTCCCTTCATCAATGACTCTATTCTCTAAATTATGCACCATTGTAAAATCTTCATCAAACTTCTAGAAGCTTTGGACACATAGTATAGAGGAGATATTCTTGGCACACTCCTAATCAAAGAGATCTATGAGTTCAGGTTGAGGCAAGGAAAAGGAAAGTTGGTTAATTAGGCTCCTCCAATGAGCCACAAAATTGGCAATGGATTCATCCTAAAACTGATGGATATAATAGAGGTTGGTGATAGAAACTTTCTTGGATATATTGATCAAAAAAAGATCCAAAAATGTTTGAGCCAATTGGGTTAAGGATAAAAGGGAGGGCTTGGGTATGGAGTTATACCAATCTAATGTCAGGCTGACTAGGGACATGGGGAAGGTACATAGAAGTAGGGCATAATCATAGGTAATCATATAAAAAGCATGCATAAATTCTCTATGGTATTATTGGTGATCCTCCTTACTTTGGAATTTATAGAACTTGATAATTTCCCATTGGGGAAGATATGGCCTAATAGGTATGAATGGATGGACGGATGGGCTCATAATAGATTTGGTCATACAACAAGATGTTATGAGCACCTAAAATAGATGAGTCAAGGTGGTCATCTTATCCATAAGCATCTTCATTAGGTCTACTTGGGATTATGCACTCAAAATGTTATGATATGCATACTACTATGGTGGTTGGGTACCATACTAATAGAGGGTAGAAGGTTGGGAGGCTACCACATATTGGTATGTGGATGCCAATGGTTGGGTGGAAGATACATAAAGGTAGGTAGATGTAGGTGGTTGGGTAGTGGGTAAGGGTACATGCCCTTATAGGTTAGAGATGTATCTAAAGTTTGGTGTAATGGGTACTTATTGGATAGGAATTGTAGTTAGGTTGGTGACTGACTGAAGGGTGGTGACCCTTGTATTGATCAATGGTAAGGTAGAGGGTATGGACACCATAAGGATTTTAAGTGAAATAGTGGTTGATGTATTAGGGGTAGCTAAAGTAAATTTGGTAGTGTTATAGGTAGTAAATATTATTGTGGAGGGAGTATAGGTAGTTAGGGTTTAGCTTGATCCTAAGGTGGAGGAATTGTTAGTAGGAGTCAAAGGTATAAGGGCATTCATAGTTTGGGTTGGTTGGTTTTGCATAGTGGTCTCAAAGGGATTATTGGTGGATGAGGAGGATTTAATATCCATTGTTTGAGTTGTAAATATGGAAATAGAGGTGCTCCCCATGAGGTGGAAAGGCATGCCATAAGTTGGATCTATGGGTGGGGCCGAAGCTAGGGTATGATAAGACATGGTTGTAAGATTATGTTACAAGGAAAAGAGATTGTTATCTAAGAAAGTGGTAAAGTTTGTGTCTCCTTGAGAAACCTCTTGAGGGAGGTAGGAATTTTTGATGGATGAGGAGAATCTATTGGTTCAAAAATGTAGTCCATAGATGAAGAGGTATAAGAGGTAGGTTGGCTTGATGATGGGTTTTGTTTTGCGAGGTTCTTTCACTGATGGTGAGTGAGAACCATACGAGATAGGGGAGAGAGAAAGCACAAAAAGCCTCACTACTCAAATAAAGAGAAGACAAGAAATGATCAAAGAAATAAAATCACACTCTAAAATAAATTTTAAACCTTAGATTTATCATTTATCTTGATTTTGGCTTATGCCTTAAGAAATTATGTGACTAAAATTGGTTTATAGAGCGGGTATTAGAAAGGAATTCTAGGGTTGGTTTTAGGTTATGTTTAGGTGCTAAAAAATAATCTATATTAGATTCAATACATGGCTTGGTATTAGGGCTTACCCCCTCACTTCACACACCATAGTGATAAGGGTGTTAGGTGCTTAGCCAATATATATTAATATCTAGATTTTATACTCAACTAAAGAGATAAGTTGGATCTCCCCTTGGTAATGATCTCCAAGTAGGATCACAAGGAAAGGGTAAGGTTACTGTTAGGTGATGAAATCCTATTTGGGCCTTGTCTCAATTTTTTTTTATGTTTAATTTATGAAATTGGTTTGGTTGAGTGTGTGCAAGAAAGAGTGAAGCTATGATAGATTGATTTACTTTTAAGTTAAACTATGTGAACTAAAATTTCAAGTAGTCGATGTATGCACTTAATTTTAATCCTAAAAGAAATTTTGATTTCATTAATGAGAATATAATAGAGAGAAGATGAAATAAAACAAAAACCCAAATAAAGACACATGGATCCCATCGGGCATGCCAAAATGTTTCAGTGAATTTTAGCTTATTATTTTTGAAAGGGGAAAATAATAAACTAAGTATGGGTATAGTTGAAAAATATATTTGATTGTGCATGAATCAGAAGATTTTGAATAACTCCTCCTTAGCTTAGGAGGATGACCTATAGATAATAAATCACTAAATAAAATTTATTTGTTAGATAGGTAGTTGAGTGGATTGCATAGCGATAGCTAGCTCCTACAAGCAAGAATTTCCTTGGGGGTTCTCAATCCACATGTTTTAAACAATTAAGTTTATAAATAGAATAGAAATAACTTACATCAATAATCAAAAGGTACTAAAATTGAACACAAGAATGTTTGCTAGAAAATAGACTAGGAATGATTAACAATAATGATAAGCTAATTAATACTAGTGCTCGATGATTTGGGTCTACTTCATAAGATCATGTAAGGGTCTATGAGTAGGTAAGGACATATAAATCATATTTAATTGGGATTAGGTAGGTGAAAACAACTAGATAAAATTTACTACCATAATAACCATTAGTAGTTGGCCTGATAGTTAGTGGTTAAGGTGGCCATTAGTGGTTAGGGTGGCCATCGATAGTTGGACAGACCATCGGTAGTTGAGATAATCATTGATAGTTATTGTGTGTAGATCTAGGTTGGTAAATGGCTGGTTAATAGGATCACAAAGTGAAATTCTAGGAGATGGGTTATTGTTGGGTTGAACATGAAAATTAAAAAAAGTAATTAAATTCTAAAAATCAAGTAATTATCTTGAAAAAATATGATTGAGTGGATGCTTGAGGTGATTGACTCATTTGTGGAGTCTAATGTGATTTAGATAGAGTAACGGTACTTGGCACTTTGGTGGAGTTGCAGTGGTAAGTTGGCTCTCTGACATAGTAGCTATATTTCTAGATTTTTTATGATGATTGACCTACAAAAAAAAGGAATTCTAGATGCACAAGCTCTTGATGATAATTATAGATGGATTTCACCTTCCTACTCCTCTCTTCTTATAGGCAAGGTAAGAGAGTTGCAACAAGACATGAAGTGGGCTTCCTAGTTTTAACTCACATATGCAATGGTTCACAACTAGATTTAGATGATTTATTTTTAGAAAATCAAGGTGGATGGGCTTGAATTTTGGTGGTTAAGGAGGTAGACCCTGACCATCAGTGGTTAACCTGACTGTCGGTGGTCGAAGGTGAAGGGTAGATATAGGTAAAAGGTTAGGTTAAGTCAGTTTAACAAATTGACTATGGGTTAGGCTTGGTTAGGGGTCAAAGGGTCAAATTCATCCCAAAGGGGTTCTAAGGTGGTCTATGGGTACTTTGACACTCGATATCATAGTGTGCAGGCTTCCAATGTCTATAACTAGTATAAAAAGCATAAAAACTAGTCTACTAAAAACAAATATAAAATCAAGAAACATTTAATCTAAGAAAGTAGAAAATCTATTCAAGAAAGTAGGAAAGATAATATATAAATTAAGAAATATAATATACTCCTACGTCTACATCTCCACTCGCCATCACTCAAAATCATCTCTAATTGGAAAAACAAAATGTTTCAAAAATTGTCTATTGACTGGAAAAGTGAGTTCATTACCTTAGAGGTCATTAAAGCAAAAGTCATTATTACCTAGGATTTATGATATATAATATGACCCAATCCATAAAAGAGTGAACTTATCATGTTTTCATTTTTTCTCATGTGTCTACTAAAAACTAATATAAAAATCAAGAAACATTTAATCTAGGAAAGTAGAAAATCTATTCAATAAAGTAAGAAATATAATATACTCCTACATCTACATCTTCACTTATAGTCACTCAAAATCATCTCTAGTTGGAAAAACAATGAAATAATGTTTCAAAAATTGTCTATTGACTAGAAAAGTGAGTTCATTACCTTGGAGTTCATTCAATCAAAAGTCATTATTACCTAGGAATTATGATATATAATATGACCCAATCCATAAAAGAGTGAACTTATAATGTTTTCATTTTTTCTCATGTGTCTACTAAAAACTAATATAAAAATCAAGAAATATTTAATCTAAGAAACTAGAAAATATATTCAAGAAAGTAAGAAATATAATATAGAAAGTAAGAGATATAATATACTCCTACATCTACATCTCCACTTACAGTCACTCAAAATCATCTCTAGTTGGATCAACGATGAAACAATGTCTCAAAAATCATCCATTGACTGGAATAGTGAGGTCATTACTTTAGAGGTCCTTCAAGTAGAAAGAATTATTTAACTAGGATTTATGAAATCTAATGTGACCCAATCCACAAAAGATTAAACTTATCATGTTATCATTTTTTCTTATGTACTTTATCCCATAGAAGAACTAGATCTAAAATCTTGAAGGCCTTGATCTTAGACCTTTTGTCAAACCATATTTTCATAATATCTTGATGTTTGTTGAAGTTATGTAGTACTTTAGTTCTTACATCTTCCATCTAGACTATAACTAGTATAAATTATATTATTTCATATTCTCCCATCTACTTTTACATAAACCGATACATTGGTATTTTAAGAGTAATGTGTAAGACTAATTATTGCCCATACACTAGCAGAAAAGGTGAAGCTTTGAGAGCTTGTTTGTGTCTGGTTTAGTCTACCCATAGTGTGTAATTAAATAAGAGATGTCATTCCCTTGATTTATCTTGCGGTGTCTTCTTGACGGCATCCATAATATTATTATTGTTATATTCATTCATTCCACTCCCTTGTGGGTATTAGTTCAAGGAGAACTTGATGGTGATTTGGTTGTTATAGGCCTAATTAGTAAATTTTGTAAACTGGAATGTTGGACTATTATCATAAACCAAAGAAATTAGAGTATCAAACCTTATTAGTATATTTTCTCCCATAAATTTAATAACATATATTTCTCTATAATTTTTAATATCCACAACTTTTATTCATACGATACAATATTTATCAGTTGTTAGGAAAAAATTATGCCCTGTTGAAGAGTTTGAGTTAATTACCCCAATAAATTCAAGGCCCCATTGAGTAAATGGGTGTCTTTATATAACTAGTTACAATGGCATGGTAGCATTCACCTCTCTTTTTCTAAATATCTAACATTCATGGTAGGATATGACATAGTTATGTTCATCTTTGAATATAGTTGTCTAGTAATATCCCATCCTCAAAAATTTGTGAGTTGTGTTACATGAGGGATGTCCACTACCAATATTCTGATGTAGATTATTTAGAATTTTTTTCAGCTTCTTCTTTTGAAACACACATTAAATATATTCCCTCTTAGTTTGTTTGTATAAGACTCCCTTATTGATATATAATGATTTGATGCAATTCTAAGGACTCATCTTTGCTCTTTGTTTAACTCGAGGGGACATGTAATTGTGAATAAGTAGTGGATGATTTGAGTGTACCACTCACCACTAGATACCTAAACCTCATGGATTTGCTCAATGCAAATGTGTGGATCAATTTTAGTCATGAGTTGGATGATTCCTTTTCCTCTAACCATATTTGTTGGTCTAATTTCAAGATCAAAATATTGAATTTGGCCATCCATTTACCTCTTCTTTCACACATTTTTTTGACGAAGTGTGAGCTTGACAGCTAGGTATAAGATGATGGCATATGTATTATTATTCATAATATAATGCATAAACTTTTTCACAACTTTGATCAATGCATATTTTTTTGTCTATCATAGAGTATTTCAACTCTGCATCCTTTAGATTGGTGTTCATGATGGCAATGGGATGTTTTTTGTCCACATTTTATGTAAGTACCATAACTATAATATATTCTAAAGTGAACTAATAAAGATAGAAATATTTATTTAAGTCCACATTGAATAGAACTAGAGCCTAAAAAATGGTAGTTTTAATGTCCTATAATGTTTTCTTGGCCTTTGTTGTCCACTCTATTTTGTCATCTTGCTTCAACATATCATTCAATGGCTTGAAAATATTTTCAAAACTATAAATTAATTTCCTTATAAAGTTAATCTTACTAGAGAAAGACTTTAACTCCTTGATATTAGGATGTGTTATTTTATAAATAGCCTAAACCTATTCTAGGTTGATGGAGGTCCCATCTTTAGTGATGACATGACCCAATAAATTCCCTTCAATAACTCCAAAGATGCTCTTCTTTAGATTATGTGATACTCCATTTTTATTGCATCTATCAAATCCTTTTCTATAGATGGCCCACATGATCAGTTCTATATTTTGAGAAAATTGTGAGGTCATCCATGTATATGATGATACATTTATGAACCAGTCGTTGGAAGGAAAATTTCATGGCTTTGTGAAAATTTGATCCTACATTGATTAAGACAAAAGACATCCTTTTGTATGAAAAATTTCCCACTTGGTTGTGAATTCAATCTTCATTCTATCTTTTACTTCTACCAGTACTTGGTTATATCTTGATAATCCATCCAAGAAAGGCATCATCTCTTATCCACTAACAATTTGGATCACTTCATCCAAATAAGGTAGGGGGTAATTGTCTTTCTCTATTTAGGTTTCTAAAATCAATAAATATTTTGATTTCTCTATTCTTTTTCTTGAATGGTACCAGATTAGCTACCCAAGTATAATTCTTGAATAGGAAGATAATCTTAGCATCCAATAACTTATGTACCTATATTTAAATGAGAGGTTCTAGAATTGAATTAACCAGCCTACGTCTCTACTTAAAGGGCTTATGCTCTGATGTCAATAGGATGGTGTGTGTGATGACCCTAGGGTTGAAAAATTTGAGGTCCTCATGTGTCCATACAATGACATATTTGTATCCTACCAATAGACCTTTCAAATTTTGTTTTTCAATTTTAGTGCAACTCAAGCCTACATTCACATAATGGGGATGTTAATCATTTCTCATATTCTCTTTGATAAAATCAAACTCAATTCTTTTAAAATTATTTTAATTTTAAGCTTATGGATCTACATCAAAATCTCACTATAAGGGGACCGTCCCTAGAGGGATGTGACTTTCCTTTAGTTGTATGATAATGTCTTCTCCTATATATTAAATATGCATGGGTTCAACATCATTTTAATTTATCAACTAGGATTCAAAAGATCTAGATTAACTCATGAATTATATAATTTGTTGATCATATTAAAATACTTGTAAGTTGTCTACATTATCTAGGATAGAGGGACAAGGGACCAACTCCATAGAGAATTTATACATTTTGAATTTTGAGAGTGGCACTAAATTGGCAACTAAAATTGATATTGAATCTATTGTTTAGTTTTATTCTCTTGGGATGATCTAATGTTGAATGCTTCAAAAGAATCAATCAAGTCCCATGTTCAATGTTTATACTTTTTAAAGTAAGTGATCTTACAATGATATTTATTTCTAATCTAGTTAACAACTAGTTTAGAATCACTAAATATTTGTAGTTACTTGACATTATGCTTTAGTAAAAATTATAGACTAAGGATTAGAGTTTCATACTTAGTTATATTATTCATGCAGGGGAACTATAGTCTATAGGTAGCAAGGTACCACTTACCATCTAGGTTTATCAAAGTTATGCCAACATTAAAACCTTATTTTAATATGGATCCATTAAAATGGAGAGTCCATAACTAATAAGCACCTTCAATTTATTATTCATGTGATGCATGGTATTGTTTGGTATTAAATGTGTACACACCTACATGTGAAGATATGAAGTCAATATTTTTGTTTTTAATATTGTACTCTATAATCAAGTACTTCATTTTTGGTTCTTTGCCCACCCAAATCTGGTTGGCCACTCCTTTCTAAGGCAGCTACAAGTGTGAAAAATTGGTGGCCATGTATTTATTCAGTGTCTTTGATTAATCATGAGAAGCAAACCATAAGCTCTAGGAATGTCCACCACCAGAATATCTATATGTTGGTATACCCATGGTTAAGAAGTGAGTTATATTTGTACATTTAATAACTCCCCAACACATGGCACTGAGGATTTTTTCAACTATAGGACCACTCTCTTTGATTGATCTAGAGTTAAACTCAATTTTTTTCATACATCTATAGGCATTACATTAGCTGAAGCACCTAATTAAACCAAATAGATGTGTACATTCTTACCTAATATTTAGATAATTAGTAAAAATGATGGTACTTCATGTCTATATTTATATACCATCACATTGGCATGGGTAACTTTGGACTTGTCAAAAGTAAAGGATCTCTTAGACAGTGCCTTGATAAATAACTCCTTATGTTCAGTGATCTAGATAGTTCATATAGGGTGATATTAGATTAGATATTCTTCATATCCTCAACAATGTTATATTTGACTCTGCTTTGTCATTTTGTGTTTTGGTGTTGATCACTTCCCTTTAAAGGAGGTGGATTATTATTTTCCTTCAGATCTGGAGGAGTAGTAGAATTATTTTTGACAGAAGTGGAGTTAGTAACATGTTTCTTGTTCCTCATATTTTAATTTTTCCTTTGGAATTGATGGAATGCATGGATCTCATCTATATTATCTTTTGGTTGATTCTCATCTTCCACTAGGAATGAGAAGTCATAAGTCTTAAAAACCATTATTATATTGGGATGCCCTAATGGATTGAATGAAGATGGATCTATTTGGTTTGAAAAAATATCTTATCTTTCTATTTCTTTCCAAAATATTTCAAAAGTAGTGCATAACTCTATGTAATCCAATTCTCTATGGTATATTATATTGTGAACCTGACACCAATTAGGCAATGTTGCTTCTAAAATGTTTATTTTAGGCACCTTGTTGAGTGGCTATTTTTTTTCATTATTTATAGGCCTTATATATATATATATATATATATAGAATATGAATCCTTGATTTATATTTTGTCCACCAGTACTCCCCATTGTTTCTACATGCTCAAAAATTCACTACTTAACTTTTACACCATCCTCTAGATAACATCTAATTAAAATTTGTTAGAATCTATAACTACACCTTAAGTGGTAGAATTATTGATTAGAATTGAATTATAGAATTGGTACTGATGGGATGTATGAATAGGGTTATTTAAAAATATCAAGCATTCATTTGGTGCAGCATGGGACAAGGGAAAATACATGTGTGTTTTATTTTGATTTTAAGCCACTATGTTAAGTTAGAATTTGGAATTGAATTTAACAGTAGATAATTTTAATAGATATTGGGTCCATCTAGGATTTGTAATTAGGGATTTATTTTTTTGTCAATGTTTATGGATTCAACATATGCCATTGGTATGTGTTGAGGTCAACATACCCCCATTCCTAAAAATGGGGACCATTGTTTCAAATTGTATAAATTTATGTTTTATATTGAAGACCAGGAGAATCAAGTGTAGATGACTTTCAAATTGAATATATCTGGCCAAGTCAGATCTTAGATTTTAAATTCATCCACCCCTAACTCTCACCTAGCCTTATTTCCCATATTTACATAATCATTATTAATTTCTCTCTAACTATTGCTAATAATTATTTCCCATATGTTGCAGACTTAGTGGGATCCTATTTGGGTGAACAATAACTAGATCTAGTGTCTAATGTGTTTTTTAACCTAGATCTTTTAATTCAAATTTAAATTTATGTGGGTCATTTTTATTCAAATTTATGCAAAAAGCACTTTATTATAGACTTAGTTTAAAATTTTATCCTAGGTCTTAGTTGTATTTATTAATACCACTAAGACATTAATCAAAAGTCTTTTTGTTAGGTCCTTTATATCTCATGGTTCATAAAGACTAATTAATAAGGGGACTCTTTTATAATGTTTTGAACTTAAACTAAAAAATTATATTAAAGCTTTAATCATGTTTATTAATATGACAAAAAACCTTATTCTAAACTCCTTATGCTAAGTCCTTTAATTTTATGCTCACAGAAATAGACAAACCCAAAGGTGATAGGTTGCAAGATCTCAGAACCCAGTTCAAAGAGATCAATGACCCATGGAGGGTCAAAAACTTTCAAAGGTAGATCGATGGTGTATGTTTATTTGCTCACTAAAGATCTAATGATGTGGGATGGGGTTATGAAGTCAACAGATCTATGGAGTGACCTGAGAGTGCCAAGTGGCAACATCTCAATAACCCTAATGACAGATCAATGGTTTGTGAGCCCTTCTCAGAGTCATAATTTAACAAACTAAGAGTTCAAAATCCTACTAAGTGGTACACCCATGTTTAATCATACCGGGAGAACTTTATTAAAACTTTATCCTAAGGTTTTTTAATCATGTTTATTAACATGAATAAAACTTAGGCTAAAAGTTATATCCTAAGTTCAATTTTTGGGGGATCTTTTATTATATTCTAAGTTTATCTTAAAATTTATACTAAGTTTTAAACTTTATTTTTTAATATTAAAAAACTTTAAGATAAGGCTTTATATATTTCCTAATACCTTATTAAGTCTATTTTATGTTTGCAGGAATGGAGTGAACCTAGAAATGACAAGTGTTAAGCTCATGGGGAGTTACTAAGTCAAGCATCAAGATCTATGGTGCATGTTAACTTGGGAACAAATGATTCAATGGTGCATGATGAAAGTTTGAAATTAAAATGACTCAGAACAAGCATGGATATGACAAGTGTTGAGTACACAACCCATGGTTAAATCCCAAGCATCTTCCCTAAGATCGATGGTACTTAGCTAAGTGTACACATATCAATCAATGATACTTGTTGAGTCAAAACTTTGAATCCCCAAGATGAGTAAGAGGGTGACAAGTGTCACCATTATGGGAACTCTATTATAAAATCAATGATACACAAAGCAAAGGACTGAACCTAGTATACAGAGATTGATAGAGAGGATTGGATCCATATAATCAAGATCAATGGTGTGAGATAAAGTTGACATTTCAATGAAGCTCAAAATGAATACAATAGTGACAAGTATCATAGCCATGGGGAATACGATAGAGTAGCCAATGGAATTCAACTTCCCATCTTGAGATCAATGAACCACATTGATCTATGTAAGTAGATCTAATGGTGTGAGCTAAGATAGAATTTCCAAAGGGTTTGAAACTAATTAAAAAGTGACACATGTCATAAAATGACAAATGGTCATATTTTGAGTATTAATGGATATCTCAACATAGGCATTACCACATATACATGACACATTGGATTATAAGGTCCTATGGACCTAAAAGTACTTGAATTATAATTATCCTAGACCAGTGAAGTTCAAAATATGAACAAGTGTGTCTTAGACTTAATCTAGTTAGCAAATGAGAGGCTAAAAGTGAAAAAGAGTCAAAGTTAATTAAGTTGACACATTATTTTATTCTATAAAAATAGGAGCAATATGGAACATATATAGCTTTTGGTTAGTCATATTGAAAAAGTTAAATTGATATTAGGGTGTTCTAAAACAACACGTATCTATGACACTTATCCAATTACATGTTGAGAAGGAATGACCGACATATCTCATGAATTGTCTATATAAAGGATGTATTGCCAATTATAAAATGGGGAGTTCTTAGATCTAAAATTAATTTTTAAACTTGGAGCAAGCAGTACAAGCAAGAGATTCTATAAATTTTGTCCAATATTTGTCTGTGTGTTTTTTATCATGGCTACTTCCTTAGTTATTTGTTTTGATATTTAGATTTGAATTTCTTTTATGGATCCTAGATGTGCATATTTAAATGCAAAGTTGTTAATTTATGATAATGTTAGATTAGTTGAAAGTTATTAGGTTTACTTTGATCTTTTTTCCCTTATTGCATCTAGGCTAATGTTATTTGCTTATAGGGGTAAAATTAAAGTAAATATTGTTCTTATTTGCATCTTTTCATACTTTCCTCAGATATTTGCCTAATGTGTGGTAGGATTTGAGATTATGATACTTCATGTTATATATTGGTTAAATGCATGTCTGGATGAAATCTAAACTTTGTCATAATGTCTAGGTTGAAGATTAGAAACACTTTCTTTTTGCCTTACCCTCACTTTTTCTCCTTTTTTACCAATTCACTTTAGTTTATCTTGTCATTGTAAATATCCATGTTAGCTTAGGGTTTAGAATTTATGTTTTGGACATCATTCATTGGACTTAGTTTAGATCACTTCCATCTTCACAAAGATTTAAAACCATGGTTGCTCCCAACAACCATTTACATGTTCATTTTATGAAATAGTCATTTAGCTTGGTCATTACTCCAATATCATAGATCTCAAGAAGATCACAACCAGAAACTCATGCAACGGATTATATAAATCCATAAATGAGAAGTGTTTCTTAAACACTATATGAACCTAATGATATTTTTAGGTGCATCAACAAGGGGAAAAATTGGTGCTAGAAAGAGGGCTAAGCTAAAGATTTGTAAATTTGAAATATCTTTGCTAATTTTAGTAAATTTTGTTCAAAGATCAGTTGATTCTTTGCACATTTGTGTTTATTTTAGAATATTTGTGTAAATATCATTGATTTTAATGGTTTTAAACCAATCTTTATGCTTATTTAGACAAAGATAAATGTTATTTGAATATTCGTGAGTAATTATGTTAAAGATAGCTTGAGATTTGTGAATCCAACAAGTTTGATATTAGTAATAGTTGTTTTGTTCAAAGATTGATAGATATTTTGAAAATTTGAGTTTATTTGAACTTAAACATGTAAATATCATTCATATTCATGTATTTAGAAATATATTTGAGATAATTTAATTAAATATTGATTTTCTTTGTGGTCCTTTAAATTTGGTTAAATGTGCAAGTTTGATCACTATTCTTTGTAAAGATAAGATTTACACATCGTATTTCAAATAGGGTTCAAAGATTTTTAAAGCTATAACTACCACAATTAAGATCCTCATAAAGGTATGGCATGGTTAGGTGGATCTTCTATCAATGTGCCTGGCTAGGTACATGACTTACCAAGAAATATTGAAAGGTATTTGCCTTATTTTAGTCTTGATAATGTTGTCACAAATGAATAACATTTTAAAAGCTTTAAGGATGCTTTAAGCTTGCTAAATCTAGTTCATGAAGATGTAGCATGTAGACTATTTCCATTTACTTTCAAAAATGTTGCATATGAATGGTTCCTCAATCTTCCAAAAAAATATATCACTAGTTGGAATGATTTTAATATGATCTTCATTGACCAATTTGGAAAAATCATTAGTCCATGCATTCTGTATCAGCAATTCATCACTATTAAGAAAGACTCTAATGAGACTATTAGAGATTTTAATGCTATATTATAGAATATGTTCAATATAACCATATCATGTTATAGACCTAATGAGGCTTTAGCTTTAGATATTTACAAAGATGCTTTGGATCCCATGACTTTTGTGGTTCTTAAAAGGTCTATTAGAGTCATAAACACCTTGGCTTTGGCCTATACTAAAGCTATAATAATCTATGATCAAATAAAACCTAAAGATCAACTTGCATATACTATCCTAGATGTCAACCCCAATTTCTCAACACTAAATATCATTCATAATGCTAATCAGATTGTGTTTACCTTAAATCAGACATCAGTCTTGAACTAATTTCCCTTAATCCATGCCCATCTTGGCCAAAATTTGGGGTTCTTAAATAATGATACAAATGGATTTCATCTATAGGGATAGAGAGATTTAGTTCCCACTAGTAATAACAATCAATTTCATAACTCAGAAGCACCAAAGAATGAAAATAAATCCATACTTAAGATGGTTTAAAATATGAGCATTGATTTTTTTCAATTGCAAAAGCAAGTGGGCAATACTGGGGAAAAATCTAATAGAAATTATGTTTCTTAATGGATCAATAGGCCTACAAATAGGTTACATGATAAAAATAATAATAGGTCCTCTGAGGATGTACATGAAATGAATCTTTGTGATATGGGTCTAGCTAATCATTGTTATGTCTTTGAATTATATAAAAATGAAAAGGATACATATGAACCTGTGTTTAATCAAGACAATGTTGCAGGGACATCTAGATGTGCAAGGACATCTAAATCCTTCATGGTATAGGATTTTAATTTTCCATTCAAAGAATAAAATGAAGCTGAAGATGCTCTAAAAGAGGGAATAGTTGTTTAAGATGAGCAACCCTATGAACAAGATCAGATACAATCTAACCTTTCTTTAGAAGATAACTATGAGGACAATCCATATAAGGTCATTTCTAAAATTGAGGATATCCCTGAAGAATCTGACCAATGGCAACATTTATACCAATATTTTTTTAAATAAATTGAGGTATTCCAAGATAAAAATGTCATTTTGGATATCCCAAAGAAAGATGAGGTGGGACTTGATTGGGTAGAAGAGATGTCATTCTTCACAGAGGATACAGATGAAGTGAGTGTAGTAGATCATGGATTTCCATATAACCCCATCAAAAGGTTTTAAGTATGTGATCAACATAATTCAAATGGTAATTTTGTAAATTAATTTCATTCCCTCTTAGTTGATCATGATGAAGTATCCTTTCAGGATGACTTGGAAAGTTTTGGTGCAAAGATTGGTATTCCATCTCCACATCAAGCCAAACTTAATGAATACATCAATCTAAGAATGCTAGTTGAGCTTCCATCATTACATGAGGATGATATAAGTCACTATCAGTATATGAATGAATGATAATTAGCACTCTTGATGCAAGATAGAAGGATTTGGGAAGAGGATGATTGGGTTTTAGATCCATATCTTCAATCTAGGTACTAGTGAATGGAGATAAGGAATCAAGATATATCACACAAAAGACATGAACACAAAAATTCTCCTATCCATAAGAAGAGGCCATTGAATGGAAGAAATCATGTTTCAAAGTTATGTGGTAGGATAAATAACTTTCCATTTGATCCTATAGGTAGGTTCTTTATGGATTTTATGTAGATTTACATTAGTTTATTTTCATGTCCCTTGTTTGTAAGTAGTGCTAGTAAATATTTGTTTGATTGCTATTTATTTTTCTTTATGGTTGGTGTATTTTATATCTTTTCTTTATTTCTTGATTTTAAATAAGTCCTTTTGGATATCTCTCATCTCAAAGTTCATCTAATTTCTCAAGAACTTCACAGTTCAAAAATGCAAGTATGACTTCTCAATATTGGTTGATCATGGATTGTTAAAATGTGATCTTGATGTTATAGTTTGGAGAAACTAGAAAATACTAATGGATAGGTTGATTTTTCCTTGAGATTTTAAGCCTTGTTCTAATCTAAGTTTAATTCTAAGAAATATTTCACATGTTGAGTGAAGTTTGAATTATTGAAACATATCCATGTTTGCACTTAGAAAACATTAATTACCTGGGATAAAGTTTATAGCCAAGGATGATTGTCTAAAGAAATTTTTTTTGACCAAATCCCAAAACCTAGATAATCTAGTTCCCAACCTTTACTACAAATTCAAAATGACTTAAAAAATATAAAAAATAAGAACTTATTGCAAAATTTAAAAGGCTTTCTAAGTAGAGTGATTCTGGTAATCTCCACCAGGGCTATAGATGCCTAGATGGTAGTGGAGAAAGGCCTTGAATGGAGTCAAAGGTATCTCTATCAAGGATATGGACATCTGGTTGGTAGCAGAGTAATGCCCAAGCCTTCCTTATACAAAACATGGTTCCTAATTAACATCTACATATGATATAAGTTAGTGTTAATGGTCAAGGTCATGAATCTAGAAGTTGTTCTCTAAATCATGTGTCAATCAGTAAGTGAAATCAAAACACACACACAAAATGGCTATGTCTTGATATTTGATCCCAATTCTACATGTGCAAGACTTGTTCTAACCATGAACTAACCTTAATAATGGTACCTGATCAAGTAGAATAAGTAGCCTAGTTATTAGTCTAAACTAGAGTCTCTGAATTCTAACATATTTCTATGTTTCTCCCAGAAGTTGTCATTTATTGAGGTTAACATACCCCCATTCCTAAAAATGTGGACCCTTGTTTCAAATTGTGAAAATTTATTCTTTAAATTGAAAACCAGTAGAATCAGGTGTAGATGAATTTCAAATTGAAGATATCTATCCAAATGGGATCTTAAATTTAAAATTCATCCACCCCTGACTCTCACCTAGTCTGATTTCCCATATTTGCATAATCATTGTTAATTTCTCTCTAACTATTACTAATAACTATTGTTGGTGTTTCTATGTTGCAGACTTAATAGGATCCTATTTAGATGAATAATGACCATATCTAGGGCCTAATGTGTTTTTTAACCTAGACCTTTTAATTCATATTCAAATTTATGCGGGTCATTTTTATTTGAATTTATGCAGGATGTACTTTATTATAGACTTAGTTTTAAAATCTAGCCTAGGTCCTTGTTGTATTTATTAATAACTCTAAGACCTTAACTAATTTTTTTTTTTGATAGGTCCTTTATATCTCATGGTTCATGAGGATTAATTAATGAGGGGACTCTTTTATAATTTTTTTAACTTAGCCTAAAAATTATATTAAAGCTTTAATCATGTTTATTGACATGACAAAAAACCTTAGTCTAAACTCCTTAAGTTAAGCCCTTTAATTTTATGCTTGTAAAAATGGACAAACCCGAAGTTGGCAAGTGGTGATATCTTAGAGCTAAATTCAAAGAGTTCAATGACCCACAGAGGGTCAATAATGTTCAAAGGTAGATTGATGGTGTGCAATTATTTTTGCACCAAAGATATAATGGCACAGGCATATTTATGAATTTAGAAAATCTATGGAGCGACTTGAGAGTGCCAAGTGGAAATATTTTAGGAGCCTAAATGACAGATCAATGGTCTATAGGCCCTTTTCAAAGTCATAAGTCAATAGACTAAGAGCCTAAGATCTTTCCAACTGGCACACCTATATTTAATCGTACTAAGAGCACTTTCTTAAAACTTTATCCTAAGGTTTTTAAATCATGTTTATTAACATGAATAAAACCTTAGGCTAAAATTTATATCCTAAGTTCTTTTTTGGGGGGATATTTTATTATATTCTAAAATTAGCTTAAAATGTATACTAAGATTTAAATTGTATTTGTTAATACAAAAAAACTTTAGGCTAAGGATTTATATATTTCCCAAGACCTTATTAAGTCAATTTTATGTTTACAGGAATTAAGAAAACCCAAAAATGATAAGTATCAAGCTCACGAGGAGTCAATAAGTCAAGCATCAAGATCTATAGTGCACGTTAACTCAAGCACATATGATCTAATAGTGCATGATCAAAATTGAAAATTTAAAGGACTCAGAATAAATGTAGAGATGATAAGTGTTGAGCATACAACCCATGGTTAAAACTTGAGCATATTTCCTAAGATTTATAGTGTGTGTTAATTTAAAACTTTAATGAAGTCCCAAGATGAGTGAGAGGGTGACAAGTGTCACCATCATGGGAACTCTATTATAAAATCAATGGTACATGGATCAAAGGATTGAACCTAGTATATAGAGATCGATGGAGCATGTTGGATTGATATAATCAAGATCAAAGGTGTGAGATAAAGTTGAAATTCCAATGAAGTTTAGAAAAAATGTGGTAGTGATAAGTGTCATAGCCATAGGGAATATGATAGAGTATCCAATGGCATTCATCTTCCTAAATCAAGATCAATGAACCACATTGATCTTTGCAAATAGATCCAACAGTGCAAGCCAAGATAGACTTTTTAAAAGCCTCAAAACCAATAAGGAAGTGACATGTGTCTTAAAATGATAAATGGTCATATTTCAAGTATTAATGGATAGCTTGGAATAAGCATTGCCACATAGAAATGACATGTCAGATTCTAAGGTCATATGGAACTAAAAGTGCTTGAATTATAATTTTCCTAGACTAGTGAAGATCATAAATATGAACAAGCATGTCTTAGATTTAATCTGGTCAGTGAATGAGAAGCTAAAAGTGTAAAAGAGTCTCAAAGTTAGTTGAGGTGACACAATATTTTATTTTAAATCAAAAGACCCTGTAAATCATTTCAAGGGAATATTTTCTTTTATAAAAGTAGGAGCAACATGGAACATATATAAATTTTGGTTAGTCATATTGGAAAAGTGTCATCGATATTATGGCATTTTAAAGGGACACCTATCTATGACACTTATCCAATTTTAGGTTTAAAAGGAATGACTGACATATCTCATGAATTATCTATATAAAGGAGGTATTGCCAATTGTAAAAGGGAGGGAGTTATTAGAGCCAAAATTACTTTGTAAACTTGGAGAAAGTAGTACAAGCAAGGGATTTTATAAATGTTGTCCAATATTTGTCTATGTGTTTGCTATCATGGTTGCTTCCTCAATTATCTAGTTTGATATTCATATTCAAATTATTTTTATGGATCTTAGATGTGTATCTTTAAATGTAGAGTTCCTAATTTGTGCTAATGTTAGATTAATTTAAAGTTCTTATTTTTAATTCACTTTCTTTGCCCTTATTGCATATGGGTTAATTTTATTTGATTATAGGGGTAAAATTCTTAAAGTAGATCTTGTTCTTATTTTCATGTTTTCATACTTTCCTCAGATATTTGCCTAATGTGTGGTAGGATTTGAACTTATGCTAATTCATGTTATATATTGGTTAAATGCATGTCTGGATGAAATCTAAACTTTTTCATAATTTCTAGGTTTAAGATCAGAAACACCTTCTTTCTACCTTACCCTCCCTTTTTCTCCTTTTTTACCAATTCACTTTAGTTTAGCTTGTCATTGTAAATACCCATGTTAGCTTAGGGTTTATAATTTAGGTTTTGGACATCATTCATTGGACTTAGTTCAAATCACTTTCATATTCACAAATATTTAGGACCATGGTTTCTCCCAACAACCATTTACATGTTCATTTTGTAAAATAGTCATTTATCTTAGTCGCTACTCTACCATAGATCTTAGGAAGATCACAACCAGCAACTCATGCAATGGATTATTTGAATCTAGAAATGAGAAGTATTTCTTAAACACTATATGAGCCTATTGATGCATTTAGGTGCATCAATAATAGGTCATTGATGCCTTATGATCTACGTAAGAACACTAAGGTTATAGGATCAAATGCATTCTCATATGTTTTAAGGGTTAACATAGCATTGGGTTTATATGCATTATTTACTCAGTTGAACATTTTTTTTAGAAACTAGAATTGAAGGCTCTTATGGTTTTATTGGGTTCTCTCATATTATAAATAGGTTGGTATATGACACTAGGACTATTAACCTATCTAAATTAACCTAAGAATGTGATTTCACAATAGTCCCAAAAGGTAGTTGAACCTTGTGGGAGGTTGAGAAACCAATAATAAGTGTCATATTTTAGTTTAAAGGGGAAAAAATTGCATGCTACATCCTCATTATCCACATTCATTATCCATAGAGTTATCTTGAAATACAATGGGTGTTATGCAATAGTCCCTCCTCTAAAAGGAGAGGAGGGAAGAATTTTTTTGGGATTTATAGTTAATCCATGGGCAACACTGACAACATCAATATAAGAACTAGCTAACTAAACTAGGGCCATAGTGATTATAGGGAGTGAACCTCTTCTAGTTGGGGAAAATGATTGGGTCCAATATTTCCTTGAGGTGACCTTATCTGACCTAGGTCTTTTATTGGGTTGGAAAGGTGAAACCAACATACTAATGTCAGGTTTAGACTTGGATACCCTCCTTGGAATATCCAATGTAACTCAAGTGGTTTTCTTTAAGAAATCAAAAGTTTGGTCCTCCTTATAATACACACTAGGGAAACTTATGAGGTAACCTCTAAAATTTCAATATTAGTGACTAAATTCACTCCAAGCCATAAGTTGTGGGTATTAGGCTCTTTAAACAACATGTTGGTATAATAGAGATGAGAGAAGTAATTTTTTAACTATATATGGGTTTAGCTATGGATGAATTTAAACCTACTTGAGATGGGTGGATTGATGATGGATCTAACCTAATGTGGGTCTAATGAAAAAAATAGAATCAAAAAGAGGGAAAATAAAGGCAAAAAAGTCTTGTGGACCAAACAAGATGAAACCTTTCTATGGCAGCTCTTAAACTAGTGGTTAGACAAGTAATTGGGAACCAATATTTGTTTCAAGCTGATATAAGCACACTAATAATAAAGCACAGTTATCAATCCAAAGAAAAAATAATAAATTAAACTTAAACATATGAAATCAATGTTTGTCATGTTTGTAAGATTGTGTTTGCACATATACAAGGGTAATTATGATTAATACATAAAAGGCATTCAAATTAGCGATAGTAAAATATGAATAACTGTATTGAAAAGACAACTCATGCACAAATAAAAGACTAAGATACCATAATGATATAACTTATTAAAATATATATAGGTTTTGATAAGAATCAAACTTTCACATCAAGAATAACTATAAAACAATCCTTATCATTTCCTATTAATATTAATACCCAAAATTCTCTTCCCTTAGGGATTAGGAGGATACAAATATATATAATTTTTAGATGGAGACACCTCATCTCTCATGTGAAGTATAAAATTACATGTATAAATATAGAATCATGTGTCAATTTTCATGCAAAACATGCATGTACAATGGTGTTTTCCTAGAATATAATTACTCAACTAAAATATAATAATTATATACCAAATAAATTAGGAACTAACATTGTCAACTTAGTTGAATCATGCAAATATATATGTATTCAAGGGGGTGTTGGTGTGGCACCAATGGAAGAATAAAATGATGGGGTAACATTTTTATAAACTAAAGTGGATGAAACTATTGTCATAACTATAGTTATAGGTGGAATATACACTATTACTATAGATACATCAGAAGTTATTGCCAATGTAGTTATAGCATTGAGTATAAGAAGTGGCACATATGTTGTCCATGTCTACATCTTCACTAGTGTATATTCTAGAGACTAATTACCTAAGGAGGTTGTTATTGGTTCCCCTATTATTGAAATTTATTTATTTTCTACCTCTATTTGTAAATATAATGCATGGCTAGCCAGGAAGTCGATATCAATAGTTTCAAAATCAAGAAAAGACATTTTGGACAATTGTGGGATCTTGTCCATAAACTTATTATGTGTGACTAATGTGTCTTTGACCTCCATAGAAAGTGTATTAGTTCCTATAATTTCATTCTTATCAAAATTTACTAGTTTCAAAAATTATTCATTGGTTTTGTAGACTGTGCCTTCAATTTTAGCTCAAAAGTTGTCAACTATAGCTCAGAAGAGATTCTCAAAAATGAGTTTAGGAACTAATTTCCCAAGAGGATTGATTACCTTAGTGACTCTCATATCTTTCAAAATAGTTATTACTTCTCTCTCATTAATAAAAAATTATTGCACTCGAGTTTGCATCTCTTGATGTTAGTCAAGCAAGCCATCTCTCTTGGTAGTGACATAAATATGGGCCCATGTAGCTTATGTTATTTTTATTAGGTTTAAGTGGGTATATGTCCTATTTATGGTCACCTATATTAGGAAATTAAGATAACCATATATATCCTTAATTTTATTGAATAATTGAAGTATGTACCCTGACTTAGGCTAGAATGTAGTCTTTGTAAAACTTATTAATTTAATGGTACCATATAAATTTTTGGTTTCCCTTGTAAGTTATCTATTATCTCCTTAGGAAATTGAATAGTGATCCTCTCTTTTGACCTCTAAATAAATTGGTCATAAATTTTGAACATTTATTTTATTACTCCTTTGATAGCACCCAAAAAACTTTAAGGATCCTCCCTATATCTATCCATGTTTGAGGGATTTAATTATATTCTCTTTGTCAGAGAGAATATGTATTCTCTTTGTTCCAACTCAACCTATTCTCCTTCTACAACCATAGGATTTATTTTAACCTTCCTCAAGGTATTAGTTTATTTATCAAAGTGTAATTTTATTATTGTTTACTCAGCGATTACTTGATTTTGCCTTCCTACTTCCTCTTATTTCAATTGTTTAATCTGTGAAGGAATGTTCAACACAACTTGTTACTCTACTTTATCTATAACCATAGGAATAGAATAAGGAGATTACCCTAGAAGATGCATATTGTAAGGGAAGATGTACCTAATTCATGGAAAGGAGGTATATCCTTCTTCCATCTAATGACCTACTTTTATGTTGGTGCATTAGTGATGTAATTAGTCTTCCCAGCTACCCTATTCACTACAACTATAGGGAAATCTATCTGAGCAGCTTTTCTAATAGACATTCCCAATTATGTAGATAACTCAGGGGTGTGGCCTATGTAGAAAAAATAGAGGTGGACACTAGGATTTCAAAATGTACTCTTACTACTATCTCAAGAGACTAGGGACTAGTTCCACTAAAGAATGAATAGCTCATCAAGGTGCTAAGTATATTTTTCAATTAATTTATGAATGATGTATATACAACCCTAGTATTAATAAGAATAGTAATAGGAACCATAGTATAAAATTGGGCTATGGCATACAAATTGGCATTATAACTATCTGAGGATTATGTATTTGGTTTAAAGAATGTATAAAATGAATAGTATCTATCACACTAATTATAGCAACAATAATTGAGGAAGTTATCAAAGAATGATGGATTATTATACATAATCTAAGAGGATATAGTTGGGGAAATGGTTTTTAAAATTGTCATTATTATAGCTTGAGATGGAAAGCATGGGGGTGTAGTTGATGATAGCCCCTATATTGAGGTTTTTAGTTTTGACTTGGCATCCCCTTATACATCTCCTTCTTTATCTAAAAACAACTCAGTGGCCACTGAGCCAACACATATTTGATCAACCTCCTCATATTAACCTAATATCTTAGTTATTCCAAACTTAATACTTTTTTCAATTATCCATTCATCTTCATTTATTTTAGTTGTATCATCAAATGACTATATTTCCTCAATGTATGTCTTCGATACCCATTATTCTTTAGTAACCCATATTTTTTCTTCTTCACTATCATAAATTTCAACATGGTGTGATCTTTGTCTACCCTTTATTCTATCTTCCCTTTCCTAAGGAACTTCTACTTGTTTCCCTCATACTTCCACCTTTTAGGGTTAGATAGGATACTTGGGCTTCATTTTAGAGGTAATTGGTGTTTTATTAGTAGTGTGGGTTGGCCCTATAGAAGGTGGAGTGGGAAATGAAGGGACTCTAATAGTAATATGTGGTAATAAAGTGGGAGTGACCACTAGGATAATTAAGAGAGGTGAAAATGGTCACCCAGGAGATTAGGGAACTACCATTGGTGGCATTTTCAAAATAGGGGGTGACCTAGGAGGATAAATAATATAAACATGAGACAATAAAGTAGGAAGACTTATTTGTGATATAATCAAGGGAGGTAAAGGCAATATAGAGAATATCCTAATTATTCCACTTGAATTTTAAAGATTATCCACATCAATTATGTGTTGAGTAAATGCATCAACAATTGAATATGTGGGGTAACTTGGAGTAGCCTCAACTCTTATTTCAACATCCACTTTCCTAGATGGGCTAGCTTGTTCTTGTGTGTCTGAGGAGGTCCATGAATAGGTTTAGAAACCCATTATTCTTTTATGAACTATTTTTCATCTTCCTCAATAATTATGGGATCATATTGGATCATTTATAATATAATCATTAACATGTTTATGTTGCACATCTTGATAGCAACCTTGGTGTCATCCTCTATATTCATGAACACATTATCATGATTGTAGGATTGGTGACCATAGTTGATTTTCACTTTCTTATCATATCTCTTGATATGTTCCTTGACATTCTTCCTAGGTCTTGATGCCTAAATGGTGCCCATTTAAATCCATAATGTGTCCTTACTTTTCCAACAGACTGGAATTGATCCCACCTTTTATATTGTATTTAACCAATGTTGAGAGGGGTTGGGTGGATGGATGCTTGCTTAGACCTTTGTAAATCAACATCAACATAATTCAAGGTATGTATAAAGGGTGTGCCTTAGTACCTTCTATCTTTATTATAGTGCACTCAAGATAAAACTAGTAGTCACCCATTTTTTTAATATTTTTCTTTATAAGATATGATAGTTTGGGCATGTTACTATCATATATGGCCTACTATACCTTAGGTTAAAAATTCTTTTTCAACCTTTTCATTTAATTTATAACCCTATGCACATGGAGGACATTGAATTTATCATAAATCGTGTTCTTTATGTATTATATAGATGGTTTCTAGGGTTATTCATATATTGAATGCATAGTTATAGTCATAGCATCTATCACATAGTACATCATATAGATGATACCATCTAGTAAGCTTCCTAGATGAATATTTGTATAATCAAATTGGAGCTAATTATCTCTCCTAAGGCTATGATTTTGTTAGAAGTCAAGATAATATCTATCAATAGGACCCATATCTCATTGACATAAAAAATGGTTGAGAAACTATATATTCAATTTAGTAAGGCCATGGAAATTTTTACTCCTAGTCTGAAGACAATAATGGGGATAAAAATATTAGGGCCATGAATCATAAAACTACTTGGGTTGCTTTCTAATTATTACAACTTATTGTTGATGTTATTTTCAAGGAGCCATGAACTTATCATATTTTACTAATAGGTCATTTTTAGCATATGGATTTTGTAGTATATTTCAAAATAATTTCCACTTATGTATTCTACTAGAGTCTTAATAAGTAGGAAATCTAATATTTTCCTAGATATTTTCTTATTCATAAATAAATCAAATTATAGGTCAATGTGGGGAATTATTTATGGTTTGGTTACAATGTTAGGTAGACTGACCACTTTTATTGCCAATAATTCATCATTATACCTCTGTGTGAAAATTGAAATTTGGTCCTTAGCCTTATATGGCAAAATGCATTGACCTCATCCCAAATAGTAGAGTAATGTTCGAAATCATGGTTGAGAGTTTTGAATCAAACATTGTGTTAGTGTACTCAGTTAGTCCTGCAATTAAATATGCATAAGGAGTTAGAGTATTATATTAGGAGGCCATTAAAAATCTGGGTGAAAAATGCATGTTCTTTAAAGAGTCTATAATCTCTTGCTCATAATAGATCTCTAAATTTGTAATTTTCACTTGATATATATAAGGCAATGTGATTAGATTGGATATGGAAACTCAAATTATATTACTTTAGATGTGTTGGCCTTGAGAATTGAATGTATTAATTTTCTAATTTGCACAAATTAATGGTAAGAAGGGTTTTTTCTTTATTCCAAGTCTATTCTTTCCATTTAAATTTCATAAAATTATTTTTTGTGAATTTTATTACCATGTGGATTATTTTACTTGCTCCAAAATGCTTAATCAACATAATGTGATATATGTCTATTTTCCATACTTTTAAGCTTGACATTAATATCTTTTTTATCTACTTATATGGTTGAGAGACACATGTTTGTGTATTTTTTACTCCACTCATAACTAAGTTATGGCCTTTTATACTTTGTTATTTTGGATGTGGTTTAATAGGATAATGACATGTGGATGGTTCTCATTGCTCTACTTTACCTAGATATATGTACAAATAATTTTTTTTAAATCACCTCTAGATGAATGGGATGATGACATATGGATGGATCTCATTGCTCTGCTTACCTAAGATAATTAGTACAATGAAATCTACTAATGTCACCTATGGGTGAGTCAGATGATGACATGTGGATGGTTCTCATTTCTCTACTTTCTTTAGATAATCTATAAAATGAAATCTACTGATATCACCTCCAAGTGAGTAGGATGATGACACATGTATGTATCTCACTATTATACTTGCTCAAGACAATCCATACAAAGAGCTCTATTGACCTCACCTCTGGGTGAGCAGGAGGATGACATGTGGAAAGAGTAGCTGATATTAGGTATGTTATAGGAAATAATTAAGCATGGAATAACTTGTTCAAGCCATAACATAGGTAAAAAACCAACTAAAATTATAACACATCAACCCATTCAATTATAAATCAAATATGTACCTAAGTACTGAGTTAAAGGAAAATCAAAGGCAAAAATCAAATCATATAATATGGCTTATGCATAGCTTTGATTCTCCTATAACTTTATAAAATACTAAAAACTTTGAAATGACATTACATTTATGCTTTTCAAATTCCATGTCATAAATTTATGGTTCACAAGACCTCGAAGTAGGATATTCAATTACTATTGGGTCCCTATTTGAATTTTGAAATGGGGTGTGTGTGTATTAGGGCACAACACTTTCACGTCTATTTTATCCAATTAGATAACCTTTAGATTTGAATTTTTATGTGTAAGGCCCAACTAATAGTAAATAAATAAGGCATGACATTCCTAAAGGCACTTGAATCAAAAAAGTAATTATGTAAGTATTTGTTAAATATTCTAACTATTAAGTGGAATGGAGGAGTTTTAGTCTTCTCTTTATAGAGAGAAACATGTGCATTATAGATTTTAGTAGATTATTTAACTTTATTACTAGAAAATAATTTCAAAATTAATTATCTTTGATTATAAATTTTAAGTAGATCAAATATATTGTATTATCTTTAGTCTTTTTGAGATCTTCAATTATATCATAGATGAGTTTGACATTTTCTTGTTGTTTGCCATCTAGGGTATATGTAGCATAATTCTTGGGATAATAAGAAGTGGAAGGTCCTTTAATCGAAGGGTTATTATTTCCCAAATTTACATCATGTGGGACCTGAGTGCTACTCAAAGGAGTAGAAGTGGTCAATAGGTTTGTTGATTTATTCCTCAGTTGGTAGTGTTCCCTCATTAAAACTGCCTAAATGTGTGGACCTCATCTAGATTGTCTTCAGGTTCATTGTCATCCTCAAAAGTAAAATCATATATTTTGAATACTAAATTTATGCTTGGGTTCCCTCCATCTTAGTTTTGAACATTAGGAATAGGCAAAATTTCCATGTTATACATCTCCTTTTGGAAGATGTTTGAGGTAGTTATAAACTCAACATAATTTATATCTACATGATAAATTGTGTTATGAATTCTACATGATGAATTTAAAACCACATCAGCTATATTTGCATAATTATAAGCATTATTAATGTTTTGGTTGTCACTATCAAGAGGATTGGACACATTTCTATTATTAGGTTAGGAATTCCATTTTCTATTAGGCATCTAAAAACTAAATTTTTAACCCTAAGGTGTGTTATTAGTATTCTAATTTTCAATGTTAGGTCCCTACCTTCACATGTTAACCATGTCATTTGATATTATTTGGACCATCTATATCAAATTACCTATATTAGGGTATACTCTAGTGTTGAGTTGACTCACTACTTGAGGTTTTGGGCTAGTCACAGGTGCACCTGCACTCAAGAACATAAGGGTAACAAGGGGAATATGGTTATGATCATTGTTAGCATGCTTCTAAGGATTAAAATAAGATGGAACTATATGTTGAGTGTTATATGATGTAACATACCCACTAGTGTTGATTGGAATGCATATATGGCATACCACTAGGCATGTAGTTCATGAGAGTTGGAGCATACACTAGGCACTAGCTACCATACATAGTACCTAAGATGGAATTCATGTATAGGATGTTTATGTAATGGCCTGATTCAGTATAGGGATCTGATTATATGCCCCTAGATATCCTAGAGATGATAGATCTCCTAGACATTACCCTTATGGATCCATTTGGTGCTCTATATTCACTGCTTCATTATAGGCTATGGGTAAAGTGGAAAGTGTAGTTGGGATTCTTCTCAAAAATATTGAATTCAATAGATTAATATATCTCAAATATGTCTATATTTTCAAACCTTTTACTAATATGTAATGTGCCTTGAGTCCTTGGTATAAATTATGGAATAGAGCATTAAATAGGCTCATTAGCTCATTGTGTTCCCCCCTTACGATAGCAAGATGGTGCTACAAGATAGTGGGGTTAATGGGGAATTTGAAATAGTTCACAAACATTGTCTCTAACTCTATCCAAGAAGTAATAGATCCATTGAGGTAGCCCTAGGTACCAAGAATATGTGGTTCCCCTAAGGATTATGTAAATAATCTCTAGGCAACATTCTCATGTTGAAACTACATTATAACTAGTGTGTATTTAAAGTCTTGAATATGGTCCTCTATTATTTGGATGCCTCCAACTATAAACTTAGGATTAAAAAATTCTATATTTTTGGGTAGTTCATGATCTATGCCTTAGATAGCAATAGGTAAATAATCTCTTTACCAAAGCTAGGCCATGGGATTGACCATTGGTAAAGTCTGGGGGACAATAAATGGATTGACAAAAGGAGTTGTTGACCATTTTTCCCCATAGGACAAAATGGGTCAAACCCCTATAGTCAAAATCTTGTATAAGGTTTTTTTTATATTGTTATATGGTAACTTGTAGCTCATGTGATGTCATTTCATATATCATCCTAGTCTTGGTCATTTTCCATTTCAATCCTTGTGCCATTTGATATCGTAGTGATCATTTTAGGGTCATGTTGGCTATTTTTGGCACACATACCAAGCTTGTACTTATATATATTGTTGTTGTTTATGGATGAGAAGATGAAAATTGTTATAGAGGCCCTATGAGATGTCAATAATGCTTGGATTGAGTATGGAAGTGCATAGCATTCATATGGTTATTTATTGTGTTCATATAGACATTTTGGGTCTAGTGGTAGAAATTTTGAGTAGGTAATTTATTGATGTTATCATTACCACATGTGGATGGGTCAAGAAGAATTGGTCATATGTGTTCATTCACATTAGTCCTAAAAACATATACACCAATATTTAGGTCATCTGATGAAATGCATCAAAAGATATGAAGACCTAAAGTTGGCATCTTAGGTAAAATCTACAAAGTTTTCATACTTAGCCAATTTGCAAGGAGCTCAAATAAACCTAAGTGAGCATATTGATGATTCCACATCTCACACATGAATAAGTTATAGGAGAAAATAATCACAAGGGTTTATTTATCTTGGTCCCTACTTTATATGTACTAAGTTATAGATTATCTACCAAAGCACGGTAGAAGTTATGCATGTTCAAAGTTGGCTCATCAGTCAGATTTTACTAAGTTTCCCATACTTAGCCAAATGAACTAGACCATTGCCAAATGGTCATGCAGGATCAAATGGACCAGATAACTTATGCATTTAATATCTTCACTTAGAAGGCTCTCAAGACTAGTAAATAAAATGGTTTCATCCCTTTTAGGAAAAAGAACATCTCCTATAAATTTGATGCCTCCATGATTCTAGTGTTTCAAGATCCAAGCCTTTAAAATTGGTCAAAAAGCATAAGATGTTTGTAATGATGTCAAGTTTTAGATAGAGAAAATGAAATCCATTTGATCTTAAATTTGAAGGTTTATAAGACATCAATTATGGTCATGTGAATGTCAAATGATGGGAATGAGGATGTTAATTTTAAGATCATGAAGTAGTTGTTGGGTTTCAAATAGTGGGTCCTAGTTGATCTAATAGTCTATGTTACATCATACATCTTGATCCAATAGTGAAATATGGGTTAAAGGGTTAGAGAGCTCAATATTTTGACACATGGCATAAGTGCATGAGGCTGATAGACTGATAGAGGATCCTAAAATCAAATGTGGGGTTGTCACATGGCATAAGCTAGGATAGAGTGGACAAGTCAAGGGGTAAGATTGATGGCTGGCACTTGATCATATATATCAATATTAACAGAGTGAGAAAGGGTCAATTTTTCAATGAACAAAGTTAGGTATCAAAAACTAATCAAATTAAAGGGACTTCCTAGGAGTCAAAACCATGATCGAGGTTGAGCTAGAGTAAAATTTTCAAAGGGTATTTACCACCATTAAAGATCATTTGAATACCATGAAAGGGACATAGTAGTGCAATCTAGTTCAAGAATATATACCTTTGGTTTGACATTTTATGGCTCATAGGGTAATTTTTACAGCTATGTTTGCCATTATTAGGACTTGTGTATAGTCTATTTGGACCTAATAGGAAAACCAATAGTCTGAGATTGGTTTTCCATCTATAGTGGACCCATGAGCATGGAGACCAGTTTGAGCATGATCTAGTTATACAAGATATATATTATTTCATGAGGGCATACATGTGGACCCCAACGATCTCATCTCTAAGACCAACTACATGAAAATGACCCTTCTCTCCACTTTAGCATGCATCAACAAACTAGTCATGAGTGATTTAACGTTAAGACAAAGCTTGAAATAACCTACTACCACTATTATAACCATAAAAGAGAATTAATGAGGTAATATGTAGCTATGCAACCACTCAAGATGACCTAGATCAATCAAATGGTCTAAATGAGCATATTTTGTAGAGGCAATTGTAACAACATTTTGAATGGAGTTGTGCTCATTTGATTCCTTTTATCAATGCCAAAATCCCTCTCTCTTACTCCACTTTTCTATAAATATAGATCTTGAGCTATTATAAATCAATTCTACTCCATGTATGGTGAAGCCCTATTGGAATGATGTCATACTTTACCTTTGAACATTAATGTAATTTTTATTTTTAGTTCTTAAATAATTGTCTAAGTGTGAAAGTGATGTATGGTGATGCTAAGTGATAATTCTCTATCCTTTCTTCCCTTATCCTTTCATGTTTTTTTAATATATCATGTTCTAATAGGTTATATGGAGTGTTTTCAAGTGTATGAGCCTATCTTTTAAGTGTACAATGAGCCCTAGTGTTTACAACTAGCCTCTGGTTCACTTACCTTGGATAGATCTCATGCATCTCACTTCCATATTGAAATACTCATGTTAAAATCCATATCACTTTAAAGTTAGTTTGTATTCCTTATTTCTTAGTGTAAAAAAGAATGATGGTCATATGGAAAACATCTTGGTGTATCACCCCCCTTTTTAGATTAGGTTCATTTCATGCAACTTCTACCCCTTTTTCATAAGCTAGCATTAGCATAGGTGAAAACACTTCAAGATACATCCATGGAGCTAGCTCTTAAATCTAGAGGCTCACTTTCATTATAGGTAAAATCAAATACCTAGAAGTGTTTCCATGTAGCCTAAATTTGGAGAGGATTGAACACTATCTTCTAGGGTGTGAGATTTAGTGATAATAGTTTTGACACACCCAATGGGACCAAGGTCCAAGAGAGTGGAAAGATTGTTAGTGTGTCTTTCCTCTATCATCTTTTAGAAGTAAGTAACCTAATACCAATGGTGACTCTAAATGATAACTTCTAGTTGTAAGTAGTCCAGGTATATTTAGTTGAATTTTTTATCATTTTTTTCATTTCCTTTAATACATGAGGTTGACATGAAAAAATATGGTGAATACTCCTATCATGAACCTCCTTATCAGCCTTTCTATGCACCACATTTCACTCCTCAATAGTCTTATCAAAATGTCTATCAATCCTAAGAGCCATGGTATCCCTATAGTCCTCCATTCCCCCCCATATAGACACCATGTTATTGGATAGCCCTATGAAGGCTGACAAGGGACCTATCAAAAATGCCTTCTTACCAATCCTAATATGATTCCCTTCAACCTCAAGAGTACTCCTATGATTATTGTCATGTGAAATAATATGTTTCTATGGATCCTAGATCAAGATATAAAAATGCAAGAATTGAATTCTAAGATATTAGAATACAATAAAATGAAGTTCGTCTTGATCTCCATCATTACCTTCCTCCTTCATTTTTTCCATCTTATATGAAGTCTTTGTTGGCATCCATACCACATTTCCTAGTTCTTAAATATGAAATGATAACATGGGATGATGACTATGATATACTCCCTAATCATCTCATGGAATGGTTGAGAAATGTTGTCCAAAGTCATATGCAGACTTTGAAGATGTTTGAAGAGATAGAAGGAACCTAATGGGAGATCAAAGAACAAGTGGACTTAGAAAAAAAGTGTCTTCAATGTTCAATATAAAGGCTAAGTATGTAAGAGGATAAAGAGATAACAAATGAACATGTTGAATAATTTCAAAAAATATATTGGCAAGATGCAACTCATGCTTATATAGATGTTTGTTGTTCTAACTAGCCCAAGAAATCACTTCCCTATGAGTTTATTAGTGCATTTTTATTTCCTAAATCCAATACCAATCCCTCTCATACCCCTCACACTCCATCTCCAATTCATCATCCCCCCTTCACATCTCATCCTTCTACTACATATCATATTCCAACTCCTTCACATGAGCCCATCTTGAAAGAAGCAAGTGAAGAGGAGTAAATTCAAGTCAAGGCTAAACAAGAGGATGTCATGAGTGACTATGAAGAGGAAATCACCATAGGGACTCCCATTGGTGACCACAAGTGCAACTCTACCTTTTTAGATGAAGAAAATTATATTGAAGATCCTACCATAGCTAATGGTGTAGGGTTTGATATGGAAGAGGAACATATTGAAGACTCTTTTGTAGCTATACATGAGGAATGTGGCCAAGACTTGAAGAGAAAGGAATTTGAGGAAGACTCCATGTCTAATCATGGAGTTTTGGATGACCATCTCAATCATGAAGTGGAATGTACTATCAAGGAAAAAGATCAAGTCACTCCTCAAGAAGTTGTAGTCCTAAGAGAGTCTCATGAGACTAGGATAGATGAAATATCTCTTGAAGAAGACACTCATGAGGTGGGTGAAAATGATTCATGGTAAAATTCTAATTTCATATGTCATGAGTTTGATCAGATCCATAAGGTTTCTCCTCCTCCCAAGAAGTCCACATCTGACTTGGATAATTCCCCTAACAAGTATGTTGATGATTATTCCATCAAGCATAAATATGAAGGTCATTATACTGATCAAGAATCTGCTATCATAGAGCAATTTGATGATGTTAGTGTCCAAGATATTGTACACATGCAGAGTGAGGTAAAGGCAAAGGTTGAGGTTCCTCAAAAAGAGTTAAGATACCCACCTAGAATTGAGCCATATTTAGAGATATGGGAATATGAAGAAGATAAGCTTGATGATCCCAAACATCAAGTACATTCTATCAATAATGATTGGCCACTATAAATGAAGCTATTTCAAGAGATTGAAGATCTCTACCAAGTTAAGGGTTAAGTACATGAGAAGGCGGAGGAAAAAAATTCCATGGAAGATAATGAAAAATATTGGGTGGACTATTCAAAGCTCCTTGATGATCTTGAAGAACTTGTAGCTGAAGAGAAGACTAATCTTATTAAGGATACTATAAAAACCAAAGAGGAAAGTCTTGTTCAATCACTATTGGAGGTCATATCTGAGGAACCAAATAATAAAGTTGAGGTTATTTATATGTGAGAAGAGTTAATTTCCATAGATATCCTATTTGGAGTTGCTTGGTTCTCATTGAGTATCACGCCAATGAAGTTGGCAAACACCATGAAGAAGATGAAGGCATCAATGTCAAGGATTAAAAGGCTACATGTCTCATCCAACCCTTCATGCCATAAAGCAAGAGAGGTTTCAAGCTTTCCCTTTGATCCTGGATGAATTTTTCATCTCAAGTTAATTTTTATTTAGGTTAGTTTCTTTAGGTGTGTGTTTCCCTTCTTTTTGTGTTGTATTCCAATAAGCACTCTTAAGCACAAGTGTGTTTTGCTTGGTTTATTACTTTATACTTTGTCCCTATTGTTTTATATTATTTGGGGTGTTGTTTAGGGTAGTTTATGTGTCAAACATATTTTAGATATGACTCCATAACCCAATGGATAGGATTAGGCAACTAGTCATGGCATAGCAAGCATGCCACCCTTGATAAATTGCAAAGAATGTTGACCATTTTTCCCTACAAGCCAAAATAGGTCAACCCCCTATAGTCAAAATATTTTATAATAGATTATTTATAATGTTATAGGGTAAATTTTAGCTCATGTTATTTCATTTCATATTATATTCTAGTCTTGGTCATGGTCTGGTTCAATCCTTATGCCATTTGATATCTTAGGGTTCATTTTAGGGTCATGTTTTCTATTTTTGGCCCACATACCAAGATTTTACCTATATGGATCAAGTTTATAATGGTTGAGTAGATGTAAATTATTTCATAGGCCCTATGATATGTCAAGAGTGCTTGGAATGACTATAGAAGTGCATAGCATTCATCTGGTTCTTCATTGTGTTCATCTAGACATTTTGGGTCTAGTGGTATAAATTTTGCGTATGTAATTTGTTGATGTTATCATTTCCATGTGTGGATGATTGAAGAAGAATTAGTCATATGGTTCTATTCACATTATTCCCAAGAACATATGCACCAATATTTATGTTGTCTAATGAAACACATCAAAATGTATGAAGACCCAGAGTTGGCCTTTCAGGCAAAATCTGCTAAGTTTCCATACTTAGCCAATTTGTAAGGAGCTCAAATAAACCTGAGTGATCATATTGACAAGGCCATATCTCACACATGTGGTAGTTTTAGGAGGAAATGATCATATGGGTTTGTTCAACTTGGTCCCTAGTTGCTACATGCTAAGTTTTAGATCATCCTCTAAATTGTAGTAGAAGTTATGCATGTTCAAATTTAGTTCCTTAGTTAGATTTTTCTAAGTTTCCCATACTTAGCCAAATGAACTAGACCATTGCCAAACTGTCATGTAGGATCAAATGGACCAGCCAACTTATGTATTTAATATCTTTACTTAAAAGGCTCCAAGAACCATCAAATTAAATGGGTTCATCCCATTTAGTAAGAAGAACATCTCCTATAAATTTGATGCCTCCATGATTCTAGCATTTCAAGTCCAAGCCTTCAAAATTGGTCAAAAATCATAAGACATTTACATTGACGTCAAGTTTTAGATAGAGCAAAGGATATTCATTTGAGCTTAAATTTTACAATCTATAGGATGTTAATGATGGTTACATGAACATCAAATAATAGGAGTGAGGACATCAATTTTAAAATTATGAAGTAGTCATTAGTTTTCAAACAGTGAGTCCTAATTGATCTAACAGTCCACATTACATCATACATCTTGATCCAATGATGTGAGATGAGTCAAAGGGTCAGAAATATTGAGAGTTTGGTACATGGTGTAAGTGTTTGAGGTTAGTAAATAATAGTATATCCTAAAATCAAACACATGGCTACCACATGGCATAAGCTTGGATAGAGTGGACAAGTCAAGGGGCAAGATCGATGGCTGGCACTTGATAGTATAAATCAAGATCAATAGAGTGAGCAAAGGTCAATTTATCAATGAGCTAAGTCAGGTATCAATGACCAATCAAATTAAAGGGACTTCCTAAGAGTTGAACCCATGATCAAGGTCGAGCCATAGAAAGCTTTTCAAAGGGTATTTGTCATCATTAAAGCTCATTTGAATGTCATGAAAGGGACATAGTAGTGCCGTATGGTTTAAGAATATAAAGGACTACCATTAGATCTTATTATAAACCTCTAGTTTGACATTTTTATGGCTTGTAAGATCATTTTTGTAATTATGTTCACCATTATTAGGACCTGTGCACATTTTATTTGGACCTAATAGGAAAACTAATAGTCTAAGATTGGTTAGTGGACCCATGATCATAGAGACCAGTTAGAGCATGATCTAGTTGGACAAGAGCTATAATTTCAAAGAATGCCATGAGGGCATACATGTAGACCCCAATGGTCTCATCTCCAAGACCAACTACATGAAAAGGACCCTTCTCTCCACTTTGGCACACATCAACAAACCAATCATGAGTGGTTTAACATTAGTACAAAGGTCAAAACAACCTAATACCATCATTTTAACCATCAAAGAGCATCAATTAGGGAATATGTAACTTTGCAACCATTCAAGATGACTTAGATCATCAAATGGTCTGAATGAGCATATTTTGTAGAGGTAGTTGTAACGGTGTTTTGAATGGAGTTATGCTCATTTTATTCCTTTTCTTAGTGCCAAAATCTCTCTCTCTTGCTCCCATTTTATATAAATATAGCTCTTTATCTATTGTAAAGTACTTCCACTCAATGTATGGTGAAGCCCTATTAGAATGATGTCATACTTTGCCTTTGAACATTAATTCAATTTTGATTTTTAGTTCTTGAACAATTTTCTAAGTGTGAAAGTGAAGTATGGTGATGCTAAGTGATAATTATTTATCTATTATTCCCTTATCCTTTCATGTTCCTATAATATTTCATGTTATAATATGTCATATGGAGTGTTTTCAAGTGTGTGAGCCTCTCTTTTAAGTATACAATGAGCCCTAGTGTTTGCAACTAGGCTATGGTTCACTTACCTTGGATAGATCTCATGCATCTCACCTACATATTGAAATACTCATGTTATAATCCATAGGACTTGAAAGTTAGTTTATATGCCTTGTTTCTTAGTGCAAAAAAGTATGATGGTCATATGGAAAACATCTTGGTGTATTACCCCCCTTTTTAAATTAGGTTTATTTCATGCAGCTTTGACCCCTTTTCCATAATCAAGCATTAGCATAGGTGAAATAACTTCAAGATAAATATATGGAGCTAGACCTTAAATATAGAGACTCACTTCCATTATATGTACACCCACATACTTGGAATTGTTCCAATGTTTCCCAAATATGGAAGAGGATTGAACACCCTCTTCTAGGGTGAAATATTTGGTGACAATAGGAGTAGTCATAGTTGTTGGTGAATTACCAACTAACTAAAGGGTCTTAGCCTTTTATTTTCCTTTGTTACATCATTACTTTGGTATCCTATCTTTAGTAAGTTCAAGATCTTAGAGTTGTCCTCAAGAAACTTTGATTGAGTGTTTATACTTTTATTTTCGATCGTAATAAATGGTTTAGTTTAGTGGAATCAAAGTTTTCTAAAGTGTCTTAGTTTAAACTTTGGTTACAAACTTAATGCATGGTTCATGAGCCCTCTTTATATCACCAAATATGTTGATCTATATTTTAGCACATCAATAATATGCAGGGTTTGTTAGGCTCTGCCTCTCTTGAAAGGAATAAGATCATGTAAGGAAAATGCTTCCCCAAGGTATAAATGTACCAACCCTTAGTATAATTGTCTTCACTAAGTTGGTTTATGTGGACTATTCCTTTTTATGGGCCTATTTTACAAATTAAGGTACAAGTTTCTTTGATTAATAAATTTATTAAGAGGTTATATTATTTTTTGATAATACTTGTAGGGTTCAGCCTTAGATAGAAATCAGGTTTTCTTAGACTTGCATATAAAAGGCATCATTGATTTATCTACTAGATTACCACATTCATAAATGCAAAAATTCCATAATGGCATTAAATAGAACATGAAATAGCAATCTAGATAAACATTTAATTATAGATTACTTTTTTTGATACCAAATACCTAAGATGACACACTTTTAAAACAAAAAGCAAAATACCAAGGGTAAAGAGAAAGAGATCTTGTTGACATGAATATCAAGGGGATACATCTAATCAAATAAGTTCCATTAAACCAATCCTTGGTTGAGTCAGACCTAATACAACTCCAACTAAATATGGTACAATAATTTGGGGAAGAGCGATTGTGAGAGAGAAACAAAAATGTCCACACACAATCCCAATGATATTTAAATATCAATATTTCCCTTATTAATTAAAAAAATTTGGAGACCATACAATCATATAGCTATAAACTTCACCTTAAAAATATCAAAACTCATAAAAAAATAGAGAAGCAAAACTAATCTAGAAAGTTGTAAAGAATCATAAAAAATAAAGTATCTAGTTCTCTCTCTTTTATAATTCATAAAGAGATAGCCTCAATAAAATATTTTGAACTCATAAGAGACAAAACAAAAATCAAAATTATGATTTTCCAAGCTCTCATTGTAGAGGTAGCTAAGTATTTAATGAAAATTCAAAAATGTAGTTGAGAACTTCTATAGGACACTATGCTTCTGCCAACATGGAAGTAAATTCCATCAACCAAATATAGCTGGAAATGGTTTAAAATGCTTTGGGAATGCCATTCAAACTTGTCCATACACGTCCTTATAATGTAATAATATCTTCTTGAGGTAGATTTATCCTTAGGGCCTTTCTACCTTCTCTCAAATACATATGTCATGCTCTTCATAAGTTTCAATAGTTGAATCCACACTTGATTTTTTTACCTCTATCAATTATGTTTGACATTAGGTCTTGACATTTTTCATTGGTAGATACCCTATAGATTATGTGTAAAATTATATTTTTGGTGTTTGGCACTTTTATTTCACATCTGACAGGTTAAGTTTGAGCCATGCTCTTTGTAGTTGGAACCAAATCCCCATGCTTCCTCAAGATGGTGATCTTATCTATTATGTCATTGTCATAACCAAAATGTTCTTTCCACACTATGATTAATTCCTCTAAACATTTTCACATTAAATTCTGTATTTAATTCATCCATCTATTATGTTGGTGATGAACTAGTTATTCTCAACCTATGCTCTCATACTTAATAATAGTGTCTTTCAAACTGTTATGGCTAGATGGGTCATCAAAATTTGTCCCCTCATCCTTTGACTTCACTATTTCCATATGGCCCTTCCTCAAATTCTCATTCCTTTCCCTTCGTAAGGATTTTGGTTTGCTTTAATAGGTCTCACTTTACCACTTGGAAATCTATCAGTGCCCCTAGGCTCTACTTTGTCATTCATCTCAATCATGACCCTATTCACATGGCTTCTTCTTAGTATATTGAGTTATCTATGCTTTCTTAAGGCCACATGGTCTTGAGCTTAATACTACCATCCTCTATGCTCTCAAGCTCTAATATAGTCCATCATTAGTCAATCAAAACTATCCCAAAGGTGTACTTTAGATGTGTCAACCAAGAAGAGTTTGAGATAATCCTTTTCCAATGTCAAAGTGATATTTTAATTATAAAATATAAGTATGTGATTCTCAACCAAGTTATATACTGAAAGTCCAACACAGACATCACTTTGACATTAGAAAAGGAATATCTTAGACTATTCTTGGTTGACACATCTAAAGTGCACCTTTGGGATAGTTTTGATTCTCTAAAGTGGTCACACGGTCTTGCACTTTAGATGTGTCAACCAAGAAGAGTCTGAGATATTCCTTTTCCAATGTCAAAGTGATGTTTATGTTGGACACTTTGGTGGTCATGTAATCTCCATAAATATTCATCAAATGGGAAATTCTTAGCTTAACCTCAAACATGAAGCTAAAGAATACATAAATAAATGTGATATATTTCAATATTTTCCCCATGAGATTCATATTCATGCCTAAGCACTTCAGCCCATAGTAACACCATTGCCCTTCTCTACTTAGGGGATAAACCTAGTCAAAAATATTTATCCTACTTATTTCAATGGCTATCATTTCATTATTATGGCCACAAATTAGTTTACTAACTACGCGAAAGCAATGCCACTTACCACTTTAATTAAATCATTAATTGAAAAATTCATCTTGAATCAGATCATCAATAGGTTTGGAGTTCCATAAATCATAATCACTAAAAAAGGGTCCCATTAAAAGAACCTTGAGGTTAGTGAACTGTGTAATAAATTATCCATATCCCATCACATGACCGCTTTATACAACCCTCAATCAAACAATCAAGCTAAATCCAAAAATAAAATCTTAAAATCAATATTGGTTAAGATTTTGAAAAACATATAAAGTTACTAGCATCTTCACCTTTATCCCGCATTGTGGGCTTATAAGATGAGAATTCATACACCCATTGGGGCAACCCATTATTTTCTTATTTTTAGAGTAGATAAAATTATACCTTTAGAGGTATAAATTTCAAGCCTTCACATTTCTCTTTAATGTCTCTTGGATCAATAAAAATATAAAAACACACATCTTATTGAGTTAGAGAGTTCAGGGGAGCATCAACTCATGGCCACACAAAACCATGGTTCTTATGAAAATCACTTGTGCCACAAATATAATAATAATTTTCATGATAACCCTATCCAAGTAATAGACTTTTTCTTAATATTTGATATCAAAATAGATAAAAATAAATGAAAAGGTCAAAACATTAGACCTCATTGTTTAGGCCCATATTTGGTAAAAGAAGACTTTACAAATTAAGCTTTTCGCTTATGCAATTTAGAGGGTAAGAATTTTTATGAATATGTGTATGAATTTTGATGAATATGTGAACTCTTTTCACCTTAAATATTACTTCATATAAACCTCACATCTCATATTTACCTATTTATTAATAAAATACCCCTTTTCATTTTGATTTTTTTCCATTTTGACTATTTTGATAGGATGATTATCTAGCTACAAGTCCATGTGACAAACTTTCAATATAGAATACCATTTTATCTTCTCTTATTACCCATTTTAATTATAAAATATGAATTATCTTAGTTCTTATGGGTATTATACACTTTATTCCTATACATCTTCCCATAATCTTAAATACTCTAGCCCACAACCTAGTCTAGAAGATTTTCCATGGAAAATCCTTTTTTATAGTTTCCTCTAAGAAAAAACACTAGCATGATCTAACCAAGTAATCATATTCATCTACTTTATTCCTTAGTGATGAGCCCTTGTATATTACTAGTTACATGGAGCCAAAGTTATGGGTACAAGCCTAGTAAGAAAAAAGGGACTATATAACATCAAGCTTACCAAAAGCAAGATGCAATTCTACATCTCTCACCCTTTTCTAATCCTTGTTGTCGATCCCTCACATATTATTTGTTGTGTTGGGTTAGCATCATGGGTATATGACCTTATGTGAGACCCCTATTTTCATAGTGATTACTTTTAGACATTTTATGTTGTACACACATTTTATATAGATGTGCTTTATGTATTATTGAGATATGATATTTTATTGGTCCCTTATGTTTGAAATAAAGATTTTATACATTATATGATTCTTTTTATTTTCTTATGCAAGAAAAATTATATACTTATATTAAATGATTATTCTATTCTTTATGATTTCAATGACATGTGTATGTATTTCCTCAAGTTAATTGTTTAGATGTGATGCCTTGTATATGTTTGTATGTGTTTTGTATGACTATAATTACTTGTATTGTTCATTTTATTCAAATATCTAAGCTAGGGAATTTTATGTGGGCATTGTTGTGTAGGCAACAAGGGAGGAAAATGAGGGAACTAGTAATATGTTAGGCATGAGTACATCATTGGTAAAGTGGTGGTATGTTTATGTGACATTTCCATGACTCAAACCATTCTTTGTGTCACATATGGACCTAGTCAAAATTTGTGGACTTTATTAACCCCCATGGCACTATTCAACCCCATGGATACTATTCATACCTCTTCTTATAAACCTTAATAATATATTTTAATTTATATTTCATTCATAAAGTGTAATTATAATCCACATAATTAGCCCTATTGACCCAAAACTCAGATGAAAACATTCAACCAACTTTGCAAATAGATTTTGAGTGTTCTAAAAAGTGATTAGAAGTGCATTTAAGGCCCTTATTAACTATATGATGGATTGGGACTTTGTTTAGAGTGTGGGTAAAGTAAAAATACCAACCCATGTGTAATTTATGGTATGGGATTGTGGTATCACTAATTAGGGATGGACTTGCTTGCCTACATGAGCTTATAAGATAAGTTATTATTAGGGAAGAGTTGTTGACCTTGGGCTAAGGGATGGGAAGGGACACATATCACATTTCCATTGGCCTTTAAAGGAGAGTGTTTAGCCTATTTTAGGAATTAAATCTTTCTTTGATGGAACTTTTTCCAATTTTAAAAATTGATAATTGGAGGAGATCTAGAGAAAAAAGAGGAAGCCAAGTAGAGAAGGAAGGAACATTGGAAAGAATAAAAACTTGACCTTGCATTTGTGGTGGATTATTTTTGTAGATCCTAAGTGATAACACCACCCATTCTTAGCTTAGCCCTAGACCTATTTTAGGTCCTATTTAGACACTTATCTAGATTTTGTGTAGGTGACACACATCCCTAGACATCTCAAAATCAATCCTAAACCCTTCCTTAGACATCCAATCCCCTAGTGCCTCAATTTATTCCACCTTTACATGAGCACCATAAATAGACACTAACACCATATTGCTAATGTCATATTCAGACGTTATTGTCCTCTTCCCTCTTTTCAACTCCAATGGATATCTTTTTAATTCTTAATATACCTAGGGTTGGCCTAGATGTATTTAAAACCATGTATAAGCACCATATCAGTATAGATACATGAATTTTATCCCTTTATCCACTAGATGTAAATCATATGAAAATACACACAAACTAACTTAGAACAAGTTGTGCACAATCAAAGTTATTACTATATTTTTGCATACAATCATTTAAAACCTTCCTAAGCTCAAAATACTTAGATTTACATTCTCAATCCTCACTCAAACTAGCATTCATGCTAGCTTCACTTTCACTTGCACTAGCACTTAGGTGGGGATAACTACATCAAGCATGATCCCTCCTCAGAGTATTGGTATGTAGGCAACTTTCATCACAATGGGGTGTTGAGGATGTCCAGCCTACCCAACTAACACCACACATTTTTTACTTGTGCCAAATCAAATACCCTAACCACATGGAAGTCTAGGGTTTGCATATAAAATTAATCAAAATAGGTCACAAATAGTGAATCATGGTTTGTCCATAGAAAAATAGAGTTGGCAAACTTAGATATAGGTGCTCCCAAAAACTTAGAATAGTTCCTACATAGAGGATACTAGTGCCATAAGTGGACATTAGTGAAACAACGCTATTGTCCAAGGTATAAAACTATTATCCAAGAGTTTTTTTAACACCTATATCCTATTTGAGACACTTATACCAGCTCCTATACCAATTTTCATCTTTTTAATCCTTCATCTTAAGTAGTTTCCATCTAAGTATTCATTTATCTCCTTCATTGCTATTATTAAAAATATCAGTTTAGCTTAGTTCTTTCAAAATCATTGGTTGTATTTTTTTTTTATACCATGATTTAATATAATAAAACCCTTTAATAACCTAGGGCTTACACACCATAACCCTAAAAAGTTAATTCATTTAATGAACCCAACTTACTTTGAACACTTTTAAAACCTTAGCCTTAGATGATCTTAGAATTTGTATCCTTTTGTTTTCTATGCTCAAATATTAGTTCTAAGATCTTAGATTTGTTTTAGTATTTAATTCTTGTAATCTTTCATATATTAAATTTCTCGAAAGGTTCAAAATATACAATTATTTATTTTATTACTTCCCAACCTACAATGGTATAATTTAACAATCGATTCAATGAAACTAATAAGAAACAATTTAAATAATTAATTTCTAGACATTCATATATGCAAGATAACCTTATCAATATTATCCACAAATAATTTCAAAAATCAAATGATGGTCAATCCTCCACTCCTATATATAACAGTATTGTTACACCTACTTTGGGGGTAACTTAGCTTATACAACAACCTATTTTAACTCAACAATTTTCAACAATGGTAACACATCCTATGTCTAGTTCATCATCTCCATATGTATAATACCTTATGCATGAGATCCATGATCTACATGCTAAGGTGTTACATCTTGAGCAAGCTGATACTAGACCACCCCATGCCTTGGATTCTCATGTTCTTTTACATACACCTTTGACACAGTTAATAGTAGCAACCCCTTTGCCATCCATATTTGTGGAACCTAAACTTACTTTGTATGATGATAAGGGTGACCTAGATCACCATTTATGATATTTTCACACAACATGTTTGGACTATGTATCTAATGATTGGATCCTTACTAAGTTGTTCCCATGTAGTCTAAAGGACTATGCGTTATAATGGTTATATGATCTTCCATATTTGTCCATCACTACATTCAATCCATTGGTAAATATGTTTTTGGCACACTTTTCAATCAACATTAGTGATAAGGTTTCATATGCTCAAATGGATCAAATTCAACAATAATCTAATGAACTTATAGCAAAATATGTCTTATGATATAAAACTATATTGGAAAAGATGACTAGCCCCATGGAAAATAGAGAGCTCTAAGACATTCAAACAAATTCTACTAATAACATTACATGAGGTTATATTAGTTAAGAAGTTTTTAACATTCATAGATTTATTTCACATAAGTCAAGCTTCTCTCTATGGGTAAACTAAAGTACACAATTAGATTAGATTCAACTAATAAGAGTTTTAATAAGCCTTCATACAAGGAAAAATCCAATGAAAATAAGAATGATCAAAAGGCCATAGTTAATGTAGCTTCAGAGCCACCTCCTCGCTTGGTTTTATCAGCTCCTTCATAGAGAATTTTTATAAAACTTCCAGAATCACTAGCAAATTTTTTATAGAAACTCTTATAATTTAATGTCATATCTTTCCCTCCCATCAAAGAGGTTGATATGACTAGGCATCTCCCAAAAAACTATGATTCCAATGCATTATGTAACTATCACAAGGCACCAAGCCATATTAAAAATAGATGTTTTAGTTTGAGACATAAGATATAGGACTTGATAGAGGCCAATATCATTGATGTGGGAACACCTATATAGGTACCTAAAGTTAAACCAATGGAAGCTAAGGCATTGAAAATATTTTTGGATCTATTTTCAAAACATAAAACTAATAAGGTAGGAGGCACTTCATGTGTTCACTACACATATCAGGCTCATCCACCACTAGCATCCTATCATACTACTATAGAGGATACTCACCCCGTACATAATATCATTAGTTTATATCCTACTATAGTGCCACCTATACTTCTCATCACTTTCTCAGAGCACAATATTATCGATGATGATTCAAATTTTTATGAACTCTTTATATGATCCTACATTGATCATCATCCTATTCAAGGTGTCATGGTTGATAATATATCAAGTGTCAACATGTGCACCATTAAAATTATACATAATTTGGGTTATTTAGAGCAAGACATTTATTTGATTGATATAATTATTTATGGTTTTAGTGGCCACATTCAGATATCCATTAGGGAAATTGTACTCCCATTATAGGTTAGGCCAGAATATGTGGCCATTAGGTTCTTAGTTTTATCTAGTGAAATAGTATTTGACATATTATTGGGTAGGCCATGGATACAATATCTCTGAGTCATTCCATCTATTGTACATAGATACCTCAAGTATATACATGCTACTTGGGTGCTTACATTTGATGGAATCTCATATGAGGATCTTTTACCTATCCCATAGACAATTATATAATAGCCACTAATTACAGTTCTAAGTATAATTTATATTATTACACATATTTTAGTTGAGTCACTAGTGCAGGTGAGGTCTACTTCTATAATGTTACCATGTACATATATTCTCCTATAGAGACTCTTATTAGAGAGACCCCTACATCAAAGACATGCTATATATTCTAGAAAGCCTCTATCTATATCTCTTTCATTATGAGATCACTATTATTGAGTTCCTAGGGTTCTCAACACAAAACATCCATGCCATCTACAACATCTTCTACCAAATGGGTCCCTACGAACCCTATAGTTCATAAGCCACTTCAAGTAGTTTCATAGGATCATATCATAATTCATAATCTAATTTAGTCAAATTATTAGATTATTATCCCTATTCCATAGGTAGTGTCAACTATATATCACTTAGCATAGTTGGTTCCTATACCATAGATACCCTTTCATAAATCATGCATGATTAGTCTTCCTTTATTTGATGCAGGACACCTTGATAGTGAGTCTCTCATGAGATTCATTAGTTATTATGTTCTTCCATAATTTTATATAGATATTGGAAGAAAAATCACTAAGGAGAGGGGATAATTAGTGTCTTAAAATATTATTTCAATTCCTCCTTAGCATTTATGAACCATCACATCAACATATAGATCAAGAAATGCATAAACAATCACCCATACAAGCATGAAACAAGATTACACAAGACAAGACATCATGTATATGGGAAAACTTAAAGGGGAATAAAACACATTTATCCATGAAAATGGACTATGGTACTATAATTCAAAATATCATAATTTATTAAAGCACCAACTTCACATGGATCACCAATCCCAACTAGCTAAGCACCAACCCAACTAAGCTTTATCAAGCACCAAATTGTAAGGAGGCACCAACCTCCTATATGAATCATCACTAACTACTTCACTTTATTTCCTTTATCACATTTATAACACCTTATTTCTCAACCAATTAATGATGACCACCTCTTCAGCTCTTCACATTCTTATTCCTCTCAAACTACCTTCTAGGTCTCTTCGCTCAATTGGGTCTTTTCAAGACTAATTAGGTCATATGACCTTATCCTCATATGTAGAACATATATAAAATATTCATCATAATTTATATACACTCTTCATATGGAATACAAGACCTTTTTATACTTACAAATGTACTAGTTCATTTGCATATTCTCTACACACACAAATAGGCTTAAAAATGCCTTGTATATACACCATTCATTGTGCATATACATCTTGGTTGGATAATCACCCTTAACCTCTTAATTAGTACATGTAATAGTTATTAATACATCTCATTAACATGATTAAAATTATTATTTGGTCCCTTTAGGTCTGACATAACTTAATTAGGCCTCATTTCACTATTAGGTCTCATGGAGGCCTAATTCCATTAGGTCTACTTTAGGACACATTACACTTTGCCTTACTTGGAACACTTTAAAACTCCATAAATAGTAATAACATATCATATAAAAATATAATATACCTATAATAATATAATATAGGATCCATATCACTTTTTATAACCAACCACCACTTGAAGCACACCATTTGTATTGTTCACAATTAGGTCTTCTTATACACAGAAAGTCTATCTTGAACTACTAAATATTAAACACAAACTAGTTAAAAAACCATGGAAATAAACCACATGTAAATAAAATAAATTAAATAAATGTCATCACCATATTATTTATACTTCATAACTCAAGGCAAAAGGACTCAAATACTTCTTTGTAGATAGCCCACTCAGAACTGCCAGAACACTCCAAAAACCCATCATGAACAACTTGATATTTAATACCTAAAAGAACACTTAAAATGACTAGAGATAATTTTAAAATATGATTTTACATATATATACCATTTTAAAATACAAAAACCATAAGGTATAATTTCAAATATTGGTCTTACATACTAATATTTTGATCTTACTACACATAGTCAACCTAAAACCAGACAAGCCCTTTTGGATTCAACATTTCAACCACTTTATCTGATTACCAAACCTTATAAAAAGAATGGATAGAAAATAATAGTACCAAAAAACATCATGTATATTATATACTAAAACTTAGGGCATAAAGCCTCAAACTCATTACTATTATTTGCTTACCAAGAACTGCCAGTTTACCTTAAAGCACAGTCATGGTGACAATGACTTTCAACACCTGTATGACCACTTTCAGAGAATTTTGAGTATGTATATGATCTTATGATATCATTATATAATTATTAGATAGAAAGATAATATATTCAAATGGAACCTATTGGTCTTACAGACTAATCTCATGACCTCACTATACATAGACCTCACTGATTCAGACAAGTCAACTTGTGAGCAACTTTTTCACTATAACCACCAACCTTAAAAACTTATAGAAAAACATGAAAATGTATTAAAATTCTTTAAAAACATTTAAATTCACTTTTTTCATCACTATTTCATTATAACACATTTCTAATCATCTTCTCATTGTTTCCTGGGTTTCTCACTGTTTCCACCATTAGGTTTGTTAACGACTAGCTAACTTGGATGACCAATTTAGCACACTTTAGGGATATATTATATCCAAAAACCTTCATTTACATGAAAAATTAGTCTCAATATTCATCCTCCATCCATTTTAAAACTTTTACTTGGTCAACTCTAACTACTACAACAAATATTTGAGAAATGTGCACTTTTTTATGGGATCTACTCATACACTTGACAACTCAAACACATCTAGAGGTGTCTGTGAGAGTTTAATATAACATAAAATAGATTATATGATCATACCAACCCATTATAGGCACTTTTTATTAACATATTAAAAATTAGGTCCTTTATTAGGGTTATAAGAGGGTTTAAACCTATTTCCATTCTTAACAATCATTCATAAAGCATAATCCTTCAATCCAAAAACAAATGCTTAGAATTTTGATATAATACCCTTATCCATATAACATGAATATATTAGGTTCATATGTAGAGGTTACACATGCCAATGAACACTTGAAATTCCTTCTCAAGTAGAGAACCCTTTATTATGTGCACTCGAGAGACCTCAAAACCACTTTTCATGCCTTTTCTTGAAAACCATGACTTCAAAATTTGTGAAAATGATTGAAAAAACATTTCATACCTATAAAAACACTCATATATCCATAATTTCCTTGTAAATATAACCTCATACCCTATTAGTCCATAATCTCTCTCTCTCTCTCTCTCTCTCTCTCTCTCTCTCTCTCTCTCTCTCTCTCTCTCTCTCTCTCTCTCTCTCTCTCTCTCTCTCTCTCTCTCTCTCTCTCTCTCTCTCTCTCTCTCTCTACTTGCTTAGACCTTGACCTGTAAACCAAATTAGACCTTAAAACTAACCTTCATTACTCTTTACATGCAATCTCAATCACACTCACATAATAAATCAGCATCTCTCATACTTAAAAATTTCCATACATCCTTCATATGCCTTGATAACAAATCATGATGCCTCATTAGGCCAAGCAAAGCCTATAAGTGGTCTAGTTGCATACTTGATCTATAGATCTTACCCCTATATATTCACCTTGAGACTCTCATGATTTCTCCAATGACTCAAATTCATGCTTAATTATTCTTATACATCCATTCATGCATGTTTGTACTCATCTCACCAAGCCATCATACTCATACCTTCTCATAAGGTCTCTTCATGTTATTAATAGTGTCATGACTAGGCTTCTTAAGCACTTGAAACTTGACAACTAACCTTGAAACATATTTAAAATTATCTAAACTTATCTTGTATGATCACATAATTACAAACAACCTTTCAAAGTATTGTGCTTACTTATTAACCAAACTTTACTATGCACACCTTCTCACAAGGTCTAGACTAGGCTTCTCAAGACACCTTGTACTCAAGAACTAGTACTCAAACATGATTTAATGCTCACTTGACCTGAATATTGACATCAAATAATGGAAGAATAATTAGTTTGCCTTAAAATTCTCTCTCAATAGAGAGACATTATGTTACATTCAAATTCTCTATTGTCACATGGCTTCATTGTCACATCAAACACATAATCTCATACCTCAAAAACCACTCACTATGCATATTCACCACATCCACCTTGACATAAATAACATGCATCTTGAAATCAATGACATCAACCCTGAAATCAATGACAACAACTTTTACATCAATGAAAACACTTCTCAACAAACTCCCCCTTTGTCGTTGATGGCAAAACATTCTTCAATGTGATCACTCTCATCTCCCCCAATCTGGTCAATCTTCCTCTTGAACTTTCTCCCCTTCTGTAATTAATGAAAAAAGGTCAGATATACTAAAAATTATAGAACCACTCATTATCCTTCTTTGGAAACCACTCTTATAAACTCTTCTATGCTTGTTAACAAATATACTTGGAGCTTATGAACAACCTAAATAGATCCCCCTCAAACCAAGCATCCATCATGCTTTTGTTAACTAAAGAGTGTATTTATGAAGCCTTAATGGAGCCACCTTTATCAATAGAGAACTATAAAAACACAAACTTAGGATATTACCATATCTCCATGCTCTCATAAAACTGAATACCTTTCAAGATCCTGTTAGGATTGATTGGTACCTTAGGCTTGACTTTTTCATCAACCGCTTGATCAATAATATGAGTTGATATCAGACATTCCTAACTTGATATTACATCTAAAGTGTTCTCTAACATATAAAATAGTCCACTTGGACTTGTATACTAGTCATGACTCACCTTTACTATCTTTGGTTTCCATACATTCATTTACCTTCTCTATTGCACTCTAGGAGCTTTAAACTTCTTGTTTTGACTTGATGGCCTTCTAACTCTATTAGGATTTAATCTTGTGATGTGTCCCACTTTATTATAATTATATCAAAAAAACTCATTCATATGTCTTAACTAATAATTATTTTCATAATCCCATGCATATTCATTTTTAGAGGGTCTTCTACACTCTTTTGCTCTATGACCAAACTAATTGCATGCAAAAAAGTAACCATTAAATTAATTAGCATACCTCATAACATTAGGCTGTATGATTGGTTTCTTTATGTTGACCTTCTTATCTTCATTAGCCTTCTCTTTAACTTGAGTTACCTCTTTTTGGTTTTCTTTGAAGCCAAGACCTGTCTTATCAATTGCAGACTTCTAACTAATCAAGATGTTATCTAGAGCATCAATACTCTTTTCAAACTTCACAAAGGTCTTCAACTTGCTATATTCTTGATCCAACTCAGCTTTCAAGGATTCTATGTTATTTTCATACCTAGTGCATTCTTCCTCTTTAGATTTTAAGCTAGTAGTGACTATATCCATGTTGGAGTAATGGTCATTGATGTTAAAGGAATTGTAATAAATATGAATGGAAATGTCAAATGGAATTGTTGCCAAAAGTGAATGGAAGTGTTTCCAAAAGTGAAAAAAATTATTTTCAAAAGTAAATGGAAGTGTTGATAGAAGTGAACAAAATTATTGTCAGAAGTAAATGAAAATGTCAACAAAAATGTTAATGTAATTATCAATGGAAATGTCAACAGTCACATATTTTGGTGAAGAGGTTCCTCTTGGATGGGATGCATCCTTTAAAGGCTATATAAGGTAAAAGAGATGTGGAAGTATTACAATAATTCTATTTGATTTAAGATTAGATAAGTGTGAGAGTGAAAGAAAAGAGGAAGAGAAGAAAATGAAATAGAATATCTCTTAAGAAAAGTAGTGTAGAAAGTAGATTTATTTTAATGAAGAATATCATTTGAGAATTGTGAAATAAAGGAGAGTAGAAAGTATATGAGAAAGTTAGTGAGAGAGAAAGTGTAAGAGAATAAATTCCATCATTTGATTGAAGAATTAATCACATATGGTGGAATCCATTTGGCTTGGGGTCGATGCCTCAGAGTCTATGGGTTGGTGCTCCTATGGGTTGGTGCTCATGAATTGGTTGAGTTGATTCTTGGAGAAGGGGATTGATGTCCCCAGTTGGTGGGTGCTCACAAATTTACTGAGTTGGTACTTTGTTTTGGGATTGGTGACTCTAGTAGGTTGGTTCCTGAAAACATTATAAAAGATTTATATATAAAAAATCAATATTATATCATGGTTTTCTCCCAAAAGGGTTTCCACGTAAATCTTATGTTCTTTTATGTTATTAATTGTTATATCTTTAATTCTTATGGTTTTTATGGTTGATTAAGTTTTAAAATATTAAAAGATTATCTTATATTGATGCATCCCCCTCCTAATATAAGCTTGTGATTAACAATTGGTATCAGAGTGGTTCCTTTAGAATTAGTCTAACCACTGGAAGGTAGATCCTAAAAGCACAAGATGGCCAAGTAGCTAAGGAAGGAGAATCAAGAGTTGAAATTTGTGGTCAAGGCTCTTAAGGAACAGGTATGTATCTTGGAGTCTAAGTTAGTTTTATAATCAAAATAAGATAAGATGTCTATTCAGGATCTTAAGAATCAACTAGAGGTTACATATTCAAGTTTAAAATCAAGATAATAAGAGTATAATTAGTTGAAGACTAAGTTAGGTTATTTGAAGGATAAGCATGAGAGGCTCATAATCAAGGTTGAAAAAGATCATGAAATATCAGTCCAAGGTGAGAAGGATGTTAGTTTTAAGGGCAAATTAAAGAATCTAATTAGGCAGCCTAATGCCTTCAAGTTTTCCAATTCTTTTCATGGCCATTATTTTATTTTTCATCATGTTGGTCATAGGGCAAGAGACTAATTGAGGAGAATCAATCAATTAAAGAGAGATCTCAGTCACCTTCAAGCAAAAGATATGAGAAATGTTGCTTGTTTTTGTTGTCATAAGATTATCCATATTTCTAAATTATGTCAAATTGGAGTAAAGAGATCCTCAAGGTATGTCAAAGGATATGGAGCCCCTATAAGATATGATAAGGGCCAAACTTAGGTTTGGAGACCTAAGACAATAAATATTGATCAGATTGAGTCTAAGAGTGAGAATGGATTAATTTCTACAATAGAGAAAGAATCAGTTAGGAAGGACTATTTGAAACTCTTGTTATCAGGAGTTGTAGAAAAGATAGTGAATACTAATCCTAAGAAACCTATAGATCAAAGAGAATCTCTTGTTAAATTTGAGCATGAGCTTTGTCAAGATTATCTATTATTATTTTCTAATGATATTGTGTTGGAAGGTAAGATAGTTACAAGAGTTGAGAAAATGAACAACATCATAGATGTTGAGGTTAGTGAGTCAAAGAGATTAGACACACCTAAATGGATTTTAAGAGAAATAAATCAGTCTCATGAATGCAAGAGGATCAAGGAAGTAATAGAGGAGATGTGGGCATCTCTTGGGTTCACTTTTGTCTATGACCCTTTATGTGGGGTGTCTTTGCTAGGCTTTAAGGAGACACTTTGCAAGAAAAGGAAGTATGGTGGATGCATGTTGGGTCTTGGTTGTGTTGCATGATAATAAAATCATGAAAGTGAGTTGATAAATCAGTTTGTATATCAGTTTGAGGTAGCTTGATATGGTGTAGTTTATTGAGAGCTCTTGTAAGCATGGATTCAGGTAAGTCTAGTTGCTTTGAGCATGTTCTTAATGTTCAGATCAATAATAGGTTGATGTTATGAGGAGTTTGATTTTTCATGTTGTGAAGCTATTTATACCTATCTGAGGTGGTCTTATTGACTCAAGGGGTTAGTAATAAGTGAGAAGGAGTGGATCCATGTTGATTAGGTCTCTATGAGACTTATTGGTAGCATGAGGGCTAATGGTGCCTACATAATGAAAGTAAATGATTTAAAATTATCTAAAGCATGGATGAGGTTTATGGAGGTTGGAAGTAAAGTGTTTTATAGGATTTGGATCATTAGTAAGGTCATATGGGCCATAAATTCTCATTGGTGGTTCATTGAGGAGATAGACTTATTTACTTTAGGTATCTACTAGACCTAATGAATATGTGATACCTATTGGTTTTCCCATGAGGTTATTGACTATATGTGGATAGTGTTTGAAGAGTTGTTTGTAGACCTAGTTGGTTGAGGAGACCTATTAAAGATGTCATAATCTAGATGGAACATGGAGTTAGGGGGATGTTGACCATTTTTTTCCTACAAGCCAAAATTGATCTCTTTCTTCCCTTGTTGTTTTGAGCCAGTTCAAATTTGGTTTGCACAAGTCTTTCGGCAAAAGTATGAACTAGTTCAAAGAATGCAAGGCTTTTAAAAATATTCTTTGGAATTTTTTTTAGAAAAAATTCACAAGGAAAGAGAATAAAACTTGAAGGCACATTTCCTTAAAGTTGGAAAAGGTGGTTCAATGTCGGGGTTCAATGGCATGATCTTTCTAAGAGCTTTAAACTTTGAACTTTGAAATTTGAACCATGGTTGGTTCAATTAGTTTGGTTTAAAGTGTTTAGTTCAATCAGTTGGTTCAATTGGAAGGTTCAAAGAGGCTCCAAAGATATAGTGTCCTTGTGGAGGGTAGAGAACACTTCTGAAAGGATCAAAGGGAGGGCTGAAAGGTAAGGTTTTCTTCAGAAAAGGAAAGAACGAGGAAAACAATTCCTTTGGACTTTCTATCTGAAGGAAATTATTAAGTACAAGAGCGAAGGAATTCCTTCAAAAAAATGCCTGAAGGAATTCCTTCAAAAAAATTTTCCAAAGAAATTCACAAGGCAAAAAACCAAGCAGAAGATTACCCTTCGAAAGGAAATTTGTGGCAAAAGGATGAGGAAAATTCCTTCAAAAAAATTGTTGGAAGGAATTCCTTCAGACATTTTTTCTAAAGGAAAATGTCTGAAGGAATTTGTCTAAGGGAAAATCTCAACTGAGAGAAAGCAAGTGGCAAAACATAAAGAGAACATTTCTTTTGGACATTTTGTTCAAAGGAATTGAAAAGCTGAGGCAACCCAAAGGAGACCGAAGGGCAAGTGCCCTTATAAGGGACTCTCAGCTACCAAAAGGGACCTTTTTCCAACCCTGAAGGGACACCTTCCCTTTGGGAGGGTTCAATGACAGAGACCTAAATAAAGAAAAGTCTGAAGGAAAGTGAAGCTGAATGAGTTGCTCAAGAGGTGACGGGGGCGCGAATGTTGACTTCACAGCAATGAAATAACCATTGGTATTTAAAATAATTGACAATCATAAAGAGCCAAGGATTGACATAATATAACCCTAGTGGTAAAAAATGAAGCATCAATAGAGGAGTTATTCTAGCAGTTGAAATAGTCTCTGCCAAGTGGTCATAAAGGAGCGTGAACAGTGAAGGCGTGGCCTATTTTTTCCACACTTTGCATTGATGAGCAGACAAACCACATGAATGTCTTGAAGGAGTGGTCTTATTTGTAGACATAGAGGTGTGGCCCATGCTTTCACAATAATGTTTGAATGCCAAATTCAAGACTGGCAACTAACATAGCATGTTCTTTTAATGACTTCCTCTTCCCAATGTTTTCAATGCAGCATGGGCCACTTATAAAAAGGGGGGCATCATTGCTTCCTGTTGCTCTATATATATTGTAAACTCTCATTTGAGAAGTTATCTCTCATTTTTTAAGGCAAATCCTTGCCAAAATTTCACCTTGAATCAATAGAATGTGTTTTACCTCTATTTGACTAGTTATATCTCTGAGTGTGTCTGAGTATTAACCTTGTGTTCAGTCATTTTGCATGATGCTTTCACAAGTTTGACACCAACGTACTTGGTAAATACAAAGCACCATTCCTATAGGTAATAAGAAGTGATGTATTTGGAGTGCAGAGGCAGAAGAGGGTTACTAGACAATGTGTTTTCCTATAGCACTTGTGGTAGGTTCATTTTCTATGTGTCTTCATTAAGCCTCCATGTTGAGCTCCCTACAGTCTGGTCTTTCCAGTAGATAAAGTGTATGCATTTCCTCTTCTAATATAAAGTGTGATCAAATGAGTAGATCAAACTTTTTTGGTGCATCACCGTATTAATCTAGGTTCTATATTAAGTTTTCCTTCTCTCTTTTCAACCCCCCCCCCCACTATATATATTAGTAGTAGTATTGGAATAACTCAGAGATACATCAAAGGGAGATAGCCCTTATCTAGAGATTCTCCCCTCAATTTTACCTAACCCATAGGCAAGAGAGGAGTATCCATTGTGCCGCATGGAAGACAGAAGCTCATCCTTCTATCAAAGGTGCAATCTACAGCATCAATAGTTTTTGGCATGCCCAGTGGGACCCATTTTTAATAGTTAAAAAAGTTTTAGGATTGATGTTGGTCCTGTTATAGAAAAATCAACATTTTTTCCAGCATCTGGTGACTCCATTATCAAGAGCATCAGTCTCTAGCCAAAGACTAGTCTGACACCTTATGCCTAAGGTCACCACATGATCTGTTGCTAAGGGTGTCCCTTTTGAATTCGTTGAACTACCATTAAACTCAACAAGGTGACTGAGGTTTGCAAGGACTCATCCCTATTTAGTAAGTCATTTTCCCAGACCTGTTATAAGATATACTTACATAAGAAGGCCTCGATTAAATCCTGTCATAGCTATGGATTTACCATTTGGGGCCTTTCATGGTCAGAGTCCTTTGAATCTTCTACATTATGACCCAATCCCAGGGGTAGCCCTTAAAAGTGTGCCTCCCTTTAATGGAGAAGGACCTATTACTACTATTGAGCACATCAAAAACATTTCCAACCTCTACAATATTCAGAATGTCATTGAGAAAAACATTGCTATCAAATTGTTGGCACTGTCTTTTAAGGGTAAGGTTCTGGACTGGTATGGGAGCCTGCCTATGAATTTAGTCAGCTCATAAAATGAATTAGGCACCCTCTTAAAAAATAATTTGGGGAGAAGAGAAACCACCTCTCAATTTTCAAGCATTTGACCACCATGCAGAGAGCTCCACATGAATTTATGCAGGATTTCAATACTCAGTTTCAAAAGACGTGGGATAGAATCCCCATTCTAGTAAGGCCAACCCCAATCTATGATTTCCTCTATTATTTGAAAGCATTAAATAGTGACATTGCTATCATGATACAGTCTATGGGAGGACATGTGCTACCTACTACCTATGACATAGCCATAGTAGCCGAGAATTGCCTAGTGCAAGTGGGAAAGATAGCCCCTAGAACTCATATGTTGCTCTTTCCTAAATTGCCGCCTCCAGTCCATACTATTGCACCTACCTTAGCTCTTCTGCCTAGCATAGAAAATCTAGCTGTTACTCCATCTAATGACCTTCATAAATTCAAAAGCTTGTTACAAAGTGTGACCAATGAACTAGTGGCCCTCAAAAGGTAGCAACCTCAAAGCAATCAGCTAAATCAGGGATATCAGTAGTTCAGGCAAACAAATAGACCTCCTTTCTAGAATTACAATCAAAGATAGGGTTAGTTTGCATAAATCAAACCTTGTCAAGGCTATAATCTAGGTGCTCCATCATCCAAGTCCTTGGTGCCCATTCAAAACAATTTGGTACAAGAATAGCCAAATTGCTCACCCATGGGATACAGTCAAAATCGGCTATTTATACAAATGAGATTCTAGGTCAATACATGAATGCATAAGACAATCAGGTAGCTTCTCAATTCCCAAGATTTGAGGCATCATTGCAACATAGCATGGATAGTAGGCCACTTAGTCTGATTCTACTATCATGAATCACCTAAAAGGTGAATTATATGCAGTCAACTACATGGGAAGTGCGAACAACCAAGGTGACTATGTTGCAGCCAACACAAGGTCCAAAAGGAGAGCTATGGAGGAAGCTCAAGTAGCTGCTCAAACATCTGCAACATCATTTTCATCACATATGAACTGAAAATTTCCAAATTTTTAGGCTGCCATTCACACCCTCAGCTCCTCAGCCTGTGCCTCAGGCTACAAGCAATCCCAAAGAAAATTTGAAAGGAGGCAATCCTCAAATCAATGTGGTGGACTAGATGAAGTAGATACACATGAATATCTCCTTATGGGATTCATTGGAAATGTTGGGACAAAAGGACATGCTGTAAAGGGAATTACATGGGATAAATGAACAAGCTAGCCCAACAAAGGTTGATAATGTTCTGCGCATAAATGGGCACCCTTCCAAAATAGGCCAAGTAAAGAAAGAAGAAAAGGTTCCTCCTTTCTATATGTTCTTAGTCATAGGAGATTTCCTAGTGCACAATTTCATTATTGATAGTGAGGCAAGCACCTTAGTAGTGTCAAAATGTATAGTGGATAAATTGGGGCTCAAATATAAAGAAATGACTAAGGGAGTCCTGCAGGTAGATGGAACACCAGCATAGATAGTGGGAGTGGTGAGAGGCTTGAACTTGATGCTCCATGCCTGTCCAAATTTATTAGTTCCTCACGACATGGTAGTGATAGATGTTCCTCCCTACTTTTCCATTTGCTTGTCCAGGGATTTCACATCCAAAATAGGCAACTACCTAGCAGCAAACTGGTCTTACCTAGTTTTTAGAACCAAGTATGGGACTAAGTTCAAGATTGAGTCAGAGCCAATCCATAGAGATCATCTAGAGCCATACTCACTCAAGGTGGTAAATGTCAGCTACACCATTATTGATTAAGAATATTTCCAAGTGGATCAATCTCCACCCTCTGCCCTTGAAGGAGTTGCTGACCTACTCTTAGATGAGTGGGGAAGTGACAACTTTGAACATGATCCTTACAAGTTCATAGAAGAGATAGGCCTTGGGATTTATTTCATGCATGAAGAGGGTACTTTTTTACCAAATTTAATGAAAGCAATCCAAGAGAGCTCAAGTTTGTGGCAGTTTTTCTTTGATGGCTCAAGAAGCAAGTTGGTAGTTGGTGGGGGAGTAGTGCTAGTTTCCCCCTCATAGGAAAAATAATTTTTGGCCTTCAGGTTCCAATTTTATTGTATGTTCAATTTTGTAAAGTATGAATCTCTCATCCATGGTTTGGAGTGGGTGAGGAAAAGAGGAATTAGAGAAATATAAGTTTTTGGGGATAACAAGCTGATCATAAATCAGGTGAGAAGCCAAAATTTGACCAAGAATTCCTTACTTAAGTATTACAAACATAGGGTGTGGGACTTAGTAGAGAGTTTCCTTGATTTCAATGTTACCTCCATTCCAAGAGAGTAGAATAAGCAAGCAGATAGACTAGCAGCAGTTGGTGCTCAGTTTGATGTACCCAAGGAGATAGGCCAAAACTCTAGTCTGCATCATTTGAAAGTGGTAATTAGACCCTTCGTGCCTAACAACATCACCAACTAGAAGGTGTTTGACAGTGATCAAAAATAACACTCTTCTTGCAAGAGGAAGCTGAGTTTTCTACTAGAAACTAGGCTAAGCTACAATAGTAGTATGGCGGCCAGATTGTTCAACTGAAGAACAATAAACTTCCCAAAGGCTTGGTCACTCTTGAAAGTATCTTCAATGAGGATGACCAATTGAAGAATGATAAAAAAAGCATAATGATGGATAAGGAGAACTATGAAAAAGTGGAGATATTCAAGAATAAGCTGCTTGCACTTGGGAAAGTATGTATAGATCATGAAAGGTAGGTCTTCATCTTGTTGTGCCAGGAGTTTGCTAATGTCTTCACTTGGGAGTATAGTGACTTGAAGGTTTTTAACCAAAGTTTGACCCAACATACCATTAAGCTCGAGGAAGGTGCCAAGCTCGTAAAATAGAAATAGAGGCTTATCAACCTGAAGATTGATCCTCTCATGTGGAAGGAACTCACTAAGTTGATTGAGTCCAAAATCATATTTCCAATCAAACATTCTTATTGGCTGGCCAATCTTGGCCCTGTCTAAAAAAATAATGGGGAGATTAGATTGTGTGTAGATTTTAGAGACCTCAATAGAGTCTCTTTGAAAGACCATTATCCTCTCCCAAGTATGGAGTAGATCCTCCAAATAGTGACAGGGAGTGAGCGTTTCTCCCTCTTGGATGGGTATTCAGGGTATAATTAAATTTTGGTGAAAGACTATGACCAGTACAAGATATCCTTCACTACCAAATGGAGGACATTTGCTTATCAAAAAATGCCATTTGGACTATCTAATGCCAGTGCCACTTTTTAGTGAGCTATGGACATGAATTTTCAAGCCCTGATAAATAACATCATACTGGTGTATCTTGATGACGTGACAGTATTCTCCAAAGAAGCAGGCCAACACATAAAACACCTTAGGCAAATCTTTGAGATGTGTAGAGAGTTAGGTATCTCTCTCAACCCAAGGAAATGTGTGTTTATTGTCCATGAGGGTAAACTCCTTGGCCATGTCATTTCTAAAGAAAGCTTAACCATTGATCCAGAAAGAGTTTGCTCCATCCTAGAGCTATCATTGCCTAAACATAAGAAAGGTATATAGAGCTTCTTTGCCAAAATAAATTTCATCAGGAGATTTATTCAAAATTTTGTAGAGGTAGTCAAGCCATTGACCTCTATGCTGAAGAAAGATGATAAATTCATGTGGATAGTGCAAAGGAAGGATAGTTTTGAAGGGATCAAGTAGGCTATCACCCAAGCTCCTACCTTGATCAGTCATGACTTCACCAATAATTTCAACCTCTACACCTTTAGAAATAAAGAGGTAATCTCTGCTATGCTTACCCAAGTGAATGGTGAGAACCTTGAACAACCACTTGCATTTTTTAGCCAAGGTATAGAGGGTTTTGAGGTTAGGTATATGTATGTGGAGAAGCAAGTCCTTGCAGTCATACAAAGTCTAAAGAAATTTAGACATATGTTGTCCAATAACAGGGTCCACCTGATGGTGCCACATCCCAGCATCAAAGACTTCTTGATCAGTCATGATCTAAATGAAAAGAGAACGGGATGGATCACTAAAGTAATTGAATATGATGTGGATATCAAAACCACCAAGCTCATAAGAATAAAAGGCCTATGTGGTCACCTTGTTGTAGACTTTAAATAGCAGAAAGAGGATAATTTTCTCATTCATGATGAAGCCACAGCAGAAGAACCAACAATCATGAAGGATTAGACATAAGACATGAGACATTTCCTTTTCACTGGTGAGTGCCTGTAGGGCCTTGATAGGACCAAGAGGAGATATTTTAGACTCTAATATCTCCCTTATATCTTGATTAATGGAGTGTTATTCAGAAGGGATTTCTTATGAGTTATTTTAAGGTGCATAGACCTAGGTCAGGCTGACAGGGTGTTGTTCGAGTTCCATGATGGGCCAGTTGGTGGTCACTTCGCTCCTAAGCCCATAGCTACAAGAATAATGAGAGCTAGTTATTTTTGACCCACTCTATTCAGAGACACCCATGCCTAGGTATGAAAGTGCCAAAAGTGTGCTCTCTTTGATGGGAAACAATGTTGGCTGCAATGCCTCTACGGCCTATTCAAGTTGAATAATCATTCATGCAATGGGGCCTTGACTTTATAAGGATGATTAACCCTCCCTCCAGTGCTAGACAAAAGTGGGTCCTAACTGCTACAGACTACTTCATGAGATGGGTAGAAGTTTTTGCTTTGAAGGAGGCTAATGAAAGTGCAGTCCTAGATTTTTATGAAGACTTGGTGACAAGGTTTGGAGTTCCAACTACCATCATCTCAGATAATGCTTTAGCTTTTTTGGGAACCAAAATGAGTGAATGGGCATTGAGATACACCATCTATCTTAGCACTTATTCCAACTACTACCCACAAAGGAATGGTCTGGCCGAATCCACCAATAAGAATCTGATCAAGATTATCAAAAAGACAATGGAGGAGAATCAAAGAACTTGGCATGCCAAGTTAAAAATAGCCCTATGGGCAGACAAGGTCACTCTAAAGTGAGCAATTGGCAATTCACCATACACGTTTGTGTATGGAATGGAAGCTAGACTTCCTATTTCACTTGAATTTATAGCCTTAGACCTTGCTCACCAGTTAAAATTAGAAGAAGGCAATAGCATGGAGGTTAGGCTATGTGAGCTGATGGAACTTCAAGAGACAAGGGACCAAGCTATGGATTCTATGACCAGCCATCAATAGCAGACAAAGAAGCACTTTGACAATAAATCCTCATCAAAAGGTTTCTCTAAGGGAGACATCATTTTGAAATGGAATGAGGACCAAGCTAAGCCTAGAAAGCACACAAATTTTGATGCCTTATGGAGTGGTCCATATGCCATCACTCAGTGCAAGCAGCATAATGCATTCCAACTCTCTAGGTTAGATGGTGAAGAACTATGTATCCCAGTTAATGGGATACATCTTAAGCATTATCACTAGGCCTTCTCCCATCATGTACATTCTTTCCTTATTTTTTCCTTATTTTCCCTAAGTGCTTTGGCACATGTTAGTAGTTTTCTTAGCCTTGTGTGTGTTTTGTCTCCTTTTTCGGGTAAAAGCTTTGTGGTTGATTCTTGGATCTCTCGAGGCTATTGCTAACTTTCTCAAGCTACGTTCTGAATCCGTGCCCAATGGACTTTGAGGCTACTAGTTTCTAAGCATAGCAGGCATGCTTCCCTTGGGAATTACCAATTTGTTGACCATTTTGTTCCTACAGGCCAAAATTGGTCTCCTTCTTCCCCTATTGTTCTGAGTCAGTTCAAATTTGGTTTGCACAAGTCTTTCGGCAAAAGGATGAACTAATTCAAAAAATGCAAGGCTTTTAAAAAGCTTCTTCATAAATTTTGTTGGAATAAATTCACAAGGAAAGAGAACAAAACTTGAAGGCACATTTCCTTAAAGTTGGAAAAGGTGGTTCAACATCAGGGTTTAACGACATGATCTTTCCAAGAGCTTTGAACTTTGAACTTTGAACCATGGTTGGTTCAATCATTTTGGTTCAAATTGTTTGGTTCAATTGGAAGGTTCAAAGAGGCTCCAAAGATAGAGTGTCCTTGCGGATGGTAGAGAACACTTATGAAAGGATCAAAGGGAGGGCCAAAAGGTAAGGTTTTCTTTGGAAAAGGAAATAACAAGGCAAAGAATTCCTTTAGACTTTCTATCTGAAGGAAATTCTTAAGGAAAAGAGTGAAGGAATTCCTTCAAAAAAAATGCCTAAAGGAATTCCTTTGGAGATTTTGTCTGACGAAATTCACAAGGCAAAAAACTAAGCAGAAGATTACCCTTCAGAAGGAAATCTATGGTAAAATGACAAGGCAAATTCCATCAAATAAATTATCTGAAGGAATTCCTTCAAAAATTTTGTCTGAAGGAATTTGTCCAAGGAAAAAGCCTAACTGAGAGAAAGCAAGCAGTAAAACATAAAGAGAACATTTCCTTCGAACATTTTGTTCGAAGGAATTGAAAAGCCAAGGCAGCCCGAAGGAGCCTGAAGGGCAAGTTCCCTTCTAGGGACTCTCAACTACCAAAAGGGACCTTTTTCCAAGCGCAAAGGGATACCTTCCCTTTGGGAGGGTTTAATGACAAAGACCCAAACAAAGAAAAGCTTGAAGGAAAGTGAAGCCAAAGGAGTTGCTAAAGAGTTGATGGGGGTACGAACGTCGACTTCACAGAAATGAAATAATCATTGGTCTTTAAAATAATTGACAAGCCTAAAGAGCCAAGGATTGATAGAAAATAGCCCAAGTGGAAAAAAGGGAAGCATCAGTAGAGGAGTTATTACAGCAATTGAAATAGTCTCCACCAAGTGGTCTTCAAGGAGCGTGAACAATGAAGGTGCGGCCTATTTTTTCCACACTTTGCATTGATGAGCAAACAAGCCACATGAATGTATTGAAGGATTGGTCTTATTTGTAGAAAAAGAGATATGGCCCATGCTTTCACAATAATGTTTGAACACCAAAGTCAAGACTGGTAACTGACACAGCATGTTCTTTCAGCGACTTCCTCTTCCCAATGTTTTCAACATAGCATGGGCCACTTGTAAAAAGGGGGCACCATTGCTTCCTCTTGCTCTATATATATTGTAAACTCTCGTTTGAGAAGCTATCTCACATTTTTTAAGGCAAATCCCTACCGAAATTTCACCTTGAATCAATAGAATGCATTTTACCTCTATTTGACTGGTTATATCTTCGAGTGTGTCTGAGTATTAACCTTGTGTTTAGTCATTTTGCATGATGCTTTCACAAGTTTGACACCAATGTACCTGGTAAATACAAAGCACCATTCTTGTAGGTAACAAGAAGTGTTGTATTTGGAGTGCAAAGGTAGAAGAGGGTTACTAGATAGTGTGTTTTCCTACAGAGCCTATGGTAAGTTCATTTTCTATGTGTCTTCATTAAGCCTCCTTGTTGAGTTCCCTATAGTCTGGTCTTTCTAGTAGATAAAGTGTATGCATGTCCTCTTATGATATAAAGTGTGAGCAAATGAGTAGATCAAACTTTTTTGGTGCATCATCGTATTAATCTAGGTTCTATTTTTAGTAATCCTTCTCTCTTTTCAACCCCCCCCATTATATATATTAGAAATAGTACTGGAATAACTTAGAGATGCATCAAAGGGAGCTAGCCCTTATCTATAGATTCTCCCCTCAATTTTTCCTGACCCACAGGCAAGAGAGGAGTCTCCATTATGCTACATGGAAGACAGAAGCTCAGCCTTCTGTCAAGGGTGCAATCCACAACGTCAATAGGGGAGATAACTCAATTTGTTTATTAATCTTGATGAGAAACATGCATGAATAAAGGGGGAGCATAAGTCTAAAGTGAGGTAAGCTTTTGTTTAGATTGACCAAAAGGAGATCTTTAAGCAAAAAATCATCAAGGTTAGGTCCAAAGATTAGGTGGAAAGATATGGATGGGTTCAAGTAAGATCAAGAGCTGATGGAGATCTATGGAGTCATGTGTCAAGATAATGATAAATAGGTCAATTTTAAAGACAATAGATCAATCACTCTAAAGGTAAGAATTTGGTCAAGTTTTCTTTAGTATCATTAATTAAAATTGGAGTGAAGAGACAAGGTGACATAGGTAGAGACCCTTTTCCATTGATGTCAAAGAGGGAGAATTTAAGACAAGGGGAGCAAAGGAGGAGAACCACATCAAGGATTCATGGGGATTACCATCAATGACAAAGGGGGATATTGTTAGAATAATTTTCATTGATGTCAAAGGAATTATAACTAATATGAATGGAAATGTCAAACAAAATCGTTGTCAAAAGTGAACAAAATTGTTTCCATAAGTGAATAGAATTGTTTTTGAAAGTGAACGTAAGTGTTGCCAAAAGTGAATGGAATTATTATCGAAAGTGAATGGAAATGTCGACAAAAATGTTAATGAAATTATCGATGGAAATGTCAATAGTCACATCTTTTAGAGAAGAGGTGCCTCTTAGATGGGACACATACTTTAAAGACTATATAAATGATAAGAGATGTGGAAGTATTACAAGCATTAAATTTTATTGAATACCATATAAGTGTGAGAGCAAAGGAAGAGAGGAAGAGAAGAAAATAAAATAGAATATCTCTTAAGAAAATAAGTGTAGAGGGTAGATTTATTTTAATGAAAAATATCATCTGAGAATTGTGAAAGAGAGGAGAGTAGAAAGTATATGAGAAAATCGGTGAGAGTGAAAGTGTAAGATAAGTAACACCATAATTTGATTGAAGAAGCAATCATAGATAGCTGAATTGATTTGGCTTGGGGTCGATGCCTTAGAGTCTAGGGATCGATGCTCATGTGTGTCAGTGTTCTGGTTGAGTTCATGCTTGGTGAAGGGGATCGGTGTCTCTAGTGGGTGGGTACTAAGAAAACTAACTGAGTTGGTGCTTGGTTTGGGGATTGGTGTCTATAATAGGTTAGTGCCTACAAACATTATAAAAGTTTCATATATATATATATAATTAATATTTTTCCATGGTTTTCTCCCAAAAGGGTTTCCACGTAAATATTGTGTTCTCTTGTGTTATTAATTATTAGATCTTGAATGCTTATGGTTGTTAAGGTTGATTAAGTTTTAAAAGATTAAAAGATTATCTTATACTGATTCACCCCCTCTTAGTATAAGCATGTGTTTAATAATTGGTATCAGATTCATTCCTTTAGAATTAGTCTAATTGTTGAAAGATAGATATCAAAAGCACAAGATGGCCAGGTAACTAAGGAAGGAGAATAAAGAGTTGAAATTTGTGGCCAATACTCTTAAGGAATAGGTATGTATTTTGGATTCTAAGTTGGTTTTAGAAGCAAAAGAAGATAAGATGTCTATTTAGGATCTTAAGAATCATCTAGAGGTTGCATATTCAAGTTTGAAATCAAGAGAAGAAGAGTGTAATTAGCTTAAGGCTGAGTTAGGTTCTTTGAAGGATAATCATGAGAGGCTCATAATCAAGGTTGAGAAAGATCATGAGATATCAGTCCAAGGTGAGAAGGATGTCAATTTCAAGGGCAAATCAAAGAAGCCAATCAAGTAGGCCAATGCCTTCAGGTTTTGTAATTATTTTCATGGCCATTTTTTTGTTTGTCATCATGTTGGTCATAGGGAAAAAGACTATTTGAGGAGAAGCAATTAGTCAAAGAGAGATCTCAGTCACCTTCAAGCAAAAGGTATGAGATAAGTTGTTTGTTTTTGTTGTCATAAAATTGGCCATATTGTTAAATTATGTTAAAGTAGAGTAAAGAGATCCTCAAGGTATGTCAAAGGCTATGAAGCCCCTAAGAGATATGAGAAGGGCCAAACTCAGGTTTGGATACCTAAGATAGTAAAGGTTAATCATATTGAGTCTAAGAGTGAGAATGGATTACTTTATACAATAAAGAAAGAATCAGAGAGGAAGGACTATGTGAAACTCTTGCTATCAGGAGTTGTAACAAAGATAGTGAATATTAGTCCTGAGCAACATGTAGATCAAAGAGAATCTCTTGTTACAATTGAGCATCAGCCTTGTCAAGATTCTCTATTATTAGTTTCTAATGATAATGTTTTGGAAGGTAAGATAATTCCAAGAGTTGAGAAAATGAACAACATCATGAATGTTAAGGCTAGTGAGTCAAAGAAGTTAGACATACCTAAATGGATTCTAAGAGAAATAAATCAATCTCATGGATGCAAGAGGATCAAAGAAGTAATAGTGGAGATGTGGGGATCTCTTGGGTTCACTTTATCCTAGGACTCTTTGTTTGGGGTGTCTCTTCTAGGCTTCAAAGAGACACTTTATAGAAAAATTAAGTATGGTGGATGCTTGTTGGGTCTTGGTTGTGTTACATGACAATAAATTCATGAAGGTGAGTTGATAGATCAGTTTGTATATTAGTTTGAGTCAGCTTGATATGATGTAGTGTCTTGAGAGCTCTTGTGAGCATGGATTTAGGTAAGTCTAGTTGCTTTGAGCATGTTCTTGATGTTCAAATTATTAGTAGGTTGATGTTATGAGGAGTTTGCTTTGCCATGTTGTGAAGCTATTTATACCTATTTGAGGTGGTCCTATTGACTCAAGGGGTCAGTAATAAGTGATAAGGAGTGGATCCATGTTGATTAGGTCTCCATGAGACTTATTGGTAGCATGAGGGCTAATGGTGCCTTCATAATGAAATCAAATGATTTGAAATTATCTAAAGAATGAAGGAGGTTTATGGAGGTTGGAAATGGAGTGTTTGATAGGACTTGGATCATTGGTAAGGTTAGATGAGCCATAAATTCTCATTGGTGGTTTGTTAAAGAGATAGACTTATTTACTTTAAGTATCTACTAAACCTAATGAAGATATGAAACCTATTGGTGTTCCCATGAGGGTATTGACTATATGTGGATAGTGTTTAAAGAGTTGTTTATAGACCTAGCTGGTTAAAGAGACCTGTTAAAGATGTCATGATCTAGATGGAACATAGAGTTAGGGGGAGATAACTCAATTTGTTTAAAAATATTGATGAGAAATAATCATGAATAAAGGAGGAGCATGAGTCTTAAGTGAGGTAAGCTTCAGTTTGGATTGACCAAAAGGAGATCTTTTAGAAATCAATCATCAAGGTCAAGTCCAAGGATCAGGTGGCAAGGTATGAATGGGTTCAAGTAAGATCAAGAGCTGATGGAGATCTATGGATTCATGTGTTAAGCTAATGATAAATAGGTCAAGTTGAAAGACAACATATCAATCACTCTAAAGGTAAGAATTTGGTCAAGTTTTCATTAGTAGCATTAATTAAAATTTGAGTGAAGAGACAAGGTGGCAGCTGTAGAGACCCTTTGCCATTGATGTCAAAGGGGGAGAATTGAATATAGGGGAGAAAAGGAGGAGAACCACAGCAAATGGGAGTTCATATACTATTTCATGGGGATTTCCATCAATGACAAAAGGGGAGATTGTTGGAATAATTGTCATTGATGTCAAAGGAATTGTAACAGATATGAATGGAAATTTCAAACATAATTATTATCAAAAGTGAATGGAAGTATTGTTGTGATTGAACATAATTGTTTCTAGAAGTAAATGGAATTATTTCTAGAAGTGAACGGAATTATTACTAGAAGTGAATGGAAATGTTGATGGAAATGTTAACAAAATTATTAATGAAATGTCAACAATCACATCTTTTGGTGAAGAGGTGCCTCTTCGATGGGATGCATCCTTTAAAGGATATATAAGTGAGAAGAGATGTGGAAGTATTACAAGCATTTTATATGATTGAAGATCATATAAGTGTGAGAGTGAAGGAAGAGAGGAAGAGAAGAAAATGAAATAGAATATCTCTTAAGAAAATAAGTAGAGAGGGTAAATTTATTTTAATAAATAATATCATTTGATAATTGTGAAAGAGAGGAGAGTAGAAATCATATGATAAAATTAGTGAGAGAGAAAGTGTAAGAGAAACAATGTCATCATTTGATTGAAGAATAAATCATAGATAGTGGAATCGATTTGGCTTGGGTTTGGTGCCTCAGAGTTTTGGGGTTGGTGCTCTTGTGGTTTGGTGCTCACAAATTGGTTGATTTGGTGCTTAACAAAGGGGATTGGTGCCTCTAGTGGTGGGTGATCACAAATTGATTGATATGGTGCTTGGTTTTTGGATTGGTGTCTCCAGTAGGTTGGTGCATGTAAACATTGTAAAAGTGCCATATATATAAAAGCAATATTTTGCCATGGTTTTCTCTTGAAAGGGTTTCCACGTAAATATTGTGTTATGAATTTTTATATCTTTAATGCTTATGGTTTTTATGGTTGATTAAGTTTTAAAATATTAAAATATTATCTTATACTGATTTACCCCTCTCTTAGTATATACTTATTTTCTTTGAATCCAAGACCTATCTTATCACTTACAGACTTCTGACTACTCAAGATGTTATCTAGAGCATCAATACTCTTTTCAAAATTTTCAAAGGTATTCAACTTGTTAGATGCTTGATCCAACTCATCTTTCAAGGATTCTATGTCATTTTCATATCTAGTGCATTCTCCCTCTTTAGATTTAAGCTAGCAATGACTATCTCCATTTGTGCTTTAATCAGATGGATGATCTCATCATACTTCTTAGATGTGTTACTTAGTATCTTTTCAAACAAACCAATTTTCTCTTCATATTCCTTGACTAATGATCTTAGTTTGTGATTCTTCCTTATTTAAAACTTTAACTCCTCTAAAGCACTCGCCAATTTTGCCTCAATGTTCACTTCATCCTCTTCTTCATTCGATTCTTCATCATTCATAAGGCCTTTCCTTTTTAAGCAACCCTTATTGTCTACTTATATAGCCATGAATAAGGTTTCATTATTGTCATGTTCATGTTCATTACTATCATCATGACTCTCAGATGTACTTATGTCACTTACATCAGATGATTTATTATTCTCTTTAGTATAGAAACTTCTCTTGTTCTTAAATGACCCTTTCCTACCTTCATACTTATTGAAATATTTCTTATTGTTGTCAGGCTTATAAACCTTCTTATCATCTTCATGATGTTCACCATGTTCTTCATCACGCTTAACATTATCTTTTTTAAGACACTTAGATGCAAAGTGACTAATATTACCATAGTTGAAACATTTGAAAGGTAATATACCCTTGTACTTACCATATCCAAACATCAATTTCATAGAAAACATGGCTATCATTTCATCATCATCAACATCTGAACATACCTCATCCCTTAACCTTATCATCTTTTGAATTCTTCTCAGATTTGAATGTTGCTTCCTTTTTGGTAGGCCTTCCTTTATTTAGTCTCATAGGTAGTCAAAATGCCATGAAGCCCATCCATCTCCATCTTGTCCAAATCTTACATCTCTTCTACTGTAGACACCTTAAATTCAAACTTAGGAGTTAGTGATCTTAACAATTTTTAAACAAATGTATACTCTTTCACTTCTTCTCCCAATCCTCTAATGGAATTGATAACTTTATCAACATTCAACATATAATATGAAATGGTTTCATCTTCATTTATCATTAGATTTTCAAACTATCTCTGGCAATCTATAACTTGGACATATTCACCTTGGTGTCTTCTTTATAAATTTTCTTCAATTTGTCCCATATCACCTTAGCTAACTCATAGTACATCACCTTCACAAATTTTACCTCTGATAGGCCATATAGAATGGCATTCATTATCTTAGAATTGCACTCACTTTATTTCTTACCCAATGCATCAATTAGTGGTGTAGGAGGTGGAATGTATCCATCCACAACTGACTGCCATATTCCATGGAACATTGCCATAATATATTTCCTCATTATAATTATACAAAATTAATAATTAGTTCTATTAAATAATGGAACCTAACTAGTAGAGAAACCACCTTGAGTTTGCTGACTAGACATCCTTGCTTCTAGGATCTCCTTTAGATTATTAGGCCTAATTCAAAGGACCTGATCTGATACCAAATTCTAAAATCACAATCACTAATAAGGGGGTTAATTAGTGTCTTAAAATATTCTTTCAATTCTTCCTTAGCATTCATGAACCATCACATCAACATATAGATCAAGCAATGCACAAGCAATCACCCATATAAGCATGAAACAAGATTACACAAGACAACACATCATGTATGTAGAAAAACCTCAAGGGTAATAAAACCCAATAATAATTAAAAATATAATATAGTCATATAAGTCAAAATATCATATATTAGTGAAGCACCAATTTCACATGGAGCACCAACCCCAACTAGCTAAGCACCAACCCAGTTAAGCTTTAGTAAGCATCAATTTGAAAGGATGCACTAACTCTCTATATGAATCAACACCAACTCAATCACTTTATAACCTTAAAAACACCATTTTTATCAACCAACTGATGATGACAACCTTTTTAGCTCTTCACACTCTTGTTCCTCTCAAACTGCCTTCTGGGTCTCTTCACCCAATTCGATCTCTTCAAGATTGATTAGGTCATATGAACTTGATCATCATATGCCAAACCTATATAAAATATACATAATAGTTTATATACACTCTTTATATGGTATGAAATACCTTCTTCTACTTATCAATGTACTATTTTATTTGCATATTCTCTACACACACAAATAGACCTAAAAATGCCTTGTATATATATCATTCCTTGTACATATACCTTTTGATCAGATAATCACCCTTAACCTCTTATGTTGACTATGTAATATATCTTAAGACATAAATAATATGATTAAAATTACTATTGAGTCCCTTTAGGTCTGACATATCTCAATTAGGCCTCATTTCACTATTAGGTTTCATGGAGACCTAATTCCATTAAGTCTAATGTAGGACACGTTACACTTTGCCTTTATTGAAACACTTTAAAACTCCACACACAATAGGAACATATCATATAATAACTAATTATACCTACACTTATCTCATCTAGGCTCCATATCACTTTTTTTAACCAACCGCCACTTGAAACACACCATTTTTACTATTCACAATTAGGCCTTCTCATACACAAAAACTTTGTCTTAAACTAATGAAGTTTAAACACAAATTAGTTAAACAACCATGGAAAAAAATCACATATACAAAAACTAAATTACCTTAGGGTCATCACCATATTGTTTATACTTCACAACTCAAGGCAAAATGACTAAAATACTTCTTTGTAGATAGCCTACTCAGAACTGCTATAACACTCTAAAAACTAGTCATGAATAACTTGCTCTTCAATATCTAAAAAACACTTCCAATGACCAATTATACTTTTAAAATATAATTTTACATCTTTATACCACTCTCAAATACAAAAACCATAAGTTCTAATGTCAAATATTGGTCTTTCAGACCAATCTTTTGAATTTACTACACATAGTCAACCCAGAACCAGACAAGCCATTTTAGCTTCAACATTTCAACCACTTTCACCAATTATCAAACCTTTTAAAAAGTATGGATAGTACATAAAATTTTAAAAAAACAAAATCATGTGTATTATATACTTCAACTCAAGTCATAGATCCTCAAACTCATTACTGTAACTTGCTTACCTAGAACTACCAGTTTACCTTAAAGCACAATCATGGTGATAATGACTTTCAACACCTATATGACCATTTTAAAATAATTATGATGAATGTAGATGATATTATGATATCATTATATCATTCTTAGATATAAATATAATATATTCAAATGGAAACTATTTGTCTTGCAGACCAATCTCATGACCTCATTGTACATAAACCTCACTGAGCCAAACAAGTCAACTTGTGAGTAACATTTTTACTATAACCACTAACCTCCAAAAATTATACCAAACTTGAGCATGTCTTAAAATTATTGAAAAATATTTCCATTCATTTGGTTTCATCACTATTTTATGATAACACATTCGTAATCACCTTTTCATCATTGCCTGGGTTTCTCATTATTTCCACCGTTAGGCATGTTAGTGACTGGCTAACTTGGATGACTAGTTTAGCACACTTCAGGGCTATATTTTATCTAAAAACCTTCATGGACATGAAACATGAGTTTAAATATTCATCCTCCATCTATTTTCAAACTTTGACTTGGTCAACTCTAACTGCTACAACAAATCTTCAAAAATTGTGCACTTTCCTATAGGATCTACTCATATTCCTGATAACTCAAACACACCTAGAGGTGTTGGGGAGATTTTAATACAACCTCCAATAGATTAATTTTGATGTGGTATATTTCACCCTCTTAAATAAGTCTCAGCTCTCTTTATCCATGCAACACAATGGAGAAATCCCTCTTACTTTGGGTGGCAAATGTGAGGGATGAATCTCTAGATTAGGGGCTAACTCCCCTTGATGCACCTTGAGGCCCTAGATTTCCTACTAATAACTACTTGGAGGGATGAAAAGGGAAATAAAAATACTAAAATTATAACCTAAACTATGTGATGATGCACCAAATGGATGATCTACTCAGCTTTGACATACACTTTAAATCAAGACGAGCTAGCCTACACTTCACTCAAAATGAGACCTTCCTTGCAACAATGTTTTAGCAAGGGGTCTTGTGGAGAGATAAGAGAGGAAAAAACTAGCACAAAATGTGTTCTAAGATACACTATTTTTAAATATATTCACTTTAATATACTTTTTTAGACACTTCTTGTGACCTGTAAGAGAAGAAAACACAAACACTAGACACTGTTGGGGTTAGCATAAGAAGGTAGAGAAAGAGACCACACTTTCCCAAAATTAAAACCCAAATGCGTATTTAGTGCAACACTCAAATAAGGGAAAATATTTTTCTTAGATTCAAGGTAAAATTTTGCAGGGCTTCACCATACAAGCTGAGAGATCCCTTCCTCAAATGAGAAATTACAATATATATAGTATTGAAACTAGAAGCTAATAAATCCCTAGTAAAGGAGACCCATGCTGAGTCAAACATCTACTAAGACAAGAGGCCATGCTATTGCCATGTTTTCCAAATATTTATATTGAAACCATGTTGTAGGCTATCCAAACCACCACCTTTATTGTTCTTGTCTTACAAAAGTATGTGTTACTACTTCCAGCAACTGACAAATCCATCCTAGAGTTGTTGTGGCTGGACTATGTTTTCTTCAATGCCTAGGTGCAACTTGGTTGCACATTAAAATATTGGCATGAAAATATAATTGTACCTTCTATCATTCAAAAACCAATCCTTTTATTGGTTTTTGGTAGAGACTATTTCATCTAAGTGAATTTACTCTTCTTGTCGATGACACCTATGTCACTTGCCTTGGTTTGGTTTGTCCTTGGGTCTATGCTTTTGACTTGTCACACCACTTGGAATTTTTTGAGCTTTTACTTTATTTTTATATGTGGCCACGCTCTGTGTTATCCACCTTGTTTTCTTTTACTTTGTTATTTCCCTTTGCCTTGGCTTTTTTCTTTTTGTCTTTAACCATTTGGGTTCTCGAGCGCTTGTTATTTCTTGATCCTTCGTATTGATCTTTTTCATTTTCTGAACTTATTCAGGCTCTCAAGTTTTCGCATTTCTTTTCTTACTTATGCCCTTTTTCCTTGTCTTTTCCTTTGGGTGGGTCTGCCTTCACCATGTCCTTCAGACAAAATGTCTGAAGGATTTCCTTCAAATATTTTATCCAAAGGATTTCCTTTCATCCTTCTTCTATCTCCATCAGCCTTAGAGCTTTTGGTGATGTCAAATTTCTTCAGACAAAATGTCTGAAGGAATTATTTCAGAGATTTTTTCCAATGGAATTCTCTTTTGGGCTTGCCTTTGCTCCTTTCTTTCGGTGGGCCTTTGTGATGTGCTTTCCTTTAGACAAAATGTCCAAAGGAATTCCTTCAGACATTTTATCTGAAGGAATTATTTCTTTTGATTGCTTCTTAACCTGAAAGGCATGTGCCCTTCGAGCCTTTTTTCTTTATCATCTCTTTCTTAAATTGCCCTCCACAAAGGCTTCTCCCATCTAAAAGTGTCCTCTACAAGGATAGGTGCCCTTCAAAAACTCTAGAAATGACCCTTTGAAAAAGTGAAAAGAGTCCTCTTTCTTGACCAAGTGTCCTCTGCAAAGACACTTACCCTTTATAACTTTTGCAATTTCCCTACACGAATTTGAAGTGCCCTCTGAGAAAATTCCTTTCCTTTGCGAGCCACTTAGACTAAATTGGGTCTTTGGAAATAACTTATAAAGTTTCTTAAGTAAGGCCTCTTAAAAAACCTAAATGTCTCTTCTAGACCCTTTCAAGTTCTCCAATGCCTCTTGCTTTGGAATTTAGAACTACTTCAACTTATGAAATTTCATGAGTAATACCCTCAGCAAACCCGATTGGAACTATCTTGACCCATTCATGTTTCTAGATTCCTTCTGCTTATAAGACAGAATAAGTAAAGTCATTTAGAGAAACTGATTTGGTCTAGCAAGACCAAATCAAGTTTTTCAAGTGACTTTAATTATGGAATTTTCACAAGTAAAGTGGTTTACAAAACTCGTAATATACTATGGGGACCAAGTAATTGCATTTGGAAAGCTTGAAGTAGTTCCCCTTGACAAACCCAAAATACACTTGGTTAAATGAAATGAGTTAAACACTTGGTCTTTTCATGGAACAGGTTCGACAAGGAACCTTGATGAATGATTTTAGCCAAAACATGGATTGAAGGCTTATGCACAAAAGAGGGGGTATCCATTTTTTACTCTAAATGACCAAAAAATGGTCAATAAACTAGCGACTCATAGGGAAAGTATGCCTGTTATGCTTGGGAAGATTGGTAGCCTCAAAGTCCATTGGGAATGGAGTTAAAATGCATCCTAATCATGTTAAAACATCCTTGTAAATACCCTTGATCCATCAAAGCTTTACCTAAAAAAAAAGGGAAAATAACATGCAATAAAGGTAAAAAACAACAAACTTGTTCAACAGCACTTAGGGAAAATGAGGAAAAATAAGAAAAACTATGTACATGACAAAGAAAACTTAGTAAAAATGCTTAAAGTATATCCCATTGACTGGGATATGTAGCTCTTCACCATCTATCTTGGAGAGTTGGAAAGCATTGTGTTGCTTGCATTGGGTGATGACATATGGGCCACTCCACAAAGTGTCAAACTTCATGTGCCTTCCAGGCTTGGCTCGATCCTCATCCCACTTCAAGATAATGTCACCTTCTAATAATCTCCTTGGCATAGACCTTTTATCAAAATGCTTCTTTATTTACTGTTAGCAGCTCGTCATGGCATCCATGGCTTGGCCTCTCACCTCTTGAAGCTCCATTAGCTCACTATACCTAACTTTCAGGCTATCACTCTCCATCAATTGTAGCTAATGGGTAAGATCTAAGGCTGGTAACTCAAGTGAGATAGGAATTCTAGCTTCCCTTTCATACACAAGTGTGTATGGTGAATTCTCAATTTCCCTCTTTGGAGTGATCTTATCTACCCAAAGAGTTGTCTTCAACTTGGCATGCCAAGTTCTTTGATTTTTTTCTATTGTCCTTTTTATGATCCTAATCAAATTCTTTTTTATGGACTCAACCATCCCATTTCCTTATGGATAGTAGTTGGAATAAGTGTTGAAATAAATGCCATACTTTAATGCCCACACACTTATCTTTTTTCCCAAGAAATCCAATGCATTGTCTGAAATGATTATGGTTGGGACCCCAAATCTTATCACTATGCCTTCATAGGAGTCTAGGACTACACTCTCATTGGCCTGTTTTAAATCTACAGCCTCTACCCACCTTGTGAAATAATTTATGGCAATCAAAACCCACTTGTGTCCAATACTAGAAGGAGGATTGATCATCCTTATGAATTCCAACCCCCATTGCATGAATGGTTGTTCCGATTTAATAGGATGAAGAGGCATGGTAGCCATTCATTATTTTCCATCAAAGAAGGTACATTTTTGACATTCCTCACCCAAGTGTCAAGCATTAAATATATTGAGAGGAGGGGGTGAATCAGTATATTATATATCTTATACTTAATCTGATTTATTTTCTTTAACCACTCAATCATATATTCAAGATATGCAATAAAACTAAAATAATAATTTGTACCACATAAGAGAGAGAGAGACCCCAAATTTTTACATGGAAACCCAAAGTGGGAAAAACTATGGAGAATAATCTCAAGTATATGAATGAGCACCAACTCAAAATATAAAGTTTGCAAGCACCAACTTGCAGGAGCACTAACCCACAGAAACACCAACCCCTTACAAAGATTCATGAGCACTAACCCATAAGAGTACCAACCCCTCTTGTGTATAAAACACAACTATCTCTCAATGTTGCTTACTCAACAAATGATAGAACTCTACAATATCTCTTGCTTTTCTCTCTTCAAAAACAAATACAAACCATGCACTCTCTTGCATATTAAAAATGGCTTCTCAAGCCTTTATTTATAACTTTCTAAATAAATTTTGACATTCACCCTTTGTGACCCTTCAATCCTCATGGAAAATGGCACCAAACTTGCATGACCCTTTGTATCCTTGCATTTGAAAAGTCATATGGTGACCCTTCATAAGCAAAAGCATCCTTTCCTCTTTTATCTTTATCTTGGTGAATTTTTTTATTCCTTAAAGTGTCCCTTCATGGAAAATGTGCCATACCTCTTTTGTCTTCACATGGTGACTCTTATAATTCCTCAAGGTGACTCTTCATGAGAAAATGCATCCCATTTCTCTTTCGTCTTTTACCCTGTGAATCTTTGACTTCTCCATGGGCCCTTTTTTAACTTATATGTAACCAAAAATATATTCATTAATATTAAATAAATATTAACACATATTAGCCAAGATATGAATATTAAAAACACCATTAAATGCACTAAACCTTTGACATCAATGATAATATTTATAATAATCTCCTCTTTTATCATTGATGGCAACCTCAAATTGAAACTATCACATCCTGAAACCTGTACATACTACCATCTGAAAAATATATAATAACTCCCCCTTACTATAGCAACCTATACATGTACTTGTATCTGCTATTCTCCCCCTTTGATATCAATGGCAAAGGTCCTACCTGGAGCTTACATTTAGCTCCCCCTCAACTGATGTTGAACCTTAATGGTAGGAAGTAATATAAATTACTCCTAGCTTCTCTCGTAGATACTCAAATGTATCTTTTGGCAGTGCCTTTATGAAAATATCTGCAATCTACTCTGTAGTACTGATATACTCCATCTTAACCTATTGATATGCAACCTATTGTCTCAAAAAGTGATATCTAATGGGAATATGTTTTATTCTTGAATACATCATTGGATTCTTTGAAATATTTATAGCACTTGTGTTATCACAAAAAATAGAAATAAATTCATCATACTTTACCTTGATATCTTCCAAAGTTTGCTTCATCCAAAGCACTTGAGTACAACACAATATTGTTGTAATATATTATGCTTCAACTGTAAAAAGTGATACTAAATTCTACTTCTTACTTAGCCATGATACTAAGTTATCACCAAGGAATAAAGCTCTTCCACTTGTACTCTTTTTATCATCCAAACACCCTACCCAATCTAAATCTGTATAAGCAACCAAAGTGAAGTCTCTACCTGTGGGATACCATAATCCATAATCCAATGTCCCCTTGACATATCTAAATATTCTCTTCACCAACTAAACATGACTATCTTTCAGAGATGACTGATATCTTGCAACCATACCTATTGCATGCATGATATATGGCCTCAATGTTGTCAAATATAAAAGACTACCAATCATAGATCTATACAAAGATTGATCTATAACAGGTGAATCTTCATCCTTGCTCACCTTATTTTCTGTACACATTTGTGTGCCAACTGGTGCACAATCCTTAAAACCAAATTTTTTCAATATTTTCTTGTCATATTTACTTTGAGATATAAAAATTCCTTTATCTAACTAAAATATTTGCAATCCTAAGAAAAATGACAATTCTCTAAGCATAGACATCTCAAAGTCTTTTTGCATATTATTAAAAAAAAAAAATGTCATCTTTTCAATATTTCCTCCAAAAATGATATCATCAACATATATCACAACAATCAATTGATGCTCACCTTATGTTTTAATATAGATATTACTATTAGCAAATCTTCTCTTAAAACCTTGATCTTGTAGGTACTTATCAAGTCTTGCATACCAAGCTCTGGGAGTTTATTTCAATCTATATAATGCTTTCTTCAATCTGTATACATGGCTACTAATATTTGAGAGAATAAATCCCTTGGACTACTCAATATAGACCTCTTCTTCTAGATTCCCCTTCAGGAAGGCAAATTTGACATCCATTTGAAACACTTTGAAATTTTTAAACACTACATATGCAAGAAACATTCTAATAGCCTCTAACCTTGCCACTAGTGCAAAAGTTTCTTCAAAATTTGTTCTCTCAATATGAGCATATCCTTTACATACTAATCTTTCTTTATTTTTGGTCACTTCTCTATTTTCATTTAACTTATTTCTAAAAACCCATTTTGTTCATATCACATTGTGATCTGTTGGTCTAGGCACTAATTCTCAAGTATAATTCTTTTCTATCTGATTTAATTCTTTATCCATAGCCTTAACCCAATGCTTATCATGTCTAGCTTTTAAAAAATTTCTAAGTTAAATTGTGGATAACAAAGATAAATTAACTTGCTCATATTCACTTATCATCATTCTTCTGATGTAAATTCCTTCATTCATGTCCCTGATAATGTCACTTTTATTATGATTTCTCTGAACATATTTAGATGAAGTTTTGGTGCCCTTTTTCTCCTTCTCATCTTCATCTAATTCTTCAAAACCTTCCTCTTCAATGATTTTAGGAATCTCTACTAGATCACTGATTATTTATGTTCTATCTTCTTCTATCCTGACACTTGCACTTTCAATAATTTTTTTAGTTCTTTTGTTATAACATTTATAAGCTTTACTTTTTCAAGAATAAATAATAAATATACTTTCATTTGCTCTAGATTAAAACTTACCAAGTTTTTCATCTATTCTCTTTATGAAGCATCTACTACCAAAAACTTTCAAATAATCAACTATTGCTGGTTTATCTTTTCATAGCTCATAAGGAGCTTGTCACTATTGACTCTCAATACTACTCTATTCTGAATATGCACTATTATAGAAACTACCTCACTCTATTATTTATCTGTTATCTTAGATTCATTTAGCATTGTCCTCATCATCTCTTGAACTATTCTATTTTTTCATTCAACTACTCCATTTTGCTATGAAGTTTTGGCTGTTGAAAATGTCTCTTTATTTCATGGTCCTCACAAAACTCAATAAATTGATCTGACATAAATTCTACTCTTTGATCTGATCTTAGACACTTGATCTTTAAACTAGTTTCATTCTCAACTAATGTTTTGAATGCTTTGAAATATATGAAAGCTTATGATTTTTTCTTTAAAAACATTACCCAAGTCATGCGTGAAAAATTATCAATAAGCAACATGAAATACTTCTCACCTTGAGTACTTTGATTTTTTATAAGTCCACATAGATCAGTGTAAACAAGCTCTAGCATTTGAGTATTCGAGTACCCTTTTGTTTTGAACCGCCTTCTAGCCTGCTTCCTATGCTGACAAGGTTCACAAAGCGTGTCAGATGGCTTTGTAATCTTTGGAAGATTTTTGACTGCTTACTTCTTACTAATATTGACAAGATTGTCAAAATTTATGTACCCCATTCTCTTGTGTCATAGCCAAATTTCTTTAATCAAGCTCAAATAACATCTTTGACCTTTGATGTCTGATAGCATATACAAATTATTACCTATTCTCTGAGCATCTGCAATCAACATATCTGAATATTTTCTTCTAATTTTAAAACCTTTTGCATAAAAATTTAGTGTGTGCCCTTGATCACATATTTGACTTACATTCAAAATATTATTCTTAAGACCTTGTACATATAAAATATTTTTAGTTTTAGTTCTACCATTATCTAAACTTAATGTACCTTTTTTAGTAATTCTGGTAGTAGTATTGTCTCTAAATTTCACTATGCCACCATTGATCTTCTTCAAGGTTATGAACTTGCTCTTATCTCCTATCATGTGCCTTGAACATCCATTATCAATGAACCATGTATTTTCTTCATTTCTTGCATGCAAAGTAATCTACACCAACATAGATTTTTTGAGTTGTTTCTTTTGCCATAAACCTATCTGAACTTTCTTCTTGATGAATAGAGCCTTGAAACTCTAGTATTTCTTGACTAAATCGAACATACTTCTATAGTACCGAGATATGTGTCTGAAGTTGTTGCACTTGTAACATATTATGGCCTCTTCATTAAAGCCTGATAGAGGGCAAAAGAGTTATGGCTTCTGCTTGACTCTGCATGACTTTTTTTCTTCTTATTTCTGAAACTATTAACTTTTTTTCAACATTTATATTTGTATGACCATATTTATTAAAATAAAAATAGTAACCATAAAAATAGGATTTATTTGTGTATCTCTAACCTAATTACCTTTTGTATCTCTGTTCCCTCCAGCCTTCTTTTTTTGAGATGTCTTTTATATTCTTAACTTCTTCCCTTTTTAGTTTTTCTTTTGTAAGAGCTTTAGCATAGTTCTTTCCTTTTTTCTTATCTGTGAAAGTAGTGACCTCCTCTTTCTCTTTTTCAAATTCAATATCTATCTTATCTTACATTAATCTTTGATTTTCTAATATCTTATTCAAGAGATTAGTGATATTCTCAAATTTTGAATCATTGGTTGCTCTATCATTGATTACTTTATTTGTTTTTTCAAGATCTGCTTTTAAAGAAGTAATTTTAATAACATACTTTTCACATTCTTTACTTACTATTTTTAACTGTGCCATTATATTTTCTTCATTCTTCTTAGCTTCTTAAAAGTGTGTTTTTAGATCTTCAATTATTTTTTTTGACTCTTTTTCATTTTTTTTGATCTAGAACTTTAATCTTTGATTTTTATTTTCAAGAGATTTTAACTCTTCTAAGGCACAAATGAGTTCTCCTTCCACATTCACTTTAGCTTCATCATATCCTTCTTCTTGATCATCTATATTTTTTATTTTGGAGGCATCTTCATGTTTGCCCATGAATAGAATCTCTTCTTCTTCTGAGTCACTGACTCCACTATCTTTTGCTGAGTTAAGATCTTTAGAATATAAACTCTTCTTCTCGAATCTTTTCTTTAATTTGCCTTTGAAATTCTTCTTGTATGTAGACTTTCCTTCTTCATTGTCATCATTACCTTTATTTAGGCATTTAACTATAAAATATCTAATCTTTCTATAATTAAAATATTTAAAAGGTACTTTTTTTTAGATTTATTTGTACCCTTTTTCGGCTTGCAAATGAATAAAGCTCCATTATCATCTTCATCATCACTAGAATTATCACTTGATTCTTGAATTTTAGTCTTTTTTTTTTTTATGTTTTGAAATCCACTTCTCTCTTTAAAGGATTATCTTGTTCAGTTTACATTTCATATGCCGTAAGAATACCATGAAGTTCATCCACCTTTAGCTTGGCTAAATTCTTCATCTCTTCAATTTTTAAAACTTTTGCATCATATCTCAATGGTAGAGATCTCAAAACCTTTTGAACCACAGTCGATTCTTCTAAATTTTCTCTAAAACCTTGAATTTGATTGACTATTTGATCAATCCACAAGAGACAACTTGCTATATTTTCTTCTTCTTCCATCTTCAAACTCTCAAACTATCTTATGAAAGTCTAAAGCTTAACTTGCTGAACATTTCCATCACCTTTGTAAATATTCTCAAGTTTTACCCAAGTTTCATGAGTAGATTTACATTGCATAACTTTAACAAATTCTAAAACTTATAAACCATATAAAATAGCATTTAAACCTTTAGCATTATTTTCACTTGCCTTCTTTTTTGCCAGAGTAGTTACAAGTGTTTGTGGCTCTTCATATTCCTCCACCACTGCTTGCCATATGTCAAATCCAAAAGCCATAAAATAATTCTTCATCCTTATGCTCCAAAAAACATAATTAGTTCCATCAAACAAAAGTGCCTTATTTTTAGAAAATCCTTTATGTGATCCAGCCATTGTGCTTTCCCGATCTTCTTTCAAGCTGTAATTTTTTTCAAAAGGAACATGCTCTGATACCAATTATTAAGCATGAAATATACTAAGGGGGGGTGAATAAGTATATTATATATCTTATACTTAATATGATTTATTTTCTTTAACCACTTAATCATATATTCAACATATGCAATAAAAATGAAATAATAATTTGCACCACACGAGAGAGAGAGAGAGAGAGAGAGAGAGAGAGTAGATTTTTACGTGAAAACCCAAAGTGGGAAAAACTATAGAAAATAATATCAAGTATATGAATGAGCACCAACTCAAAATATAAAGTATGCAAGAACCAACTTACAAGAGCACCAACCCCTTTATCGAGCACCAACACAACAACTATTTATGAGCACCAACCCATAGGAGCACCAACCCCTCTTATGTATAAAACACAACTATCTCTCAATGTTGCTTACTCAACAAATAATAGAACTCTACAATATCTCTTGATTTTCTCTCTTTAAAAATAAATACAAACCATGCACTCTCTCGCATATTACAAATGGCTTCTCAAGTCTTTATTTATAGCTTTCCAAATGACCTTTGTCATTCACCCGTTATGACCCTTCAATCCTCATAGAAAATGGAACCAAAATTGTATGACCCTTCGTATCCTTTCATTTTAAAAGTCATATGGTGACCTTTCATAATCAAAATCATCATTTTCTCTTTTGGCTTTATCTTGGTGACTTCTCATATTTCTCAAAGTGTCCCTTCATGGAAAAATTTACTATACCTCTTTTATCTTCACATGGTGACTCTTGGAATTCCTCAAAGTGACTCTTCATAATAAAATGTGTCCCATTCCTCTTTCATCTTTTACCTTGTGACTCTTTGACTTATCCATGGGCCCTCTTTTGACTTATATGCAACCAAAAATATATTCATTAATATTAACACATATTAGCCAAGATATGAATATTAAAAACACCATTAAATGTAATGGGGCCTTTATCACCAATAATGCTAAACCTTTGACATCAATGATAATATTTCCAATACTAAGCATGAGTGTATTTAAACAAACTAAGCCAAAATTAACCATCCCTCATAATCCTTGTAGCTATGGCCTTGGGAGCAAAGTGGCCACCAATTGGTCCATCATGAAACTCAAACAGTACCTTATCAACTTGGTCTAAATCAATGCATCTCAAGAGCACCCCTAAAAAGTCTTTTCTAAACAACACTCCATCAACTAGGACATAAGAAAGAGATTGGAGTCTAAAATACCTCCTCTTGGTCCTATCAAGACCTTGTAGACACTCACCAATTAAAAGAAAATGAACCATGGCTTATTCCCAGCTCTTCATGGATGTAGGTACAGTTGTAGGTTCATCATGGAGTACCAAAACATCCTCCTTTGGATTTTTCAATTATATAGCAAGGTGTTCACATAGCCCTCTTCCTCTTACCATCTTGGTGCTCTTGATCTATACATCATACTCTATTACTTTGGTGATCTAACGTGCCCTTTTCTCATTCAAGTCTCGATTCATCAAGAAGTCTTTTATACTAGGATGTGGCACCATGATGTGAACTTTGCTGCTAGACAACATATGTCTGAACTTCTTCAAACTTCATATGATTTCAAGCCCCTGCTTCTCAACATATGTGTATCTAACCTCATAGCCTTCTAAACCTTGGCTAAAAAAAGCAAGAGGCTTTTTTAAATTCTCACCATTTTCTTGAGTGACATAGCAAAGATTACCTCTTCATTCTCAAAGGTGTATAGATTGAAGTTCTTGGAGAAGTTTGGACTAGTCAGGGTAGGAGCTTGGGCAATAGCTTGCTTGATGCCTTCAAAACTTAATCTTCTTCTTATTGTCCACATGAATGTCTCATCCTTCCTTAGCATGAAAGTTAGTGGCTTAACAAGCCCAACAAAGTTAGGAATCAATTTTCTAATAAAATTTATCTTACCAAAGAAACTTTTCATGCCTTTCTTGTTCTTAAGTAAAGATAATGCTAAGATGGCATTCACCCTCTCTAGATTAATGGATAGGCCTTCCTTCAAAATGACATGGCTTAAGATCTTGTCTTTGTAGATGGTAAACATGCATTTCTTTGGGTTGAGAGAGATGATAAACTCTCTACACATTTCAAAGATTTGCCTCAGGTGATTCAAGTGTTCACTTACCTCTTTGGAGAAGATTGTCACATCATTAAGATAAACTAGCACAATATCATTGATCAAACCTTAGAAAGCCATGTCCATAACATATTAGAAGGTAGCTCCAACATTTGACAATCTAAATGGCATCTTCTTGTAGGCATATGTTCCCCACTTGGTGGTGAAGGCTATCTTGTATTAATCACATTCTTTCACTAGGATTTTATTGTACCTAGAGTAGCCATCTAGGAGAGAGAACCTTTCACTACCTGTCACCATCTAAAAAATTTGCTCCATACTTGGAAGGGGATAGTGATCTCTCAATGAGACTCTATTCAAGTCTCTAAAATCTACACATAATCTGACTTCTCCATTCTTCCTAAGAAGGACCAAATTGGCCACCCAAGAAGAGTGTTTGATAGAAAAAATGATCATGGAATCGATTAGTTTGGTGAGCTCCTTCCTCATGAGAGGCTCGATCTTTGGATTGATTTGTCTTGAATTTTACTTGATGGGTTTGGCACCTTCCTCCAGATCAATGGTGTGTTAGTCCAAGATTAGATCAAATCCCTTCAAATCACCATACTCCCAATTGAAGACATCAACAAACTCTTGACATAACATAATGAAAGCACATTTTTTCTCATTAGTACACACCTTCCCAAGTGCAAGTAGCTTATCCTTGTAGATCTCTACCCTTTCATAAATTTCCTTCTTGGTTGACATAATTGCTTTATCTCGCTTGAGTTGGTCATATTCATTTAAAATTCTCTCAAGAGTTACCAAACCTTTGGGAAGCATGTTGGTCTTTAGTTGAACAATCTGCTCATCATACTATTGTTGTAGCTTGGACTAATTTTTGGAAGCAAACTCATATTCTTCTTGCAAGAAAAGCATTATTTTTTGGTCACTTTCAAACACCTACCAATTTTTAACATTTTTTGGTATGGAGGGCCTCACAATCACCTTTAAATGATGTTGATTCTTGCTTTATCTTATCCCCTTTGAGATGTCAAACTGAGCACCAACTATTGTTAGTCTATCAGCATGCTTGTTTTCCTCTCTTAGAATAGAAGTGATGTTGAAAGAAACAAATTTATCTACAAGATTCCACACTCTATGCTTGTAATACTTGAGTAAAGATTTTTTGATCAAGTTTTGACCTCTCACTTGGTTCACAATCAGCGCACTATCTCCAAACACTTGCTATTCTTTTATTCCTCTCTTCCTTGCCCATTCTAGGCCATGAACAAGGGCTTCATACTCTATTAAATTATAGGTGTAGGAGAAATGGACCTTGAAATTTGAAAAGTATTTTTACTTTGAAGGTGAAACTAGCATTGCCCCACCATCGGCTCCCAACTTGCTTCTAAATCCATCAAAGAACAGCTACCACAAACCATAGTCCTCTTGGTTTGTCTTCATCAATTTTAGCATGAAAGCATCTTTCTCATGCATGTAGTAGACTTCAAGACCAGCTTCTTTAAGGAACTTATAGGGATCATGCTCAAATTTGTCATTTCTCCATTCATCTAAGAGTAGGTCAGCAACTTCTACAAGGGAAGATGATGGAGATTGATCCACCTAGAGCTCTTCTTCATCAATGATTGCATAGTTCACATTTGCCACTTTCGGTGAGTATGGCTATAGGTGATCCTTATGGATGGGTTTTGACTCAATCTTCACTTTAGTTTAATACTTTGTCTTGAAAACTATGTAAGACCAGTTGGCTACTAAGTATCCACCTATCTTAGATGTGAAATCCCTTGACAAGCAAAAAAAGAAGTGAGGAACATCTGCCACTACCACATCATGGGGAATTGAAAAGGTCACGCATGCATGGAGAGTCATATTCAAGCCTCTTAACACTCTCAAGGTCTTAGCTGGTGATCCATCTAACCGTAGAACTCCTTTGGTCATTTGTTCATACTTGAGGCCTAGCTTATCAGCTATGCATTTGGGCATAACTGAGGTGCTTACTTCACTATCAATGATATAATTATAGACCAATATATCGCCAATAATTAGAGATAAATAGAATGGGGGGACCTTCTCATCTTTATTTGCTTGACCAGCCATGGGGGGAGCCCCATTTACTACCAACACATTATCATTTCTTGTTGGGATAGCTTGCTCACCCAACCCGTATAATTCCTCTTGGAGTATACCTTTTTGTTTTGGAAGTGCTAAAAAATCCCACAATGAGATGTTCATGTGTAGCTTCTTCATTTGGCCCACCACATTGATTGAAAAATTTCCCCCTTTAGAATTCTACTTGGGAACATTCATAACCTGTGGTGCAACTTGAGGAGCTAAAGCTGCAACTGTTGGCCTAAAATTGAGAAACTTTTGATTTGCTTGTGATCTTGGGAATATTTTAGGTACACTCCATTCTTGATTGGGTGAATGAGGTGTAATAGGTGCTTGAGTGGTTGCTTTAGCTTCATTAATGTCTCTCCTTTTGGACTTGGTGTTAGATGCAACACTAACATTTTGATTACTTGTGCTCCCCACATAGTGACTACATAGAACTCTCCTTCCAAGTGATTCATGAGAGTGGAATCAGATTGAGCCTACCTACTATATATCCCAAGTTATGTTGACATCTCAAAATTTGACAATTGGGCTACTTGATCACCTTGTGTAGTCATGCTTTGATTTGGTAGCTCACTGGCATAAGTAACCTATTCTTGGCCATGCTCCAAGGGTGGATAGTTAGGTTGCTCCTGCACCAAATTATTTTTAGTGGGGACAAGAGCCTTAGAAGATGAAGAGGGTTTGGATTATAGCTTTAATAAAGCTTGACATGTGTAATTTGACCTTTCCCTTGATTATAATTCTGGAAGAGAGGCCTGTTTGCTTGTCTAAACTATTGGTAGCCTCGATTTGGCCTATAACTTTGAGCTTGTTATCTTTTGAAGGAAACTAACTCATTGTAAACACTCTGTAGTAGGCTCTTAACTTCATGGATGTCATTTTTAGGGATAGGAACTAGCTACTCTTGATTAAGTAGAGGATCTAGAGTGGGCAAAGTAGGCTAGACTAAGGGCTGTAAATTAAGAAAGAGTGGCATAGGAGGTCTAAGAGCTATATTTTCTGCTTGAACAAGGTAATTTTTAGTAGCTATGGCTATCTCATAAGCAGTGGGTAGAGTGTTTCCACCCATGGAGTGTATCATGACAGCAATGTCACTATTCAGGGCCTTCAAGTAGTAAAGGAAAGCATAGCTTGGGGTTGGACTCACAAGAATTGGGATCCTGTCCCAAGTCTTTTGGAACCTAGTGTTAAAATCTTGCATAGACTCATGTGGGGTTCTCTTCATGGTGGTTAACTACTCATTTAGAGATAAATGATCTATTTTTTCCCCAAGCTTATTAGTCAAGAGGGTCCCTAACTCATCCCATGAGCCAACTGAGTTCACAGGCAAGGTCTCATACCAGTATAGAACTTTCCTTTTGAAGGACAAGGCTAGCAATATAATGGCTATATTTTTTTTAGTGATATTATGGATGTTGCAAAGGTTTTCTATGTTTCTAATATGCTCAATATTAGTGATTGGGCCCTCTCCACTAAAGGGAGGAACACTTTTGAGAGCTATCCCTAGAATTGGGTCATACTGTCAAAGGTCCAAGGGACTTTAACCATTAAAGGCCACAAAAAGGAAAGCTCTAGGGGCTGCCATGGCTGTGAAAGGATTCAATAAAGGTCCCCTTGAGTAGGTATATTTTATTGTTGGCTTAGTAAAATGGCTTCCTATGTAAGGGTGGATATTTGCAAATCTCAGTGTCTTTGTTGAGTTCAAAGGTAACTCAACAAATTCAAAAGGGACACCCCTAGAAGGATCTTGTAGTGACCTTTGGTATGGGATGCCAGGCTGGTCTTTAACCAAAGACTTGGTTCCTAAATGGAGTCGTTAGGTGTTGAATATAGCTCCTTCTTTTAGATCTTTTAATAATATCAAGACCAACATCAATCCTAAAACTTGAAAAACATATAAATTGGTCCAATCAAGCATGCCAAAAACTATTGATGTGGTAGATTGCACCCTCTAAAGGGAGGCTCAGCTCTCTTCATCCATGTGACACAATGGATACATCACTCTTTTTATGGGTGGAAAATGTGAGTGATGAATCTCTAGATTAGGGGCTAGCTCCCCTTGATGCACCTTGAGGCCATGGATTTCCTACTACTAACTATTTGGGGGGATGAAAAGGGAGAGAAAAATACTAAAATCAAAACCTAAACTATGTGGTGATTCACCAAATGGATGGTCTACTCATCTTTGACATACACTTTTAATCAAGACAAGCTAGCCTACACTTCACTCAAAATGAGACCTTCCTTGCAATAATCTTTCAGCAAGGGATCTTGTGGAGAGATAAGAGAAGAACAAACTGGTAAAAAAGGTGTTCTAAGACACATTGCTATGCAGCCTATTCACTTGCCTATACTTATTTAGACACTTCCTATGACCTATAAGAGAAGAAAACACAAACGCTAGACATTGTTGGGGTTAGCACATGAAGGTAGAGAAAGAGACCACACTTTCACAAAACTAACACCCAAATGTGTGCTCAGTGTAACACTCAAAAGAAGGTAAAATCTTTGTCTTAGATTCAAGGTAAAATTTTGTAGGGATTCGCCATACAAGCTGAGATATCCCTTCCTCAAATGATAAATTACAATATATAGAGTGTTGGAACTAGAAGCTGACAAATCCCTAGGAGAGGAGACCCCTGCTGAGTCAAACATATGTTGAGACAAGAAGCCATGTTGTTTCCATGTTTTCTAGATTTGAATATGGAAACCATGTTGTAGGTTGTCCAAACCACCACCTTTGTTATCCTTGGCTTACAAAAGTATGTGCTACTCCTTCCAATAACTGACAAAGCCATCCTAAAGTGGTTGTGGTTGGACTATGTTTTCTTCAAAGCCTGGGCATGACTTGGCTACACATTAAAAGCTTGGCATGAAAATATGGCTGCACCTTCTATCATTTGAAAACCAATCATTTTATTGGTTTTGGGTAGAGACTATTTCACTTAATTGCATTTACTCTTCTTGCTGACGACACCTATGCCACTTGCCTTGGTCTGGTCAGTCCTTGGGTCTACGCTTTTGACTTGTCATGTCACTTAGAACATTCTGAGCTTTTAATTTATTATGCTATGTGACCACGTTTTGGGTTATCCATATTTTTTTCTTTTACTTTATTATTTCCCTTTGCCTTGGCTTTTTCCCTTTTATCTTTAACCATTAAAGTTCTCAGACACTTGTTATTTCTTGGGCCTTCATAATGATCTTTTTCATTTTTAAAACTTATCTGGGCTCTTAGGTATTTGCATTTCTTTTCTCATTTTTTCCTTTTTTCTTATTTTTCCTTCGATTAGGCCTATCTTCGCCATGTCCTTCAGACAAAATGTTCAAAGGATTGCCTTTGGACATTTTGTCTGAAATATTTCCTTCCATCTTTCTTCTACCTTCGTCAGCCTTCAGGCTTTTGGTAATGTCAAATTTCTTTAGATAAAATGTCCAAAGGAATTCCTTTAGACATTTTATTTGAAGGAATTCTCTTTTGGTCTTGCCTTTGCTCCTTTCTTTCGGTGGGCCTTTGTGTTGTGTTTTCCTTCAGACAAAATGTCTGAAGGAACTCCTTCAAACATTTTATCCGAAGGAATTCTTTCATTTTATTGCTTCTTTTCTTGAAGGGCATGTGACCTTCGGGCCTTTTGTCTTCATCCTCTCTTTCTTAAAGTGCCCTCTACAAAGGCTTCTCCCATCCAAAAGTGTCATTCACAAGGGCAGGTGGCCTTCAAAAACTCTAAAAATGAACCTTCAAAAAAATGAAAAGAGTCCTCTTTCTTGACCAAGTGCCCTCTACAAAGACACTTACCCTTCAGAACTTTTGTAATTGCCCTACACGTATTCGAAGTGCTCTCTAAGGAAATTCCTTGCCTTTGTGAGCCGTTTAGACTAAATTGGGTCCTTGGAAAGAACTTACTCATAAATTTCCTTAAGTAAGGCCTCTTAACAAACCTGAATGTTTCTTCTAAACCCTTTTGGGTTCTCCAATGCCTCCTACTTTAGACTTTGGACCTACTCTAACTTATGAAATTTCATGAGTAAGACCCCTCAACAAACTCAATTGCAACTGTCTTGACCCATTTAGGTTTCTGGATTACTTCTGCTTATAAGACAAAACAAGTAAAGTCATTTGGAGAACTCAATTTGGTCTAGCAAAACCAAATCAAGTTTTGCAAGTGACTTTACTTATATACTTTTCATAAGTAAAGTAGTTTACAAAACCTAGAATGCACTATGGGGACCAAGTAATTGCATTTGGAAAGCCCAAAGTAGTTCCCCTTGACAAACCCCAAATACACTTGGTTAAACAAAATGAGGTGAACACTTAGTCTTTTCATGGAACAGGTCTGATAGGGAACCTTGATGAATGATTTTAGCCAAAACATGGATTGAAGACTTATGCACAAAAGAGGGGGTGCCCATTTTTTACTCTAAATGACCAAAAAATGGTCAACATTACTTGAGCATACCAATCCATTTTGGGCACTTTTGATCAACATCTGATCTTTATTAGGGTTTTAAGAGGGTTTAAACTTATTTCCATTCTTAACAATCATTCATAAAGCATAGTCCTTCAATCCAAAAATAAATGCTTATAATTTTGATCTAGGACCCTTTTCCATATACCATGAATAGATTAGGTTCCCATGCAGAAGTTACATGTTCCAATGAATACCTGAAAGCCTTTTTGGATAGATAACCTTTCATTTTATGCACTCAAGAGACATTAAAACCACTTTTCATGCCTTTTATTACAAACCATGACTTCAAACTGTGTGAACATGCTTGAAATAACATATCATACCTTTGAAAATAATCATTTGTCCATACTTACCTTAGAAACAGAACCTCATACCCCATTAGGCCATACGCTCTCTCTCTCTCTCTCTCTCTCTCTCTCTCTCTCTCTCTCTCTCTCTCTCTCTCTCTCTCTCTCTCTCTCTCTCTCTCTCTCTCTCTCTCTCTTCTTTGCTTACTTAGACCTTGACCTATAAATCACATTAGGCCTTAAAACTGACATTCATGCCTCTTTACATGCACTATCCACCACACTCACATACTCAAGAAACCTATCTCATGCTTAAATAGTTACATACATCTTTCATATGCCTTGACAACGGATCATGATGCCTCATTAGGCCAAGCAGGGTCTAGAAGTGGTTTAGTTGCATAATTGATCTGTAGATCCTACCCCTATATATTCACATTGAGACTCTCATGAGTGATTCAATGCCTCACATGCATGCTTAAGAAACCTTATACATTCATTTATGTCTATGTGCACTCATCTCATTAAGCCCTCATACTCATACCTTCTCACAATGTCTCTTCATGTTATGACTAGTGTCATGACTAGGCTTCTTAAGCACTTGAAACTTGACAAATGACCTTGAAACACTTATGAAAGTATCTAAACTTATCTTTCATGATCACATAATGCCAAATAACCTCTCACAATCTTGTACTTACTTATTGTTATAGCTTAGAATTGCACCCTTTATGGGAGAGTTCTTCAGGCTCTCTCACTTCCAACTACAAGCATGGGGACAACCTCAGGATGTGGGTATCCTATAGTGAGGTTGAACCTCTAAGATTTTTAAAGAGGCTAGTTCCTCTAGGTGTATCACCTAAAACTAATGCTGAAATGAAACTTCACAGGGAAAAGGGTTAGAAAGGGGATGAGGGCTCCTAAGAAAGCTAACTAGGCGATGCACCAAAGCTAAATGGGAAAATCTCACCAGCTTGAACCCACACTAATTCTACAGAGGAAAATACAGACTTGCTCAATCTCAAGATCGAGCTGGTTGCATTAGTATTTCTTAGAGGAGGTTCTGGAAGCAAGGAATGAAAATAGAGAAGAGTTCTAAGACTCATTGAAAGCTCACATCAATGGTAGAAAGAACACTAAACCAAGGTATCTTTCATATTGATTTGTTATAGGTGAATGATACTCATACTTTCCCATTTGATCCAAGAGGGAGTACTTATAAAGTGTAACCTTATACATATTAAGATAGATTTCATACTTTCCTCAAAGTGCCTTGTGCACATTTATTTTTTGTTCTATTTTTCCTTTCCCTTTGTGCCTTGGGCACTTTACATTGTTTTTTGCATATTCACTACTCCACCTTTTGGTTTTTTGCATATTCACTGATCGAGCCCCTTATGCATTCAAGTCTTCTGCTGGAACTGACAGAGCCATGCCCATAGTAGTTGCATGTCCTCGCCTAGTGTAAGTAATTCAACCCTTGCATTTAAGGCTCAGCATGTTCTTACTTTCAACTTGGACCATCCTAGTTAGTTTTTTGCATATTCAGTACAATTGCTTTGAATGTCCATTGATGTTTTCAGAAAGCCTCTAAAGGCTGATAAGTAGAAGGACAATATCAAAAATCCTTCCACTATTTTGGACCTTAGTCCCACCAGGCATGCCATAACTGTTATAGCTTAGAATTTCACCCTTTATGGGAGAGTTCTTCAGGATCTCTCACTTCCATCTAAAAGCATGGGGATAACCTCAGGCTATGGGTATCTTATAGTGAGATTGAACCTCTATAATTTTTAAAGAGGCTAGTTCCTCTGGGTGGATCACCTAAAACTAATGCTGAAATGAAACTTCATGGGGAAAAGGGTTAGAAAGGGGATAAGGGTTCCTAAGAAAGCTAACCAAGTGATGCACCAAAGCTAAATGTAAAAATCTCACTAGCTTGAACCCACACTGATTCTATAGAGGACAATACTGACTTGTACAATCTCAAAATTGGGCTGGTTGCATTAGTATTTCATAGAGGAGGTTCCAGAAGCAAGGAGTGCAAATAGAGAGGATTTCTAAGACTCATTGAAAGCTCACATCAATGGTATAAATAACACTAAACCAGACCTACCAATAGCATTGAAACACTCCCTAAACAAGGTCAAAAAGGAGGACCATGGATGAGGAAGACTCTCCTTCACACATTGCCATAGTGCACAACTCAACACACATGATTCCAAGGCAAAAGATAGCCAAAGAAAATCCTTTTATTGCATCAATAGGTAGTTCTTACAAGTGCTTGATAGGGTTGAGCCTAATCAAGTTGAGCATATCTTTGCAATATCTCAAAGAGTGTCCCACCTCCCAAAAAGATAAAAGTCTAAAAATTGGGAACTATTACAATGGAAAATCATGAGATATATATAGAGAATAGGAGAGAGAAGAGGAAGAACTCCTAGTGATGGAGAAAGGAGAGAAGTCACCAGTTGCCAATGAGCAAGACTATTCCTTGTTGTCCTTGAGTTATTTTTATTCAAAGCATAAAACTGCTTTGACTATGAGGTAATCGCCCAAGACCATCGCCAAGATGCTCGAACCCCTTATGCATTCAAGTCTCCTACTAGAACTGATAGAGCCATGCCCATGGTAGTTGCATGTCCTCACTTGGTGTAAGTGATTCAACCCTTGCATTTAAGGCTTGATGTGTTCTTTACTACAACTTGGACTATGCCAGTCAATTTTTTGCATACTCACTGCTCCACTCTGATGCATTTATTCTTTGTTTAACCATTTTGCATATCATAGACAAAACGATAAGTCCTTGCTATCCATTTATCTATTGATCTTGTTAGATGTGTTTTTACCACTTGTCTTTGATGTTATTGGGCCCTTCTACTTTTTGTAGACTATTTTCCATAATTTTCTTTTTGGAACTTTCCATTTTACTCATCGGGCTTCACACTCCTTGCAACTTACTTCTTGCTTCCTTACTTCGGGGTTTCCACTGCTTATGAATTATAAAATATTTTAAGTCTTTCACCTTAGAAAACCTAAAGACTTGCCTCTTAAAGAACCCACAAACCACCACCCAAGACCAGGTCAGGTTTGTCATGTCCCTTTACTTATTTCAGGTTTCTGACTGCTTGCAATTCACTTCACATTTTAAGCAAGGAAGCCCCACAAACCTAAAGTCTTCCTGCTTGACAAACCTGAAGTCTTCTGAGAGAAAGCTCAAAGTATTTTACTTGTTAAAGCCTGAAACCTTCTCCTTCTAAGAACTCAAATCTGCTCTGAACTTGTCACTTTTGCTTGAATGTCCATCTTCTCACACTAGCAAAATTTTGGTATATAGGAAAAAAATGGCCGACACTTCACCAAAATTCACTATGCACACCTTCTCACAAGGTCTAGACTAAGCTTCTCAAGACACCTTGTACACAAGAACTAGTACTCAAACATGTTTTAATTCTCACTTGACCTGAATCTTGACATCAACCAATAGAAGAATCATTAGGTTACTTTCAAATTCTTTCTCAACAGAGAGACATTAGGTTTTCTTCAAATTTTCTCTTGTCACATGGCTTCCTTGTCACATCAAGCACACAATATCATACCTCAAAGACCACTCACCATGCATCTTGACCACATGCACCTTGATATCAATAACATCAAATTTGACATCAATGACATCAACCTTGACATCAATGACAACACTTCTCAATAATATCTTCCTTTATTTTTGCTCCTTGTATGTATTTTTATTTTCATGTTGCTTGTACATAGATTATATTTTAAAAAAATACAAAAATAATATAATCTATTCAAAACACAAAAATATTCAAATATTTACTCAAAAAATATAGATTATAGACTATATGCATTTTCATGTTTACATTTATTATACTCATTATGTACTACATATGTTATCTATGTTAGTGTAGTCAATTTTATCATGCATACATGCTTCACTTATTCTTTTTGAGTGTTCATAGATTCTTATAGGACCCAAGTCCACCACACAAATCCATATTTGCTACTATCTACCCACTAGGGACATATACACAGATACATAAGTTCCTCATTTGACACATTTATCCATTTAGGGTCATCTTATACACAATTTTGATTGTTAGGTTACATATTTATAAACTATATATCACAAATTTAACATTGTTTACATCTTGATATTGATCATCCTACACTACTCATATTTTTGTTGTTTACTACTACTATAGACTCAGTTTATGTATATCTTTGTTCTTAGACATATTTGTATCACATGCTCATACATACTTTCATTTCTAAATTTATTAATTTAGACTTGATTATGCCTCTATGCTTCTACATATATTTGAGGGCGTTTGAATATGCCATTTTTTTATGACTCTATGCCACTTCCTTCATTGTATGTATGCTTTGGACATATGCCCATGTCTATGTATGCCTTCTTGATTGTGTATGCAGATATTTGAACATGTCCTTCCATATATCTCTAAGCCAACCTTGATTGCTCTATGCATATGTGAACATTTGAACATGTCTTTGTATGTTTTTACTTTCTCAAATTTAGTGACATGTACCCATGTACCTTGTATTGTGGCCCCTTGGCCTACTTTACATGTCTCATATGTGTTATATGTATACTTTCATGTATGCATCATGGCCATAACACTTGTCTCTCGCTTGTTAAACATTCCAATTTTTTATACCATGAGGGACCTCATGCATCTTGCCTTCCTCCTTGGATTTCATGATGGACACCATGCACCATCCCCTTAGGTAGTTACTCAATTTATTACTCAAATTTACTATTCATATACATGCTTACATCATTGTATCTTTATTGACAACCTTGTGGATTCTAGATCTAACATATATCATACATTATCAACTTATGATTAGATTATCTTACATTTTGATGTCATGTATACATATTATATTAGTTTATTATGCAGATATCATTTATGCTTAGGCTAACACATATCAAACATAGCTTTTTCTTTTGAGGAAACTTCTTGCACAAGTTCAACAAGTTCCCTCAAAAGAGGTTGTATTCACAAAGATTTTTCACATAGATTAGGGCATATGAATGCACTCAAAATATAGTTTTCAACACGTAGGCACAAAATACAGAGCTCAGTTTCAAGGAAACACATTGGAAAACAGTCAGGGAAAGATTAGAGTCAATTTGGTAGAAAAATAACATAGTTGAACACCAACACCAAAAGTGGACACTAGCACCACATAAATATTATCCAAGGTATAGTGTTATTGTCCAGTAGCCCCAAAAGCATAAAAATATATATATTTATCAGAAAGGTGTAGCAGTTATAGTCTAGGTTTTCATATATTCAATTATAAATTATCAAATTTTATTCATTTTTGCACAAAATCATACTAGTTTGCTCAGATTGAGGACATCATGCATGACATGATCACTCCTATTTTAGTTTCAGATACTCAAATACATATTATTACATCTCAATCTAAAATCCATATGCTCAGATATCAAATTTGTGGGCATGTGTGTGACACATTATTTCCATATGCTCACTTATGCACCAGTTGATCCATGTCATTCTCTACAGTGTACACACTAGACACCATGTTCCAAGTAATACACCAAATTCATGTCTTACTCCATCTGCAATGGTTGGCACTATTGTGTATTCTCTGAGTTACATACCTAAGTTCTTGAGAGGCCTCTAGGATGATTTTATTTTAGAGTTATTGAATGGCTGCACAGACATTATATACAGTTTCAATTACAATCATACAGCTTTAGTTACATTACACAATTCATTTACAAATTCATCTACTACATGTGAATAAGCAATGATGGAGTCATAGTCTACTTGAGTTCTTGAGCCATCTACATAAGAGGCTTGGACAAGCCATCAATCCAATCCAAGATATTCACATGTCATGATCCACCAAGCAGGGGTGGGCAACGATGGAGTCAAAACCAAATTGAGTTATTGAGCCACCCACACATGGAGATTGAGCAAGCCATCAACTTAGTCCAAACTATTTACTTATTTGATCACTATCTACATGTGCACGCAAGATGTCACCACGTTTATGCATTGGTTCATGTCCCTAGTAAGGTGTATTTGTTCCTTTCCTCTCTCTCATATTTTTACTCAGTTTTATCTTTGTTTTTTATATCTCTTAATTAAAGAACGATCATGCATGTTTTGTTTTCAAGACTTGCAATGGAACACACTTCACATATTTATATCCAAATTCAGACTTTGCCTCATAGGTAAATCCAGTTACGAGTCCTTTCCCCTTTATCCTAATGATTTCATTTTATTACATTTCTAAAATAAAGGAGGGGAAAATATAATCATCTAAACATGTCACTTGAGTGCCAAGAGTGTTACTTGAGACCAATCATTCCTAGCTTAGCCCTAAACCTATTTTAGGACCTATTTAGACAATTATCCAACTTTTTTGTAGGCCACACACATCCCTAGACATCTTAAAATTAGTCTCGAGCCCTTCCTTATGCATCCAGACCCGTAGTGCCTCAAGTTCTACCACCTAGACACTAGCGCCATAAGTGGACACTAACATCGCAATGCTAATGTCTTATTTGGGCGTTATTTTTTTCCCCTCTTTTTAAGTCCAACAGATATATTTTCAAATCATAAGACACATAGGGTCAGCCTAGACCCATTTCAAACCATGCATAAGCACCAAATCAACATATATACATGAATTTTAGCCCTTTACCTACTAGTTGAAAATCAGATACAAATACACACAAACAAGCTTAGAACAAGTTATGCATAATCAAGGTTATTAATCCCTATTCTGCCCTACTTTTGCATACAATAATCTATAGTCTTCCTAAGCTTAGAATACTCATATTTATAGTCTCAAGTTTCACTCAAACCAACATTCATACTAGCTTCACTTGCACTTGCACCAACACTTAGGTGGGGAGAACTAATCGGACTTAATCTCTCCTCAGAGTATTAGTATGTAGGTAACTCTTATCAAAATGGGGTGTTGAGGATGTCTAACTTACCCAACTAACACCACATATCTGTTACTTGTGCCAAATTAAATGCTCTAACCACATAGAGGTCTCGGGTTTGCATACAAAATCAATAACAATAGGTCACAAATAATGAATTACGGTTTTTCCACACAAGAACAAGCTTGGTAGACTCGGACATAGGTGCTCCCAGAAACTCAAAACAATTCCTGCACAGAGGACACTAGTGTCATAAATGGACACTAATGGCACAACCCTACTATCCAGGGTAGGGCAATATTGTTCATGAGGGTTTTTTACACCTATATCATGTTTTCAGCACTCAAACTAACTCATGTACCAATTTTTAACTTTTGAAGCTTTTATGTCAAGTGGTTTCCAACTAAGTGTTCATTTGTCTCCTTCATTGTTAGTATTATAAATATCAGTTTAGCTCAGTTACTTTACAAATCAATAGTTGTATTTATTGCATATTTTATACCTTGATTTATTATACTTAGAACCTTTAACAACCTAGGGATTACACACCATAACCCTAAAAATTTAATTCATAAAGACCATGACAAAGAAAATGCATTCAATCCTGGTCTTCTTTCTCTTTTTCTTGTCTTTTTTCAAGTCTTGCCGAAGTGTCAAATTTGCAAGTTTTAAGTTCAACCCTTTCAAACCCTGAAATTTGATGTGGCATAGCGAAATCATCACAATTATTTATGCAATTATTGTCACATTTTCAATGACTACCACAACATCTACGTAACTATGTACTACATATAACAACAGTTTCACCATCTCTACATTATTTTAAAAAATCATTCCTAGGACATGTATTTTGACATGTTTTGAACGTTCAACATTGCATTTTTTGTTTTATTTCTTTTACACTTGTTGTCATAATGTTCTAGTTCACTCTTAGTCATGTTTAAGCCAATTTTAGTTAACTTTAAGTTAAATCCAATAAGCTCCAAGTCAAACATTTTTTAAATCTTACATGCAACCTCTTCTCTTTCCTTATAAATAAATTCTTTTATCTTGAATTTTAGATCCAAAAAGTACATTAAGAATTGAGCATAGAGGTTTTGAAACAGATATAATATATCTTCAATAGATTATTTTTTTAATCGACTTGAATCTCAAAACAACCTTCTGGTCATTCACGCAAATTAGAAGAAGAAACTCACGAGCTTGCAACACAATACTTTGTAGTTCATAAGAAACTAGCCATAATCCAACTACCTCTTTTCTCCATTTTGTGATCGCTTTTTCATTGTCTTTTGTGTTCTTGTTGTAGAACTTATGGGTCATTATTGAGCAACAAATACAAAGTTAACACCTTAAAGATCAATTAATTTCAATAGTATATTAGCTCTTCTCCATGTGTCATTTGTTTTGGTCAGATTGAGAGATTTTTTTCTTGTTTATTTGTTTGTTAGATTAGATTCTTTTTTCTAATTAGATTAATTTGCATATGAAAAATTCAAATAGAAAAAATACCAAAAAATAATCATCTTTCATATTTGTTTGCATTAAATTTGTTCAATCTTTGATAGTTTCGCTTGCATGTAACAAATTTGAAAGCACAATAGTGTTGCATATTAGATGTAAATTTAGATAAACAAAATCTTCTGTTGCATATTAGATGTAAATTTAGATAAACAAAATCTTCATTTCTTTATAGCAAAGAATCAATTTATTTAAATTTAGTTTTAGTCTTTCAATACATACACTCACAATAAAAACAAACAATAATCCTCACACCCACTTGCACAAAAAACCATGATATATATAACTTTTAGAAAAATGTAAGAATATATGTATATATAAAAACATATATATATATATATATATATTAGAAACATGTAAGAATATATGTATATATAGAAAAAAAAAAAAAAAAAAAAATATATATATATATATATATATATATATATATATATATATATATATAGAAAATATATATATATATATATATATATATTTTCTATATATACATATATTCTTACATGTTTCATATATATATATATATATATATATTTATATATATATATATATCTTACATGTTTCTATATATACATATATTCTTACATGTTTCTAAAAGTTATTCACATCACAACTACAATTATAAATCAAAATTACTTACTTGCATATTAGATATAATTGCATCCAAAAGCAAACCAAAAATAAAAAATTTAAATCTCGCTCTGCATCCAAAACTTAGAATTTTTAGAATTCAAGTATGCATGCATAAAAAATATTAAGTTATAGATTTAGCTTTTATTTGCACCTCTGAAGTTTGGACATTCAAAAAAATTAGTTACCTTCATATGAAAACAAAAAATCAAAACATTTATTTTCAATAAAGATTAGTTAAATTTTTGTATTCTAAAAATAAAGAAAAATCAGCACTCATATAGTTTAGCTTTAATTTCAAATTCATCAGTGCTCGCATATCTTATTAAAAAAAACAAAAACTACTTTTAGTATCTTTCATTTTTAGCAATAAAATAATTTTTTTAACCATTTCAAAGCTTTGCTCTTTCCAAACAAATAACAAAAACGTCATTGACCAAAATATTTAATCCATAAAATCAACAAGTATATACCTTTGTCCAACTAATCAGATCAACTATACAACTCTTTGATTAAAAAAAAAAATCAAAACAAACAATACATCTCAAAGCCTTAAAACAGATGTTTCCCTGCCCTTGAATGATGTTTCTTGAACAAGCTCATTTACACAGTATAAGCATTTCTACAAGTACTAGCGACTGTTCAACACATAACACACAATGACATGGGCTCTAAACTTAGACTACAAGTCTTCTGCTCCACTCATCTACCCAACCTCATTATTATCTAGTTAAAAATTCTAGATAAGCAAATTAGATTGACCAAAGCCACCTTTTAGTCCATCAAGCCCATAACCTCCAACTTTGATTTTTTCTTTCATCCTTAGGTCTAGCCTCGTCTAATTTCATTCACTTTGCAGATAAATTGTCTAGGTAAGCTCAACCCAATAGAGCCAATCAAATACCTAGAGTCATCTAACTTCATTTCAACCCACTCAGTAAGCTCAACAGAGACGAAAATTATGCTACCTAGTTCTAAATTTTGAGAATTCTTGAGGCATCATTATACCACAATTTATTACCCCCAACAAGCACTTTGATGTAACTGAGCTATTTTTGTATAGACACGAGCATCCGCTATCAATCGCTACCCAAAATCCTATGCGGGAACTCGCCCATACCAACCAGAGCTTCCAACTCTTCCAGTTCAACCCATTTAGCTACCTCAACTAAATTAACCAAACTAATAGACCAACCACCACATCATACTTTTCATCAGATGTCTTGACCCGACCTTGGCAGGTCGAGTGCATGAAAGTTAATGTGTCGCTTTCCACGTGCATAGTTCCCACAATAATTTTAATTTGTATGAACTCACTATAAGCCATAATTCATACTACTCTATTTGGATTGATGATATGTTCCCATCCATCATTGTTTGTTTCGAATAGGGGCATGTCATAGTTCTTGTGCAAAAAAGCTATGTCTAAACTAATGAGGGAATGTTATACTTATCCTAGCTTAGTGCATCATAGTTTGTGATGTATAAATCTTAGTCAGAGTATAACTAATTATATTAGTTATGGTTTTCATGTGTATAATGAGTTGGCATACCAACTCATCTAGAGATTAGGATAGAAATGTGTTATTAAGAGAAATAATGACACACTTCTCTTTTGTGAGAGGGAACTCGTGTATAAGTGCCTCTCTATTATTTGAATAAATATCAAACTATTGAAATATTTTGATAAATTTAACATAATAATTATTAGTAGATAGATATTGGAAAATTGGAAAATTTTGATAAATATTCAGAGCTTCCAACTCTTCCAGTTCAGCCCATTTAGCTACCTCAACTAAATCAACCAAACTAATAGACCAACCATCACATCATCCTTTTCATCATATGTCTCGACCCGACCTTGGCAAGTCGAGTGCATGAAAGTTAATGTGTCGCTTTCCACGTGCATAGTTCCCACTATAATTTTAATTTGTATGAACTCAATATAATCCATAATTCATACTACTCTAGTTGGATTGACAATATGTTCCCATCCATCATTGTTTGTTTCAAATAGGGGCATGTCATAGTTCTCGTGCAGAAAAGCTATGTCTAAACTAATGAGGGAATGTTAGACTTATCCTAGATTAGTACATCATAGTTTGTGATGTATTAATCTTAGTCATAGTATAACTAATTATATTAGTTATGGTTTTCATGTGTATAATGAGTTGGCGTACCAACCCATCTAGAGATTAGGATAGAAGTGTGTTAGTAAGAGAAATAATGACACACTCCTCTTTTGTGAGAGGGAACTCATGTATAAGTGCCTCTCTATTATTTAAATAAATATCAAACTATTGAAATATTTTGATAAATTTAACATAATAATTATTAGTATATAGATATTTAAAAATTGGAAAATTTTAATAAATATTCAAAAATTAGAAAATTTTGTACCTAAAGTCAGCGAACATAGAAGTCCTTCAGGGGATCCAAGTCCTTAATGCAAAGCTTCTTTAGTTTCACATTCCCATCTTTCCAAAAGAAGACCTCCTTTAGCCTGCAAATGACAATGGGGAATTTGTGGTGAAATTAGGATGCCTTGTGGATTTGGATTTGGACAATGATTGGGACTATTGGAAACCTCTCTAGATCCAACACCTCATTCTAAAAGTCAACATCTTTTTCTGGTTGGCCGCTCAAGATAAAATCATGACTACTGACAACCTAATCAAATATTGTAAATCCTTCAAAGAATCGATTCAACACCTTTTTTTGGCTTGTCCATTTGGCTCAAAGATTTTGGAGCTTCTTCTTCAAAAGTTCAATGTGGCATGGGTCAAACCCAACTCCATTGTTGATCTTGACACCCAATGGAAGGCACCTTGGAATCCTCCTTTCCTTTCCTTCTTGTGGTACCTTGCTTTCCCACATTGGTTTTGGGAAGTTTGGAAAGTCATGAACGATTGTATCTTCGAAAACAAAAGGCGGAACTCCAAGTCTTCTTTCCTTAGATTATGTTCAACAATCACATAGAATTGGAAGGCCTTTGCTCCCAAAGACAAGGTCGTTGGCTTGAAATAAGACCTCTCCATCTTCCTTGGTTGGAACATTAACCAAGAGGTTTTTAATACAGAGCTGAAACCTGATAGGAGCCAAACCAAATGGTCTAAACCCCCAAGTGACTGGATGAAGTTGACTTTCGATGGGGCCTCTAAGGGTAACCCAGGCAACACAAGAGGGTGGAGAGGTCATCAGGGACTCTGAAGGGGTTGTGACTACTTACGCTTGACCTCTGAGGATCCAGACCAACCATGTGGCGGAGGCATAAACAATGCTCTAGGGAATTCAACTTGTTGCTCAGTCAAAGACAAGTTTGTCATCGAAATAGACTCCCTTAATATCCTAAATGTTCTCTCGAACAAAATGACTCCTTCCCATACCATCAAGCATGTGATTGATGATGCCAAAGGTTTCCTCAACCTCTTCAATGAGGTCTCCATTGGTCATATCTTTAGGGAAGGCAACATGGTTGCAAATGGCTTCGGTAATCTAGGAGTTAGGAACCCCTCACTAATCATTTGGCTTAAGCCCATTAGCTTCCCACCCCACTTAGCCGACTCGATTCACAATTATTCAAACGTCATCATTTAAGCTACATAGGACTATGCCACATGCCGAAGCTTCTCTTTTGAATAAGCAAAATTTAAATCCCACTTTGCATAATGATTACACAATCCAAGGGAAGGACCTCACAGTTTGTGCTAGTGGAACAAAGTGTGCCATCAATGATTTTATTCACAACCTCGAAGCCCGAACATTATCTATGAGAAACCGAAACTCTGCAATCCGCTCCAGAACCTTCTAGGAGAAATAGAAGCAACCATGGGCGGGGATAAAGACAGGTTGGAACCCATTTCGTGTGTCAAAGCTCAATATAACTTGAGAGTTTGGAGGATATTGCAATATGAGGGCTCTTTGAATTCATGCAACAAATTGTTGGGCACGACGCTAAGGTTTCCAAGGATTTCACCCTTGGTTGGAATCAACGCACAGTTTGTATGTGAGCGTTGAAGATTGATATCACATACAAATTGATTGGAGAAGTGAAGGGCATAAACTATGAAGGCATAAAAGCCTTCAAGGATAAAATTAGGGAACTAGAACTAGTGCAAACTTTCTTCAAAATGAATGTTGTCATAAAATCCAAACGTTGAACCTACCAAAGCGATGGCTTGACATGTGTCTTTGGATAATGAAATATGTTACTTTATAAACTAAGTTCACCCTTATATTTTCTCATCACTTCCTCCTATTAAATCACTTCAGGGGACACAAAATTAACCTCCCTTATTTTCTTTTGAAATCTCTTGAAAACATGGTTTTGACCTTCCAAGCAAACCAAGGAAATGACCTCATCCACTAGGGCTTGATATTACTCCTTTTTAAAAGGGAGGAGTTTTCTGGGGGAATAAGGAGTAGTTGATTCAGAGTGACATGGATGGAAACCTAGAGGTGGACTCAGGGAACATAGGGGAGGATGGGATGGATAGCCCCAAAACCTTCAAAAATCCTAGAACCGACTCCCTTTGACTAGTATCCAGATTGTGGAAGCTCAAATTGGGACTAAGAAAGGAAAACGTAAGGAAAAAACCCACCTATCATTGGGGGAAGACAACTGATGGAAGGAGGAAGAAGGAAAGTTGTGACTTAGGGGACCCCTCCATGGACCGTAGGAAGTAGTTAGAAGATTTCGATGATAAATTACAAGTCATGGGTCGATCTATGGCCATGCAAATGGAGAAATGGAACACAATGAAGGCCGAGAGTGATAAGTTCAAATTGGAATTGGACAACCTTAGAACTAGGAAAAAGAGAAAATCGGTTAAGGAATAGAAGCCACGACCCCCATGAAGGAAAAGGAAGCAAGAAATCTGATTCTGCCAAATCCCAACCTAAGAACAAAATTAATACTAGAGGACTATGTTAGCAAAGAGGGATAACAAAGACAAGGATGCCACAACCCCAAAAATGAAAGCTCAGATGGATTCGACTGAAGGCCCGAACAAGCGCACTAAGAGAAAAATCATGAAAGACAAGCTGAAGGATAACAAAGGCAAGGTGGAATGAGCTACACCCATAGGACACACTAACTCTGAGGAGTCTTCTAGTTACTCTTTTGCTGCTCTTCATGGTTATATAGTTTATCTTTGTCTTCTGTCCTTTACTCTTTTTGTGAAAGAATAACAGATGTTTAGATGTTCTCTCTCTTTGTTGGATAGACCACGGGGAGCTTTTGTTTTAACCATTTGCTTACTATTTCTTTTCTGTTAAAACTTGGTGGTTGCAAGAGCCATGTAAAACTTGGTTTTTTTACCCTATCAAATAAAAATTATTAGTAGATGGATAGAGCAATAAACACCTTTGGTTATGGCAGAGATATCAACGAAAAAAAACAGAAACACACACACACACACACACGTGTGTGTGTGTGTGTTTTTTTCTGATTTTTTTCGTTGATATATATATATATGATGACAAAATGTGAAGAAACTAGCCTTAGAACTAACTCCAATTTTGGAATCTAGTGTTGCATTGATTTTATTCCATCTATGATTCTGTAGTGATATGCACATTGGAAGGAAATTATATATATATATATATATATATATATATATATATATATATATATATATGATGACTGTGTGTGTGTGTTTTTCTGATTTTTTTCGTTGATATATATATATATGATGACAAAATGTGAAGAAACTAGCCTTAGAACTAACTCCAATTTTGGAATCTAGTATTGCATTGATTTTATTCCATCTATGATTCTGTAGTGATATGCACATTGGAAGGAAATTATATATATATATATATATATATGATGACAAAATGTGAAGAAACTAGCCTTTATATGATGACAAAATGTGAAGAAACTAGCCTTAGAACTAACTCCAATTTTGGAATCTAGTGTCGCATTGATTTTATTCCATCTATGATTCTGTAGTGATATGCACATTGGAAGGAAATTGCCATCTCATTGTCGATGGTATATTCTTCATTGAAAATTTTAAATCTATTGCAAGGATATTGTAAAACTAATGCATAACCAACTTAACATGCGTAAAAATAGCAAGGATTGAGTTGTAGTTTCAATAGAATTCATGAAGTTGTTCTTTGTTGGATTTGTTCAATATTGTTTTGCTTCTATAATTAACCTAGAAGGCAATAAACAATTCCCAATCACTATAACATAAATATCGTCTCATTACAAGATATAATGGATATTTTAAAAATAACTATTCATAAAGCCCATTTTCACATTCCAAACTGTTAATGAAAGACACTGACATCTTATTATGAGGGCTTGCTTGGAAGCATTTGCACAAGGCAACCAAAAAAAAATGTCCATCAAAGTGCATGAATCAAAAATGAAAATCCTCTTGATTTATAGATTGAATATGATGAGATCAAAAAATCTTTTAGTTCCTAATATTTCATATAGTACAATGAAATTTGAATTTTGGCAATGCTTATGTCAATATTGCTGCAAGATGCAACAACAATGTCGACTCCTTTTAACATTGTGAAAAACCAAGGATCTATCAGCATCACAAATTGAGAAAAAGCTGATGTTGACCATACAGATTACTTTTTGTTGAAGCCAAATAGGTTTTTGATAGCATTTATAGCATTCTCATTGATAAAAGGTTCATCATACTTCTCCAGTAAAGGTTTGAACTTTTCTGAAGATCTCAAGTTTGCTAAGTCAGGATCTGTGCGAATAGTCTGCAAAAATAAAATAATCATTTAGATCTTTTTCGGTAAGTGAAAACCCCTAGTATTAATCAGAAGGAAAATGCCAAAGTCATATACTCTAGTGGTTGCTAAGTTAGACAAACAACCACCCTAGAAGTAAGCAACTGAACGAAACAACCTACAAACCAACCTCTAAAACATCTGATCAGTAATGCCTTAAATACCATTGTAAACCCTAGCATATGCACATACTAATTTATTACATCAGAGTGCCCATAGCCATTCGCATCATAAAAAATATTAGGTACTTGCAGACACATACATTGTGATGGCAAAGACATACCAGATTGCATACAACAATTACTATCTATATTTAGCATCAATAAAACAGTAAAGTGACCACCAACTGGAACTGAGATTTCATATCCAAAGCAGGAGGACATATTTATTTGTATAGTGCGTTATTGTTCTCACCCTAAATCAAACAAAATATGGTAACTCTCAATTTATTTATTTAGTTATTTATATAATTTGGGGGAAGGGCGGGCATAGAGCAGGAGTGTGAGGGGAAACGATGGCATATTTTAGTATAATCTTTAGAATGAAGAAAAAGCATAATGAAAAATGGAGGGTTGGTCTTTCAACATCCAATTAAAAAACCAGAGCACCACACTTTGTCTACGTCCCATATATGCCAAGAGTTCTACAAATTGTGATGTCTTTGGAGAAATCAGCAAAATGGGGAGAATAATAGTATATTATGCAGATTGTAAATGATTATGATTTCTGTTTGCGCTTGTTGGTTGCCCATAAACATGGATAAAGCTTTTAAAAAGGAAGATGGAATATAAACATGGATACGTGTTTCTACTTGATGCTTATAAATGAGGGATTAGAGCAATCAGCAATCTCTTCCTAAAACCTCCCAGATGTTGGATATATTTGTTGCAGGGTTAAATGTGAAGGAAAATGGCTTTTCTGAGAAACTATGCAAAATTAGAAGCAGAATTGAGAAAATTGTCAAAAAATGATGGATACATACTATCTAGATTGGGAAAAGAGCTAAAAACTTCAAAGACTATGATTATAAATCTATTAAGTCTCTTAAGATTCTCATAGCTAGAGGAGTCAAAGTGAAGTTATATAAATGCATAGGATGTAACAGAGACATAACTGCATAATGTTTTTTTCTGCAGCATCTAAATCTAAATGGCCATCTTAAATCTAAATGGCCAAAGGAACTTCAAGGAAGATACTTACAATTTTGAAGCTGATATGTGGGGTGCTTGTTTTCAAGACTGGATAGAGTAAATGTTTTTTGTTTACCGTAGGAATATTATTACTTAGGAGGTAAAATTAGAGATGAAGCTACGGTTATACATGAAACTAGATTTTCTAATAAAATATTTATGCATAATATACAACATATGGATAAAAAGTTAATCCTAGAGTAGGTTATACACGTTATAGAGAATATGGAGACTGATATGCCTCTGCCATAAGATGGAAATCCAGTGAAATCTAATAAAGAAAATCAGGATATACTCCAGAAGGATGTAGTTCAAGTGTAGAAATAATCATTGAGACTCTAGAACTAATGGAGGAATCATTCAATTATAACTTTAGGAGGTAAAATTAGAGATGAAGCTAGGGTTATACATGAAATTAGATTTTCAAACAAAGTATTTATGCATAATATAAAACATATGGATAAAAAGTTAATCCTAGAGTAGGTCATACAAGTTTGAGTGAACATGGAGACGGATAAGCCTCTGTCATCTGCTGGAAATCCAGTGAAATCTAATAAAGAAAATCAAGGTATACTCGAGAAGGATATAGTCCAAGTGTAGAAATAATCGTTAAGACTTACAATTAATGGAGGAATCATTCAATTATCACTTTAGGCAGCTGCGAAAAAAGGTTGGTGTCTCATTGAAGGTCAATCACTTTCTTGACTGTTACAGACAATTTCAGATAAGGTAATGATTAGGAAACCGTTGTGAACTTATGAAGCTTCCTTTGGGGAGAGGAACAAATTTGTGAAAGGTAGCTTATTTTTGAGAGTTAATCCTTGTTTATTAATTCACCAGATATAGATTTTTAAGACAAAATCATAGCTACCAGGGTCGAAAATTCAGATTTGTATGGGAAGGAGGGGAATCAAAGATCTTAAATTCCAGAAAAAAATTGACAATTGACGAATCCAGTTCAGAAAAGTAGTGTGTATATATATATAAGCCAAAATTATAGCTACTAGGTTCAAAAATTCAGATTTGTATGGGAAGGAGGGGGAATCAAAGATCTGGAATTCTAGAAAAAAAAATGGCAATTGACAAGTCCAGTTTAGAAAAGAAGAATTATATAACGTATAAAATTCTAATTGTTGTGTTGAGCAGAGCAAGACAACTGGGACATGGGTTTGCAGGGAAATAAAATTTTAATTTGTAAAAAAGTATAAGTGCAAATAAAAAATGTCCAGATCAGACTGGACGGATTTGATATGCATGAAAAATATGGATCCAATAGAATTTGGGAAAGAACTGGTAGGATTTGGTAACTATGGCCAAAATATAGTTTTGAAGATTTTAAAAGTATTTATACAGTGTAATAAGACATTTGCAAAGATGATACTTATAGCAACAAGATTTATTTTCAGAACAGAAGCACACTCTTCCTTTGTTTAGTATTGCAAATGGCCTGTTTGTATCTATGATGAACTTTGAAATTGATAACTACTGTAGAGATATGTTAGTCCAGGGTATACTTTAATACGAATGTTATTTTCTGGGCTGCAAAGGGAATGGATTACCAGTTGAGACTTGATGTTTGGAAACAGCTAGCGAATGAGTTAGATATGTGAAGAAAAAATTAAAAAATATTGAGTAATACTTTTTTGGACACTAAATCACGGATACATTCAATTCGTAGTGGAAAAGGGAGCAAAAAGAACTAAGTTGTTTTGTAAGAAATTTCATTCTAATTTATCTGAAAAAATCAAAGGCAATGGCAGTTTGAAATTTTGAATAGACTTCAATGCTGAATGGGAATCTTTATTTGGACAAAAATGGTAAAGGGGAGATTGTTTGAATGTTAGGTAATCATGTTGGCTTAGATCCAACCTTGTCTCAGATGTGTAGATGGGTAAGGATTTAAGAAACTAGGACATGGAGCTATAGAATGTTGTTTTAAATTGGAACGCTCCGTTCTGTTCAAAAGTACATTCATCCATTTCATATGCATTACTTGTGTTGTTATCCTGCTTGACCCTCTTTGTAGGATATGAACTTAACATCCAACAATGAATGCTATGAATGAACACATCACAACGTAGTATAGGAAACATCATATAACACACACAACACAATCTATGAGCAAAAGTCTTTATCATCAATAGTCCTCGTGATAGAAATCCATACCGAGTCCAATACATCCATATCATCTATATACTATGAGAAAGTGCAACATTTGGTCCACTGCCACCATCAGGAACCGCCTTGACAAAAAATTAAACTCGTGCTCCAAGTGCGTCATCACATAACATAATACGACTCTCTTATCATCTTGAAATTCACTTTATTTCTTGTAGCAAATATTACCCATGGCGGTAGCAAATATTTTCACCCAGAAATGGTTTTGTTTAGTTGGGCCCAATTCATGCTTTGGAAAGACTTTGGGTTTGTCAAAGGATCAACTTTGGCATACAAACACACAAATAGTGCCATACAAAGTTATGCAAATTATTTTTTCATCAATAATAATGACTCGTCTCTGGACATGATGTTTAGACTTAGTCTTTATCATGAAGTTTGCAATGTCCAACATTAAAGTAAATAACAAACTTTTCTAGCAAAAAAGGAATTTACCCGACATTGGCCTTATTGTTTTCTTGGGCCCACTCAACATTCAAAAATGTTCTGAAAACTACATCAATTGATAACGGTGTTTCTCCCTCGGTGAATTAAATCACCCTTCAACAAATGTACAATTTTTTCAAAAGGTTTTCAGCATGATTTTACTTGGGCATTTCTTCACTTCCTCTCACATCCAGACAAAGAAACACTTTTATTATGGCAAATTCTCAACGCCTTTAATAGCAATTTGCAATGCTTTAATTTAATTTCACGCTCCTCAGAAAAGAAGCACTTTCAGACACTTTCAAGGCAATCATAGTACATTGGGACCCACTCGACAAAAAAAATACTTAATTTTCATAAATACATATTTCCACAAAATAAAAAGTCTCAAATTTTGATGAGATTTCTTGCTCCAATCACACCCAAAACTTCTCAAATATTTTTCACAAATTTCCATGTTCTTGCTTCTCTTGCAATGAATAGAATGCTTCAAGAAACAACTCCATCGCCGTAAAAAAAGAAAAAGAATAGTACAAAACAGAAAAAAATCAATGTTAACACGTGGTTGTACATATCTTTCTCATAAAGTCTTCATCTTTTCACAAGCCTTTCAGGTGGCTCTAATAACACTAATAAGAAATGGACAACATTAGATCTAGAAGTGGCTTGTACCATAAAATTTTATTGATTAAAAACAGGGTACATCTTTTGTCTATAAATATTTGCTAAGAGCAAGTTACACAACAAAACCTGTTTGCATACAAGGCTCAACCACGCACATACTAACAAACATTAATAAACCTTAAACACACTAGGAGATGCATGCTCCATACATAATAGTAACAATTAATAAATATATAAAATAAACCTTGGATCACGAGACCCAACAACTACTACATCTATCCCCATATTAGATGAGTCGTCATTATTGGTGATTGTAAGGGCATGGAGTGGGACATGACATACTACTTGTGTCTCTTTTACATGCTCTATAAGGATAAGTTGTGCCAGGAAGAGGAGTTCGAGTAGATGAATGTTGAAGATAAGTTAGCTCTAGAAATACGGGAAGGAGATCTATTGATACTAAGTATAGTTATCAAATTTGGCTGGATCCTTATTTTTTGGCCAGCCTAGATAAGTTTAGTCCAGGTCGGTGCTTTTTTTTCAATATTTTTATTTTACTTAAAGTTTGTGGCCCAAAAAAAGGCCCAACAACCATAAACATTATATAATATTAACATTTTATATTGATTTTATTAATGTTTTCATTGTATTTGTCAATTTTGCATATTTATAAAACTATGCTCACACATATTTTGGATCAGATTTTTCAAAACTTATCAAGAATTATGGATTTTTCAATTTTTTTGCCCTCCCAAACAGATCTGGGTTTCCAAACTTGGTAACTATAATACTGAGGCTGTGATGTCCCCTTTTCACATAATTTTAATAATTAATAAAATTGCCCGAATAGTTATTTTAATCATTCGAAAATATAAGGCAATTAGTTAATCATTAAAATAGAACTATCTTGGATAATTATTCGAATTATTGGAAAAGTGGTTTTAACCATTTGAAAAATTAAGGTAATTTTAATGATTATTCTAAGGGGCTTTATAATTAATAAATTGCTTGAAAAGTGATTTTTATCACTTTAATTATTAGAACAATTTAATTAATTATTTAAGGACTTAATTATTTAATTTGCCAAAAAGTAATTTTAATTACTAATTTATTAAAGCAAGTTATCTAATTAATTCAAAAAAGCCTAAAGTGAAATTAAAAGGAATGTCAGCATGGGAGCTAAAGTAAAAAAAGGAAAAATATTTTAAAGAAGGCAAGTGAGGCTTATGAAGTATATCACCTCTCCAAGGTGGTTCGCCCGCCTTTGGAAGGTACAAATACAAGGTCGAGATCACAATTGAAGATATTCTAAATTTAATAATTGTTCTTCATGCTTGAAGAAACTATTGGGATGCATGCCCAATAGGTGTTTGTTGTTTTGGTGTTGTTCATTCTACAAAACATGTCTTTTGACGCCACCTTTGCTAAATGAGGTCTTGTTACTTGCCTTAAAGTGGGTGATTTGCATTGAGGATCTCTTGTGAGGTTTTGGTGAAGTTTTAAGGCTCTTTTCTTGCATATTATTTCTAATTAATGTTTGCACTATTTTTGCAAGTGGAACGAACTATTTTGGGAGGATTGATTGAGAGTTTGGAAGCCCCTTTAGGGTCTATTTATACAAATTAATATTCTGAAATTAAATGCTAATTTTTTGCACATTAGAGTGGGGTTTTGGAGAAGGTTTGTGGAATCTTTGAAGTCCTAAATTGATAGAAGATTAAATAATAATTTTCAGATTATTATTTAATTATTTTTGATAGGAAACTACGGTTTTCAAAAATTTGGATCAATTTTTTGTGAGCTTCTTATTGAAGGAAAATTCCAAAATTATTTTTGTTTGATAGCCATTATTTTTATAATAAGTTTGAGTTCTTGTTTGCATCATAATTTCAAATATTGAGGGAGTTACGAATTTTTAATCGTAGAAAATAATAATTGTTGAGGGCAGATTTGTAAGGTTCTCATTCTAAATTAATTATTGCAGAGATTTTTTGAGTGTTGGCGATTGGATCGGACTAAGCTTTAACAAGGATTAGAGTGGGAAAGAAGGAATTCATTTCAGCTAGTGTGGGGCTTGTTGACGCTGTGGATTGCACCCTTGAAAGAAGGCTCGGCTTCTCTCTTCCATGCGGCACAATGGAGACTCCCCTCTTGCTGTGGGCTTGGCAAAACTGAGAGGAGAATCTCTAGATAAGGGCTAGCTCCCTTTGATGCATCTCTAAGGTCTTTCACTACTACGGCTAACAATAGGGGGTGAAAAGAGAGTAGGATATAACCAAAACAGAAATTGTCTAAACGGTGATGCACCAAATGATTTTTGATCTACTCAGCTATTATATCACTTCAGACTAGAAGGGGGCGAACAGACACTTTATTTGACAAAAAAATCAAACTGTAGGGAGCTTTAACAGGAGGCTTAATGAAGACACAAAAAATGAACTTACCACAGACGCTACATAACACATTGTCTAATAACTCCTCTTTTGTCTCTGCGCTCCAAATGAAGCACTTCCTGTTAATCTGCAGCAATGATCTTGACTATACTAAGTATGTTGGTGTCAATTCTATGAAAGCATCAGGCTAAAATGACTGAACACAGAGTTGATACACATACTCAAAAGTATAACCAGTTATATAGAGGTAAAACACATTCTTATTGATTCAGAGGTAAAATTTGGCAAGGCTTCGCCTTACAAAATGAGAGATCTTTCTCCACTCAGAGATTACAATATATAGCATGAATGAAAAGACTTTAGCGCTTTCTAGAACAAGCGGCCCATGTTGCGTTGAACACCTTGGAAAGAGGAAACTGCTGAAGGAACCATGCTGTAGGTGTCGCCAGTCTTGACTTTGGTGCTTAACCCGTATTAAATGTCACTGCAAGAGCATGGGTCGCTTTGTCTGTTTGAATGACAAGATCGCTTCTTAGTGAAGTTCATGTGACTGTCTGCTCATTAATGTAAAATGAGGAAACAACGGGCCATTATATTGAATGCCCGCGTTCCCATTGGTGGCCACTTGGTAGAGACTGTTTCATCCGCGGCAATAACTTCTTGTGCCGACGCTTTCTGTGCCACCTGGACTATTATATCTGCTCATGCGCTTGGCTTTTGTCTTTTCCTGGCTCTTCGGCCCTCGGGGCTATCTTTCGTCTCCCCTTGGCTCTTTGGGCTCCTTTATCAGCCGACGCATCCCATCAAAATTGACGTTTGCAGGCCTGTCACTATTCGAAAACCAACAGCTATTTTGCTGCTTTGAATTTGACGTTCGCGCGTTCGTCACCGAACGTTTGAACTCCAATGGCTAGTTCACTATGTTAAGGTTGACGTGCTCGGGCCCGTCATCCCTTTGGTTATTCCTTCGGCCCTTTGCAAATGAACCTTCCCGAAGGGAAGGTGTCCCTTCGAAAAAATGAAAAAGGTCCCTTTTTGGTCGTTGAGAGCCCTCCGCAAGGGCACTTCTCTTTCAGGCTCATTCAGGTTTCCCTTGTCTTCTTAATTCCTTCGATCATTTTGTCCGAAGGAAATCTTGCCTTCATGCCTCGCCCCTTTCTTTTGGTCTTTTCTCTTGATAAATTCCTTCGAATAAAAGTCCGAAGGAATTCCTTCAGGTATTTGTCCGAAGGAATTTGCCTTAGTCTCTTCCTTGTGAATTTCTCTGGACAAAATGTCCGAAGGAATTCACCCCTTGTCTTTTTCTTTGGATTTCCTTCGGACAGAAAATCCGAATGAATCCTTTGCCTTTTGCCTGGTTCTCTTTCCCGAACGTGCTCACTGCCCTCCGCAACGGCACTTTGGGTCCATAATTGCCCTTCGGAGCCTGTTCGAATGGTCCAATTTGCAACCTGACTGCCCTCTACAAGGGTACTTTGTCTTCGGAGCTTTGTAAAAGACTTGCATTCTTTGAACTGGCCTCATTCCTTTGCCAAAAGGCTTGTCCAAGGCAATTGCTCAAGGCGAAATAAGCTCCATATTGAACTGAAAACCTATAGGTCTTAGCTCTATCAACTCTTTATAAGAACAAGGCTTTTGCAAAGGGAAATGGAGCATTTGTAGTAAGATGGATACATTCAAGACTGACGGCTCAGGACAACAGGGAAAGGAGACCGATTTCTTTTGGCCCACAAGACCAAAACGGTCAACAATTTGGCAATTCCCAGGGGAAGCATGTCTGCCATGCTTAAGAAACCAGTGGCTTACAAGTCCGTTGGGCACGGAGTCAGAATACAGCCCGAAAAGTTGACAAAAACCTTGAGAGATTGAAGAATCGACATGAAGCTTTCACCCCAAATGGTAAACAAAACACACACACAAGGCTAAAAACTATGAACATGCGCTAAAAGCACTTAGGGAAAATAGGGAAAACAAAGAAAATATGTACATAATGAGAGAAGGCTCAGTGACAATGCTTAAGATATATCCCATTAACTGGGATATGCAGTTCCTCACCATCCAATCTGGAGAGTTGGAATGCATTGTGTTGCTTGCACTGAGTGATGACATATGGACCACTCCATAGGGCATCGAACTTTGTGTGTTTTCTAGGCTTAGCTCAGTCCTCATCCCATTTTAAGACGTCGCCTTCTGAAAAGCATTTTGAAGAGGATTTCTTATCAAAATACTTCTTCGTTTGCTGCTGATGACTGGTCATAGAAACCATGGCTTGGTCTCTTGTCTCCTGAAGCTCCATCAGTTCACAAAACCTGACTTCCATGCTGTCACCTTCTTCCAATTGCAGCTAGTGAGCGAGATCCAAGGCTGGCAATTCAAGCGAAATAGGAAGTCTAGCTTCGCTTCCATACACAAACGTGTATGGTGAATTGCCAACCGCTCTCTTTAGAGTAACCCTGTCTGCCTACAGGGCTGTTTTCAACTTGGTGTGCCAAGTTATTTGATTTTTCTCCATTGTCCTTTTGATAATTCTGATTAGATTCTTGTTGGACTCAGCCAACCCATTTTCTTGTGGGTAGTAGTTGGAAGAAGTGCTAAGGTAGATGCCGTATCCCAACGCCCACTCACATGTTTTGGTTCCCAAGAAAGCCAATGCATTATCTGAGATGATGGTAGCTGGGACTCCAAACCTTGTGTTGACGAAGTGGATTGCACCTTGGGCAGGAGGCTGAACTCCTGCCTTCCACACGCAACAATGGAAACTCCCCTCTCGCCTATGGGACCGACGAAGCTGGGGGGAGAGTCTCTAGATAAGGGCTAGCTCCCTTTGATGTATCTTTTAGGTCCTGGATTTCCTACTACTAACAAATAAAATAAAAAGGGGGGGGATGAAAAGGGAGAAGGATGCTGAAAACAAAACCTAAACCTAAACTAAAAGGTGATACACCAAAAAAGTTGATCTACTTAGCTCAAACATACACTTTTCACCAAGAAGAAGCTGTCATACACTTCATCTGATGTGGAGAAACTCTTCTGTATCAGTGAGTCGGGGGTCTGTAGAGATACAGAGAGGAAGAACTATCAAAAGTGTTCTGAGACACACTTTGGCAGCCTATTCACATGCGCCTATATTCCTGCTGTAAACACTTCTAGCAGACCTACAGAAGAAGAAACTTCACAATGCACTAGACATGCTGGAATCGTTCTGTGAAAAACATAAATAAAAATGACTTAACACAAAAGAAAAACATAGACATATGCGTGAGTGCAAGTTGAAATGGAAGTAAGAATTGCTAAGTCTTGATTCAAGGTAAAATCTGGCAGAGTCCTTTGCCTTACGGGCTAATAGATCCCTCTCAAAATGAGAAGTTTACAATATATAGAAAGAGAAGTAAAGGCGCCGCTTTGGAAAAGACTTTGGCGCTCTTTGACAAGTTGGCCCATGTGCGTTGAGAGCATCGGGAAGAGGAAGTCATTGTTGCTGATGTCATTCTTCTAGAAGAGGCCTGCTGGAACCATGCTGTGTAATCGCCGGTCTTGACTTTGGCGTTCAAACATTAATGTGAAAGCACGGGCCGCACCTATTTTCTGCAAACAAGACTGCTCTTTCCAGATATCACGCAGTTTGTCTGCTCATAAATGCAAAGTGAAGAAAGCAGGCCGCACCGCTTACTATTTGCGCCGTTTGATGACCACCTGGCAATAACTCGCCTCCCCTTTGCCACCTGGGCCGTCTTGTCTGTATCTGCACTTTGTCTCTTCCTGGTTTTGTCTCTTTCTGGCTTCTTCGGCCCTCGGGGCTATCTTCTCGACGGGTCATTGAGTTCCTTGGGCTCTTCTTTAAGCTTTTCAAAATCAACAGCGATTTCACAAGCCTTAAATTTGACATCTGCACACTCGTCACCACGTTTGAACTTCCAACGGCTAGTTCGCCGTGCTCGATTTTGACGTCTTCGGGCCCGTCACCCCTTGGAATTTTCTCAGCCTTTTCCTTTTCTTCGGCTTCTTGTCGCTTCCCTTTCTTTCGGGCTTCTTGTTTTGAACCCTCCCGAAGGGAAGGTGATCCTTCGGCGTTGGAGAAATGTCCATTTTGGCCGAGAGTCCCCCGCAAGGGCACCTGCCCTTCGGGGTCCTTCGGCTCCTTTGGTCTTGAAATCCTTCGAACAAAATGTCCGAAGGAATTATCTCTTCCTTTGCTTTCTCTGCTTGTTTCCTCGGGTCTTTTCCTGCAGCCACATTTCCCCGAATTTCTTCGGACATTTTGTCCGAAGGAATTCCTTCAGACAAAAAGTCCGAAAGAAATCCGTTTATGCTTTTGCCTTAGTCTTTTCTACTGCGGGATTTTTCTTCTGAAGAATTTCTTCGGACAAAATGTCCGAAGAAATTCCTTCGGACATTTTGTCCGAAGAAATTCTCTTCTTTGCCTTAAACAAATTTCCAAAGGAAATTTACCTTTTCAGCTTTCACTGTGGCCTCTTTGCAAAGTTCCCTGCCCTCCGCAAGGGCACTTGAGTCCGGAATTGCCCTCCACAAGGGCACTTGGAATGGTCCATTTTGCGCCTAAGTGTCGGGAACTCGTTTCTGCCTTCAGAGTCCGTAGAAAGCTTCCCTGCAGAGTTTGTAGAAATACCTATGGAGTCCGTAGAAATCCCTGCAGAGTCCGTAGAAAACAAAGGCCTGCAGAGTCCATAGAAACTCTCTGCAGAGTCCGTAGAAATGGGCCTGCAGAGTCCGTAGAAGCTCTAAGACTTGTGCAAAATCAAAAAATGAACTGGCTCAGAACGGTAGGGAAAAAAGGGGACCGATTTTGGCCTGTTGGACCAAAAATGGTCAACACCTTGTCACCACGCCTTCGTAGAAGTCCAGGACTGCATTTTCGTTGGCCTCCTTCAAAGCAACAACTTCTGCCCATCTCGTGAAGTAGTCTGTAGCAGTCAAGACCCATTTGTGGCCAGCACTGGAAGGAGGGTTGATCATCCCTATGAAGTCAAGGCCCCATTGCATGAATGGTTGTTCTACCTGAATACGTTGTAGAGGCATTATAGCCAGCCGTTGCTTTCCATCAAAGAGGGCATACTTCTGGCACTCTCGTACCCAGGCATAGGTGTCTCTGAATAAAGTGGGCCAAAAACAACTAGCTCTCATAATTCTTGCTGCTGTAGGCTTAGGAGCAAAGTGACCACCAATTGGCCCGTCATGAAACTCGGATAGTACCCTGTCGACCTGACTTGAGTCTATGCACCTCAAGAGTACTCCTGAAAAATCCCTTCTGAACATCACCTCGTCAATCAAGACATAAGGGAGAGATTGGAGTTTGAAATATCTCCTCTTAGTCCTATCAAGGCCTTGCGGGCACTCACTGGTGAGAAGGAAACGTTTCATGTCTGATGCCCAATCTTTCATGACTTCTGGTTCTTCTGTTGTAGCTTCATCATGGATTAGCAAAATGTCCTCTTTCTGTTGTTTAAGGTCTGTAGCAAGGTGTTCACACAAGGCTTTTCCCCTTACCAGCTTGGTGGTTTTGATGTCCACATCATATTCCATTTCTTTGGTGATCCATCCCGCTCTCTTTTCATTTAGATTACAGCTGATCAAGAAATCTTTGACGCTAGGATGGGGCACCATGAGATGAACCTTGTTGTTGGATAGCATATGTCTGAATTTCTTTAGGCTTCATATGACCGCAAGGACTTGCTTTTCGACATATGTGTACTTGATTTCAAAAACTTTTAGACCTTGGCTAAAGAACGCAAGCAGTTGTTCAAAGTTTTAGTCATTTTCTTGGGTAAGCATAGCGGAGATTACCTCTTCGTTTTCAAAAGTGTAAAGGTTGAGATCCTTGGTGAAGTCAAGACTGATCAAGGTAGGAGCCTGGGCGCTAGCCTACTTGATCCCTTCAAAACTGTCCACACAAACTTCTCATTTTTCTTCAACATGGAGGTCAGTGGCTTGACTATCTCAGCAAAATTTGGGATAAATTTCCTAATGAAATTTATTCTGCCAAAGAAGCTTTGCAGACCTTTCTTATGCTTAGACAAAGACAGCGCTAGGATGGCGTGGATTCTTTCTGGATCAATGGTCAAGCCCCCTTTTGAAACAACATGGCCAAGGAGTTTACCTTCATGGACAGCGAACACGCATTTCTTTGGGTTGAGAGAGATACCAAACTCTCTACACCTCTCAAAGATTTGCCTAAAGTGCTTCAGATGTTGGCTTGCCTCCTTAGAAAACACTTTCACATCATTAAGATAGACCAATACAATTTTATTTATTAAGCCCTAGAAAGCCATGTCCATGGCTCGCTGAAAGGTAGATCCAACATTCGACAATCCGAATGGCATTTTTCAGTAAGCAAACGTTCCCCACTTGGTAGTGAAGGTTGTCTTATATTGATCAAAGTCTTGCACTAAAATTTGATTGTACCCTGAATACCCATCCAAGAGGGAGAAACGTTCGCTCCCTCTCACCATTTGAAGGATTTGCTCCATACTTGGGAGAGGATAGTGATCTTTCAACGAGACTCTATTGAGGTCTCTGATCTCCCCATTCTTTTTCTTAACAGGGACTAGATTGGCCAGCCAAGCAGAGTGTTTGATTGGAAATATGATTTTGGACTCAATCAGCTTGGTGAATTCCTTCTGCATGAGAGGCTCAATCTTTGGATTGACAGGGCTTTGTTTTTGTTTGATGGGCTTGGCGTCTTCTTCCAGCTCAATGGTGTGTTGGGCCAAGCTTGGGTCAAAACCCTATACTCCCAAGTGAAAACATCGGCAAATTCTTGGCACAACAAAATGAAAGCATGCCTTTCATGATTTGTACATACCTTCCCAAGTGCAAACAGCCTGTTCTTGAATATTTCAACTTTTTCGTAGTTCTCTTTCTCTGTTGTGATGCTTGCTTTGTCATTTTTCAATTGGTCATCCTCATTGAAGATACTTTCGAGAGTGACCAAGCCTTTGGGAAGTTTATTGTTCTTCAGCTGAACACTCTGGCCGCCATACTGCTGCTGTAGCTTAGCTTGATTTTTAAAGGCAAACTCAGCCTCCTCTTGCAAGAACACTATTTGCTGATTGCTGTCAAACACCTGCCAATTGGTGATGTTATTAGGCACGTAGGGTTTGATTACCACTTTTAAATGGCGCGGACTACTGTCTCAGCCTATGTTCTTGGGGATGTCAAATTGAGCACCAAATGCTGCTAGTCTGTCTGCTTGCCTATTCTGCTCTCTTGGAATGGAATTAACATTGAAAGCAAAGAAACTTTTCACTAAGTCCCACACCTTGTGCTTGTAAGACTTAAGCAAGGAATTCTTTGTCAAATTTCGGCCTCTCACCTGATTTACGATTAACTCACTATCTCTAAAAACCTGCAGTTCTTTAATTCCTCTTTTCCTTGCCCACTCCATACCATGAATGAGAGACTCATATTCTGCAACATTGCAAGTGCAAAATAACTAAAACCTGAAAGTTGAGAAATATTTCTCCTTTGAGAGAGAAATTAACACCACTCCACCACCAGCTCCCAATTTGCTTCTTGAGCCATCAAAGAAAAGTTGCCATAGACTCGAGCTCTCTTGGTTCGCTTTCATCAAATTTGGCACAAGAGTACCTTCTTCATGCATGCAATAAATTCTAAGACCTGCCTCTTCTATGAACTTGTATGGGTCATGTTTGAAGTTGTCACTTCCCCATTTATCTAAGAACAGGTCAGCAACTCCTTCAAGGGCAGAGGGCGGAGATTGGTCCATTTGAAATTCTTCATTAATGATGGTGTAGCTGACATTCGTCGCCTTGAGTGAGTACGGTTCCAGATGATCTCTGTGGATTGGCTCAGACTCAATCTTGATCTTAGTCTCATATTTGGTTCTAAAAACCATGTAAGACCAGTTTGTTGCTAGGTACCCACCTATTTTAGATGTGAAATCCCTGGACAAGCAGATAGCGAAGTAGGGAGGAACATCCGCCACTACCATGTCGTGGGGAACTGAAAAAGTTGAATAGACATGCAGTGTTAGATTCAAGCCTCGTACCACTCCCAATGTCTTGGCTGGTGATCCATCTAGCTGCAAGACTCCCTTGGTCATCTCGTATTTGAGTCCCAGCTTCTCCGCTATGCATTTGGGCATTACTGAGGTGCTTGCCCCACTGTCAATAATGCAGTTGTGTACCAAGAAATCTCCTATGACTAAGGATAGATAGAAAGGTGGAACCTTTTCATCTTTTTTTTCTTGGCCTGCTATAGAAGGGTGTCCATTCATGATCAAAACATTATTAGCTTTTGTTGGGACAGCTGGTTCATTTAGCCCGTGCAATTCCTTTTGGAGTATGTCCTTTTGTCCTGGCATTGCTAATGAATCCCACAAAGAGATATTCATGTGCAGCTTCTTCATTTGGTCTACCATGTTGATCTGAGGGTTGATGCCTTTTAAATTTTCTTTGGGGGCGCTTGCAGCCTGAGGAGCAGGCCGAAGAGCTGAGGGTGCAACTGGTGGCCTATAATTTAAAAATTTCTGGTTCATATGTGATGAAGAAGATGCTACGGACGTTTGGGCAGCTACCTGAGCTTCCTCCATAGCTCTCCTTTTGGACCTAGTGTTGGCTGCAACATAATCACCTTGGTTGTTCATACTACCCACATAGTTGACTGCACAAAATTCACCTTCCATGTGATTCATAAGAGTGGAATCAGACTGAGCCTGCTTGCTGTCCATGCCAGATTGTACTGACGCCTCAAAGCTTGGGAATTGGACAGCTTGATTGTCTTGTGCATTCATATATTGACTCGACATCTCATTTGTATAAGTAGCTTGTTCTTGACCATACTCCAAGGGTAAGCAATTAGGCTATTCCTGTACCAGATTATTTTGAGCGAGCACAAGAGCTTTGGAAGATGAAGGAGCACCTGGATTATACCCTTGATATGGTCTGGCTTGTGCAAACTGACCCTGTCCTTGATTATAATTCTGAAAATGGGGTCTATTTGCTTGTCCGAACTGTTGGTATCCCTGACTTGGCTGATAGTTTTGAGCTTGTTGCCTTTTGAGAGCCACTAATTCGTTGGTCATGCTTTGTAACAAGCTCTTAACTTCATGAAGGTCATTGGGCGAGGTAGCAGTCGGCTTTTCTACGCCAAGCAAAAGAGCTAAGGTAGGTGCAGCAGTCTGAACTGGAGGTGGCAATTCAGGAAAGGGCGGCATGAGGTCTAGGGGCTATCTTTCCTGCCTGCACCAGCCAATTCTCAACGGCTATGGCTATTTCATAAGCAGCTGGCAACACTTGTCCTCCCATGGACTATATCATGATAGCAATGTTGCTGTTCAGAGCTTTCAAGTAATAGAGGAAAGCGTAGCTTGGGGTTGGCCTTACCAAAATGGGGATTCTGTCCCAGGTCTTTTGAAACCTGGTATTGAAATCCTGCATGAATTCATGTGGATCTCTTTTCATTGTGGTTATTTGCTCAACAAGCGAGAGGTGGTCACTCTTCTCCCCAAATCTGTTTGTCAGAAGAGTGCCTAATTCATTCCATGTGCCGACTGAATTCATAGGCAAAGTTCCATACCAGTGTAGAACCTTACCCTTAAAAGACAATGCCAACAACCTGATGGCTATGTTCTCTTCAGTGACATTATGAATATTACAAAGGTTGGCGATATTTCTGATGTACTCAATAGCGGTAATAGGCCCCTCTCCATTAAAGGGAGGAACACTCTTAAGGGCTGTCCCTGGGATTGGGTCATAATGTAGAAGGTTTAAAGGGCTCTGACCATGAAAAGCTACAAAAGGTAAAGCCATGGTGGTAACAGGGTTTTGCTGGGGCCTTCTTGCGTAAGTGTATTTTATAGCAGGTTTGAGAAAATGACTTGTTGTATAGGGATGAGTCCTTGCAAACCTCAGTCGCTTTGCTGAGTTTAATGGTAGTTCAACGAATTCAAAAGGGACACCCTTGGCAGAGGATCTTGTGGTGACCTTAGGCATGGGATGTCAGACTGATCTCTGACCAGAGACTGATGTTCCTGAAAATGGAGTTGCTAGATGCTAGATTAGTGGTTCATTCTTGCTGTAATAGGACTAGCACCAATCTTGAAACTTTTCTGAGCATTAAAATTTTGTCCCATCGGGCATGCCAAAAACTGTTGACTCTATGGATTGCACCCTTGAAAGAAGGCTCAGCGTCTCTCTTCCACGCGGCACAATGGAGACTCCCCTCTTGCTGTGGGCTTGGCAAAACTGAGGGGAGAATCTCTAGATAAGGGCTAGCTCCCTTTAATGCATCTCTGAGGTCTTTCACTACTACTGCTAACAATAGGGGGTGAAAAGGGAGAAAGATATAACCAAAACAGAAATTGTCTACACGGTGATGCACCAAATGATTTTTGATCTACTCAGCTATTTTATCACTTCAGACCAGAAGGGGGCGAACAAACACTTTATCTGACAAAAAAACCAGATTCTAAGGAGCTTTAACAGGGGGTTTAATGAAGACACACAGAAAATGAACTTACCACAGGCGCTACAAAACACACTGTCTAATAACTCCTCTTTTGTCTCTGTGCTCCAGATGAAGCACTTCCTGTTAACCTGCAGAAATGATCTTGACTATACTATGTATGTTGGTGTCAATTCTATGAAAGCATCAAGCTAAAATGACTGAACACAGAGTTGATACACAGACATACTCAAAAGTATAACTAGTCAGATAGAGGTAAAACGCATTCTTATTGATTCAGAGGTAAAATTTGGCAAGGCTTTGCCTTAAAAAATGAGAGATATCTTTCTCCACTTAGGGATTACAATATATAGCATGAAGGAAAAGACTTTGGTGCTTTCTAGAACAAACGGCCCATGCTGCGTTGAACACCTTGGAAAGAGAAAACTGCTAAAGGAACCATGATGTAAGTGTCCCCAGTCTTGACTTTGGTACTTAACCCGTACTAAATGTCACTGCAAGAGCATGGGTCGCTTTGTCTGTTTGAATGACAAGGCCGCTTCTTAGTAAAGTTCATGCGACTGTCTGTTCATTAATGTAAAATGAGGAAAAAATGGGCCATTCTATTGAATGCCCGCGCTCCCATTGGTGGCCACTTGGTAGAGACTGTTTCATCTGCTGCAATAACTTCTTGTGCCGATGCTTTCTATGCCACCTAGACTATTATATCTGCTTTTGCGTTTGGCTTTTGTCTTTTCCTGGCTCTTCGGCCCTTGGGGCTATCTTTCGTCTCCTCCTGGCTCTTTGGGCTCCTTTCTCGGCCGACGCATCCCATCAAAATTGATGTCTGCGGGCCTGTCACTATTCAAAAACCAACGGCTATTTTGCTACCTTGAATTTGACGTTCACGCGCCCGTCATCGAACCATTGAACTCCAACAACTAGTTCACTATGTTAAGGTTGACGTGCTCGGGCCCGTCATCCCTTTGGTTGTTCCTTTAGCCCTTTGCAAACGAACCTTCCCGAAGGGAAGGTGTCCCTTCGAAAAAATGAAAAAGGTCCCTTTTTGGTTGTTGAGAGCCCTCTGCAAGGGCACTTGTTTTTCGGGCTCATTCGGGTTTCCCTTGTCTTCTTAATTCCTTCGGACATTTTGTTCGAAGGAAATCTTGCCTTCATACCTCGCCCCTTTCTTTTGGTCTTTCCTCTTGATAAATTCCTTCGGACAAAAGTCCGAAGGAATTCCTTCGGGCATTTGTCCGAAGGAATTTGCCTTAGTCTCTTCCTTGTGAATTTCTCTGGACAAAATGTCTGAAGAAATTCCTTCGGGCACTTTGTCCGAAGGAATTCACCCCTTGTCTTTTTCTTTGAATTTCCTTCAGACGAAAAATCCGAAGGAATCCTTTGCCTTTTGCCTGGTTCTCTTTCCCAAACGTGCTCACTGCCCTCTGCAAGGGCACTTTGAGTCCACAATTGCCCTTCGGAGCCCATTCGAATGGTCTAGTTTGCAACTTGACTACCCTCCGCAAGGGTACTTTGTCTTCGGAGCTTTGTAAAAGACTTGCATTCTTTGAACTGGCCCCATTCCTTTGCCAAAAGGCTTGTCCAAGGCAATTGCTCAAGGCGAAATAAGCTCCATATTGAACTGAAAACCTATAGGTCTTAGATCTATCAACTCTTTATAAGAACAAAGCTTTTGCAAACGAAAATGGAGCATTTGCAGTAAGGTGGATACATTCAAGACTGACGGCTCAGGACAGCAGGGAAAGGAGACCGGTTTTTTTTGGCCTGCAGGACCAAAATGGTCAACAGGGCTAAGGTTTGGAGGATTGAAACATCCATTTCATGCTCTTTCTTCATTGTGGCAAGAGCTATTAATGGCCAAATTCACCAGGTATTTATTTCAAGGTGAATTGGAGTTAATTTTTAGTTTGAAGGTGCAATTGCAATAGCTAGGGTTTGCTGATTTTTAATTTTAGACTTTCATAAATTGTGGATTTTGGAGAAAACCCCTATTTGGTTAAATCGTCCCATTTAGAGACATTACAGTGGTATCAGAACACTGATGTTGTCCACTTGTGAGGTTTGGGTGCAAGCAGATAAAAATATTTGGTGTTATCATGGAAGAAATGGAGAAAGTAAAGCTCTACAATACAGGTAGAAGGCTAGGGGACCCATGCCAACCAGTGGAGGATGTAATCAACACTTTGGAAGAAGTAGAAAATAGGTTATTCAAAGTAAATAAATCACATTGAGTCCCTGAAGTGGGCAGTACAACCCTCAAGGACTTACTTGGTTCAACATGAACTCTTGAAAGACACAGATGAGAAGGTAAGGCATTGGTTACTAGTTGTATTAATGAGATTTTAAGACTAACGGTTCTTGAAGTTCCCTATAGTGATAAAATCATGAGGAAAATATTTTCATTGATTGTGGAAAGCTTCCAAGATCTCCAAGAAGACAAGGGATACTCATTGGCTAGAAGAGTCAACATTTTGGAAACTATGGCTTCAACCAGGTCATGTATTTTGATGTTAGATAATGAGTGTGATGAACTTATTGTTAAGATGTTTCAACATTTCCTTGCAATTGCTTGTAAGAATCCTACCAAAAATTTTGTAGCTTCTATGCAAAAAATCTTGACCGTGACACTCAATGAGAGTGTTGATCTTTCCAAGCCATTATTATCTATCTTGTTGATAGGTTTGGGGTTAGAAAAGAATTTTTTTCCAATTGCACATATGTTGTTTGAAAATGTTGCAATTGATTGTGAAGAAAAATTGAGGCCTTATTTGTTAGCGGAGCATGTAGAGCAAAAGAGTACCAAACTACATGGAGAGTTGGAGGGAAATAATGAGGGTGCCTATGAAGAGGACAATGAAATAGAAAAATCAGATTTGAAGGAGGAAGGTGAGCTACAAAAAGATGACAGTTTGGGGCAGCCTACAGTGAAAAATTGTGAGAACCAAGAATCTGAGTTTTTGGAGCAGCAAAAAAGGCTGCAAATGATGGATGAAAATGAGGAGATGCTAGGTGCTTTGAGGCAGCCAAGTACCCCAAACTTTGGTATTCAAAAAATTATTTTTAAAAAAGCCAAAGAAATTGAGATATTCATAGAAATGTATGAGTTGAATTATGATTTTTGTTTGGTGTCTAACAATTGTTCAAACTTGTTGCATGACTCTAGATTTGATGAAAGAGCTTGGAAGAAACAATTCCTAATCACAAATAAGGAGTGCAAGCCTTGACAAGGTTAGATGGCACAAAGGGGCTTCTTGATAGATCAATGCACAATGAGATAAGAGAATGCTTGAAAAAAAAGAACACTATGATGGACTTGCATACAATCAAAATGGATATAGGAGAAGATCAAGATTCCAACTTATTGTGGAATGTAAAAGGCAATCCATTGTGTGAAATGGATAAGAAGGATCAAGACATCAAAAAAGGATCCTAGAACTTGACAAGTGGATCAAAGGGGTGTTATTAAACACCAATGATTTTCCTAATTTATTTGTTCCATGTGTAGGTTTATTTAGGAGATCCCTTGTAAAGATGACAAGCAAGGAAGTCATTTGACATGGCTTAAATGATGAAGGGGGCCTTACATCTTCATCTAACATTATGTTTGGTAATGGTCGTGTGAGCATGAAAAAAGGGAAAGAGAGGTTTGAAGGCAGAGCAAGAACCACCATGAGACATCATGACCAGCTTGTTAGGAGATCCCCTACAAATTCCGTGGTAAGCATGAACAAAGCTGATTTTTGTCATTTATATTTTAGAGACTCGGATAGGAAGCTTGGCTTCAAGAGGCATGAGACATGCCTTTGGATGGGGCAAAATCCCAAGTGGTGCATAGCTGGATGGAAGGTATGCTTTGAGCAAATTTTGGTTTCTCTTGTCAAAATTGTTTGAGGATGTTTTGCGACATGGCTCAAATCCTATAGAGAAGGCAACTCTTTTGGCATAGAACAACTAAGTAGAAGTTTTAAAATTTTGCGGATAAGGTCTGAATTTGTTGCCTCAAAATTTTTTGAGTATGGGGAACAGTGCCAACCATCTATTGAGGACAAAGAGGACAAAAACGAGAGCATACTACAGCCCCTTCATAGGTATGGAAAGTCTGATTTTTTCTATTGCTTACAGCTGTCATCAAATATTGAAAAGTTGGTTGGAATACATGAAAATCTCGACTCCAAAAATTCTGCATCAAAAGAGAATTTCCGGCGACTTAATAAGGATGAAAAAGGTGGGAAAAAGATGTATACAGCCCTTTGAAGAGTATCTGTTGACTGATTTTATTGCACTATACAGTCAGTCCCTATGACATGAGGAAAAATCGGGTTTGTGTTTACTTTTATAGCCTCTTTCCAAGTACAACATGTCTGATTTTAAAGTACAGGTACAACAATTTCTACATAGTATTTTTGGAATGTTTGAGTTGTTTAGGTCACTTTCCCACCCAACATTCACAATAAAGGGCAGCTTTGGGTTGATCATAATTTTTGCATGGGAGTGACCTATTCTAGTAGGCTTCATGTAAGGGTAAGTTGCTTCCAAGGTATGGTTCTTTTTCCTACATTGCATCTTTGGGAGATTACTTTGAGGATTGAAGTATGGAGCTGAATACTTTTTGAAGGACATAGTTGGGGCAACATGATTGGGTACCTCTTCATACCCCACTCGATTTTTAGTGAGATTGCATATAAGTGCAGTGAGCCATTGGATGTTTTTCCTATGATTTGGGACACATTGGGGCACTCCCCAAAATACAGGTTTTATAAGTTCAAGATTGATTTAGATATTTTTTCTCTTTGGGAAACATATACATGAAGGGTTTGCATTATGGGACGTGTTGGCAAGGTGGAATGGCATTCATTATCCATTTGGGATATGTCACACTATGATTTTTGGCAAAAGTTATTCCACTTAACAGGGACATGAACAAGGCTTTTTGAGCACTACAACAGGGTTTACCATTTGGACATGGTAATTGGACATATGAGCTTGCATTTGCTTGAGGGCAAGCAAATTTGGGAAGGGAGGACTGTGATGTCCACTTTTCATATAATTTTAATAATTAATAAAATTGCTTGAATAGTGATTTTAATCATTCAAAAATATAAGACAATTAATTAATTATTAAAATAGAACTATCTTGCATAACTATTCGAATTACCGAAAAAGTGGTTTTAACCATTTGAAAAATTAAGGTAATTTTAATGATTATTATAAAGGGCTTTATAATTAATAAATTTCTTGAAAAGTGATTTTTATCACTTTAATTATTAGAGCAATTTAATTAATTATTTAAGGACTTAATTATTTAATTTGCCAAAAAATAATTTTAATTACTAATTTATTAAGGCAAGTTATTTAATTAATTCAAAAAAGCTTAAAGTAAAATTAAAAATGAATGTTGGCTTGGGAGCTAAAGTAAAGAAAGAAAAAGATATTCTAAAAAGGGCAAGTGAGACTTATGAGGTATTTTACCTCCCCAAGGTGGTTCGCCCTCATTTGGAAGGTACAAATACAAGGTGGATGTCATGTCTCCTTTTTCATATTGTTTCTGAGGACCCATAGCCTATTTTCATTTCCCATAGGCTATATGGGGGTTATAAAAGGGAAATAAATTAATAATAATTTAAGTTGTCCAAAAGGTACTTTAAGTCATAATGTTGAAAAATGACAATTAGTTATTATTAAATGGGGGCCAAAAGTAAATTAATAGTGACTTTATTAAGTAATTTAATTTAAGTGAAATATTTCAGCCAATCAGAAATAAGATGCAATTAGGGTTGAGGATGAAAAGGTAAAATAATAAAAGATTGAAAAAGTGAATTTTTTGGGGTATCAATTATCATTCAACAACTTTGACAACCAAGGAAAAGAGAGCTCTGGTGCTTTTACCTTCAATTCGAGGATGAAAACACTACGGAGAACTGGATCAGAGGGACGAAAACCCTTTCGACCCATTGGGTAATTCCATCCAGGGATTGCAATGCAACAAACGGATTCAAAAAATTTCAAGTAACTCATCAGATTTTAGTTTGGCACCATTCCCAAGGTGGGTGCTAGGGTTTGAAAATCAAAAATTCAAAAAAAAATAATAATAAATCCATACAACAGGCATACAGATCAAGAATTCAGGGGGAGGAAAAAAAGTACGGTTCCGTATGGATCCGTACAACGTCCATACGACAGTGTATTTCCTATCAAAATATTTCTAGAATTAGCACAATGTTTCCAGAATCAGCGACTACTTTTTTTGCCTTGTTTTTTGTGCTATTGATTTGACGGGTATTTATTGCACTTTCAGATTTCATGTAATTTGTCCCTTTGGTTTGATCAGAAAATTCAATAAAAATAAAAACAACAAAACAAAAATAGAAAATCAGATTCAAGGGTATTTCTGTAAGGGGATATTTCAATGGTATCAAAGCACAAATCTTACCAGCTTGTGGGTGTGAATCAGATTCAGAATTGATACATGCAAGGTAGTGGGAAAGGTTTACAGTTTTACTAATGTAGGGCTTAAACCCCAAGAAAAGAATTAGCAATGGGTGAGTGCGAGGAGATGAGGCCACCCCCCACAGATGAGGCGAGCTACATACAGGGGCTGAAGAGCCGTAATCAAAGAGATATGGAACACACTATTCAGCGTACTTTCAGGGAGTCTATGTCAGATTTGGTTTGTGCTATACAGGGTTTGAACAATAACAAGGCAAATCAAGGTGAGGCATCATCTTCAGGGAATGATAGGGTTAACATCAACCCACCGCCCAAGACATTCAAGGTGAAATTCTTACAAAGAGAGGATTTACAACCCGCTAAGGTTGAAGTATAGGGACACCCACTAGGGAATGAGGTGGCAGCTTATTATGAGGAGTATATGGAGCTAAACCCAGATGTACGTGATGCATTGACTTTCAAGGAGTTCTGTGATCTTCAAATGAGAAACAACCCAAGGAGAGCTAAGAGGCCACAACATGACTAGCCAAGGAGGGACATACAACACAGGTTGGAAAAAATCACCTTACCTACATATGATGGCTCCAATAAGCGCACAACGAGATCTTGGCTTCTAAACCTTGACACCTATTTATCTTTGAACCCCATGTATGAAGAGGAGGCACTTAAATTTGTCACACTCCACCTTGAAGGAGTGGTGTTGACCATTTTGGTCCTGCAGGACAAAATCGGTCCCCCTTTTCCCCTGCTGTTCTGAGCCAGTACAAATTTGATTTTGCACAAGGCTTGTTTCTACGGACTCTGCAGGCTTGTTTCTACGGACTCTGCAAACTGATTTCTACGGACTCTGCAAGTTGTTTCTACGGACTCTGTAGGCTGATTTCTACGGGCTCTACAGGAAAGAAAGAAGTTCCCAACACTTAGGCGACAAAAGGACTTTAGTAACTTTTCCGAAAAGCATGTTTGGAGACCAAAGTGCCCTTGCGGAGGGTAGGTGATGAGCAAAATGGACCATTGCAAAAGTCCGAAGGGTAGCTTTGGGCTTAAAGTGCCCTTGCGGAGGGAAGGAAAGCACTTAAGGGGAAAAAGAGACCGAGGCAAAGTATTCCTTCGGATTTTCTGTCCGAAGGAAATTTCCGCAAGGCAAAGACTTAGAAGGAAAAACAAAGGCAGAATTTCTTCAGACAAAATTCCTTCGGACATTTTGTCCGAAGAAATCCTTCGGAAGAAAATCCCGCGGCAATAAAAGACAAGGCAAAATCTTCGGACAAAAGTTCGAAGGAATTCCTTCGAACTTTTTGTCCAAATAAATTCGCCTGACAGAAACTCTGAAGGGAGAAGCCCGAAGGAATTCACCTGGGGAAAAGCCGACGGAAGGGTAAGTGAAAAAAGCATAAAGGAAACATATCCTTCAGACAAAATGTCCGAAGGAATTCCTTCGGACATTTTGTCCGAAGGATGTGACTACCAAAAGGAGCCCGAAGGACCCCGAAGGGCAGGTGCCCTTGTGGGGGACTCTTGGCTGCCGAAAGAAAGACACTTCTCCAAAGCCGAAGGGACACCTTCCCTTCGGGAGGTTCCAAAGCAAAAGCCCGAAGGAAAGGAAGCAAAAAAGGCCGAAGCAAAGGAAAAAGCCGAAGGAATTAACCAAGGGATGACGGGCCTGCAGACGTCAAAGTTGGGCACCATGAATTAGCCGTTGGCTTTCAAATGGTGACGGGCCCACGAACGTCAATTTTACAGCAATAAAATAGCCGTTGATCTTTAAACACTTGAGCACCAATCAGAAGGGAGCACAAAGAGCTAAGAGAGGAAAAGACAAAACTAGGAAAAGACAAAGCTGGGAAAGGACAAAAGTCAAGAGTGAACTCAGTGACCCGCCAAAAAGGGAGCCCAAAGAGCCAAGCGCAGAAATGGACAAAACAGCGCAGGTGGCAAAGGGGAGGCGAGTTATTCCTGCAGTTGGAACAGTGCCTGCCAAGCGGTCATCAAGAGGCGTGAACAGTGAACGATGCGTCTTGTTTTCTCCACTTTGCATTTATAAGCAGACAAATCACGTGAATATCTGAAAGGAGCAGTCTTGTTTGCAGAAAAAGAGGCATGGCCCGTGCTTTCACATTAATGTTTGAACGCCAAAGTCAAGACCGGCGATTACACAACATGGTTCTAGCAGGCCTCTTCTAGAAGGATGATATCAGCAACAACGACTTCCTCTTCCCGATACTCTCAAACGCACATGGGCCACTTGTAAAAAAGGGGCGCCAAAGTCTTTTCCAGAAAACGCCAAAGTCTCTTCCTCTTCTCTATATATATTGTAACTTCTCATTTGATAAAGATATCTCTCATCTTGTAAGGCGAAGCCCTGCCATTTTTCACTTGGAATCAATAGAATACGCATTTTTTTACCTCTATTCTGGTTGGATATATCTTTGAGTGCGTCTGAGTGTTAGTCTTGTGTCCAGTCATTGCTTCTGAATGCTTTCACAGGGTTGACACCAACGCCCCTGGTATATACAAAGCGCCATTCCTGCAGGTGACAAGAAGAGTTGTATTTAGAGCGCAGAGGCAGAAGAAGATTATTAAACAGTGTGCTTTCCCTACAGTGCCTATGGTAAGTCCTATTTTTGTGTGTTTCCATTAAAGCCTCCTTGTCAAGCTCCCTGCAATTTGGTCCTTTTACTAGTTAAAGTGTATGTATGTGTTCTTGTGGTTCAGAGTGTGAGTGTGAGTAGATCAAACTTGTTTGGTGCATCACCCTATTAGGTTAGGTTCTGTTTTTTCAGCATCCTTCTCTTTTTTCAACCCCCCCACTCCATTATATATATATATATATATATGTATGTATTAGCAACTTACTGGAATAACCCAGATGCATCAAAGGGAGCTAACCCTTATCTAGAGACTCTCCCCTCAAATTTGCCAGACCCACAGGCAAGAGATGAGTTTCCATTGTGACGTGTGGAAGGCAGGAGCTCAGCTTCCTGCCAAGGGTGCAATCCACTGCGTCAACAAGTGGCACATGAGTGGTGGTACCATGGGATGATTATCCAAGGACATAGCTCTATTACCACCTTAGAAGAATTCAGCCAAAGACTCATGGAAAGATTTGATAGAAAAGACCTCGAGATCCATTTTAGAGAGTTGGCTCAATTAAAACAGGAGGGTTCCGTGAAAAATTACATATCAGAATTTCAGTGCTTATCAGTGATGGTACCGGATGTCAAGGAAAAACGATTGATTGTTTTGTTTGTGGAGGGCTTCGCTGATTCGTTGAAAGGTTTGGTAAAGGCCTTTGATCCTTTGTCTTTGCAAGAGGCTATCAAAAAAGAGCCTTGAATCTAGAAAGTACAGCACCTAAGGGTAAGTTTCAGCCTTTAGGACAGCAAAGGCAAACACCTTATGGGCAGCAAAAAACAATACCTTATAGGCAGCCAAGGGTAGCATCTTATGGGCAGCCCAAAATAGCACCTTATGGGCAGCAAAGGAATCAATTACCGCCAAGTGGTGGTCAACAAAAAGAGCCTCAAAAGACAAGCAAAGAGGTAGAAACGAGAAATGAGTTGAGATGGAAAAAGCATTGCTTCACTGGTAGGGATCCATGGGAGCCAGGACATAGATGCCTTGGCAAAGGGAAAATACACTACATTGCGGTAGTTTCAGATGATGAGACCAAACTAGATGGACAAGAAGAGATTGTTGAAGGAATGGATCCCAAAGTTGAAAGTTGAACTGGAAAAAGCTATAGGTAGTGCATTAGCCACACTTTCAAGTGCACCCTGCTATCATCCTTTTCATGTTCGTGGAGTGCTAAATGGTCATAGGGTCACCATTTTGATTGATAGTGGGGCAACCCACAATTTTATAGACAAGAGTTTGGTAGCCCAAAGAGGGCTAAAAAAAGAAGAGTTTGAGGGGTTCAATGTAGCAGTGGCAGATGGATTCACTATCCCTTGCACCAAGTGGGTAACAAGTTTAGACATCACCTTGGGCAAATACAAGGTTCATGATGATTTTTACGTGGTTGGCATAGGAGAGACCAACCTGGTGTTAGGAGTTCAGTGGCTACACTCCCTTGGTGAGTTCACCTAGAATTCCCAGACTATGGTGTTGAGGTTCGCATCAGATGGGGAGGAGATCGTGCTTCGTGGTATGGTGAATGAAGACCCGACAGTTGTCACGGCTAAGAGGATGGAGAGATTTTCTCGCAAAGGCCAAATTGCATGGGCAGCCCATTGTTTTGTCAGTACTACAGAGTCATCCAATGATAAGAGATCTTATCATGTGGATACACAGTGTCTTTGAGGATATACCAACAGGGTTGCCACCAGATAGAGGGTTTCAGCATGTGATAGAGTTGGACACAAGTTCCAAACCGGTGATGATTACACCCTACCGCCATCCTAGAGTGTATAAGGAAGAAATTAAGAAAGCAATCAAAGAACTTTTGGAGATGGGGCACATTAGGCCTAGTTCTAGTCCTTTTGCTTCTTCGGTTGTACTTGTGAAGAAGGATGGAACCATGAGGATGTGCATTGATTACAGGGTATTGAATAAAAAAACTATTAAGAATAGGTACCCTATCCCAGGATCGATGAGCTTATTGATGAGTTACATGGAGCGGTGTATTTTTCGAAGATAGATTTGAGGTCCGAGTATCATCAGATCTGCGCTAGAGAGGAGGATGTTCTGAAAACAGCGTTCAAATGTCATTTTGGGCATTTTGAGTTCCTAGTCATGCCATTTGGCTTGACAAATGCCCCAACTATTTTTCAATCTTGCATGAACCATATTTTCAGTGAGTACTTTCGGAAATTTGTGCTTGTATTGTTTGACATCTTGGTTTATAGTAAGACATGGGAGGAACATTTGAGGCATCTTGATGCAGTTTTGGATATCTTGGAGAAGCAGACTCTCTTTGCAAAAGAGTCTAAATATGATTTTGGCATGACTGAGATTTTGTATCTTGGTCACATCATTAGTAAGCAGGGAGTACAGATGGATCCTCAAAAGATCCAAGCAATCATGGATTGGCCTACACCTACTACCTTGACTCAATTGAGAGGCTTCCTTGGACTTTGTAGCTATTATAGGAGGTTTGTCAAAGGGTTTTCTTAGTTGGCTGCCCCTTTGACAAATTTGACGAAGAAAGGAACTTTCAGTTGGCCAGAATCACCACAGAGCTTTTGATAAGCTCAAAGAGGTAATGAGTTCTTGCTTAGTTTTGGCTGTTCCGGATTTTTCAATTCTATTTGTGCTTGAGTGTGATGCATCAGGTGAGGGAATTGGAGCAGTACTCATGCAGAACAGGTATCCTATAGCATTTGAGAGTAGGAAACTCAAGGATACAGAGAAGGGATTCTTCATTTATGATATGGAAATGTTGGCCATTATGCATGCCTTGGCTAAATTCAGACAATACTTGGTGTGTGAAAAATTTGTGGTGAAAACTGATCATAACAGTTTGAAGTTTTTTCTCACTCAAAGGGATATGAATAATAGACAACAGAAATGGGTAAGCAAACACCAAGCATATGATTTTGACATAGAATACATAAAAGGAAAAAACAATATAGTTGCAGACGCCTTTTCTAGGAAGCTCACTTTATGTTCTTGTTGACAATTTTGCCCCCCACAGGGAAAATTGTCACCCATACTATTTGGAACTTTGCTATGGTGCCAAGTTTGTCTTGTGAATCAGTTTTGGGGTCCTTAAATGTGCATTTACAGCCACCCAAGTGGCCATCTACAGCCAGGTATAAGCCAAAGTGGCCATCTACAGCCAAATGAATTTTAGTCATTCAGAGGTTTCCAAGGAGCTTTCTTGACTACAGCTAGATGTGCAAATACAACCAAGACATACAATCTGTAAGTTCGTTTATTTTGTATTCCCAAGGATTTTTTCGGGCTATAAGAGGTGGACTATTTCTTAGGATATTTTGTCTGAGAGCAAGAACTCTCAAAGGACTGTAAAAGTCCAAAAAAATGACTAAGTGGCAGTCGTTCAAAGTTTATTTTCTTCGGACTTTTGTTCGAAGGAAAAGGAAAAGCACAGTTGAAAAGACCCGACGGGCACCTACCCTTTAGGAAAATCCAATTCAAAAGTCCCGAAGGGTATGTACCCTTCGGGTTGGTTCACTTTATGTTTCTAAAGATAGACAATTCATCTGAAGGACAATTTCAAAAAGCCCGGGTGCCCTTCAAAAAGCTCGAAGGGCAACTGCCCTTGCGGAGGGCACTCAGACGGCGAGAGGACCTTTCATTTTTTTCCAAAAGGTCATTTTCAAAAACCCCGAAAGGTATGTTCTAAGAAGTGCCCTTGCAGAAGGCATTTGGGCGTTGCGTAGGGACGTTTACAATTTCCTCGAAGGGTATGTGCCCTTGCGGGGGACACTTCAAGCACGAAGAAGACCTTGGAAAAGGTTTCGAAGGACAAAATCAATTTTTTCGAAGGAGAAGTGCCCTTGCGGAGGGCACTTGGTCGGTGGTAGGACCCTTTCAAAAGTTTCGAAAGGCACTTTTGAGGATGAATAGCCCTTGCGGAGGACACTTTGCAGCAAAGTGGATCTTTACAATTCTTCCAAAGGGCACTTCTGGAAGAACATACCCTTGTGGGGGGGGCACCAAAGCCAAAGACAGGGCCAAATCAAAAAGCCCGAAAGGCATTTTTGGGAAGTAGAAGCCCTTGCGGAGGGCACCTTCATAAAGTGAAAGACGGAAACAAAGTTCTCGAAGGGCACTTGCCGTTCGGGGAAAGATAGCCAAAGGAGACGAATTCCTTCAGACTTTTTGTACGAAGGAATTCGAGAGGACAAAAGCCCGATAGAAATAAAAGCAAAGGCACAGAAGGAAACGAATTCTTTCGGACAAAACGGACAGATCAAAAAGACTGAAGGCTAAAGCGTAAGCAAAGGCCAAAAAAAGAGAAAACAAAATGCCAAGCATAGGGAAATAAAAAAACAAAGCCCCGACCAAAATAAAGCCCGAATCCCGAATTAAAGCAAAACATGGGAAAGCCAGAGAAAACACGAAGTGAACTGAGCATGAACACGGGAAAAACCAAACAAGACTGAAGCAGAATTAAACATGGACATAAGCATGAACAGTGAGTAAGACAAACGCAAAATAAAGATAAAGGCAGGATGAACAAAGATCATGCACAGACTAACGTGAGTGACTCCAACGAAGTGAACACGTTTAAGAAAACAAGCATGCTTCAGTTCTAAAAATAGAGTTGTCTTGCATGATGAATGGGCAAAGTGTTAAACGTCTCAAACAACCAGAAATTCTATGCACGCACTCTCATTTGTCTCAAAGCTTGAAACGTTTTGGTGGTTCGAGTGGATTTGACTACTCTTGTTTTGGAGTTGACTAGTTTTCAAGGCAAAACATCTATGCATTGATTTCATGCATCAAAAGCTTGTCTTCTTCTTTTTCAACGCAAGAAATTTTCATGCAAGACAAAATAGACTTTTGTAAAGGCTGAGTTAGTTTGAGTTTACTCTCTCTCTATTTTCCAACGCCAATCTTTTGGCTTTTTGTAATTTTCTATATTAATGGCTTTTCATCCTTGTTAAAAGGATCCCTCTCTTGGTAAGACTAGCTCTGCCATTGGTTTGTTGTGTAACCTCTCTAATCAATCGAAAGACTATACTTTCAGATTTCAAGCGCTGACATAATGTACATTCATTCAACAATTTACATACGTGGTAGACTTCTCTCCCTTCCCAAATTTTGACTCGCACCTAGTTGCTAGCTTATCATGTTATGCAGATCATGTTTAGTGTTTTATGTCTTTTGCTAAAGCTGTAAGTGGATGTTAGGTGGCTACAAAGTGTCTTGTATTAGACCTCTCTCTATTGTTTTTCCTCACATTTTTACCATTGGATCGAACCTTCTCATGAAATACTTATGAATAGTGGTCAATTGAAATTAAAGGTCTTCTTTTTCTCTTGTTTGTTCAGTGTTCAAGGTTTCAAGTAGGGTGGATCAACATTTTGGTGTATCACCGTCATTAGGTAGGATTTCCCCTTCAAGTTTATTTCTCCTTTTTCCATGGTAGTCCGCAACACAGAGTAGAGATCCGCATTGATACATCTTACAGTTATCAGCCTTCTCTGGAGGTTCTTCTCACCATTGAAGCACCCACCCTCGTGAGACGATCTCATTGTTTCAACTGGAAAGAGGATTAGCCATTTCAGCACATCTTCGTTTCAGGGTGCAACTCCAAGTTGACAATAGTTTTTGGCATGCCTAGTGGGACCACGAAAAAATTCTTTGCATATCTGAAGAGTTTTCGCAGCAGTAGAGGATATTCACCTACATCCAGTTGTAGAGTTCATAACATCATTCAGGCAATCCGCTCATGGCAAAGATTACCACAAGATCAACAAGTAAAGGTATTCCTTTTGAATTTGTAACTTATAAAAGAGCAAGGTCTAGGAGGGCAAATCCATATCCTCAAAGAGAATATTTACCTCCCCCTCATCTTATCGTTCTAAACACTGCAATCCCCACCATCTAGATGGTCGTTAGAAATCAAGTGTTTGCTCCATTCAATAGGGGAAATCCATTGAATCTAGCACAGTTAAATGACATTCTTGTATCTGCCTTCAAAAGTATTCCATTCTTCTCAAAAAAAATTCAAGCAACCCCTATTGAGCATATCCAGGATGTGGCTAATCTTTGTTCAGTTTATAATGTTGTTGAGGATAATGTTGCTATTAGATTGCTTGCTGCTACTTTCAAAGGAAAAGCATTATAGTGGTATAGAACTCTCCCACTTAGATCCATTTCCATTTGGGATGAATTGGGTGCAACCTTAGTCAAGAAATTTGAAGACAAATCTGATCACTTATCTTTAGTTGAGGAATTAACTGCCATACAGAGAGCTCCTCATGAATTCATGTCTGATTTTAATCTCAGATTCCAGAAGGCATCGACCAGGATACTGGTTCTGATTAGGCCATCCCCTGAATATGCATTTTTGTATTTTTTGAAAGCTTTTAATTCTGACATTAGTGTAATGATACAGTCAATGGGTGGTACTACTTTGCCAGATGCTTATGAAGTTGCAATAAAGATAGAAAATAGTTTGATACAAGCAGGTAAGCTTTCTCCAAGACTTCCAATACTCATATTTCCAAAAATAAGTTCTGTACCAACCCCTCAAGTTCCTCAAATTCCATCCTTGGCTTCAATTCCAGCACCTCAAATTCCTATTGCAGCCCCCACTAGTCAAGCTAGTGAGATAGGAGAGTTGAAAAATTTGCTACAATATTTTGGAAATGAAATAGTACAGTGCAAAAGGCAGCTATTTCAGTCAAATAGGTCCTATCAACCGCAAAATCAGAATAACTATCAGTCCTTCAAAGATCAAAGGTCTTCTTATCAGGGTTTCATAGAAAATAGACCACCCTATCAAGCACAAGGAGCCATAACTCCAGCTAAGCCATATGCTGCTCTTGATCCGAATGCTCCTTCCACTTCAAAAGCCATTGTTCCAATCCCACCCCAAAATAATTTGGTGCAGGATTCAGGTTGGCAGCCCTCAAATTTCAATGATGCTCAAAACCAAGCCTTGGTATCACAGAACATCACCATGCCACAGATGACACAAGAAGAGTTCTTTTTTCAAGAAGGTCAATATCAAGATACAGGTTTGACATCACAAGGAGTGACTCATCAAGTTCAAGGGCACCCTGATGCTATTAATGTAAATTGGCAGATCGATGATCATGTTGTTTTTATTCAAGATGTTAAAACTAACGATTCAAGTGGTCAAATTGCAACTATAACCTATCAAAGAACTAAAAAAAGAGCTATTGATGAATCCCAAGCGATAGCAAATACTTCAAGTATTCTTAGTATTGTTGTTAAAAGTACAAAAGAGCAGCTTGTTGCCCCCACAACCCAGAAAAATCAAAATATAGAGGTTAACAAAGTACAACAAAACTTCTAATTCATAAGCAACAAATATCTCAGAAAGTGCAATCAAAGGTTAGTGCATCTCAGTTCAGTATTGTAGATCAAGTGAAAAAGTCTAACATCAACATTAGCATGTGGGATTCTCTTTCAATTCCAGGGCAAAAGGATAAACTCATTCAAGAACTTTCAGCTCTTGAATTGTCTCCAAAACCGGTTGAGAAAGGTGTTGTCTTGACAAATTCGGATCAGCCAACTAAGCAACAGGTGCAGCAAGAAGATAAGATGTCAAATGCGGACAAAACTAAGGTAAAATCAAAGAAAACTCCTTTTTATCTTTCTTTGATAGTGGGTGATACTTTGATTCATAATTGTATGGTGGATAGTGGAGCTAGCAGTATAACAATGCCCAAACAGATTGCAGACAAGCTCGGCCTTGTTTATGAGCCAAATACTAAAGGGGTATTGCAGTTAGATGGTTCGCCAGCAAAGACGGTAGGCATTATCAAATATTTGAAATTGACATTACATGCTTGTCCTAACGTTACTATTCAACAGGATGTTATAGTGGTGGATTTGCCTCCTTATTTTGCTATGCCTTTCAAGGGACTTCACCTCAAAGATTGGGAGATATTTATTTGCTGATTGGACCTATTTGCTATTTAGAATCAGGGATGGTACAAAGGTAACAATTCATTCAGATCCTATTGCATGTTTTCATATGGAACCTTATATAAGTGTTTTCAATGCAAATTGTATCAGTTTAGATGTAATAGTACAAACTAGTGATGCAGAAAAAGACTCACCTTTGGATGGAGTTCCTGATTTGTTTCTTGATGAGTGGGCTTCTACCTTGCATGAGCATGATCCCTACAAGCTGATTGAAGAGGAAGGTCTTGGTGTGTATTGTCTTCATGAGAATGATGCACCAATTCTAGTCATGGTCAGAGAAGACGAATCTAATGAAGGCTTGTGGCAATTGTACTTTGATGGATCAAGAAATAAGCATGGAACCGGAGATGGAATGATGTTGATTTCTCCTATAGAACAAAGATATTTCTCCTTTATTAAATTTTAGTTTCGTTGTTCAAACAATGTTGCTGAATATGAAACACTAGTTCACGATTTGCAGTGAGCTAGGAAGATGAAAGAAAATTGTTTGCAAGTGTTTGGAGATAGTGAACTTGTAGTCCACCAAGTAAGAGGTTTGAATGTATGCAAGAATCTGTTTCTTAAATCTTACAGACACAGAGTTTAGAATTTACTCGAAGATTTTCAGGGTTTTAATATTCAGATAATACCAAGAGATAAGAATAAACATGTTGATAGGTTGGCTACTATTGGGGCACAATTTAACATTCCAGTTGATGTAAAAAGTGACAATTTTCAGTCACATATAAAGGTAGTTGTAAGGCCTTCTGTTATGGATAACCAAGAGAATTGGTAGATGTTTGAAAATGACAATCAAATTGTGAGATTTTTGCAAGAAGAAGTGGAGTTTTCTTCAAGAAATCAGTCGAAACACTTACAGTAGTATGTTGATCAGATTGTACAACTGAAAACGAATAGGCTACCCAAAGGATTGGTCACTCTTGAAAATATTTTTAGTGAAGATGATGAGCTAAGGAAAGAGAAATTATCTTTGTCAACAAAAGAAGAGCACTATGCCAATGTAGAGATTGCAGCTGGTAAAATTTTGAAATTGGGCAAGGTATGCACTCCACAAAATAAAGCTTTCATTGATTTATTCACAAGTTTTGTTGATATATTTGCATGGCAGTATAGTGATCTCAAAGGTTTTGATCCAAGTTTGGCTCAACACACCATTGAGTTAGAAGAGGAAACTAAACCAGTGAGACAAAGACAAAGGCCAATCAATCCAAAGCTTGAGCTTTTGATGAGAGCTGAGCTTCACAAGCTCACAAAATCAGCTATTATATTTTCAATCAAGCACTCAATTTGGGTGGTGAACCTCGTTTAAGTACGAAAAAAGATTGTGAGATCTATTTGTGTGTTGATTTTCATGATTTACACAAGGTTTTGCTTCAAGACCACTATCCATTGCCATCAATGGAACAAATTTTAAAGCTTGTTGCAGGTTCAGAGAGGGTTTCCTTGTTGGATGGATATAGTGGTTACAATCAGATTCTGATCAAAGAAGAGGACCAATTCAAGATAGCCTTCACGACTAAGTGGGGGATATTTGCATACAGAAAGATGCCATTCGGTTTGTCTAATGCTGGAGCAACCTTTCAAAGAGCCATGGATGTGGCTTTCCAAGGCCTTCTTAACAGGTTTGTGCTTGTTTATTTGGATGATGTAACAATGTTTTCAAAAAATGCAAAAGATCACATTGTTCATCTCAAGCAAGTTTTCGAAAGGTGTAGGCAATTTGGGATATCTCTAAATCCGAAAAAGTGTGTATTTTCAGTTCATGAAGGTAAGCTTCCTGGACATGTTTCAAAGCATGGTTTAAACATAGATTCTAAAAGGATTCAATCCATTATTGCACTCTCCTAGCCTAAGAGCAAAAAGGCTTTGCAAAGTTTCTTTGGAAAAATCAAATTTATAAGGAGATACATTTCAGATTTCGCTACTGTAGCTAAACCACTTACAACCATGCTAAAGAAAAATCAGAACTTCAACTGGTCTAAAGAGGGAGTAAAAGGGTTTGAAGATGTTAAGAAAGCCATAGCAAGTGCTCCTACGTTTTTAAATCTAGATTTTACGAAACATTTCATTATGTATACATATGCTAATGTGGACACCATTTCAGGCATTCTTATGCAGCAGAATCACGAAGATTTGGAGCAGCCAATAGCTTTCTACAACCAAGGCTTGGAGGAGTATGAAACAAGGTAATTTTTTGTTGAAAAGCATGTCCATTCAGTTATAAGATCTTTAAAGAAATTTAGGCACTTGTCTAATAATAAAATACATCTAATGGTTGCTCATCCAAGCATCAAAGAATTTCCTCTGAACAAAGACAAATGAAAAGAGAGCTGGTTGGCTAACCAAGGTAATAGATTATGATGTGGGAATTAAGGTTACGAAGCTGGTTAGAGGCAAAGGACTTTGTGAGCATCTAGCTCAGAACTTGCAAGAAACTAATGACGCTGTTTTAATGTCAAATGATGAAAAGATTGCTACTGTTCACACCTCACCTTCCAGCTGCTTTCGTGATTTGATAAGCTATTTGCAAGATGGTTTCTACCCTTCTCACATAAATGCTTCAAAAAGAAGGTATTTCAGATTGCAATCAATTCCATTCTTGCTCGTTGATGGGGTTTTGTTCAAAAAGGATATTAATGGAATGTTATTAAGGTGTGTGAAACCAAGCCAAACTCAAAGATTACTTGAAGAATTCCATGATGGACATGGAGGACACTTTTTCGCAAGAACTACAACACTTAAAATGTAATGTCCCCACTTTAGCAGTTGTTCAACTGTGTGATTGTTAGCCTAGTTCTACGTGGTCCCATAGGCTAACAAAAGGTTTAGTGGGATCTTGAGATGTTTTGGCCTAGTCATTTCCAGTTTGGGCCAGAACGGAGTTGATTTACATGGTTTCAGGCAAATTTACTATTTTTAGTAAGTCAATAGGGCATGGACAATCTCAGAATTAGTGATTGGATTTGATGCTCCTCGATGAGAGCTTTCCGACGAGCTATCATTCGTGTTATTCTGAGCTAGATTACTATTTTATTTTAATGCCTAAAGTTTATTAAAGTAACATTTAAATTAAATGTTAAAATATTAAAGTCACTTTAATGTTGTTTTGTTGGGTTACATGTTTGAGAAGGGGATGCCCAAGGGAGACATAAGGTGTCATTTTATATTATTATATTTTTAAAAACACTTTATCCCACATTGCTTGTGAAAAGTGGGTTGACCCTATGAGGAGGAAATAAAAGGAGAGCTTGTGGCCATTGTGAGGCATGTTTGATGAGAAGAAAAATTGATGCACTTGCAGTTTGCAATTTGTATTGGGCATTTGGGGACGTCTTCCTCATTTGTATCACTCTACACATCAATCCTTGGGATTGGTCTTTGGAGTCTACATTTCAGCTTCATTATTATTGCAGTTGTGGGGGTTTTTGTTGGCCGCGTTACTGTAGCAGCCACGACACTGTAGCAATCGCGTTACTATAGCAACCATGTTACTGTAGCAACTGCGCACTGCAGCAGTCATGCACTATAGCAACCGCGTCACTGTAGCAGTGGAACTATTCACGGGTACTATTCATAAGGATTGAAAACAATTGCTGAACTTTGATGTTAATAATGATGGAATAATTAGTGAATTCAAAAATATGCCATGTAATTGATTTGTAATTCTAAAAATACATCTTCAGTAGTAGTTCAATTTTCAGTTTGCAAATTATTGTAGTTTCTTTCTTGTACATGTGTGATTTCAAAGCTATGCAAAAAAACACAAAAAAAAACAAATGATCATTTCCGGAGTCATAAGGGATTTAAAACATTAAACGAAGAAATAAGGAGTTGGATGCAATCTGTTTGACAAAATTCCTATCAGCAATTAGTTTTATTTTTTGGGACATTCAGGGGTGCCCATTACAGTGGTATCAAAGCTTGTTTTCCTGCCATCCTGTGAGTTTTCATGCATCCGACACATCAGTATTACTTGAGGAGAAACAAGTCAAACCAAAAGTTACATAATCCCCCAGAGATTGAAGAGGAGGGTGACCCTTTTTTAGCACTAGCCATGGGTGACAGAGATGGGAAAAGGAGAGAACCTATCACTAAGGAGATGCCCAGTGATCTTGCCAAGGGTCAGAGGGAGCTACAAGCTACATTGCAGCAGATGGCTATAGCAATTACACAACACTTGACTAGAGCAGATCAGGGCAATAATGCCAATCAAGGTAATAATGCTAACTAGGTAGGTGGACAGGGTAATAGAGGTAATGGAGATGCATTAGTTAATAGAGGGACAGGGACACATGCTAGAGCAGGTTCTACTACAAAACCACTCATGCCACAGTTTCCTCCGAGACAGAATGACCAGAGTAATGTTGGTCCTACACAGCAGGAGATTCAGGATATGATTATGGATGATTGGAGGAATTCTAGCCCGGAGTTACACGCTGAGATGACATTCAGGGAATATATGGATGTTAGACTCAAGCATATGCCCATGAGAGGAAATAGGCAACAAAATGATGAGATGAAGAAGTTGGGGAAGTTGTCTATTCCATATTATGATGGTACAGGGAAGACTTCAGCATGAACATGGGTCTAGAAATTAGACACTTATTTCCAACTTAATCCCATGCCTGAGGAGGATGCGATTAAGTATGCTGCATTGCACTTGGATGGGAGTGCCCACGAGTGGTGGCACCATGGTATGGTCACACTTGGCCATAACCAGATAGATACCTATGCAGAGTTTACTGAGAGACTCATTGACAGATTTGACACAAAGGATCTTGAACTTCATTTTAAGGAGTTAGCGTAGCTTAGACAGTGGGGCTCTGTAGATGGCTACATTTCAGATTTTCAGAGGCTTTCAGTGTTGGTGACAGACATATCAGAGAGGAGGTTGATAGTGTTGTTCATGGATGGACTTTCAGACCCCCTTCGTGGTTGGGTGAAGGGACATGATCCTCCCACTCTTCAGGATGCTATCAGGAAGGCTAGAGACTTAGCGCCTTCTGCTTACAGGAGCAAGTTCACTTCAAATGACTCATTTTAAGAAGGATAAGGACAAGAAGCCAATGCATAAAGATGTACAGCCAGAAAAGGGAGAGTCAAAGAAGTTGGACAGCGAGTCACTGAATGAGCTAAGAAAGAAAAAACTTTGTTTTCAGTGTAGGGAGCCATAGGATTTATCTCACATGTGTCCTTTGAAGGCTAAGGCCAAGTAGATGGAGTACTTTTCAGCTGAGGAGTCACAGTCACAGGATGAGGGGCAACAATCTGATTCTGAGTCTAGTCAAGAGAGCAATGCTTCCGAGGAGAGTTCAGGGGATGAGGATTCCCTAGCCAGGTTGACAGGAGCCCAAAAGGCAATTACCTTTAAGGTGCGTGGTATGATACAGGGACAAAAGGTGATTGCATTGATTGATACAAGGGCCACTCACAATTTTATAGATGCACAGCTAGTGGCTAAGAGGGGTTGGAAAACAGAGGAGCATTCTGGATTTAGAGTTATGGTGGCTAATAGCCAGAAATTAGTGTGCACGCAGAAGATTTCAAATCTTCGCATTAGATTGGGTGATGGATATGAGTTACCAAATGAGTTCTATGTTGTAGACATGGGAAATTATGATGTCATCTTGGGTATGACATGGATGGCAACACTGGTTGAGTTCACTCTCAACATGGAGAGGGTGGAGATGAGATTCCAGCACGAGGGCAGAATAGTGGTGCTTAGGGGATTGTCAAATAGTGGTTGCAGGATGGTCTCCTTGAGGAGGATGGAAAGACTTTTCAAGGATGATGATGTTGAGTGGGCAGCAGAGTGTTTGATCATGCCAGCATCACCGGAACCACAAGTTAAGAGTCATCCATGTGACATTCAGGACATTATTGACAGACATGCCAAAGTATTTGGTAGCATACCCCATGGAGTTTCCCATGATAGAGGGATAGAGCATGTCATAGAGCTTGAGGAGGGGGCTAAGCCCATTATCATCACTCCCTATCGTCACCCAAAGAAACATAAGGATGAGATAGAGAAGGCCATTAAGGAGTTGTTGGAGATGGGGCATATCAGGCCTAGTAAGAGCCCTTTTGCTTCAGCAGTAGTGTTGGTAAAAAAGAAGAATGGGACGATGCGCATGTGCATTGATTACAGGGCATTAAATAAGACAATTAAGAACAAGTATCCCATTCCGCAGATAGATGAACTGATTGATGAGTTACATGGTGCACGCTTCTTTTCGAAGATTGATTTGCGGTCAGGGTATCACCAGATCAGGATGAGGAGGGAGGACATTGAGAAGACAGATTTACGGTGTCACTATGGCCACTTCGAGTTTCTAGTTATGCCATTTGGGCTAACCAATGCCCCTGCTACTTTTCAGAGTTGCATGAATCAGGTGTTCAAGGGTCAACTTAGGACATTTGTCTTGATTTTCTTTGATGACATCTTGATCTTCAGTAAGACTTGGGAGGAGCATTTGCATCATTTGGAGGAGGTGTTATCTATCCTAGAGAGAGAGTCCTTGTATGCCAAGGAGTCTAAGTGTGAGTTTGGTATGACAGAGTTACTATACCTTGGGCACATTATCAGTACAGATGGAGTTCGGGTAGATCCCGAAAAGATTAGAGTTATTGTTGATTGGCCTACTCCTACGAACCTCACACAGCTTAAGGGTTTTTTTGGTCTTTGAGGATTTTACAGCAGGTTTGTTAAGGGGTTTTCACAGATAGCAGCGCCTTTGACAGATCTCACTAAGAAAGGGGCCTTTATATGGACAGGGATAGCTCAGAGGTGTTTTGATCACTTCAAGCAAGTGATGTCTTCTTGTCCAGTGCTAGCTCTACCAGATTTCACGAAGCCATTTGAGCTTCATTGCGATGCATCGAGAGATGGGATTGGGTCAGTCTTGATGCAAAAGAGGCATCCCATTGCTTTTGAGAGTAGGAAGCTCCGTGGAGTGGAGAGGAGCTATTCCATCTATGACCGAGGGATGTTGGCCATTATGCATGCATTGGCCAAATTCAAATCTTACTTGGTCGGAGGGAGATTTGTGATCAAGACTGATCACAATGGTATCAAGTGCTTCATGAGCCAACGTGATCTCAATGATAGACAGCAGAAGTGGATCACCAAATTGCAGGCTTATGACTTTGACATTGAGTTTGTCAAAGGGAAGAAGAATGTGGTGGCGGATGCATTATCCAGGAGGCCTCATATTTGTGCTCTAGTTGAGATTACAGGAGATTGGAGGGATAAGATTGCAGCAGAATATGCAGGAGACACTTGGGTTTCCGGGTTGATTGCAAGCACCATACAAGATGACCGTTATGTGGTGATGGATGGATTTATCAGATTTCAAGATAGGATCTATTTGGTTCCTTCATCGCATTTTAGGGAGGTGGTATTGAGGGCATTTCATGATGCGCCTACAGCTGGGCACCCAGGAGTCTTCAAGACTTACAGGCAAATCTGTGAGAGATTCACATGGAGGGGACTCAAGGATGATGTTCAGAGGCATGTTAGAGAGTGTGCAGTTTGTCAGCAGAATAAGGGAGATCACACATATCCTGCAGGTTTGTTACAGCCTTTGCCCATTCCAGATAGCAAATGAGAAAGTATTTCCATGGACTTCATCAATGGGTTACCACGAGTACAAGGGAGAGATTGCATCTGTGTGGTGGTTGACCGGTTGACGAAGTTTGCTCACTTCTTTGCTATTCCATCCACTTACACAGTAGCACAGGTGGCAGATCTTTTCTTCAGAGAGATATTCAGGTTACATGGGCTGCCTAGATTCATTGTCAGTGACCGGGATAGTAAATTTATGAGCGCTTTTTGGCTGGAGTTGTTTAGGTTGTGCGGCACAGATCTTACACCCAACACTAGTTATCATCTGCAGACAGATGGGTAGACGGAGATTGTGAATAAATGGGTGGAGGGATATTTGAAGAATTATGTGACTACACAGCAGAGGGCTTGGGTCAGATGGTTGCATATGGGAGAGTATTGTTATAACACCACTTATCATATGTCCATTAGGATGACTCCTTTCATGGCACTATATGGTTATGAAGCACCTAGCTTCATAGATTTGGTTTTGGGGGACAGCAGAGTGCCCAAAGCCAAAGACTTATTACAGGATAGTCAGGATATCTTGAGAGTGCTCAAGGAGAATATACAACAGGCTCAGAATCAACAAAAATTGTATGCTGATCAGCATCGGATAGAGCACAGCTTTGAAGTAGGGGATATGATTTACTTGATGCTGAAAAGCGAAGCAGAGAAGCTGAAGCCTAGATTTTATGGTCCCTACAGAGTGATTCGCAGAGTGGGCGAGGTTGCCTATGAGATTGAGCTTCCAGAGGGCAGTCGAGTGCATAATGTGTTTCATGTGTCGAGGCTTAAGAAAGCCATTGGTCAGAGAGTTGTGCCTTCTGCAGAATTGCCACCCTTGGATGATGAGGGGAAGCTTATATTGGTTCCTGAGGCTATTTTGGACACCAGGGAGAGGACTCTTCGGAACAGGGTAGTTAAGGAGTATTTAGTCAGATGGAGAGACTTGTCAGAGGAGGACGCTACTTGGGAGAGTGAGCAAGTGTTACAGCAGGTAGGACTGAGATTGCTTGAGGACAAGCAATTTCAAGGGGGCAGACTGTAATGTCCCCACTTTAGCAGTTGTTTAGCTGTGTGATTGTTAGCCTAGTTCTATGTGGTCCCATAGGCTAACAAAAGGTTTAGTGGGATCCTGAGATGTTTTGGCCTAGTCATTTCCAGTTTGGGCCAGAACGGAGTTGATTTACATGGTTTCAGGCAAACTTACTATTTTTAGTAAGTCAACAGGGCATGGACAATATCAGAATTAGTGATTGGATTTGATGCTCCTCGATGAGAGCTTTCCGACGAGCTATCATTCGTGTTATTCTGAGCTAGATTACTATTTTATTTTAATGCCTGAAGTTTATTAAAGTAACATTTAAATTAAATGTTAAAATATTGAAGTGTCACTTTAATGTTATTTTGTTGGGTTACATGTTTGAGAAGGGGATGCCCAAGGGAGACATAAGGTGTCATTTTATATTATTATATTTTTAAAAACACTTTATCCCACATTGCTTGTGAAAAGTGGGTCGACCCTATGAGGAGGAAATAAAAGGAGACCCTGTGGCCATTGTGAGGCATGCTTGATGAGAAGAAGAATTGATGCACTTGCAGTTTGCAGTTTGTATTGGGCATTTGGGGATGTCTTCCTCATTTGTATCACTCTAGACATCAATCCTTGGGATTGTTCTTTGGAGTCTACATTTCAGCTTCATTATTATTACAGTTGTGGGGGTTTTTGCTGGCCGCGTTACTGTAGCAGCGGTGACACTGTAGCAACCGTGTTACTGTAGCAACCGCATTATTGTAGCAGCCGTGCACTGTAGCAACCACGTCAATGTAGCAGTCGCGACACTGTAGCAGTGGCACTATTCATAAGGATTGAAAACAATTGCTGAACTTTGATGTTAATAATGATGGAATAATTAGTGAGTTCAAAAATTTGCCATGTAGTTGATTTGTAATTCTAAAAATACATCTTCAGTAGTAATTCAATTTTCAGTTTGCAAATTATTGTAGTTTCTTTTTTGTACATGTGTGATTTCAAAGTTATGCAAAAAAACACAAAAAACAAACAAACAAACAAATGATCATTTCCGGAGTCATAAGGGATTTAAAACATTAAATGAAGAAATAAGGAGTTGGATGCAATCTGTTTGACAAAATTCCTATCAGCAATTGGTTTTATTTTTGGGGGCATTCAAGGGTGCCCATTACATAAAATCATGAGAGGTGGGTACTATTGGCCTACTATATTTGGCGATTTCCAGACATGGGTTAGGAAGTGCAAACAATGTGCTATGTTTGTAGGAAAAGTTAAACTTGCAGCCCTGCCCCTTTAGTCAATTGCAGTGGATCAGCGTTTTGTTCAGTGGGGATTGGATTTTATTGGTCTCATTAAACCTCTTTCAAGTTCAGGGCATAAGTGGATTCTAACAACTACGGATTACTTCACACGTTGGACAGAAGCGATTGCATTGAAAGAAGCAAACGAAACTAACGTTCTTGATTTCTATGAAGTTTTGATTACTAGGTTTGGAGTTCCTTCAACCATTATTTCTGACAATGCAATGGCTTTTGTGGGATATAGGATCAAGCAATGGGCTGTCCAACACGGAGTTTATCTCAACACTTCATCGAACTATTATCCACAAGGAAATGGCCTTGCTGAATCTACAAACAAGAACCTCTTAAGGATCATACGAAGGACTATTGAAGACAATCAGAGGTCATGGCATTTCAAGTTGAAGTCAGCTCTATGGACTGATAGGATCACTTACAAGAGGTCAATAGCCAACTCTCCATACAAGCTAGTATATGGTAAGTGTTGTCAACCTGGAGCTGCGCCCTGATTCGAGGACGTGCGCAAAACTGCCAGTCCTCTATCCGGTTGAAACAATGGGATCTTCTCACGAGGATGGGTGCCTCAATAGTGAGAAGAACCTCCAAAGAAGGCTGGATCCTATATGATGTATCAATGAAGATTCCTACTCTACGCTGTTGACTACCGTGGAAAAGGGAGAAAGAAAACTTAAAGGGGAAATCCTACCTAAAAGGGGTGATACACCAAGATTTTGATCCACTCAATTTGGAACCTTGAACACTGAACGAACAAGGGAGAAAGAAGACCTTAGACTTCAAATTAATCACTTATGCATAAGTATTTCATGCAGAGGTTCGATCCAATAACTAAAACCTGAGGGAAAACGATGGAGAGAGGTCTGATAAAAGACACTTTGCAACCACCTAACATCCACTTACAATTTCAGCAAAAGACAATAAAGAACACTTTAACATGACCTGCACAAGGATAATATAGCAACTAGGTACGAAACATAATTTGGGAAGGGAGAAAACTTCTACCACTTATGCAAATTGCTGAAGAAATATACACTATGCCACGCTTGAAATTTGAAAGTACAGTGCTTATTGATCGAAGAGGTCACACAACTCACCAATGGCAAAGTCTAGTTTAACCAAGAGAGATTGGATGATTTTAATCAAGGCTGAAATCCTTTATATATAAAATTACAAGAGGCCAAAGATTGGCGTAGAAACTTGAAGAGAAAATTCACTTTGGTTAACTCAAGGCTTTACTTGGACTTAAAATAAAATATATTTTTCCTTTTGCCCTTGCATGAAGCTTCTTCGCTTGATGAAGTGAAGTTATCTTTGTCATGAACCGCCCACCTCTTTTTGCATGGAAATCTTCTAGTGGATGCAGCGTTTGATCAATTAGTCAACTCCTCGTTCGAACTCGGCACTCCTGCTGAAGCTGAGTTAGACTTTCGGATGCAAGCAAGAGCTATTTTCCAACATCAATCCACTGAAGCTTTGACCGATGTTGGAAAATAGCTCCTATGTTCGAAAATAGCTCTTGCTTGCATGTATTCTGTTCTAATTCTGATCGTGTCTATTTCTGGCAGGATTCCGTATTCAACTCCTTCGTCGGATTATCTGTTTTCTATTCTCTTTTGCACAGTCGGCCTCCATTTATTTTCAATCTCTTGTTTCTTTATTCTCAACGGTTACTTCCCGCAGGCAAAATTTGACGGCCCGCGGGACATCACCGGAAGCTTTATTATTTTCTTCAGCTATATTTCTGCCCATTTTCCTTTAGTCTTTTTGCTCGGGCTTTTTCCCGCGGCCTATTTGTCTCTATCGACTCTTTTGTATTGAACGCTAAGTTATATTCCCGCGGGTTTATTCTCTTCGGGCTATTTGTCCGAATTCCTTCAGACTTTTTGTTTGAAGGAATTCCTTCGGACAAAAAGTCCAAAGGATTCCAATTGTTTTTTCCTTTGCTTTTTTGAAACGTCCTTGGTCTTCGTATATATATTGTCTTAAGCCATTTCCGAATTCCTTCGGACTTTTTGTCCGAAGGATTCTTTACGTTGCCTTTCCCTCTAAAATGCCTTTAGGGATTTCAAACGTGCCCTTTGGCAGCCAGTCCAAGTGTCCTCTGCCAGTGCCCTTCGCAAAAATTGGAGGGCACCCGGGTTTTTTGCAAAGGTCTGTGATTTTGGTCTTCCTCCTGCCCGAAGGGTAGGTGCCCTTCGGGATTGTTGTAAGTGTCCCTTCCGAAGGGTACCCTACCCTTCGGAACTCTTGAAACTGTCCCCTTCCGAATTTATCTTTGGCTTCTTTGTGCGGACTTTCCTGTCTTGTGGTCGTCCGAATTTCCTCGGACTATTTGTTCGAAGGAATTCCTTCGGACAAAAGTCCGAAAAAATTCCTTCTTCCTCCTAAGTGCTTTCTTGATTGAGTCCGTAGAAAATTTGACTGAGTCCGTAGAAAATTCCCTGAGTGAGTCCGTAGAAATTTGCTCTGCTTGAGTCCGTATAAATCTGCTCTGCTTGAGTCCGTAGAAATCCTACAGAGGAAAACTATGTATTCTTCCTTCCTTGGCTAGAGACGAGAACTTTCCAAGTGGCAAGAGAAAATCTGTTTTGTGAAAGATTTGTCAACATTTTGGTGACTCAGCTGGCTCAGCATGCCTGCTATGCTTGAGGACCCAAACCATGCATAGACGTAATTCGAATTCCCGAATGGTGAACTTGATTTCTGAATGAAAATCTGCTCTGATCATGCTTGTAGTAACCTCCTTCAAAATAAGAAGGGAAACACACGAAAACGAAAAAGTAACTAAAAAGCAAATGTGCAAACAAGCACTTATTGAAACAAAACTAAAGCAAACTAGTGTGCTTGAGCAGCACTTGGAGGAAAGCAGAAACAACTAAAATAACCTAGTTAACCATGATAAGGCATGATCTGCCTGGATCAAATGGAAAATTCTTGAACTCGCTCCTTTCGAGAGATGGTACAATTTGCAAAGCAGGATGTTTATTAGTCATAACCTTTGATGAGGCATTTCCCTTGTTGACTAACTATATTAACATCTTCTCAAATGGGTCATCAACAGCAAACCAGTCACCAACAAAGACAAACTCACCAAGTATTTCCTGATTGTTTTCAGATGGCTTGTCATCTATCACCTTGTCAAGTGATATCCCATTTATGCATGGTTCTTGAGTGACCACATCCTTCTTATTGACTGTTGGAAGTTCATCCAGCTCTTCACGGAGCTTTGAATATGCAACCCAATCTGTACTGGGATCTGGAATAGGTGATTCTTGATCAAGCTTCTCATAAACATGCTCTTCAATAGCCAACAGAGCTATACAAAGCTCTTCAATCTCTAGTAGAGGCTCAAGGTACAGCTGCCAATCATATTTTTGTTCCTCATTTTGGTCTATTTGAACTGAATCCACTGTCACGCTATCTGGATCCTTCTCAATAGGAGATCCCTGTAACTCATGTATGACTTCAATTTGTACCAGTGCCTCTTGGAGTTCCTCTACATCAAGATCAGTCTTCCCACTCTATGCTATAACTGGATGCTCAATTACAACCTCAAGTGAAGTATCAATGGGAAATTCTTCTTCAAACACTTCTAAAGCATCCTCTATACATTCTGCAAGAACTTGTCCTGTAGCTGTAACCTCCTCAATACTCCACAGAATAGGATCCTCTTTCTCAATACTTCACATAACAAGATCCTCTTTCTCAAGGGGGATGGTGGGAGGGTGATGAAATTCATTTGTTTGAGAGGAAAAATGAAGCATGGGAGGTTGATCATGATCAGATCTTGGCATTTTGAGGGCAATGGAATTATCTAGGGAGTTTTGGAGGGGACGGAAAGAGAAACTCTTAAAGACCTCTATATTCTATTCCTTCCATTTGGCCATTACCTCATCAAAATCTAAAACCTACTTGTCTTCTTGGACAACCTAAACTTGAGGGATGATTGGTGAGGAAAGGGGACTATAGGAAGGTATAGTCTCATGAATACTCACTTGAATAGGCTCTTGAATAGGCTTTTGAATAGGCTTTTGATTAGGCTCTTGATTAGGCTCTTGACTCCAACAAGGAAGCTCCCTTGGCACACACTGGGCATGGTTAAGAACTTCATAAGAATAAGGAGCACAATAGCCCTTTGTAGACAATTGGTTTAACTCGATTTTCTGTCTTTCCCAAGCCTCTATCTTTTCCAATGCAATAATACATAGTCCATTTATCTCTTCTGGATCATTAGACACATTTCGAAATAGACCATTCACTTCCTCATACTGAGAGTTAGAACAAACCTTTCTTGCATATGCCAATATTCTGAGCTCTATTTCATTCATTTGTTCTTGAAGGAGATACTGCTCATATGTAACATCATAGCCATATGGGGAAGATGAAATCTGGTCCGGAGACTGATATGGCTCACGAGGAAGGTAAGAGTCATGCTCTTGATAATAAGGATCATGAGAAACTTGATAAGGCTCAACATAGCTTTGATAATAACCTTGATAAGGCTGATTAGGCTCATAGATATCATGACCAGGCTGGTATGATCCATCATTGGGCTGATAAGGAAACATAGCATAGGAATTCTCTCCATACATAGCCATCAAAATTCATTCGCAATAATAAAAATAGTCTTACATGGAAGCTGTCCTGAACTGTTAGAAGCAACTGCTTGAGCTTGGAGTCACCGAATACTTCTTGAAGAACACTGTTGTAACTGCGATTTCATTAAAACCAGGAAAAATGTGTCCCACCGGGCATGCCAAAAACTATTGTCAACCTGGAGCTGCACCTTGATTCGAGGACGTGCGCGAAACTGCCAGTCCTCTATCCAGCTGAAACAATGGGATCTTCTCACGAGAGTGGGTGCCTCAATAGTGAGAAGAACCTCTAGAGAAGGTTGGTTCCTGTATGATGTATCAATGAAGATTCCTACTCTACGCTGCTGACTACCGTGGAAAAAGGAGAAAGAAAACTTAAAGGGGAAATCCTTCCTAAAAGGGGTGATACACCAAGATTTTGATCCACTCAATTTGGAACCTTGAACACTGAACGAACAAGGGAGAAGGAAGACCTTAGACTTCAAATTAATTACTTATGCATAAGTATTTCATGTAGAGGTTCGATCCAATAACTAAAACCTGAGGGAAAACGATGGAGAGAGGTCTGATAAAAGACACTTTGCAGCAACCTAACATCCACTTACAATTTCAACAAAAGACAATAAATAACACTTTAACATGACCTGCACAAGGATAATATAGCAACTAGGTACGAAACATAATTTGGGAAGGGAGAAAACTTCTACCACTTATGCAAATTGCTGAAGAAATATACACTATGCCACGCTTGAAATCTGAAAGTACAGTCCTTCTTATTGATCGAAGAGGTTACACAACTCATCAATGACAAAGTTTGGTCTAACCAAGAGAGATTGAATGATTTTAATCAAGGCTGAAATCCTTTATATAGAAAATTACAAGAGGCCAAAGATTGGCGTAGAAACTTGAAGAGAAAATTCACTTTGGTTAACTCAAGGCTTTACTTGGACTTACAATAAAATATATTTTTCCTTTTGCCCTTGCATGAAGCTTCTTCACTTGATGAAGCGAAGTTATCTTTGTCATGAACCGCCCACCTCTTTTTGCATGGAAATCTTCTAGTGGATGCGGCGTTTGATCAATTAGTCATTTCTAAATCTGGAATAGTCAACTCCTCGTTCGAACTCGGCACTCCTGCTGAAGCTGAGTTAGACTTTTGGATGCATGAGCTGTATGGAGATGAACAGGTCTTTAATAATCAGTCAACTGAAGCTTTGACCGATGTTGGAAAATAGCTCTTATGTTCGAAAATAGCTCTTGCTTGCATGTATTTTGTTCTAATTCTGATTGTGTCTATTTCTGGCAGGATTCCGTATTCAACTCCTTCGTCGGATTATCTGTTTTCTATTCTCTATTGCACAGTCGGCCTCCATTTATTTCGGATCTCTTGTTTCTTTATTCTCAATGGTTACTTCCCGCAGGCAAAATTTGACGGCCTGCGGGATGTCACCAGAAGCTTTATTATTTTCTTCGGCTATATTTCTGCCCATTTTCCTTTAGTTTTTTTGCCTAGGCTTTTTCCCGCGGCCTATTTGTCTCTGTCGGCTCTTTTGTATTGAACGCTAAGTTAAATTCCCGCGGGTTTATTCTCTTCGGGCTATTTGTTCGAATTCCTTCGGACTTTTTCCTTCGGACAAAAAGTCCGAAGGAATTCGGAAGTGGCTTAAGACAATATATATACGAAGACCAATTCCTTAGGACAAAAAGTCCGAAGGATTCCAATTGTTTTTTCCTTTGCTTTTTTGAAACGTCCTTGGTCTTCGTATATATATTGTCTTAAGCCACTTCCGAATTCCTTCGGACTTTTTGTCCGAAGGAATTCCTTCGGACAAAAAGTCCGAACGATTCTTTACGTTGCCTTTCCCTCTAAAATGCCTTTAGGGATTTCAAACGTGCCCTTTGGCAGCTAGTCCAAGTGTCCTCCGCTAGTGCCCTTCGGAAAAATTGGAGGGCACCCGGGTTTTTTGCAAAGGTCTGTGATTTTGGTCTTCCTCCTGCCCGAAGGGTAGGTGCCCTTCGGGATTGTTGTGTCCCTTCCGAAGGGTACCCTGCCCTTTGGAACTCTTGAAACTATCCCCTTCCGAATTTATCCTTGGCTTCTTTGTGCGGACTTTCCTGTCTTGTGGTCCTCCGAATTTCCTCGGACTATTTGTCCGAAGGAATTCCTTCGGACAAAAGTCCGAAAAAATTCCTTCTTCCTCCTAAGTGCTTTCCTGATTGAGTCCGTAGAAAATTTGACTGAGTCCATAGAAAATTTCCTGAGTCCGTAGAAATTTGCTCTGCTTGAGTCCGTAGTAATCTGCTCTGCTTGAGTCCGTAGAAATCCTGCAGAGGAAAACTATGTATTCTTCCTTCCTTGGCTAGAGACGAGAACTTTCCAAGTGGCAAGAGAAAATCTGTTTTGTGAAAGATTTGTCAACAGTAAGGAAGCAAGGTTACCTATTTCTCTTGAGTTTTCAGCTTTAGAACTAATGCATCAACTTGAGTTGTTGGAGAATGAGCCTATGGAAATCAGGTATGCAGAGCTTATGGAGTTGGAAGAGACAAGAAATCAATCCAAGCTAGCGATGGAAAGTCATCAGGCACAGGGGAAAAAAACGTTTGACAAAGAAGCTTCCTCTCAAAGCTTTAATGAAGGAGATTTCGTCCTCAAGTGGGATGAGGATCGAGCCAAACCAAGAAGGGACACGAAATTTGATTCCCTTTGGAGTGGCCCATACACGATCTCCAGCTGCAAATCCCATAATGCTTTCCAACTTGCCAAGATGGACGGCCAAGAGCTTCCAATCCCAGTCAATGGGATACATCTGAAACATTGCTATTGAAGAGCAAAGCTCAATGTGCATAGTTAGTTTGTTTTTGCTTTCCTCCAAGTGCTGTTCAAGCACAGTAGTTTGCTTTAGTTTTGTTCAGTAAGTGCTTGTTTGCACATTTGCTTCTTAGTTAGTTTTCTTGCATTCGTGTTTTTCCCTTCCTTTTAAAGGGAGAAAGGTTACTTCAGCTAAAGTCAGTTGGAGATTTTTAGTCAGAAATCAGGTTCACCATTTGGGAGTTCGAATAGCATCTATATGGTCTGAGTTCTCTAGCATAGCAAGCATGCTTCCCAGTTGAGTTGTCAGAAATGTTGACAATTTTGCCCCTCACAGGGCAAATTGTCACCCCTACTATTCGAAACTTTGCTATGGTGCCAAGTTTGTCTTGTGAATAAGTTTTGGGGTCCTTAAATGTGCATTTACAGCCACCCAAGTAGCCATCTACAGCCAAGTGAATTTTAGTCATTCAGAGGTTTCCAAGGAGCTTTCTTGATTACAGCCAAATGTGGAAATACAGCCAAGACATACAAGCTGTAAGTTCGTTTATTTTGTCTTCCCAAGGATTTTTTTGGGCTATAAGAGGTGGACTATTTCTTCGGACATTTTGTCCGAGAGAAAGAACTCTCAAAGGACTGTAAAAGTCCAAAAAAATGACTAAGTGGCAGTCGTTCAAAGTTTATTTTCTTTGGACTTTTGTCGGAAGGAAAAGGAAAAGCATAGTCGAAAAGACCCGAAGGGCACCTGCCCTTCGGGAAGGTCCAATTCAAAAGTCTCGAAGGGTATATACCCTTCGAATTGGTTCATTTTATGTTTCTAAAGACAGACAATTCATCCAAAGGACAATTTCCAAAAGGCTAGGTGCCATTCAAAAAGCTCGAAGGGCAACTGCCTTTACGGAGGGCACTCAGACGACGAGAGGACCTTTCATTTTTTTCCGAAAGGCCATTTTCAAAAATCCCAAAAGGTATGTTTTAAGAAGTGCCCTTGCGGAGAGCATCTAGGCATTGTGTAGGGACGTTTACAATTTCTCCGAAGGGTATGTGCCCTTGTGGGGGACACTTCAAGCATGAAGAAGACCTTGGAAAGGTTTCGAAGGACAAAATCAATTTTTTCGAAGGAGAAGTGCCCTTGCGGAGGGCACTTGGTCGGTGGCAACTCTTTCAAAAGTTTCGAAAGGCACTTTTGAGGACAAATAGCCCTTGCGGAGGGCACTTTGCAGCGAAGTGGACCTTTACAATTCTTCCAAAGGGCACTTCTAGAAGAACATACCCTTGTGGGGGGCACCAAAGACAAAGACAGGACCAAATCAAAAAGCCCGAAGGGCATTTTTGGGAAGTAGAAGCCCTTGTAGAGGGCACCTTCATAAAGCAAAGAACAAAAACAAAGTTCCCGAAGGGCACTTGCCCTTTGGGGAAAGATAGCCAAAGGAGACAAATTCCTTCAGACTTTTTGTCCGAAGGAATTCGGGAGGACAAAAGCCCGATAGAAATAAAAGAAAAGGCACAGAAGGAAACGAATTCCTTCGGACTTAATTTGGATAGATCAAAAAGCCCGAAGGCTAAAGCGTAAGCAAAGGCCAAAAAAAGAGAAAAGAAAATGTCAAGCATAGGAAAATAAAAACATAGAGCCCTGACCAAAATAAAGCCCGAATCCTAAATTAAAGCAGAACATGGGAAAAGCCAAAGAAAACACGAAGTGAACTGATCATGATCAATAGCATGAACATGGGAAAAGCCAAACAAGACTGAAGTAGAACTGAACATGGACATAAGCATGAACAGTAAGACAAATGCAGAATAAATACAAAGGCAGGATGAACAAAGATCATGCACAGACTAACATGAGTGACTCTAACGAAGTGAACACGTTTAAGAAAACAAGCATGCTTCAGTTCTGAAAATAGAGTTGTCTTGCATGATGAACGGAAAAAGTGTTGAACGTCTCAAACAGCCAAAAATTCCATGCACGCACTCTCGTTTGTCTCAAAGCTTGAAACGTTTCGACATTTCAAGTGGATTTGACTACTCTTGTTTTGGAGTTCACTGGTTTTCAAGTCAAGACATCTATGCATTGATTTCATGCATCCAAAGTTTGTCTTCTTTTTTTTCAACGCAAAATTTTTTCATGCAAGACAAAATAGACTTTTGTAAATGTTGAGTTAGTTTGAGTTTACTCCCTCCATTTTTCAATGCCAATCTTTTGGCTTTTTGTAATTTTCTATATTAATGGTTTTTCAGCCTTATAAAAAGGATCCCTCTCTTAGTAAGACCAAACTCTGTTATTGGTGAGTTGTGTAATCTCTCTAATCAATAGGACTGTACTTTCAAATTTCAAGCATTTGCATAGTGTACATTCATACAGCAATTTGCATACGTGGTAGACTTCTCTCCCTTCCCAAATTTTGACTCTTACCTAGTTACTAGCTTATCATGTTATGCAGGGCATGTTCAATGTTTTATGTCTTTTGCTGAAGCTGTAAGTGGATGTTAAGTGGCTGCAAAGTGTCTTGTATCAGACCTCTCTCCATCATTTTTCTTCACGTTTTTGTCATTGGATCGAACCTTCTCATGAAATACTTATGCATAGTGATCAATTGAAATCAAAGGTCTTCTTTTTCCCTTGTTTGTTCAGTGTTCAAGGTTCCAAGTAGGGTGGATCAACATTTTGGTGTATCATTGTCATTAGGTAGGATTTTCCCTTCAAGTTTCTTTCTCCCTTTTCCATGGTAGTCCGCAGCACAGAGTAGAGATTCGCATTGATACATCTTACAAGAACTAGCCTTCTCTAGAGGTTCTTCTCACCATTGAGGCACCCACCCTCATGAAAAGATCCCATTGTTTAAACTGGAGAGAGGATTAGCCATTTCAACACATCTTCGTTTCAAGGTGCAACTCCAGGTTGACAACAGTTCTATGTCAGAAATTATAGCAAATTAGAAGATTGCAATTATAGCTAAGTATGCAAAGAATTCTTTTACGATTGATATCTTTGAGCGAAAATTACAAGATGACAGGAATAGGATAGTTGAGGACCTAATTTTCTACAAAAACATAATTTTCCTTGTACCTGAATCAAAGTTGAAAAAAAAGATTTTGAGGTCACTTCATGATACATCAATGGCTGGTAATCTAGGGTATTACAAAACCTACAAATTGATCAGGGAGAGATTTTATTGGAAAGGACTTAAGGGAGAAGTCCTTCAATACAATAGGGAGTGCATGACTTGTCAACAGAATAAAACAGAACAGGTATTTCCAGATGGTCTATTGCAACCCTTGCCTATACCAAGTCAGAAATGGGAAAGTATATCTATGGATTTCATCACCGGGTTACCCAAGGTACAAGGTAAGTGTTATAGCACATAATTGCACCCCTGTGGGAGAGTTTTTCAGGCTCTCCCACTTCCGGCTATAAGCATGGGAACAATCTCAAGATGTGGGTGTCCTATGGTGAGGTTGAGCCTCTAGGATTTTTAAAGAGGCTTGGTGGATCACCTAAAACTAATGCTGAAATGAAACTTCATGGGAAAAAAGGCTAGAAGGGAGATAAGGGATCCTAAGAAGGCTAACTAGGCGATGCACCAAATTTAAAATGGAAAACTCCCATAAACTTGAACCCACACTAATTCTGCAGAGTACAATACTGGATTACACAACCTCAAGATCAAGCTGGTTGCATAAATATTTCATGGAGGAGGTTCAGGGAAGCAATGAATGCAAATGGAGAGAAGTTCTAAGACTCACTGGAAGTTCACATTAATGGCAGAAAGAACACTCAACCAGACCTACAAACAACATCGAAAAATCCTTAAACAAGCTCAGAAAGGAGGACCATGGACGAGGAAGACTCTCCTTCACGTGATGCCATAGTACGCAATTCAACAGACACAAGTCCAAGGCAAGAGACAGGCAAAGAAAATTCCTTTATTGCATAAGAGGTGGTTCTTACAAATGCTTGGCAGGGTCGAGCCTAACCAGTTGAGCATATCTTGCGATATCTTTAAGAGCGTCCCGTCTCCCAAGATAAAAAAGTCTAAAAACTGGGAACCCTTACAATGGCAAGTCGCGTGATATTTATAGAGAACGGGGAGAGAGAGAGAGCTGTGTGGCAGAAAGGAGAAAAGGGAAATCGTTGAATTGGGACCACCGCTGTCAACACTGCCTTGACCATGAAACGCGCCACCCAGGATTGTCCCAATCTCCTCGAGCCATTCTCGCATTCAAGTCTCCCTTTGGCATATTTGAGGAGCCATGTCGTGGGTAGCTAGATGTCTCTGCCAAGTCCAAGTGTTTTTATCTTTGCATTAAATCTTGGCGTGTTCTTTATTGCAACTTGGACCATACCAATCGGTCCTTGCATGTTCGTTGTTCCACCTGAACGTGTCCAATCTTTGTTTGACCACTTTTTATGCCAAAGTCAAAAGGAGAAATCCTTGCTATCCGTTGATTTGCTGAGCTTGTTGGATGCGCCTGTGCCACTTGTCCTTGATTGATTGGCCCTTTGGATTCGCTTGGAGAGGACTTGTCTTTTTGAGAATTCGAGAGGCACTTCTAAGACCAAATCGGGCTTTTGATATCTCATTACTTATTTTGGGTTTCTGACTGCTCACAACTTATTAAGTAATTAAGTAGTGCTCTTTGGAGAACCCGAAATACACTGCCCAGACCAAATCGGGCTTTCCAAGCCCCACTACTTACTTCAGACTTATCATTACTTGCAACTTATAAAGTGAAATAAGTAGTGCACCTTCACAAACCCGAAGTCTTACTGCTTGACAAACCCGAAGTCTTTGAGAGAAAGCTCGAAGTCTTTTCCTTCCAAGAACCCAAAGCTGTCTGTTTTCTGCTCCTAGAAGCTCGAAGTTGTTCTGAACTTGCTGTTTTTGTTTGAATGTCCATCTTCTCACACTTTGCAAAATTTCGGTATGTGGGCCAACATTTCTGGTGACTCACAAGGAAGCATGCCTGCTATGCTTGAGAACCCAATTCATGTTGCCTTGTCTGGTCCATTGGACATGGAGTCTCTGCTTTGGTTCAACAAGGCTGACCCTTTATGGAACCTCCTCTTGAAGCAACAAGGGAAAAACAAAATAAAGTGCCCAAGGCACTTATTGAAAGAAAACACACAACTGAAAATGGATGTGTGCACAAGGCACTTGGAGGAAAGCATGGAAATCTATCCTACCCTAATCTAACCAAACAGAAAAGAAACTATACATAACCATTGACTGGTTGTACAAAATAGCTGCCCTTCCTCACTAATACATTATACTTTTCATGTTTGAGGGCTACTAAACAAACATGGAGAAGTACTTGATTTTTAACAAGTTGATGACACACTTCTCCAAGAAAAAGAAAAAAAACGGACTCGCTTATCCATCCTGATTGATTGATTATGCCACCATCCTGGAATGGATATGCAAGTTGGTCTTGTTCTTGTTGGTGCTCAAATTTGTGCTCTGAATTGAGCACAACCTGTGATGGCTCCTTTTCATCTTCCAACCGAGCAAGGTGTCTGATAGGACATCCTCTTGTCAATACAAACATTGAACAATCAGATTTTACTTCGCCCTTACTCTTTGCTGCTTCATCATCATGCTTATTAGGCATAATCAGATCATAGTTTCCTTGAAGGACATGCTCATATTGAAAACTTCGTTTATCCTCATGGTTCTCCGTCATCACACAAGGTGGTGGTTCTTCAAGCTGCACTTCTTGGGCACTCAAGATGTCTTCCTCATTAACCTCACTCAAGATTTCTTCTTGTTCCTCAACTGCAAATGAGGGTTGATTTGAACTTTCAAGGTCCAAAAGAACATCTTTGTCTTGCTCAAGGTTTGATTTCCCTTTTTCTAGCTCCAATTCATCCTGAAATGAATCATCCTCTCCATCTATGTGGAATGGACTTTCAGTAGTCCATTCAAGGTCTGTCTCATTATCATCTTGAGGGCTGTCCTCTTTAAGATCCAGCGTACTGGTATCGAAGCCATGCCAAGGAGATTGGTCCAAAACTGATTTTTCCCCCTCTGACTGAAGTGGGCTGGCTATCATGATCTCTTCATCATAGACACTTGCTTCATCTTCCCGAGACTCACTTGAAACTACAAGCTCTTTCTCTATCCTTTGTAAACAGTTTCTTCCTTCAAGAGGGAGATGGTGGGAGAGTGAAAAATTTCACCTTGCTTGCAGTTTAGGAAAGTATCCTTCCAACTAGGGACTTTGAAAGTTCTCTTTGGTGGCTCTTGAGAGAAGGAGAGAGTCTCGGAACTCCTATAAACCATGCTCATTGAGCTGAGCTATGGTTTCTTGATTTGGCACAACCAACTCCTCTTCAAAAACTGCTTCTTGGATTGTTTCAACTAACACCTCTTTCTGAAAGCCTTTCTGGATTGACTCCCATGAGGAAAAAGTATAACGAGTAGCCTCTTTTTCTTGAATTGGCTCTTGGACCCTCATCACTAATACTTCCTCCCCCTTTTGTATGCCTTCCCTGACTGATTTCCATGAGGCGAACATGTGAGACACAGCTGCTTTTTCTTGATTTCGACTTTCTTCCTCTTTCTTCATCTTCAATTCCAACTCTTTGATCTGCCTATCTATATTTTATTTGAAGAGCTTCTATTTAAGTTGGTCAGTAGACTCATGAAAATAAGGGACACAGGAGGGCTGATGTGAAGTACATAAGGCTTCTTGAGGAAGATGAGTGGGATCTTGGATCCCGATGACAGGATGCTCTACAACAGTTTCCTCCTCTCTTTGAAAGCTTCCTTGAATTGAACTCCAAGAAGGGAAGGTTTGAGGGACACCTGAAGAACTTGGAACATAAGGGGGTTCACATGGAGTGGCCTTTTGAGGAGGAATGAACGACACATAAGAAAGCTACGGAGGTGCGTACATAGGCACCAAAGGTTGGCGGGGCTGGCCCTGCCGTTCCTCAAGTCTCTACAGCTGGTCTTCAACGCTCTGAATGTAACCACATAGATCCATCATGTCACCAGTGAGCTTGTTCCAATTTGCTCTCTCAACAAGGGCCCATTCTGCTTTCATTTGTTGCAATGAATCCCTCACATAATGGATCTGGTGAGTAGGGACATTTTGGCCATAACACTTTTATGAGCACAACTCTAGTGCATGCTTGTCAAGGCTCACTAAAGTTTGCCTAAGTGTTGGTATAGATGGCTCATGATAGAGCTGATGAGGAGTAGTATTTTGATGGGCTTGTTCATACAGATGATCACGTCAATACTCCTGCATATATGGACCATGAGGAACTTACCAAGGTTCATCATAGCCTTTATAGAAATCTCGGTAGGGCTGATTGAGCTCATATGGATCATGAGGATCATATTGGGGCCACTGATAAGGAGGTGAATAATAAGAATATTCACCATAGCTATTCATGTTAGCCTCATAAGTCAAGTAGGAGCTGATTAAAAACTTCAAAGAGACAAACCTAGTCTGCTCATAACCAAGAGCTTTGATTTGGAGTTGCCAATGGCGCTAGTACTTGCTTTCAAAAGCAAATAACGATGATTAGGCACTTGGGCTGCTTAAACCAGTTGTTAGATGCTTGAAGTCACCATTGATGTTTGCCGAATGCCTCCAAAGGCTGATATGTAAAAGAACAACATCAAAAATCCTTTCATTGCTTTGAACCTTGGTCCCACCGGGCATGCCAGAACTGTTATAGCTTGGAATTGTACTCCTGTGGGAGAGTTTTTCAGGCTCTCCCACTTCCGGCTATAAGCATGGGAACAACCTCAAGATGTGGGTGTCCTATGGTGAGGTTGAGCCTATAGGATTTTTAAAGAGGCTAGTTCCTCTTAGTGGATCACCTAAAACTAATGCTGAAATGAAACTTCACGGGAAAAAAGGCTAGAAGGGAGATAAGGGCTCCTAAGAAGGCTAACCAGGCGATGCACCAAATTTAAAATGGAAAACTCCCATAAGCTTGAACCCACACTAATTCTGCAAAGGACAATACTAGATAACACAGCCTCCAGATCAAGCTAGTTGCATAAATATTTCATGGATGAGGTTCAGGGAAGCAATGAATGCAAATGGAGAGTAGTTCTAAGACTCACTGGAAGTTCACATTAATGGCAGAAAGAACACTCAACTAGACCTGAAAACATCATCGAAAAATTATTGAACAAGGTCAGAAAGGAGGACCATGGACGAGGAAGACTCTCCTTCACGCAATGCCATAGTACGCAGCTCAACAGACACAAGTCCAAGGCAAGAGACAGGGAAAGAAAAATCCTTTCTTGCATTAGAGGTGGTTCTTACAAATGCTTGGCAGGGTCGAGCCTAACCAGCTGAGCATATCTTGCAATATCTCTAAGAGCGTCCCGTCTCCCAAGAAGATAAAAAAGTCTAAAAACTGGGAACCCTTACAATGGCAAGTCATGTGATATTTATAGAGAACGGGGAGAGAGAGAGAGAGTTGCATGGCAGAAAGGAGAGAGGGGAAGTCGTTGAACTGGGACCGCTGTTGTTGCCATTGCCTTGTGTTGACCATTTTGGTCCTGCAGGCCAAAATCGGTCCCCCCTTTTTCCCCTGCTGTTCTGAGCTAGTACATTTTTTATTTTGCACAAGTCTTGGAAGTTTCTACGGACTCTGTAGGAAATTTCTACGGACTCTGCAGGGGTTTCTATGGACTCTACAGGCCTATTTCTACAGACAATGCGGGAAATTTCTACGGACTCTATAGGAGTTTCTACGGACTCTGCAGGAATTTCTACGGACTCTGCAGGGAAGTTTTCTATGGACTCTGCAAGGAAGTTTTCTACAGACTCTGCAGGTAGAGACAAGTTCCCACTTAGGCGCAAAATGGACCATTCCCAGTGCCCTTGCGGAGGGCAGGGAACATTTCCAAAGAGGCCACAGAGAAGGCCGAAAGGGAAGTATCCTTCGGAAATTTGTTTAAGGCAGTCGAGAGAAAAGACAAGGACATAATTCCTTTGGACTTTTTGTCCGAAGGAATTCCTTCGGACAAAAAGTCCGAAGAAATTCGAGAAAGCCGCGGGAGAAAAGCCCGAGAGAAATTCCGAAGGTCAAAGGCAAAGAGCGAAACAATTCTTGCGGACTTTTTGTCCGCGGGAAAAGTAGCCGAGAGAAAATCCGCGGGAAGGTGGCCATGTGAAAAACCCGGGGAAATAAGCAAAAAACAAAGGAAGAAATCCTTCGGACAAAATGTCCGAAGGAATTCCTTCAGACATTTTGTCCGAAGGATTTCAAGACCAAGGAGCCGAAGGACCCTGAAGGGCAAGTGCCCTTGCGGGGGACTCTCAGCCAAAAAAAGAAAGACATTTCTCCAAAGCCAAAGGGACACTTTCCCTTCGGGAGGGTTCAAAACAAGAAGCCTGGAGGAAAGGGAAGCAACAAAAAAGGCCGAACCAAGGGAAAAGACCGAAGAAATTCCAAGGGGTGACGGGCCCGAAGACGTCAAAATCAAGCACGCCGAACTAGCCATTGGTTTTCAAATAGTGACGAGTGCACAGACGTCAATTTTAAGGAGGGGGAAATAGTCATTGATTTTTGAAAAGCTTAAGGACAGGGCACGAGTGAACTCAGCGACCTGCCAAAAAGATAGCCCCGAGGGCCGAAGAAGCCAAAAAGAGACAAAGCCAGGAAGAGACAAGGTGCAGAAACAGACAAAACGGTCCAGGTAGCAAAGGGATGTCGACTCAAGGATTTACTCCTGCAGTTGGAACAGTGCTTGCCAAGTGGTCATCAAACGGCGCAAACAATAAGTGACGCGGCCTGTTTTTTCCACTTTGCATTTATGAGCAAACAAACCGCGTGAATATCTGAAGAAAGCAGTCTGTTCGCAGAAAAGAGGCGCAGCCCATGCTTTCACATTAATGTTTGAATGCCAAAGTCAAAGCAGGAGCCGACACATTTCAGCGGCTTCCTCTTCCCAACGCCCTCAACACATGTGGGCCGCTTGTCAAAGGGCGCCAAAAGTCTTTTTCAAAAGGGGGGCCTTTACTTCTCCTCTTTCTATATATTGTAAACTTCTCATTTTGAGAAAGGATCTCCTAGCCCGTAAGGTAAAGCTCTGCCCAAAAATCTCTCGGGCTTGTAAGGCAGAACTCTGCCGGATTTTACCTTGAATCAAGACATAGCATTTTTTACCTCCATTCTGAGTTTGCACTTTTGTATGTGTCTATGTTTTCGTTTTGTGTTAAGTCATTTTCTTTTATGCTTTCACAGAACGATTAATTGTTGGCGGCACCAAAGGTTGGCGGGGCTGGCCCTGCCATTCATCTAGTCTCTCCAGCTTGTCTTCAACGCTTTGAATGTAACCACATAGATCCATCATGTCACCAACGAGGTTGTTCCAATTTGCTCTCTCAACAGGTGTCCATTCTGCTTTCATTTGCTGCAATGAATCCCTCACATAATGGATCTGGTGAGTAGGAACATTTTGGCCATAACACTTTTGTGGGCACAACTCTAGTGCATGCTTGTCAAGGCTCACTAAAGTTTGCCTAAGTGTTGGTATAGACTGCTCATGATAGGGCTGATAAGGTGCAGTATTTTGATGGGCTTGTTCATATGGATGATCAAAGCAATACTCCTGCATATATGGACCATGAGAAACTTACCAAGGTTCATCATAGCCTTGATAGAAATATTGGTAGCGCTGAATGAGCTCATATGGATCATGAGGATCATACTGGGGCCGCTGATAATGAGGTGAATAATAGGAATATTCACCATCGTTGTTCATGTTAGCCTCATAAGTCAAGTTGTAGAAACCCCTGTATCCCCTGAATTCTGGAACTGTATGTTTTTCGACTGTTTTTGCATGAATAAGAAATGAATGTGATTTTGCAAGAAATTTATATAAATTCAAAACAATTGAATATTGAAGCAGTAAACCTTGTAATTGGCTAATCTATGATTCTATTATTTATTTCAGATGATTACAATAGATCTCTCATGCATACAAAAATAATATAAAATATTGTCTCAAAAACTTGATTTGCTGCAATCTGAAAATGACCTAGATTTGGTACGGCTGCAATAAACAACCCTTTCTCCCTCCTTAAGATCCAGAATGATGCCAGATGTGTAGGCGCCCTGATTGGTATCAGTAGATTGGTCAAAGAGAAGGCGTTTTGCACCAGAAGAAAAATACGCCTCTATTGGCGATGGTACGGCCTGGTACAGAACTGTACGGCCTATGTAACAGCAACAATAAATACAGTACGGCCTAATTTTTGAGTGCAGATCTTGATAAAAATAGCGCCAATACTGAAGATCTCTTTCTGGACGATTTCCAGACCCAAACCCTTAAGATATAAATCCCTGTGAAGCTCTGTGATAACCTCTATATGAAATTATCTCTCTGCCTGGCAATAGATCAGCTGGTATTTCACAACTTCTGAATTGCACACACTGAAGATTGCACGTTCTCCAATGCAAATTGTATACTGGAACCCTTGGCTCTGTCTTCAAAGAAAATACTTAGCAAAAAATTGACTTCAAACATGAATGGCTCGATTCCCAAAGGGAAACCCTTATATTCTTCAAAAAGTGCGATTTCCCCTAATTAGGGTTTCATTAATAAAAATTTGGATTTTTTCTTTTAATTTTTCCCATAGTTCAAAAATCACATTTTTAATTATAAAAATATAATTAAAAACGGCCCCATTACAATAATGGTCGCCCCCCTTGAGTCAACCCTTAAGTTATAATATTAAATATTATAACTTTATAATATAGCTCCAAATAATTGATATTTAATTAAATCAATTAAATATTAATCTCCCTCAAAAAGTATCCGATTCTCGAACCGTCTGAAGCTGACGAACAAAGGGGTGATTCCGCACATGACCAGACCATAGCAGGGGTGCTCCGCTGAATGTCAAATACCCCTAAAAAATAGCAACTCAGGCAAACGGTGTCCGAAAGAGCCCGAACGAAAGCCAACTGGAAAAATTCTGATAGTCGAAGCCAAGCCAAGCTCCATCAAGACCCTCTATCCATCCTATCAGCCTACGAGGGTCGCATAATAGGCTAATCATCAGCTCTGAGAGATGTCAACTGGAAGGGGACATGACACAAGTAGGAGCTGATTAAAACTTCAAAGAGACAACCCTGGTCTGCCCATAATCAGGAGCTTTGATTTGGAGTCGCCAATGACGCTAATACTTGCTTTCAAAAGCAAATAACGATGATCAGACACTTGTGCTGCTTAAACCAACTGATAGATGCTCGGATTCGCCATTGATGTTTGCTGAATGCCTCCAAAGGCTGATATGTAAAAGTACAACATCAAAAATCCTTTCACTGCTTTGGACCTTGGTCCCACCGGGCATGCCAAAACTGTTATAGTTTGGAACTTCACCCCTGTGGGAGAGTTTTTCATGCTCTCCCACTTCCGGTTATAAGTATGGGAACAACCTCAGGATGTGGGTGTCCTATGGTGAGGTTGAGCCTCTAAGATTTTTAAAGAGACTAGTTCCTCTTGGTGGATCACTTAAAACTAATGCTGAAATGAAACTTCACGGGAAAAAGGGTTAGAAGGGAGATAAGGGCTCCTAAGAAGGCTAACCAGGCGATGCGCCAAATTTAAAATGGGAAACTCCCATAAGCTTGAACTCACACTAACTCTACAGAGGACAATACTGGATTACACAACCTCAAGATCAAGCTGGTTGCATAAATATTTCATGGAGGAGGTTCAAGGAAGTGATGAATGCAAATGGAGAGGAGTTCTAAGACTCACTAGAAGTTCACATAAATGGCGGAAAGAACACTCAACCAAACCTGCAAACAACATCAAAAAATTCTTAAACATGGTCAAAAAGGAGGACCATGGACGAGAAAGACTCTCCTTCATGCGATGCCATAGTATGCAACTCAACAGACACAAGTCCAACGCAAAAGACAAGCATAGAAAAATCCTTTATTGCATAAGAGGTGGTTCTTGCAAATGCTTGGTAGGGTCGAGCCTAACCAACTGAGCATATCTTTCGATATCTCTAAGAGCGTCGCATCTCCCAGGAAGATAAAAAAGTCTAATAAATGGGAATCCTTACAATGGCAAGTCGCATGATGTTTATAGATAACGAGGAGAGAGAGAGAGAGCTGCGTGGTAGAAAGGAGAGAGGGGAAGTCATTGAACTGGGACCGCTGCTGTCGTCATTGCCTTGACCATGAAACGTGCCACCCAAGATTGTCCCAATCTCCTCGAGCCATTCCTGCATTCAAGTCTCCCTTTGGCGTATTTGAGAAGGCATGGCGCAGGTAGCTAGATGTCTCCGCCAAGTCCGAGTGTTTTTATCTTTGCATTAAAGCTTGGCGTGTTCTTTATTGCAACTTGGACTATCCCAATCGGTCCTTGCATGTTCGTTGCTCCACCTGGATGCGTCCAATCTTTGTTTGACCACTTTGCATGCCAGAGTCGAAAGGAGAAGTCATTGTTGTCCGTTGATCAATTGAGCTTGTTAGATGCACTTGTGCCACTTGTCCTTGACTAATTGGCCCTTTGGATTCGCTTTGAGAGGACTTGTCTTTTTGAGAACCTGAAATACACTATCCAGACCAAATCGGGCTTTCCAGGCCCCACTACTTACTTCGAACTTATCATTACTTGCAACTTATAAAGTGAAATAAGTAGTGTGCCTTCACAAACCCAAAGTCTTCCTGCTTGACAAACCCAAAGTCTTCTGAGAGAAAGCTCGAAGCCTTTTCCTTCCAAGAACCCGAAGCTGTCTGTTGTCTGCTCCTGGAAGCCCGAAGTTGTTCTAAACTTGTGGCTTTTGCTTAAATGTCCATCTTCTCACACTTAGACAAAATTTTGGTATGTGGGCCAAAAATGGCCAACAGTAAGCGCTGTATTTTTGTAGTGGTTGATCGCTTGACCAAATATGCACACTTCTTTGCTATTGCAGCTGAATTTAAAGCGCCACAAGTGGCTGATTTGTTCTTCAAGGAAGTGTTTAGACTACATGGGCTACCTAAGAATATTGTTAGTGATAGGGACAACAAATTTCTCAGTTTGTTTTGGCAGGAGCTGTTTTGTTTGACAGAAACCGAGTTAACTCCCAGCACTAGTTACCACCCTCAAATAGATGAGCAAACGGAAATTGTAAACAAATAGATTGAGTGTTATTTGAGGAATTATGTGGCGGGGCAGTTATCGGCATGGATTAGATGGTTGTACATGGGTGAGTATTGCTACAACACCACACATCATATGTCTACTGGTATGACTCTTTTCAAAGCCTTGTATGGTTATGATGCTCTCTCATTTGTAGATTTAGTCTCTTCCGATAGAAGAGTGCCGGGGGCTAAGGATTTGGTAACAAGGAGTCAAGAAATAATGCAAACACTCAAGGAGAACCTACAACATGCACAAAATCAGCAAAAACTATATGCGGACCAGCATCATACAAAGAGATCTTTTGAGATTGGGGACATGGTTTTCTTGAGATTGCAGCCATATAGACAAACTTCTCTCAAGAAGAGTGGAGATGAGAAGCTCAAACCACACTTCTATGGGCCTTACAAGATCACACGCAAGATTGGAGGGGTTGCTTATGAGTTGGAGTTACCTAAACAAAGTAGGATTCATAATGTTTTTCATGTATCATGCCTCAAAAGGGCATTAAGGCAGCATATTACTCCTCCGATTAAGTTACCTCCAATGGATGATGAGGATAAGTTGATCTTAGTCCCAGAAGCCATAATTGATATAAGGGAGAAGAGGTTGAGAAACAGGTCTTTCACAGAATATCTGATATGTTGGAAAGATCTTCCAATAGAAGATGCTAATGGGAAGGAGCTAAAATTTTAGAGCATTCGAATTTACAATTGCTTGTGGGCAAGCAATTTCAGGAAGGGTGGACTGTCATGTCCCCTTTTTCACACTAGCCGTTTCTGAGGACCCATAACCTATTTTCATTTCCCATAGGCTATATGGGGGTTATAAAAGGGAAATAAATTAATAATAATTTAATTAAGTTGTCTAAAAGGTACTTTTAAGTCATAATGTTGAAAAAGGACACTTAATTAGTTATTATTAAATGGGGGCCAAAAGTAAATTAATAAAGTGACTTTATAAAAGTAACTTTATTAAGTGACTTAATTTAAGTGAAATATTTCAACCAATCAGAAATAAGATGCAATTAGGGTTGAGGATGAAAAAGTAAAATAATAAAAGATTGGAAAAGTGAATTTTTTGGGTATCGATTATCATTCAACAACTTTGACAACCAAAGAAAAGAAAGCTCTGGAGCTTCTACCTTCAATCCGACGATGAAAACCCTACGGATAACCGGATCAGAAGGACAAAAAACCTTCCGACCCATTGGGCAATTCCATCTAGGGATTGCAACGCAACAGACGGATTCGAAAAATTTCAAGTAACCCATCAGATTTCAGCTGGGCACCATTCCCAAGATGGGTGCTAGGATTTGAAAATAAAAAATTCATAAAAAGAAATAAACAATTAATAAATCCATACAATAGGTCATACATATCAAGAATTCAAGGGGGAAAAGTACAGTTCCATACAGATATGTACATCCGTACAACAACATATTTTATGTCAAAAGATTTCTGGAATCAACACAATGTTTCTAGAATCAACGACTACCTTTTTGCCTCGTTTTTTGTGCTATTAATTTGACGAGTATTTATTGCACTTCCAGATTTCATGTAATTTGTCCCTAGGATTTTATCATAAAATTCAATAAAAATCAGTTCTTGCATTTTCCATTTTTGGGTATTTTTCGTTTTAGTAGATTTGCTTGGCTAGGGTTTGTTTCCCATTTCCATATTTTGAAAAACACAAAAAAATCAGAATAGCAAAAAAAAAAAACTCAGATTCAAGGGTATTTCTGTAAGTGGATATTTCAGTGGAGATCACAATTAAAGATATGTTGAATTTGATAATTGTTCTTCATGCTTGAAGAAACTATTGGGATGCATGCCCAACAGGTGTTCATTGTTTTGGTGTTGTTCATTCTACAAAAGGTGTCTTTTGATGCCACCTTTGCTAAAAGAGATCTTGTTACTTGCCCCAGAGTGGGGTGATTTGCATTGAGGAGCTCTTGTGAGGTTTTGGTGAAGTTTTAAGGCTCTTTTCTTGCATATTATGTCTAATTAATGTTTGCACTATTTTTGCAAGTGGAGCAAACTATTTTGGGAGGCTTGATTGAGGGTTTAGAGGCCCCTTTAGGGTCTATTTATGTAAATTAATATTTTGAAATTAATTGTTAATATTCTGCAAATTGGTGTGGGGTTTTGGAGAAGGTTTGTGGAAGCTTTGAAGCCCTAAATTGACGAAAGATTAAAATTGAGGGTTTAGAGGCCCCTTTATGGTCTATTTTAGCTCAAGCCTTGCAATCCATGGAGGAGGAGGTAGCAAAATGGAAGAGTCCATTCATTCAAGGCAATCAGCCTTGTGTGCCCCCTCCTATTCTAAAGAAAGCCCCCTCTTGTGCACCAAATCCTTTCTATTAGATAGCACTTGCTCATTCTAGCTCATCTGATGTATCAATCAATCCTGCTCTTAACCCCGTGCGCCTAGCCTTCAAACATCAAAGGGAACTAGAGCAACCTCCCATGGAGATGAACCTTCTCAATTCCTTAGATTGTGAATCTTCCTTTGGAGGGAACATCATGAACCTGCACATCTCTCTTGAAGCAGCTCTTTCTGTACATCAACAGACCCTTCCTAATCTCCCTCAGCCTTCTCAGGTCTCTCAACATGATGTCAAGATTCCAAATTGGAAGAAGGAACATCATGAACCAGCTCACGACTGTAAGGAAGACAAAGTTGCTCCCTGTTCACAGGAGCAAATACCAATCCCAAGGTCATGAGTTGGAAGGAAACAATGGAATCATGGGGCAGGAAGGAAGAGGAGGAAAAAGGTTTTGCTCAAAACCTTGAAGAAGTTGAGGGTGCTCCTGCTCATGATGATGATTGTGACCTCTAGGAAAGGCTCTTTCAAGAAAACATAGCCAAGAGAATTGCAAAGTTGGAGTCCAGAGCGAGATTCCTCAACCAACATGTGATGGACATGTCTGAACACACCCCATCTACACACCTCCAAGAGAGTTATCAGGCCACCCCTGATATAGATGAAGTGCTGACCAAATGGAAAGAGGAGAATCATTCGATTCTAGCTCAAGGACTGCCTCCTCTTCCACATGGCTTTTTCACTTCACCCCTTCTCAAAGAGGAACCTGTTCTGCAGGAGGCGAGTGAAGAGCAGAAGATCCAATCTGCAGTTGTCCAAGAGGCTATCATGGATGTCAAAGAAGATGAAATCATCATGGAGGCTCCTTTTGAAGACATCATCAGCAATGGAGAAGACTCAAGTCACGCATACATGCGGATGTTCCAGCAATATGAGGAGGAACATAAGCATGGTGAGCTCTCTTCCCCCTTGTTTGATGAACTTCCTTGTTGCTTCGATGAGGAGGATGACTATGCCGAGGAGCCTGAGATGGAGGAGGATCAGATGGATGTCTTTGAACAACTAGAGACTCGGATCCTTGAGCGGGAAAAGGAGAGGCTTGCTCATCTTGAAGAAATCCTTGAAGAAGAGAGTTTTGAACAAAGAGGTGATGCTCTGTGGGATGAGCAATCAGTTTGTGATTTCATTTCAGACATCACAACAGTCACCCTTCTTCAAGAAAGCCTTGAGGGAGCAGAGGATGAGTTTGATAGGGTCTTCAATGAAGCAGAAGGGAACGGGTCAAACCATGATGCACTACAAAGGGACCATGCACAACATGCACAACAAAGGGCTTATGGCGATGAGCCAATAGCCATTGGTTTCTAGATAAAATGCACCAGCATGAAGAGCCAACATTCAACAAGCTTCCAAGAACAAAAAGAGTACATATATGTTGGAAGCATGTTCGATTCTAGTCCACTCAGATGCAGGCCAATCAAGGTGACAGGCAAGAGGAGCAGGTCACCAAATCTCCATTCCATTCAGCCACTTGTCTGGCACCATAAGTTTTCTTGCCAGGAAGGGGACTTAAGAAATTTTTCCTTTGATCTAGGAGGGAGACAAATATACCTAGTTAGCTGTATATAGAAGTTTGCTTTTAGTTTCTTTTCCTGTTTTCCCTAAGTGCAGTTTGCACAAGTAGTCTTTTTAGCCTTGTGTGTGTTTTCCTTTGTGTTTGGGGTAAGAGCTTCATGTTTGATTCTTGGATCTATCAAGGCAGTTGCTAACTCTTTCAAAGCTGCATCTGACTCCGTGCCCAATGGATTTTAAGGCAACTGATTTCTAAGCATAGCAGGCATGCTTCCCCTGGGGGTCGCCAATTTGTTGACCATTTTTGGTCCAACAGGCCAAAATCGGTCCCCTTCTTTCCCTGCTGTTCGGAGCCGGTTCATTTTTTGATTTTGCACAAGTCTGGCTTTTCTACGGACTCTGTAGGCTTTTCTACGGACTTTGCAAGAAGTTTCTACAGACTGCAAGAAATTTCTACGGATTCTGCAGGAAATTTCTACGGACTCTGCAGGAAATTTCTACGGACTCTGCAGGTGTTTCTACAAACTCTACAGGCAGAGATGAGTTCCTGACACTTAGGCGCAAAAAGAACCATTCAAGTGCCCTTGTGGAGGGCAGGGAACATTTTCGAAGGGCACTTTTTGAAGGCAGTCGAGAGAAAAGATAAGGACATAATTCCTTCGGACTTTTTGTCCGAAGGAGAAGGAATTATGTCCTTATCTTTTCTCTCGACTGCCTTCAAAAAGTGCCCTTCGAAAATGTTCACTGCAATTCCTTCGGACAAAAAGTCTGAAGGAATTATGTCCTTATCTTTTCTCTCGACTGCCTTCAAAAAGTGCCCTTTGAAAATGTTCCCTGCCCTCCACAAGGGCAATTCCTTCGGACAAAAAGTCCAAAGAAATTCCGAAGGTCAAGCAAAGTGGTCAAAAATAATTCTTGCAGACTTTTTGTCTGCGGGAAAAGTGGCCGGGAGAAATTCCGCGGGAAAAGTGGCCATGGGAAAAAACCCGAGGAAAAGCTCTGAAGAAAAGAAGCGGGCGAGACAATTCTTGAGGACATTTTGTCCACAGGAAAATAGCCGAAGAGAAAAGGCCGCCGAAGGACCCCAAAGGCAGGGGCCCTTGCGGGGGACTCTCGGCCAAAATGAAGGACACTTCTCCAAAGCCGAAGGGTCACCTTCCCTTCGGCAGGGAAGCAACAAGAAGCCGAAGGAAAGGAAAAGGCCGAAGAAATTCCAAGGGGTGACGGGCCCGAAGACGTCAAAATCAAGCACGGCGAACTAGCCATTGGAAGTTCAAATGCAATGACGGGTGCGCATATGTCAAATTTAAGGCTCGTGAAATAGCCGTTGATTTTGAAAAGCTTAAAGAAGAGCCCAAGGAACTCAGCGACCCACCAAGAAGATAGCCCCGAGGGCCGAAGGAGCCAGAAAGAGACAAAACCAGGAAGAGACAAAGTGCAGAAGCGGACAAACAGTCTAGGTGGCAAAGAAGAGGTGTCAACTCAGGGATTTATTCCTGCAGTTGGAACAGTGCTTGCCAAGTGGTCATCAAACGGCGCAAACAGTAAGCGGCGCAGCCTATTTTCTCCATTTTGCATTTATAAGCAGACAAACCACGTGAATATCTGGAAAGAGCAGTCTTGTTTGCAGAAAAAGAGGCGTGGCCCGTGCTTCCACATTAATGTTTGAATGCCAAAGTCAAGACCGGCGATTACACAACATGGTTCTAGCAGGCCTCTTCTAGAAGAATGACATCAGCAACAGTGACTTCCTCTTCCCAATGCTCACAAACGCACAGGCCAGCTTGTCAAGGGTGCCAAAAAGTCTTTTTTCCAGAAAGCGCCTTTACTTCTTCTCCTCTTTATATATATTGTAAACTTCTCATTTTGAGGGAGATCTCTCAGCCTATAAGGCAAAGCTCTGTCCAAAAATCTCTAGGTTTGTAAGGCAGAACTCTGCCGGATTTTACCTTGAATCAAGACTTAGCAATTTTTACCTCCATTTGAACTTGCACTCACGCATATGTCTATGTTTTCTTTTTGCGTTAAGTCATTTTCTTTTATGCTTTTCACAGAATGATTCCAGCATGTCTGGTGCATTGTGAAGTTTCTTTTTCTGCAGGTCTGCTAGAAGTGTCTACAGCAGAAATATAGGCGCATGTGAATAGGCTGCCAAAGTGTGTCTCAGAACACTTTTGATAGTTCTTCCTCCTTGTATCTCTACGGACCCCTGACTCACTGATACAGAAGAGTTTCCCACATCAGATGAAGTGTATGGGAGCTTCTTCTTGGTGAAAAGTGTATGTTCGGGCTAGGTGTATCAACTTTTTTGGTGTATCACCTTTTTATTTTTAGGTTTAGGTTCTGTTTTCAGCATCCTTCTCCCTTTTCATCCCCCCCTTTTCATTTATTTGTTAGCAGTAGGAAGTCCAGGACCTAAAAGATACATCAGAGGGAGCTAGCCTTTATCTAGAGACTCTCCCCCCAGCTTCACCGGTCCCACAGGCGAGAGGGGAGTTTCCATTGTTGCGTGTGGAAGGCAGGAGCTCGGCCTCCTGTCCAAGGTGCAATCCACTACGTCAACACCTCCCAAAGGGAAAGTACCCTTCGGGAATTTTGAAATGGTCCTTCTGAAGGGTAACATACCCTTCGGGAAACTTGCAACTCTCCACTTGGAGAAGAAAAAGCCCTTCAGATTTTTTGAAGTGTACCTTCGAGTTCTTGAAAGACCCTTCAGAAAAGTTGAAGAGGACCTTTGGAAAAGTTGACTAGTCTCTTTTGCCCTAAAAAGGCCCTTCGGCATTTTGAAAATGCCCTTTGGATTTTTTTGAAAGACTCGTCCCTTGAAGAACCCGAGAAGCATTATTTTTCAAGACCAAATCGGATTTGTCAAGACCCTTTACTTATTTCGGGCTTCTAACTGCTCACAACTTATGAAGTAATCAAGTAGTGCTCCTTGGACAACCCAAAATACACTGCCCATGAGTAATTTGGGTTCGTAAACCCGAATTACTTCTACTTATAAAACATTTAGAAGTTAAGCACTGCTGGAAACCCGATTTGCACTATGCCCTCAGAAACCCAAAGCCGTCACTGCTGGAAAACTTGAAGTCCTCCCAAAGACTTGCCATTTTCTTGCTTGAAAGCTCCCTTTTTCATACTTAGGCAATATTTTGATATGTGGACCAAAAAATGGCCAACATGCCCATTTCAGAAAATCCGAAGTGCACTTCTCAAGAAGTCCGAAGGGCAAGTGGACCATTCAAGAAAGCAAAAGGGCACTTCTCAAGAAGTCTGAAGGGCAAGTGGACTATTCAGAAAAGCCAACGGGTAGTCCACAGAAAGTTCGAAGGGAAAGTGGACCGCTTCAAAAAGTCCGAAGGGTATGAGAACCATTCAAGACTTCCGAAGGGACTGTTACAAAAAAGCTGAAGGGTACATTTGCAAAGCCCCAAAGGGTATGTGTCCTGAACAAACGTCCCGAAAGGGGACCCGGACAAAACGTCCACAGAAATTGTCCCGAAGGGGACCCAGACAAAAAGTCCGTAGAAATTGTCCCGAAGGGGACATGTTAAAGTTCGAGCAAGTCTGAAGAGATCGACGAAGGAAAAGCATCTCAAAGACGCCGAAAGAAACGAGATGAAGTCAACATGTTGAAGGTTAATGATCTAGTCAACATAAACAGCAAGCATCTTTGATGATCCAACAACACATGCAAGTCAAGACTAAGAAGATCGAACGAAGCGAGTGGATCCAAAGCCTTAAAAGTGCTCGAAGGTTAATGCACAGTGGCGAAGTTAAAGACTGAACAAGTTCGGTAAGATCTATCAGAGCGAAAGCTCTCATGAATGCCGTGACAAGCGAGATATAGTCAAATCTGCCGAAGATTAACGTCTGACTAAAGTTATGGATTGAGCATATTCGAATAAATCGAAAGGAGCGAAAGCGAACCAATCATATAGAAAATATCAAGATGTGGAAAAGAGCTTGATCATTAATGCAAGAGAGATCGACAGTTTTGTTTTAAAATGAAAATATCTGACGGTTCAAGACAGATAGTGATTGGTGCCAAAGACAAGATGAATAATCCTAAATGAAAGACATGACCAAACAGATGGTGAACTCAAGTCTACATAGAGCTCAAGATCAATCCTCGATTAAAGAAGCGGCGCAATTATGACCAGAATCTAGCAGTTGCCAAAAATAGAAAAGAGATTTGACCATTGCAATGTGATGCATGAACCGAGACACGGGAAAGAGCATAAGTCAAAATTGCTTTCATTGAGAACTAGTTAATTGCAACTGAAGCGTGAATGCAATTGGAGATAGAAAACCCTAACCTTCATTGTCTATACATATACGACATCTTGAACATTGAAATGGGCTTTTTTTTTCGCTGCTGCTACTGCCATCGCAATTCTGAGAGTGAGTCAAAGGCTGTCAATTAGAGACATAAGAAGATGGTGTAAAACGCTATCGATCAGAGACATACACAGACAAAGAAAAAGGCAGAAGAAAAAGGGGGAATGAACCGTGTCTGAACAAAACATATCCAAACATGTGCAGATAAAGAAAATAGGTTGCCGCTGCTGTTGTTGAAATTGAAAAGTGCCATCAAAGAAAATTCGAAGGGTGTCAACTCAGGATGTATGCAGACACAGAAAGAAAGAAAGATCACATAGAGAATGAGCAGAGTGAGCAGTTACAGACTAGACTTGTAACAAAAAAACTGAACTGGATTCATTTGTGAATCTATCTTGTATGCTAGAGTTGTAGCTCCATAGTTCTGATTGGTTGGTGCCATCAGACAATCTGAGTTGGTGCTCAATTAGGGGATTGAAGTCTCCTTAGGGTTGATGCCCTTAAATCTTGTAACTAGTAAGGTTAAATTGAGTTGGTGCTCAGTTAAGGATTGGTGTCTCTTAAGGATAGGTGTCCTTGAATGTAACCATTATGGTTTTGCCAGTGAGATTATGCAACTGTGAGGCTGGATTAGAACAGTAGATTCTAGCATCTATTCTCACCGTGGTTTTTCCCTTTGGGTTTTTCAAGTATAAATCTGGTGTATTGTGATTTTGTGTATATGTGTGCTCTCTACATTTGTTCTTTGATACACATATGTTTTGTATCCTCACAAAAAAGTTAAAGAACTAGTTTTTAGCTGATCTACTAATTCATTCACCCTCTCAGTAGATAGTTGTGTTTAACAATTGGTATAAGAGCCAAGAGTTCCTTAGGAAGAAGCTTAATCAGCTCAGGTAGATCTTGGTTAGTGAACACAATGGCTAGTCATGAAGGATCCTCCTCAAACAAAGCACCTCTCTTTCATGGATCTAACTATGCTTTCTGGAGCATACGAATGGAAACATATATGTCCTCATTAAGATTTGATGTATGGATGTCTGTAGTAAATAGATATACAGCTCCTGCTATAACTCCTGATCAGACTGCCAAGAAGGCATATGAAAACAATGCCAAGGCAAATAATGTTATTCTTTGTGGACTGTCAAACTTAGAGTTTGTCAGAGTTATGCATTGTCAAAATGCAAAAGACATCTGGAACAAGTTAAAGAGCATCTATGAAGGAGATGACAAGGTGAAGCAAGCCAAGATGTAGATATACAAAGGACAGTTCAAGAGCCTCTAGATGAGTGAGGAAGAGAAGATTGCAGACTACCTCCTTAGGGTAGATGAGATTGTGAATGCTATCAGAGGACTTGGAGAAACAATAGATGAGTCAACTATTGTCAAGAAGGTTTTGAGATCTCTACCATCAAGATACGACTCCAAAATCTCTACAATAGAAGCAAGAGATTTGGACAAACTCACAATAGATGAGCTACATAGAACCTTCACTGCCTATGAGTTGAGAATGGGTGATGCAGACTCTTCTAAAAGAGAAGCTGCATTCAGAGTTTCCAAATAGACAAAGAAGAAGCATCTACATCGGGATCCGAGAACGCAAATGAGGAAGTTGCCAACTTTGTCAGAAGATTGAAAAGAGGATCTGGAAAATACAAAGGTAAGTTACCCTTAAAATGTTTTAACTTTGGTAAAATAGGACATTTCGCTGCCAAATGTCACTATAAGAAAAAGGGTGATTCCGAGCAAGAATAAGACGGTACAAGATTGAAACCTCACCATTCCCAAAGAAGGAATTTCTCCAAAAACAAGAAAGGTCTGTACACAAAGGAAGACAGTGACTCAATGGAATACTATGAGAGTTTTGATGATGACTATGATTGTGCCTTTGTAGCAAAGGGAAATGAATCTTTGTTCATGGCAATAGAATCAACCTCAAAGGATTTGAATCAAGATGATGATGAAGACTAGGATGAAGAGGAAGGAGAAGCAGATCTGGAAGAACTATCTGTGCCCTAAATGAGATTGATAGTCTCAGGAAGGAAAACTCAAAACAAAAGAAGATTGGACAAAAAGAAATTGAAAATCTGTCCAAGAGTCTTGAAGAGTCTGATCAGATGGTGGTAAGCTTAAAGACTCAAATTGAAGAGCTCAAAAGAACAGATGTAGTCAAGATTGAACTACACCTCAAGTCTATTGATTGTATGAAGCTAGAGGCGGAAATAGTTGCCCTGAGAAAGGAGCGCTTGAGAAGGCTAAATAGCAAATTGACAGAGGTCTGAAACTGAAAGGAAGTTCAGAGATTATTGATGCGTTGATCAACTCACAAAAGCCCTCAAAAGAAAGATCTGGTCTTGGCTATGAGAAAGGAAAGAATCTCATGACAAATGCGTCTGCTAAGTTGTATGACAACTTTAAAGCAGGAGGATCAGGATCCAAGGAGACAACTTGCAATGGAGCAGAGTCGAATACAAGCAATGCTGATAAGAAGGCTAGAGGAGAGAAGAACCCTGATGCAAAGAACCAAGAATCTGTCTATGCAATTCCGAAGAAGATGCAGAAGACAAATGTAACTAATGCACCCTGTTACACAAAGAGAAGAAGATCAACAAGACAACTTAATGCTATGACCAAGTATTCTTCATCTTTTTACGGTTATTGCTATCGCTGTAATCAGTTTGGTCATAAGGCTAGTAAATGTAGAATTGAACCTACAAGGAGAAATAACTTTATAAGCAAAAATTCAGTTGCATCCTTGTTAGATACAAATGTAGTGTGTTATTGGTGCAGTAATTTTGGTCATACAACTAAACATTGTAGAGCAAGCTTTGTGAGATCAAAAGTGCATAAAGGTATGCCTTCGAATGTGAACAAAGGTTCACAAGCCTCTAAGAAGGAGAAAAGGAGACCCAACAAGACACACAAGGAGACCAAGAATGTGAGAAAGGGTGAGTGCTTCAACTGCCATGATGAGGGACACATGGCCAGGTTTTGCAAGCAAAGGTCTACAAGTCAGAACAAGCTTATCCAAGCTCCTAGAGCTAAAAAGGGAAGGCAGATCAATTCATGGAGACCAAAGGTGGTGAGCATGAAGCATGATGAGTCTGCGAATCACATCAATCTAGTTGATGTGGTGGAGAGTGCAACAGAGGCTGGAAAGGGTCAAGAGATCTCAACATCAGCCATTGTTGAGAAGGAGAAGACAAAGCTCAAGGAGAAGCCCAAAAAATTCACTAAAGATAGGTCAAGGGTATGCATAGATTCAAGTGAACACCCAGCTGTAGTAGAGCAAGTAACGAGCATAAAGTGTCAATCTTTTGGGCCTAGTGATGAGATTTCTAGCTGCAAGGAAGATTCATCAGATGAACAGGTGTATCATGGATCCATATTGTCTCCATGCATGCCAATACTAGAAGGAAAGGAGAACAGTTTGATGGATGAACATGTCACTTCTCTCAAGCCTAAGAACGAGAAGAAACAAAACAAGAAGCATGAGGAGAAGGAATGTGAGAAGTTATGTGTAACTCCTGGTTTCACACTGTTCTAAAACATTGTGAAATAAGGTGTCTCTATCTATGCTTCTTAAGAGACCCGTTTAAGTAAAGAAGCAAGTGATGCTCTTTAGAACATGCTGAAGGCAAGAATGAGTGCTCCTAGGTGATGTTGCTGTGCCAAGATGAGTCAAGTCTATGAATATGGTGTCTGATGAGATAGAATATGCTAACAATGTGTTCACGGACTCTAGTTCCAAAGTCAGGTAATGGAGACTTCCAAGTGGGAATCAAGTATAGTTGCTCTGAGATCATAATATCAACCGATATAGAGATATGAAGATTGTTGATTGGTCTTTTCAGACCAATGCTATATTGATGTGTAAATGATTCTATGTTGAGTAGTCTTGTATTGATTATTAGTAGGTCAGTAGAGCAAGCAAGAGCTAGATTGTTCAGTCTGTCAGGATCAAGAAGGCTCAGGATAAAGGAGCTTTTTGTATGACCCATGGTGGCAGATTTGAAAATACTCAAGTGGATGCTGGTTGAGACTGGTTTGTGCTACATAACAAAGAAAATATTGAAAACTGAAGATGACAAGCTGCATATACCATGGAGTTAGGGGGAGCTAACTCAGATAATCTAAATGGTTTGAGGAGCCATGCATGATGTGAAAAGGAGCATATGTGGAAAGCTTCAATCATAATTGAAAGAAAAGATGTCTACTACAGATGTTGACTCAAGAAGGTAGAGAATGACTTGATCAGACCAAGTTTGGTGCCTAGACAGTATACTAAATCCTCATGAGTAAACAAAGTGAAAGCTTTGTAATTGGTTAGGTCCTAGGATCAGAGGACTATGTATGGAGATCTGTAAATGCTCAAGTGATGCATTGAGACAAAATCTAGGAGTAATAGGTACTACATCACATCACTAGATACTAGTGATAACTATCATGAATCCAGGGGGAGTATTGAAGGAATTTTATTAACTCTTGGATTAAGAGAAAAGGTAGTCTGGTGAGATAGCTGCAGTCCCTTTGCTATGTGATAACAAAGGAGGAGACACAGATTTGTTGGCTCTAGATTACTATGTCTATCTATAGAGAGATATGCCAATTATTGATTGGTCTTTCAGACCAATGCTATATACATGATTTGTTGAGGAATAATGGAGCCAGAGGAATCAGAGTTGAATATGTTCGAGTAAGAGTTAGGCAAATGTGCCATTGCCCAAGGGGGAGTTTCTCTCAAAGTGCTCTAACCAGCCAGGCCAAGGATCAGAACAGCCAAGCTAATAGTAAAGGAGCAGTCCGTTTCCATGTTATGGCAAGGACTCTTTGTCATTAATGTCAAAGGGGGAGAAAACAAAATGATGCAGGAATGAAAAAGGGTAGTTATTCTGAGGATGTTTTGCCATCAATGACAAAGGGGGAAATTGTTGGCAATTTGAGTCATTGATGTCTGTAATATTGTCATTGATGTCAAAGGATGAATGTGCTATCATGCATTAATGTCAAAGGATGAGTTGGACAGACTTGTGGAGTAAATCGGGTTTGTGAAGAGCTTCTACTTATAAAATAAGTAAAGCAGTCTTGAGAACCCGAATAGGTCTTGTAGTGCAAATCGGGATTCCAAAACAACTTTACTTCTCTCAACTTTATAAGTTAAGTTGTCCCAAGAACCCGAATGGGTCTAGCAATATGGCTCAAGAGGCTGAAGGGACAATGCCTTGGAATCAGTCTTTTGGGCAATCCATTATCCCAACTAATGGTTCTAACCAGGCATTCAATGACCAATGGCAACAAGTTGTTGCTTATGGATACAATCAAGCTCTTATGGCTCAAAACATGGAGATCCCCACGATGAAAAACCCAGAGCAATCTCCACAAGAACAAGGATAGGATCAGGTACCAAACCAGCCGGATGCTACAATGGTCATCAGTGAGCAAGAAGAGTGCTATGCATCCAATCAATAGGCCAGCTCCAGTCAAGCTCATGTCCCAGTGGCAGCAAATACAAGATTTAAAAGAAGGAATATGGGTGACAACCAAGGAGCATTCAAGGAACCACCTGCCACCACTCCTTCATTGTCTAAGCCTAACGAGCTTACTGTCACTCCAAAGGTCTCGACACCTCCACAAAGCTCACAGATTCAACAAACAGCAACACTAGCTCCCAAAGCACAAGCAAAGGTTAGTAATACACCAATCAACATTGTTGAACAAATGAAGAAATCCAATGTGAGTGTGCCGATGTGGGACATGCTTTCCATGCTCGGTCAAGTGGACATCCTTCAAGAAGTTTATCCAAAATAGGTGTTACAACAACTGCAGGTAAACAACCAAACAAAGAAACCTAGGTCCTCACCAATGCAACCCAAGGTCCTTTGGGAGAAGGATCAAGTAAGGTGGTCAAACCTCCTCCATTCTGCATTTCATTAATCATTGATGATTCATTGGTACATAATTGCTTGGTAGATAGTGGAGCTAGCACTTCGGTAATGTCGAATTCTATAGCTGATCAACTGAACTTCAAATATGAGCCACATACCAAGGGAGTTCTGCAGCTTGATGGTTCTTCCACAAAGCCATCTGGTATCACCAAGGATTTGAATATGACCCTACATGCTTGTCCTAGTGTCTTAGTGGCTCAAGATGTGTTGATCCTTGATGTAACTCCTCGCTTTGCGTTATGCCTATCTAGAGAATTCACAACAAAAATTGGGGGTTATCTAGCAGCAGATTGGTCCTACATGGCATTCAGAACAAGGTATGGGATTAAGGTATCAATCAAGGCTGAGCCCATGGCACAATTTCACATTGAACCCCATCAACCAGATAGCATAAACATCAATTGTACTATCCTTGATAAGGATGAATTTACAATTGGTCATGAACAAAATGCTTATCTTGAAGAGATTTCAGACTTGTTTTGGATGAGCTATGGGGGGATTATCAATTTATCAACACTGTGGAAGGTGTTGAAGAAAGAGATATGGGTGTCTATTTGCTACATGAAAAAAATCAACTCATGCCTTCCCTTATTGGACCTAAAGAAGACCTCAATGGTATGTGGAAGTTGTTCTTTGATGGTTCAAGGAGCAAAAATGGAGTAGGTGCAAGGGCAATGTTGGTTTCCCCTTCAGGGAATAAGCAATTCTCTTCCCATAGGTTCCATTTTAATGCAACAGAATATGAAGGCTTGATTTGTGGTCTCCAATGGGCCAATAAAAGAGGAATCAAATTGTTGCAAGCATATGGAGACAGTGAGCTTATAGTGAACCAAGTCAGAGGATTGAACATTAAAAAGAATCCTTTGATGAGGTCTTACAAAAATAAAGTGTGGGACCTAATTGAAGATTTTGAAGCCTTCAACATCCAAGCTGTACCAAGGAACCAAAATCAACATGTTGACAGGTTGACAGTTGTGGGAGCCTAGTTTGATATTCCAAGTAAACTAAAAGAGGCCAAAGTTCGGCCACATGTCAAGGTGGTGGTGAGGCCATCAGTGCCAGATAATGAAGTCCATTGGCAAGTTTTTGAAAATGACAAACAAATTGCTTGCTTCTTGCAGCAAGAAGCAAAGTTTTTCTCAATGAACCAAGGTAAATTTCAACATCAGTGTGAGGATCAAATTGTTCAACTAAGGTCTAGCAAACTTTGACGCAGTGGATTGCACCCTTTAAAGAAAACTCAGCTTCTTTCTTCCATGTGGCACAATGGAAACACTCCCCTTGCTGTGGGTAGCAAAACTGAGGAGTGAGTCTCTAGATCAGGACCTAGCTCCCTTTGATACACCTTAAAGTCCTGAATTCATACTACTAACAATAAGGGGGCGGGGGGGGGGCGAAGGGGGGTGAAAAGAGAGAGGGATGCTATTAAAACAGAAACTAACTAAGATGGTGATGCACCAAGATTGATTGATCTACTCATTTTTTATTTACGCTTTGTACCAAAAGGAGCGAATAGACACTTCATTTGAATAAGAGACTAGATTGCATCAGTGCTTCAACAAGGGGTTTGATGGAGGTATAATGAAGAACCTACCATAGGTGCTCTAGAGGCACACTGTCGGATGGTTGCTCATCTGCACCTATACTTCAACCTGGACGCTTCTTGTTAACCTGCAGAAGAAGATATTGGATACACTAGATACACTGGCATCGACCTATGAAAGCATTAAAATAAATGACTAAACATAAGACAATACACAGACATATGCAAAAGTGTAAAGAATCAGATGGAGGTAAAATGTTTCTTTTGATTAAAGGCAAATTTTGTCAGGGCTTTGCCATACAAAAGTGAGATATCTTTCAAAGTCGAGAGGTTACAATATATATAGAAAATGGAGAAAGACCCCTGACTAGTCAAGAACAAGAGGCCAATATTGCTGTCGCTGCTCATGAAATGTGCCTATGAAATCCATGTTGTAGGTGTCTCCTATATTGACTTTGTTGCCTGGGCGTAATAAACACTCATGCAAAAATATGGGTCGCTTCTCTCCACAACCAACAAAGCCATCTCTCCATGAAAGTTCGCGCAGCTATCTGTCTATTAATGCCAAACAAAAAAAACGGGCTGCTCTCTTGAATGCTCGCTGTTGACGTTGTGGATTGCACCCTTGACAGAAGGCTGAGCTTCTATCTTCCACGCGGCACAATGAAAACTCCTCTCTTGCCTGTGGGTCTGGCAAAACTGCGGGGAGTCTCTAGATAAGGGCTAGCTCCCTTTGATGCATCTCTGATTTATTCCAGTACATTTGCTAATATATATATATATATATATATATATATATATAATGAGGGGGGGTTGAAAAGAGAGAAAGATACTAAAACAGAACCTAAACTAAGAGGGTGATGCACCAAAAAAGTTCGATCTACTTAGCTTGAGCATACACTTTCCACCAAGAACAAGCTGATGTACACTTCATTTGATATGAGAAATTCTCCTACATCAGTGAGTTAGGGGTCCTCTAGAGATACAGGGAGGAAGAACTACCAGAGGTGTTCTAAGACACACTATGGCAGCCTGTTCACATGCGCCTATACTCTGCTGTAGACACTTCTGGCTAACCTGCAAAAGAAGAACTCACAATACACTAGACATGTTGGAATCATTCTGTGAAAGCATAAGGGAAAATGACTTAACACAAAACAAATCCATAGACATGCAAAAGTGCAAGCTCAAATGGAGGCAAAAATGCTTCTTTTTTATTCAAGGTAAATTTCGGCAGGGCTCCGCCTTACAAGCTGAGAGATATCTTTCTCAAATGAGAAGTTACAATATATATAGAGAGAGAGGAAGTAAAGGCACCCCTTTGGAAAAGACTTTGGCACCTGTAGACGCTATGGATTGCACCCTTGACAGGAGACTGAGCTTTTGTCTTCCACGCATCATAATGGAAACTCCCCTCTTGCCTGTGGGTCTGGCAAAACTGGGGGGAGAGTCTCTAGATAAATGTATCTCTGTGGTCCTGGATTTCCTACTGCTAACAATGGGGGGGGGTGAAAAGGGAGAAGGATGCTGAAAACAGAACCTAAACTAAACGGTGATACACCAAAAAGTTTGATCTACTTAGCTTGAACCTACACTTTCCACCAAGAACAAGCTGACATACACTTCATTTGATACGAGAAATTCTTCTGCATCAGTGAGCTAAGGGTCCATGGAGATACAGGTAGGAAGAACTACCAGAGGCATTTTAAGACACACTTTGGCAGCCTATTCACATGTGCCTATACTCCTCTAGGGACACTTTTGGCTAACCTGCAAAAGAAGAGCTCACGATACACTGGACATGCTGGAATCATTCTATGAAAGCATAAAGGAAAATGACTTAACACAGGACAAAGCCATAGACATATACGAAAGTGCAAACTCAAAATGGAGGTAAAAATGCTGTCTTGATTCAAGGTAAAATCCGGCAGAGCTCTGCCTTACAAGCTAAGAGATATCTTCTCAAAATGAGAGATTACCATATATATCGAGAAAAGAAAGCCAAAAGGCACCCCTTTGGAAAATAAAATGACCCATGCTGCGTTGAAAACCTTGGGAAGAGGAAGTCGTTGTTGCTGATATCATCCTTCTAGAAGAGGCCTGCTAGAACCATCCTGTGTCATCGCCGGTCTTGACTTTGGCGCTTAGAACATATTAAACACTACTGCAGAAGCGTGAGTCGCCCGATTGTTTTAATGACAAGGCCGGCCCTTTTGTCTGCAAACAAGACTGCTTCTTAAAGAGATTCGCGCAGTTTGTTTGCTCATCAATGCAAAGTAGAGAAAACAGGTCGCGCCGTTCACTGTTTGCGTTCCTTGATGACCACTTGGGAGACACTGTTTCAACTGTAGGAATAACTCGCCTCCCCTTTGCCACCTGGGCTGTTTTGTCCATATTCATGATTTTGTCCCTTCCCGGCTTTGTCTTTTCCTAAAATTTGAGCTCGGGGCTATCTTATCGTCCTTTGTTGGCTCCTTGGGCTTTTTCATCAGTACGCTGTTGAGTTCATTCTTAACTTTTGTCTTTTCCCAGCTTTGTCTTTTGTTGGTTTTGTCTCTTCCTCTCTTAGCTCTTTGGGCTCCCTTCTGGTTGGCGCTCAAGTATTTAAAGATCAACGGCTATTTCATTGCCGTAAAATTGACGTTCCCGCGCCCGTCACCATTTGAAAGCCAACGGCTAGTTTATTTCCCTGAATTTGACGGCTTCGAGGACGGCACCTAACGTCCGAATTCCAATGGCTAGTTCATGGTGCCCAACTTTGATGTCCGCTAGCCCGTCACCCCTTTGAATTCCTTCAGCTTTCTGTTCCTTCAGCCTTCTGTCCCTTCGACCTTTTCCTTTGGTCGGGCTTTTGTATTTGGAACCTCCCGAAGGGAAAGGTGTCCCTTCGGGCCTTGAGAAAGGTCCTTTTGGCAGCCGAGAGTCCCCCACAAGGGCACTTGCCCTTCAAGGTCCTTCGGGCTCCTTGGTCCTCAAATCCTTCGAACATTTTGTCCGAAGGATATCTTCCTTCGAATTCCTTGCTTATTCCCTCGGGCTTTTTAAGTCCGAAGGAATTCCTTTGGACTTTTTGTCAAAAAAAATTCGTCTTGTCTTTTGCCGCGGGATTTTCCTCTGAAAAGATTTCTTCGGACAAAATGTCCGAAGGAATTCCTTCGGACATTTTGTCCGAAGAAATTCTGCCTTTGCTTTTCCTTCTATCTTTGCCTTGTGGAAATTTCGTTCGGACAGAAAGTCCGAAGGAATTCTTTGCCTTGGTCTTTCTTCCCTTTAAGTGCTTTCCTGCCCTCCACAAGGGTACTTTAAGCCCAAAGCTACCCTTCGGACTTTTGCAATGGTCCATTTTGCTCATCACCTGCCCTCCGCAAGGGCACTTTGGTCTCCAAACTTGCTTTTCGAAAAAGTTACAATGGTCCTTTTGTCGCCTAAGTGCCCTCCACAACCTGTTGGAATGGCCCAGTTTGTGCCTGACTGCCCTCCGCAAGGGCACTTGTCCTTCGGGCTTTTGGAACACTCCTTTGAACCATTTCTTGAACCATCCCTTTGAACCAAACATTGAACCAACTCGTTGAACCAAACCGACTAAACCAATCACTTGAACTAACTGATTGAACCAAAACATTGAACCAACTGAGTGAACCAACCGATTAAACCAACTGAGTGAACCAAACGATTGAACTGAGTGAACCAAACAATTGAACCAACCGATTGAATGGTTCAATGGTTCAATGGTCCGAAGAAGCTTTGTAAGAAACCTTGCATTCTTTGAACTGGTTCATCATCTGCCGAAAAACTTGTGCAACCAAATTTGAACTGGTTTAGAACAGCAGGGAAAGGAGACCGATTTTGGCCTACAGGACCAAACAACAACGCCTTTTTACAAGTTGGCCCATGTGCGTTGAGAGCGTTGGGAAGAGGAAGCCGCTGAAAAAGGATGTTGTGTCGGCTGAGTGTTTTGACCTTGGCATTCAAACATTAATGTGAAAGCATGGGCCGCGCCTCTTTTTCTGCAAACAAGACCGCTCCTTCAAGACATTCACGCGGTTTGTCTGCTTATCAATGCAAAGTGGAGAAAAACAGGTTGCGCCGTTCACTGTTTGCGCTCCTTGATGACCACTTGGCGGAGACTATTCCAACTGCAGGAATAACTCGCCTCCCCTTTGCCACCTAGGTTGTTTTGTCCATATTCATTTTGTCTCTTCCTGGCTTTGTCTTTTCCTGGAATTTGAGCTCTCGGGGCTATCTTATCGTCCTTTGCTGGCTCCTTGGGCTCTTTCATCAGCAGGTCATTGAGTTCATTCTTAACTTTTGTCTTTTCTCAGCTTTGTCTCTTCCTGGTTTTGTCTTTTCCTCTCTTGATTCTTTCCGGCAATTTGAGCCCTTGGGGCTATCTTCTATCAATCTTTGGCTCTTTGGGCTCCCTTCTCGGCGGTCTCTTCCCTTTGGCCTTAAGGCCTTTGAATTCCTTCGGGTTGGCGCTCAAGCATTTAAAGGTCAACGGCTATCTTATTGCCCTGAAGTTGATGTCTTCGGGGACATCATTTGACATCCAGATTCCAACGGCTAGTTCATGATGTCTAATTTTGACATCTGCGGGACCGTCACCCCTTTGAATTCCTTCGGCTTTCTTTTCTTCGGCGTTTCTCCCAAAGGATATCTCTCTCTTCTTTTCTTCTGTCCAGGCCTTTGTCTTTTATCTCTCCCGAAGGGAAGGTGTCCCTTCGGGGCTTGGAGAAAGGTCCCTTCATTTTTGACGAGAGTCCCCTGCAAGGGTACTTGCCCTTCGGGGTCCTTCGGGTGGCCTTGTTCTTCAAATCCTTCGGACAAAATGTCTGAAGGAAATCTTTCCTTTATGTCTTTCCCGCTTGCTACTTTTTGTCGGGCTTTTCCACCGGGTGAATTCCTTCGGACAAAATGTCCGAAAGAATTTGCTCTGTTCACTTTGCTGCGGGAATTTTCCGAAAGCATTCCTCGTTTGTTTCCTTGCTTGTTTCTTTCGGTCGGCTCTTTTCTTCAGGGAAATTCCTTCGGGGAAAAAGTCCGAAGAAATTCTTTCGGACCTTTTGTCCGAAAGATCTGCCTTGTGGATTCTTCCGCGGAATTTCCCTTCCGAAAGACAGTGTTTGCCTTGTGAATTTCTTCGGACAAAATGTCCAAAGGAATTCCTTCGGGCATTTTGGCCGAAGAAAATCAACTTTTGTCTTTGGCTATCTTCCTTTTGCCTTGTTCACTTCATGGATTTTCTTTGGACATTTTGTCCGAAGAAATCCTTTGCTATTTCCTTACGAATTTCCTTCGGACAGAAAGTCCGAAGGAATTCTTTGCCCTGGTCTTTCATCTCATGTCATGTCCCCTTCCAGTTGACATCTCTCAGAGTTGATGATTAGCCTATTATGTGACCCTCATAGGCTGATAGGATGGATAGAGGGTCTTGATGGAGCTTGGCTTGGCTTCGACTATCAGAATTTTTCCAGTTGGCTTTCGTTCGGGCTCTTTCGAACACCGTTTACCTGAGTTGCTATTTTTTAGGGATATGTGGCACTCAGCGGAGCACCCCTGCTATGGTCTGGTCATGTGCGGAATCACTCCCTTGTTCGCCAGTTTCAGATGGTTCGAGAATCGGATATGTTTTGAGGGAGATATTAATATTTAATTGATTTAATTAAATATTAATTATTTGGAGCTATATTATAAAGTTATAATATTTAATATTATAACTTAAGGGTTGACTTAAGGGGGTGCTCATTATGAAGGGGGGTTTTTAATTATATCTTATAATTAAAAATGTGATTTTTGAACTATGGAAAAAAATTAAAAGAAAAATCCGAATTTTTAATTAATGAGAACCCCTAATTAGGGAAATCGCACTTTTTCAAGGAATGTAAGGGTTTCTCATTGGAAAGTCGTGCCATTCATGATTGAAGTCAATTTTTTGCTAAGTATTTTCTCAGAAGACAGAGCCAAGGGTTCCAGTATACAATTTGCATTGGAGAACGTGCAATCTTCAGTGTGTGCAATTCAGAGGTTGTGAAATACCAACTGATTTATTGTCAGGCAGAGAGATAATTTCACACAGAGGTTATCACAGAGATTCACAGGGATTTATATATTTAGGGTTTTGGTCCGAAAATCATCTAGAAAGAGATTTACCATATTGGCGCTATTTTTCTTGAGATCAGGTGCTCAGCTTTCAGGCCGTACCATATTTAATTGCTGCTGTACAAAATCCGTACGGTTCTGTACCAGGCCATACATCACCAGCAGGGGCGTATTTCTCTTCTGAGGCAAAACGCCTTCTTTTGGACCAGTCGGCCTATTCCAGTGGGAGCGCCTAGCCTATACATCTAGCATCATTCTGGATCATCAGAAGCAAGGAGAAAAATGTTATTTATTGCAGCGGTACCAGCCGTACCAGATCTAGAGTTTTTTTTAGATTGCAGCAAATCAGGGTTTTGAAACAATATTTTATATTATTTTTGTTGCATGACAGAGATCTCCTATTGTAATCATCTGAAATAAATAATAGATTCATAGTTTACCCAGTTACAAGGTTTATTGCTTCAATTTTCAATTGTTTTGAATTTATATCAATTTCTTGCAAAATCGCATTCTTCTCTTATTCATACAAAAACACCAAAAAAAATCAAAAATACACAAAAACAGTCCAAAAAAACACAGTTTTAGAATTCAGGGGAAACAGGGGTTTCTACAGTGGTATCAGAGCTAAATCCTGCCATCCTGAGGGTTTAGCAATCTTATGCAGCCACAAGAGTTGGGGCCACACAGGTATTACACACGCAGGAGAGCTTTACTTGAAGGCGAACGGGTTTTAGAACAACAGCCGGTCATCATGAGTGACAGGGGTGAAGGTAGCCCACCCAGGGGCCACAGGAATAATGAGGATCAGGGCACCAGAGACTTCTTCCGGGCTATGGTTACAAGACAGCAGCAGATGGCGCAGGCATTACAGGCACTTACTACTATGGTAGAAAGGATGAACCCACCTGTTAGACAGAATGGGGAACAAGGAGATAACAGGAGTGCTACAGTTAATCAGAGACCACAGCGGACCCAGTCCAGAACAGCTGATAGGCCTACATGTCCTACATTTGTTCAGGAGGAACCAGAAGAAGCTCCAGCAGAGGAGGCGGCAGGAGACCCCCTATTTGCAGATACGCTCATGGCTGCAAATGAGGAGTGGGAATTATTAGCTCCTTAGGTGCGGGAGAGGATGTCCTTTGATCGTTTTGTAAATCAGAGGAGAGAGCATTATAGGTCACTTAGACAGAATAGAAGGCCTAGAGGTCAGCTAAGTGAGCTGAAGAAGGCTATAGGCAAGCTTTCTTTGACTACTTTTGACGGGAGTGGTAAGATGACAGCTCAAGCTTGGATTCATAAGCTTGACACATTTTTGGCATTAAGGCCAATGACTGGGATAGAAGCTATCAAATATGCCGCTTTGCACTTGGAGGGAGTAGCACATGATTGGTGGTACCATGGTATGGTAACACTACAGCATAACCAGGGGACGGAGTACCAGGACTTCGTGGATAGGTTGGTTGAGAGGTTTGACAAGAAAGATCCAGAGGTTTACTTTCGAGATTTGGCACAGTTGAAACAAACAGGTAACTTGGAGTCCTTCATTGGGGAGTTTCAACGGTTGGCAATCATGGTGCCAAACATTTCAGAGCGTAGATTGATAGTTCTTTTCATTGAGGGCCTATCTGAACCCTTGAGAGGTTGGATCAAAGCCTTTGATCCTCCTTCGTTACAGGAAGCTATGAAGAAGGCGCGTAGTATGGAGATGGCAGCCCCATCCAGTAAATTTAACTCCAGAGGTACTTTTTCATTCAGGGACAATAAGGGCTTCAACAGAAATAGAGAGAGATCGGATTTTAACAAAGACAAATCAGATTTTAAGAATGATTCAAAGGGCAAACCAATAGCACCACCTTTGGATCGAGAGGCTTTTAACGATCTACGCAAGAAGAAGCTTTGCTTCTACTGCAAAGGTCCCTATGATGCCAATCACGATTGTCCTTTGAAGCCTAAGGGCAAGGCAAATCGAGTGATGTGGGCTTATTATGAGGATTCGGAATCAGAAAATTCCGAACAGCAGGAGAGTTCTGAGGAGTCAGAGGCAGAGGCTTTAGAGCCTAAGGCAGAGGCAGATTCAGAGCTTCAGATTCAGGAAGCACGCCTATCTAGCATCCAGCAGGGGGGTTCATTCAGACTCCGTGGAGATTTGGCAGGACAGAGGGTCATAACCCTTCTTGACACAGGAGCCACACATAATTTTTATCGATGCTAGATTTGTGGAGAAGCGTGGATTGATTACCGAGGAGTTTGACGGCATTAGAGTTAAGGTGGCCGACGGTTACACTCTTAGGTGTGAGCGGATGATTAGAGATCTCCCATTGCACTTGAACAACTATGAGTTCAAGGCTGATTATTATGTGGTGAACATGGGGGATATAGATTTAGTCCTGGGCATGAAGTGGCTTCATTCCCTTGAGGAAGTCACTCTTCGTCTCAAGGACATGGAGATTCGTTTTGATGTTGATGGGAAGACACATATTCTGAAGGCAATACGGGACAACAACATCAAAACTATTTCTTTTCATCGGATGGAGAGGCTCATGTGACACGACATGGTAGAGTGGGCTGCCGAGTGCACATTGGCACCGATACAGGAGGGACAGCAGAAGATTGAGTATCATCCTGACATTCAGCAGTTGAGAGTCAAGCATGATAAGGTATTCAGTGATATTCCACCAGGGAGACCTCCAGACAGGGGCATTGAGCACATTATTGAGCTTGAGGAGGGCGCTAAGCCCTTTATGATTACTCCTTATCGGCATCCTAAGCGGTTGAAAGATGAGATCGAGAAAACAATCAAGGAGTTACTTGCTATGGGTCACATTCGACCTAGCAAATCACCATTCACTTTTTCAGTTGTTCTGGTGAAGAAGGATGGCACCCTACGCATGTGCATAGACTACAGAGTCCTGAATAAGAGGACTATTAAAAACAGATATCCAATACCTCGTATCGATGAGCTTATTGATGAGCTCCATGGTGCATGCTACTTCACGAAGATAGACTTAAGGTCAGGATATCATCAGATCAGGGTTCGTGAGCAGGACATTGAGAAGACAGCTTTCCATTGTCATTGTGGACACTATGAGTTTGTGGTGATGCCATTCGGGCTCACCAATGCGCCAGCGACATTTCAGTCCACTATGAACAGAGTCTTCCATTCACTGCTGAGGAGATTTGTACTTGTTTTCTTCGATGACATTCTTATATACAACAGGCCTTGGCAGGAGCATTTGGCTTATCTGGAGACTGTGCTCAGTATTTTGGAGAGGGAGTCCTTGTACGCCAAGGAGTCCAAATGTGATTTGGGGATGACTGAATTGTTATACTTAGGTCATATTATCAGTGCTGAGGGAGTGCAGATGGATCCTGAAAAGATCCGCGCTATTATTGACTGGCCTACTCCGGCGAATCTTACACAGCTGCGGAGATTTCTAGGTTTGTGTGGATTTTATCGTAGATTCGTGAATGGTTATTCACGTCATGCAGCCCTTATGACAGATTTGTTGAAAAAAGGTGCATTTTGTTGGACTCCTGAGGCACATGAGTGTTTCGTGAGGTTTAAGGAGTTGATGACTACGTGCCCCGTGTTGGCACTACTAGATTTTTCGAAGCCTTTTGAGCTTCAGTGCGATGCTTTAGGAGAGGGCATTGGAGCGGTGCTTATGCAGGACAAGAACCCTATAGTGTATGAGAGCCGTAAGCTCAGGGGGCCAGAGAGGCTCTACAGTATTTACGATAAGGAGATGCTCGCTATAATGCATGCCTTGGCAAAATTTAGGCAATATCTTGTTGGCAGCAAATTTTGCATCAAAACTGACCATAACAGCTTGAGGCATTTCTTGGGGCATCGAGATCTCAATGATCGTCAGCAGAAGTGGGTGAGCAAATTACAGGCATATGACTTTGACATCTCTTTCATCAAGGGCACCCAGAATGTAGTGGCCGACGCTCTCTCACGCAGGCCTTATGTGAGTACTATGGTCCACATTACAGAGGATTGGAGACATATGATTGTGGCAGAGTATGCCAAGGATTCATGGGCATCCAGCATTGTTGAGGGATCGACGATTGATACCAAATATACACTTGTGAATGACTTGATCATTTACAAGAACAGGGTTTATTTGATCCCAGGATCAGAGGTGAAGAACATTATCATGCGAGCCTTTCATGATGTACCTACTGCAGGACATCCCGGGTATTTCAAAACCTATAGACAGATTCGGGAGAGATTCACATGGAAAGGACTTAAGGCAGATGTTCTTCATTATGTGCGTGAGTGCCTTGTTTGTCAGCAGAACAAGCAGGAGAACACGTACCCAGTAGGATTATTACAGCCACTTTCGATTCCTGATAGGAAGTGGGAATGCCTGTCGATGGATTTCATTACGGGCTTGCCTAACGCCCAAGGACGAGATTGCATATATGTAGTCGTGGATTGGTTAACGAAGTATGCCCACTTCTTTCCGATTACCACCACTTACACAGCTACACAGGTAGCAGAGGTCTTCTTCCGAGAGGTATTCAGACTGCATGGGTTGCCTCGGAGCATAGTGAGCGATAGGGATAGTCGGTTCTTGAGTCACTTATGGCAGGAGGTGTTCAGACTCTGTGGGACTGAGCTTACACCGAGCACCAGTTACCACCCGCAGACCGATGGTCAGACAGAGATAGTGAATAAATGGGTGGAAGGCTACCTTAGGAACTATATTGCAGGGCAGCAAAAGGCATGGGTCAAGTGGATTCATCTGTGCGAGTATTGCTACAACACGACCTTCCATATGACCATTCAGATGTCCCCTTTTATGGCGTACGAATATGAGGCGCCGAGTTTTTTGGATTTGCTACTGAGTGACAGTAGAGTGCCGAGTGCTGGAGACTTGTTGCAGGAGAGTCTAGATACTATGAGGGCTCTCAAGGAGAATATTGCCAAGACACAGAATCAGCAAAAGCAATACACAGATCAAAAGAGGACAGAGAGATCTTTTGATGTGGGTGACATGGTTTATCTTATGCTGCAGCATTACCGTTAGTCTACTCTTAGGAAGAGTGGGGCAGAGAAGCTTAAGCCACGTTATTATGGTCCTTTCAGGATCCTAAGGTGTGTTGGAGAGGTGGCTTATGAGCTAGAGCTTCTGGCAGAGAGCAGGGTACAAATGTTTTTCATGTGTCACGCCTCAAGAAGGCGTTGGGACATCGTGTGGTACCTTCTACAGTTTTACCTCCCTTAGATGATGAGGGAAAGTTGATTTTAGTACTTGAGTCTATCCTGGAGTACAGAGAGAGACAGTTGCATAGGAGGACTATCAGGGAATATTTGGTAAAATGGAGAGATTTGCCAGTGGAGGATGCTACATGGGAGAGCGAGGATATTTTGCAGCATCCGGAGTTGAGATTGCTTGAGGACAAGCAATTTCAGGAGGGGTGGACTGTCATGTCCCCTTCCAGTTGACATCTCTCAGAGTTGATGATTAGCCTATTATGCGACCCTCGTAGGCTGATAGGATGGATAGAGGGTCTTGATGGAGCTTGGCTTGGCTTCGACTATCAGAGTTTTTTCAGTTGGCTTTCGTTTGGGCTCTTTCGGACACTGTTTGCCTGAGTTGCTATTTTTTAGGGATATGTGGCACTCTGCGGAGCACCCCTGCTATGGTCTGGTCATGTGCGGAATCACTCCCTTGTTCGCCAGTTTCAGATGGTTTGAGAATCGGATATGTTTTGAGGGAGATATTAATATTTAATTGATTTAATTAAATATTAATTATTTGGAGCTAAGGGTTGACTTAAGGGGGCGCTCATTATGAAGGGGGCCGTTTTTAATAATTAAAAAAAAGTGATTTTTGAACTATGAAAAAATTAAAAGAAATCCAAATTTTTAATTATGAAACCCTAATTAGGGAAATTGCACTTTTTCAAGGATATAAGGGTTTCTCATTGGGAAGCATGCCATTCATGATTGAAATCAATTTTTTGCTAAGTATTTTCTCAGAAGACAGAGCCAAGGGTTCCAATATACAATTTGCATTGGAGAATGCGCAATCTTCAGTGTGTGCAATTCAGAGGTTGTGAAATACCAGCTGATCTATTGCCAGGCAGAGAGATAATTTCACACAAAGGTTATCACAGAGATTTACAGGGATTTATATATTCAGGGTTTTGGTCCGAAAATCATCTAGAAAGAGATTTACCATATTGGCGCTATTTTTTTTGAGATCGAGCGCTTAGTTTTCAGGCCGTACCATATTTAATATCTGCTGTACGGAATCTGTACGATTCTGTACTAGGGCGTACATCACTAGCAGGGGCGTATTTCTCTTCTGGGGCAAAACGCCTTGTTTTGGACTAGTTGGCCTATTCCAGTGGGAGCGCCTATACATCTAGCATCATTCTGGATCATCAGAAGCAAGGAGAAAAGGTTATTTATTGCAGCCGTACCAGATCTAGGGCATTTTCAGATTGCAAAAAATCAGGTTTTTGAAACAATATTTTATATTATTTTTGTATGCATGTCAGAGATCTTCTATTGTAATCATCTGGAATGAATAATAAGATCATAGATTATCCAGTTAAAAGAGTATATTGCTATTTATTTATTTATTTGAATTTATACGAATTTTTCTTGCAAAATCGCATTCTTTCCTTACATGCAAAAACACCCAAAAAAAAAAATCAAGATACACAAAAACAGTCCAAAAACATACAGTTCCAGAATTCAGGAGAAACAGGGGTTTCTACATCTCGAAGGAACTCACCTTTCGGCCTTCAGACCAGCTACCCTCCACAAGGGTAAATCAAGTCCAAAGTTACCCTTCGGATCTTTTGCAATGGCCCATCTTGCTCATCATCTGCCCTCCGCAAGGGCTATTTAACCTTTGAAGCTTTGTAAGAGACTCTTATTTGTCCAAGGCATTTGCTCAAAGCGAAAAGCTCTATATTGAACCGAACCCTGCAGGGCCTTAGATTTTTCAATGTTCTATAAGAAGAAGGCTTATTGCAAAGAAAAGGAGATTTTGCAGAAGGTGGGTGCATGACTAGACTGAGGTTCAGAATGGTAGGGAAGGAAGGACACTGATTTTGGCCTGCAGGACCAATATGGTCAACACTCGCACAACTCTCTTAATGGTTGTTCGGTGGAGACTATTCCATCTGCAAGCAATTACTTCTCCTGTCGACGCCTCCTATGCCACCTGGACTGATCTGGTTCATTCCTGCACTTGATTGTTTGTGTCACCTGGAATGTTCCGAGTGTTTGTCTTATATGTGCGTGGCTATGTTCTGAGCCATGCTTTCTCTCTCTTTTCTTTTCTCGTTATTTCTTGTCTTTCTCGGCAGTTCAAGCTCTTGGGGTTATTCTTTCCTCTTTCAGGCTCCTTTGTCAGCGGGTCGCTGAGTTTCCTTTCAGCTTTATGCCTCTGAATTCCTTCGGGCCTGCACTTATGAGTTCTTTTGGATGTTTTGTCCGAAAGAACTTGTTCTTTGGCTTCTCTCCAATGGCTAATGCATCCCACCAAAATTGACGTCCGCGGGCCTGTCACCATTTGAAAACCACCGGCTATTTCGCTACCTCAAATTTGACGTTCGCGGGCCCGTCACTAGACATTTTGAACTTCCAACGGCTAGCTTACCATGTTAAAGTTAACATTCTCGGGCCCGTCATTACCCTTCAACAATTTTCTCGGCTTTTTGTAAACGGACTTTTTCGAAGGGAAAGTGACCCTTTAGAAAAATGGGAAGGTCCTCTTTTGATGGCCAAGTGTCCTCTAAAAGGGCACCTACCCTTCAGGGTTTTGTCTTGTCAAATTTTTTCAGACAAAATGTTAGAAGGAATTCCTTCGGACATTTTGTCCGAAAGAATTCGTGTTTTTGGCGTCTTTTCTTGGATTTCCTTGGTGAATTTCTTTGGACAAATTCCTTCGGACATTTTGCCCGAAAGAATTTGTGTTTTTAGCGTCTTTTCTTGGATTTCCGTACTTGATGAATTTCTTCAAACAAAATGTCTGAAGGAATTCCTTCGGACATTTTGTCCGAAGAAATTCGTTTCTTGAGTTTCATGTATTTTCTTGGAACATTTTGTCCGAAGAAATTCATTTCTTGGCTTGTTACTTTTCCGAAGGAAATCTTCCTTTACAACTTTCTAGCCTGGCCTTCACAAACGGACCTTTTGTCCTCCACAAGGGTACTTTGGGTCCAAGGTTGTCCTTCAGAACTCTTTGAAAAGTCCCATTTGTCACTTTTCTGCCCTCCGCAAGGGTACTTGACCTTCAGAGCTTTTGTAAGACTTCTGCCCCTATGAAACTGGCCCATTTTGCCAATAAAAGGCTTGTTTGAGGCAATTTGTTTGCCCTGTTAAACATCTAGGATCGAAATGAGTTCCAAATCAACCCAAGTACTTGCAAGACTCTAAACACTTGGTTTTTTATGGAAACGGGCCTGTTACAAAGAAACCCCATAAAATTGTAGTGGGGTGAACTCATCAGAAACTAGCTAACAGGCCCTGCAAAGGAAAGAAAAAAAGGGGGGATACTCAATTTTGGTCTACAGGACCAAAATTGGTCAACACATTTGACGATTCACAGGGGAAACATGCCTGCTATGCTTAAGAAGGCTAGTGGCTTAAAGGTCCATTGGGCATGGAGTCAGACTGCAGCTTGAAAGGCTGGTAATAACCTTAAAAAACCCAAGAATCAATAAAGATTTTACCCCAAAAGGAAAAGAGAACACACACAAGGCTAAAAAACTACAAACATGCATAAAAGCATTTAGGGAAAACGAAGAAAAATAGGGAACTATGTACATAACAAGAGAAGGTTAGTGACAATGTTTAAGATATATCCCATTGACTGGGATATGTATTTCTTCACCATCCAACCTGGAGAGTTGGAATGCATTATGTTGCTTGCATTGGGTGATGACATATAGACCACTCCACAAGGCAACGAACTTCGTGTGCTTTCCAGGTTTAGCTCAGTCTTCATCCCATTTCAAGACAATGTCACCTTCTGAGAAATCCTTTGATGAAGATTTTTTGTCAAAATGTTTCTTTGTTTGCTGCTGGTGGCTGGTCATGGCATCCATGGCCTGGTCTCTTGCCTCCTGAAGCTCCATTAGCTCACAAAGTTTGACCTCCATGCTGTCGCTCTCCTTCAATTGCAACTGATGGGCAAGATCCAAGGCTGGTAATTCAAGTGAAATAAGAAGTCTAGCTTCCCTTCCATATACAAGTGTGTATGGTAAATTGCCAACTGCCCTTTTTGGAGTGATTCTATCTACCCACAGGGCTGTCTTCAGCTTGGCATGCCAAGTCCTTTGATTTTCCTCTATTGTCCTTTTAATGATCCTAATCAGGTTCTTATTGGTGGACTCAGCCAACTCATTCCCTTGTGGGTAGTAGTTGGAGGAAGTACTGAGATAGATGTCGTATCCTAATGCCCACTCGCTTGTCTTTGTTCCCAAGAAAGCCAATATGTTGTCCGAAATGATTGTAGCTGGGACCCCAAATCTCGTCATCAGGCCTTCATAAACGTCTAGGACGGCACTCTCGTTGGCTTCCTTCAAAGAGATGGCTTCTACCCATCTCATGAAATAATCTGTAGCGGTCAAGACCCACTTGTGGCCAACACTAGGAGGGTTGATCATCCCTATGAAGTCTAAACCCCATTGCATGAACGACTGTTCCACTTGAATAGGTTGCAAAGGCATTGCAGCTAGCCACTGTTTTCCATCAAAGAGAGCACATTTGTGGCATCTCCTCACCCAAGTATGAGTGTCTCTGAACAAGGTGGGCCAAAAGTAGCCAGCCTTCATAATCCTTGCAGTTGCAGCCTTGGGGGCAAAGTGACCGCCAGTTGGTCCGTCATGAAATTCGAACAATACTCTGTCAACCTGATCTAAATCGATGCATCTCAAGAGTACCCCTGAAAAGTCTTTTTTGAACAACACTCCATCAACTAAGACATAAGGAAGAGACTGGAGCCTGAAATATCTCCTCTTAGTTCTATCAAGACCTTGCGGGCACTCACCAGTTCGAAGGAAATGAACCAGATCTTGTGTCCAGCTTTTCGTGGTTGTGGGCATTTTCGCTGTAGCTCCATCATTGAGTATCAAAACGCCCTCTTTTGATTCTTTGAAGTCTGTAGCTAGGTGCTCCCACAACCCTCTTTTCCTCACCAGCTTGGTGGTCTTGATCTCCACATCGTACTCCATCACCTTGGTGATTCACCCTGCCCTCTTTTCGTTCAAGTCACGGCTTAGCAAGAAATCCTTGACACTAAGATGTGGCACCATGATGTGAATCTTGTTGTTTGACAACATATGTCTGAATTTCTTTAGACTTCGTATAACTGCAAGTGCTTGCTTCTCAACATAAGTGTACCTAATCTCATAGCCTTCTAAGCCTTGGCTAAAAAATGCGAGAGGTTGTTCGAGGTTTTCACCATTCACTTGGGTAAGCATAGCAGAGATTACCTCTTCATTGCCAAAGGTGTAGAGGTTGAAGTCCTTGGAGAAGTCAGGACTAGTCAAGGTGGGAGCCTGGGCGATAGCTTGCTTGATCCCTTCAAAACTATCTCTCCTTCGTGCTGTCCATGTGAACGTCTCATCCTTCCTCAGCATGGAAGTTAGTGGCTTGACTAGTTCAGCAAAATTGGGGATGAATCTCCTAATAAAGTTTATTTTGCCAAAGAAACTTTGCAAGCCCTTCTTGTGTTTAGGCAAGGACAACGCTAAAATGACGTGCACTCTTTCTGGATCAATGGTCAAGCCTCTTTTTGAAACGACATGACCTAGGAGTTTGTCTTCGTGGACAATAAACACACATTTCTTAGGGTTGAGAGAAATGTCGAACTCTCTACACCTCTCAAATATTTGCCTCAGGTGTTTCAGATGTTGTCTTGCCTCCTTGGAGAAGACTGTCACATCATCAAGATAAATCTGCACGATGTCATTTATCAAACCTTGGAAGGCCATATCCATAGCTCGTTGGAAAGTAGATCCAGCATTTGACAGCCCAAAAGGCATCTTCCTGTAGGCGAAAGTTCCCCACTTGGTGGTGAAGGATGTTTTGTACTGGTCACAGTCTTGCACCAGAATTTGATTGTACCCAGAGTACCCATCCAGGAGGGAGAATCATTCACTACCTGTCACCATCTGGAGAATCTGTTCCATGCTTGGGAGGGGATAGTGATCTCTTAAGGAGACTCTCTTCAGGTCTCTGAAATCAACACACAATCTAATCTCCCCGTTCTTCCTAACGGGGACCAAATTGGCGAGCGAAGAAGAGTGTTTGATAGGAAAAATGATCTTGGATTCAATTAGCTTGGTGAGTTCCTTCTTCATGAGAGGCTCAATCCTTGGATTGATTGGTCTCTGTTTTTGCTTGACGGATTTGGCGCCTTCTTGAAGCTCAATAGTGTGTTGAGCCAAGCTTGGATCAAATCCCTTTAAATCACCATATTTCCAAGCAAAGACATCGGCAAACTCTTGGCATACCAAAATGAAAGAATGCCTTTCCTCATTTGTACATACCTTCCCAAGTGCAAGCAACTTATCTTTGAATATTTCTACCCTTTCGTAATTCTCTTTCTTTGTTGTCATGCTCGCTTTGTCACCCTTGAGTTGATCATCCTCATTGAAGATGCTCTCAAGACTGACTAGACCCTTAGGAAGTTTGTTGTTCTTCAGCTGAACAATCTGGGCATCATATTGCTGCTGCAGCTTGGATTGATTCCTAAAAGCGAACTCAACCTCCTGTAAGAAAAGTGCTATCTGCTGGTCACTATCAAACACCTGCCAATTGATGACATTGTTTGGCATGGAGGGTCTTATTATCACCTTTAAATGGTGCCAATTGTTGTCCTAACTTATTCCCTTGGGAATGTCAAACTGAGCACCAACTGCTGCTAGTCTATCTGCATGCTTGTTTTGTTCTCTTGGGATAGAAGTGATGTTGAAAGCAATGAAGCTCTCCATTAGGTCCCACACCCTGTGCTTGTAAGACTTGAGTAAGGAGTTCTTGGTCAAGTTTTGACCCCTCACCTGGTTTACAATTAACTCGTTGTCCCCAAAAACTTGCAATTCTTTGATTCCTCTTTTTCTTGTCAAATCTAAACCATGAACAAGAGATTCATATTCTTCTATGTTGCAAGTGCAAGAGAAATGGAACCTGAAAGTTGAAAAGTATTTTTCCTTTGAAGGTGAAACCATCATTGCTCCACCACTAGCTCCCAACTTGCTTCTAGATTCGTCGAAGAAAAGTTGCCACAAACCACAACTCTCTTGGTTTTCCTTCATTACATTTGGCATGAAATTATCCTTCTCATGCATGCAATAAACTCCAAGACCCACTTCTTCAATGAACTTGTAAGGATCATGTTCAAAATTGTCATTTCCCCATTCATCTAAGGCAGGTCAGCAACTCCTTCAAAGGAAGATGGTGGGGATTGGTCTACCTGGAGTTCTTCATCAATGATGGCATAGCTGACAGTTGCTGCCTTGGGCGAGTATGGTTCCAACTGATCTTTATGGATAGGCTTTGACTCAATCTTCACTTTGGTTCCATATTTGGTCCTAAAGACCATGTAAGACCAATTTGCTACTAACCCACCTATCTTGCACGTGAAATCCCTGGATAAGCAGAGAGCGAATTAAGGGGGAACATCCGCCACTACCATGTCATGGGGAACGGAGAAAGTTGGACAGGCATGGAGAGTTAGATTCAAGCCCCTTACCACTCTCAATGTCTTTGCTGGTGATCCATCCAACTGCAGAACTCCCTTGGTCATTTGCTCATATTTGAGTCCTAGCTTGTCAGCTATGCATTTGGGCATTACTGAGGTGCTTGCTCCACTGTCAATGATGCAATTGTAGACCAAGAAATCCCCAATAATCAAGGATAGATAGAAAGGAGGGACCTTTTCATCCTTCTTTGCTTGACCTCCGATGGGAGGAGTCCCATTCACAATCAACACATTATCAGCCTTTGCTGGGACAGCGTGCTCACTCAGCGCATGCAATTCCTTTTGGAGTATATCCTTTTGTCGTGGCATTGCCAAGGAATCCCACAATGAGATATTCATGTGCAGCTTCTTCATTTGGTCCACCACATTGATTGGAGGGTTACTCCCTTTTGAGTTCTCCTTGGGGACATTTTCAACTTGAGGCGCAACTCGAGAAGTCGAAGCTGTAGCTGGCAGTCTGTAATTGGAAAATTTATGGTTTACTTGCGATGAAAAAGATGCCGCAAATGCTTGAGCTTCCTCCATAGCTCTCTTTTTGGACTTGGTGTTGGCTGCGACACAATCACATGATTATTTGCGGTCCCCACATAATTGACTGCATAGAACTCCCCTCTTAAGTGGTTCATAAGAGTGGAATCAGATTGAGCTTGTCTGCTGTCCATCCCAGATTGTGTTGATGCCTCAAAACTTAGGAATTGGGCTGCTTGATCACCTTGTGTGTGCATACATTGATTTGGTAGCTCATTAGCATAAACAACCTGTTCTTGACCATACTCCAGGGGTGGACAATTAGGTTGTTCCTGTACCAAATTATTTTGAGTGGGGACAAGAGCCTTGGACGATGAAGGGGCACTTGATTATAACTCTAATAAGGTTTGACTTGGGTAATTTGACCTTGCCCTTGATTATAATTTTGGAAATGAGTTCTATTCGTCTGCTCGAACTGCTGGTACCCTTGATTCGGCCGATAGCTTTGAGCTTGTTGCCTCTTGAGGGCCACTAATTCATTCGTAACACTCTGCAGTAAACTCTTAACCTTGTGGAGGTCATTTGCAGGGGTAGTAGCCGGCCTTTCTACACTAGGCAGAGGAGCTAAAATGGGCACAGCAGGCTGAGCTGAGGGCTGTAGATCAGGAAAGAGTGGCATATGGGGTCTAGGGGCTATATTTCCTGCTTGCACCAAAACAATTTTCGACAGCTATGGCTATTTCATAAGCAGCGAGTAAAACTTGTCCACCCATGGACTGTATCATGACAACAATGTCGCTATTCAAGGCCTTTAAGTAGTAAAGAAAAACATAGCTTGGGGTCGGCCTCACTAAAATGGGGATTCTGTCCCAAGTCTTTTGGAACCTAGTGTTAAAATTCCGCATAAATTCATGACGAGCTCTTTTCATAGTGGTCAATTGCTCAGCTAGAGACAGATGGTCACTCTTCTATCCAAATTTATTTGTCATGAGGGTGCCTACTTCGTTCCATGAACCAATTGAATTTATAGGCAAGGTCTCATACCAGTCCAAAACTTTACCTTTAAAGGACAAGGCCGATAACTTGATGGCTACTTTTTCTTCAATGACATTATGGATATTGCATAGGTTGGCTATGTTTCTGATATGCTCAATAGTGGTGATTGGCCCCTCTCCACTAAAGGGAGGAACACTCTTGAGGGCTGTCCTTGGAATTGGGTCATATTGTAGAAGGTTTAAAGGACTCTGACCATTGAAGGCCACAAAAGGTAAGGCCATGGCTGTGACAGGGTTTAACCTAGGTCTTCTTGTGTAGGTATATCTTATGGCAGGTTTGGGAAATTGGTTTGCCATGTAGGGATGAGTCGTTGCAAACCTTAGCCTCTTTGCTGAGTTCAAAGGCAACTCAACAAATACGAAAGGGACACCCTTAGAAGAAAATCTTGTGGTGACCTTAGGCATGGGATGCCAGGTTGATTAGTAACCAGGGACCGAATTCTTAAAGTGGCGTCGCCAGATGCTGGATTATAGATCTTGCTTTTGGATTTTTTACAGTAACAGGACCAACATCAATCCTGAAACTCACAGGACGTAATTTGTGTTCCACCGAGCATGCCAAAAATTGTTGATGCAGTAATTTGCACCCTTTAAAGAAAACTCAGCTTCTTTCTTCCACGCGGCACAATGGAAACACTCTCCTTGCTTTGGGTAGCAAAACTGAGGAGTGAGTCTCTAGATCAGGGGCTAGCTCCCCTTGATACACCTTAGAGTCCTGAATTCCTACTACTAACAATAGAAGGGGTGAAAAGAGAGAGGGATGCTATTAAAACAGAAACTAACTAAGATGGTGATGCACCAAGATTGATTGATCTACCCATTTTTTATCTATGCTTTTTACCAAAAGGAGCGAACAGACACTTCATTTGAATAAGAGATTAGACTACATCAGTGTTTCAACAACGGGTTTGATGGAGGTATAATGAAAAAGAACGTACCATAAGTGCTCTGGAGGCACACTGTTGGATGGTTGCTCATCTGCACCTATACTTCAACCTAGATGCTTCTTGTTAACCTGCAGAAGATCTTGGATACACTAGATACACTGACGTCAACCTATGAAAGCATTAAAATAAATGACTAAACATAAGGCAATACACAGATATATGTAAAAGTGTAAAGAATCAGATGGAGGTAAGACACTTCTTTTGATTAAAGGCAAATTTTGTCAGGGCTTCACCATACAAAAGTGAGATATCTTTCAAAGCCGAGAGGTTACAATATATATATAGAAAATTGAGAAAGACCCTTGACTAGTCAAGAACAAGGGGCCCATATTGCTGTCGCTTCTCATTAAACGTGCTTTTGAAAGCCATGTTGTAGGTGTCTCCTATATTGACTTTGCTGCCTGGGCATAATAAACACTCCTGCAAAAGTATGGGTCACTTCTCTCCATAACCGACAAAGCCATCTCTCCATGAAAGTTCGCGGAACTGTCTGCCTATTAATGCCAAACAAAGAAAAATGGGTCGTTCTCTTGAATGCTCGCACAACTCTCTTAATGGTTGTTCGGTGGAGACTATTCCATTTGCAAGCAATTACTTCTCCTGCCGATGCCTCCTATGCCACCTGGACCGATCTGGGTCGTTCATGTGCTTGATTTGCTGTGTCACCTGGAACATTCCAAGTGTTTGTCTTATATGTGCGTGGCTATGTTCTGAGCCATGCTCTCTTTCTCTTCTCTTTTCTCATTATTTCTTGTCTTTCTCGGCAGTTCGGGCTCGTGGGGCTATTCTCTCCTCTTTCGAGCTCCTTTCTCGGCGGATCGCTGAGTTTCCTTTCGGCTTTATGCCTCTCAATTCCTTCGGGCCTGCGCTTATGAGTTCTTTCGAACGAACTTGTTCTTTGGCTTCTCTCCAACGGCTAACGCATCCCACCAAAATTGACGTCCGTGGGCCTATCACCATTTGAAAACCAATGGCTATTTGGCTATGTTGAATTTGACGTTCGCGGGCCCGTCACTAGACATTTTGAACTTCCAACGGCTAGCTTACCATGTTAAAGTTGACGTTCTCGGGCCCATCACTACCCTTCAACAATTTTCTCGGCTTTTTGTAAATGGACTTTTTCGAAGGGAAAGTGACCCTTCGAAAAAAATGGGAAGGTCCTCTTTTAATGGCCAAGTGTCCTCTGAAAGGGCACCTACCCTTCGGGTTTTTGTCTTGTCGAATTTCTTCGGACAAAATGTCCGAAGGCAGAAAGAATTCGTGCCTTTAGTGTCTTTTCTTGGATTTCCTTACCTGGTGAATTTCTTCAAACAAAATGTCCAAAGAAATTCCTTCGGATATTTTGTCCGAAGCAATCTATTTCTTGAGTTTCTTCATGTATTTTCTTCGGACATTTTGTCCGAAGAAATTCATTTCTTGGCTTGTTACTTTTTCAAAGGAAATCTTCCTTTACAGCTTTCTAGCCTGGCCTTCGCAAACAGTGCCTTCTGCCCTCTGCAAGGGTACTTTGGGTCCAAGGTTGTCCTTCGAAACTCTTTGAAATGTCCCATTTGTCACTTTCCTGCCCTCTGCAAGGGTACTTTGGGTCCAAGGTTGTCCTTCGAAACTCTTTGAAATGTCCCATTTGTCACTTTCCTGCCCTCTGCAAGGGTCGCTGACCTTCAAAGCTTTTGTAAAAGACTTTTGCCCCCTTTGAAACTAGCCCATTTTGCTGATAAAAGGCTTGCCCGAGGCAATTTGTTTGCCCTGCTAAACATCTAGGATCGAAATGAGTTCCAAATCAAACCAAGTACTTGCAAGACTCAAAACACTTGGTTTTTTATGTAAACGGGCCTGTTACAGAGAAAACCCATAAAATTGAAATGGGGTGAACTCATCAGAAACTGGCTAACAGGCCCTGCAAAGAAAGGAAAAAAGGAGGGGTGCTCAATTTTGGTCTACAGGACCAAAATTGGTCAACACAAACTTCCTAAAGGATTGGTTACACTTGAGGGCCTTTTCCAACAGGGAGACCATATGAGAAAAGAAAAGGCAGTAGTGTCAACCAATGAAGAAAACTATGAGAGACTCCTCATTTTCAAAGACAAACTTCTCAAGCTCGGGAAGGTAAGCAACAAAGCTGAGAGGCATGCTTTCATAGCACTCTGCCAGGAATACGTAGACATCTTCGCTTGGGAATACAATGACCTGAAAGGTTTTGATCCAAAGTTAACCTAGCATACTATAGAGCTGGAGGCTAATGCTAAGCCTGTGAGGCAAAAGCAAAGGCCTGTTATCCCCAAAATTGAAGAGCTAATGAGGAGAGAGGTAACCAAGTTAATTGAATCCATGATTATCTTTCCCATCAAACACTCATCATGGATAGCCAATTTGGTCCCTGTAAGGAAGAAGAGTGGGGAGATTAGGCTGTGTGTTGACTTCAGAGATTTGAACAGGGTGACTCCGAAAGCTGTCATTGGCAATTCTCCATATGTCTTAGTATATGGAAGGGAGGCCAAGTTGCCCATTTCTCTAGCACTGCCTACATTAGAGTTGGACCATCAGCTGGAGTTTATGGAAGATGAACCCATGAATGTGAGATTGGCAGAACTCATGGAGCTTAAAGAAACAAGAGACCTTGCAATGAAGACACTAGAGTCACATCAAGCTCAAGTCAAGAAAGCCTTTGACAAGAGAGCAATAGCAAGGTACTTCAAGAAAGGGGACCTAGTCTTCAAGTGGGATTCAAATAAGGCCAAGACAGGCAACCATACCAAATTTGATAGCTTGTGGAGTGGTCCTTATTTGATCCACGAATGCAAACGACATAATGCTTTTCAGTTGGCCTAGCTAGATGGAGAGGTAATACCCATTCCAGTCAATGGAATTCATCTAAAGCCTTGCTATTAGAAGAGTTTGCAACCATTGTATATATTGTACATTCTGTATAGTTTTTCTTGTTTTCTCCTAAGTGCTTTATGCACATCTTTTCAGTTGCGTGTTTCCCATCTCTAAGTGCCTTGGGCACAATGTTTATTTTGTTCTTGTTGTTCTTGTTTCTCCAAGAGGAAGTTCCAGAAAGGGTCAGCCTTGTATTCAATTTAAAAGTATCTCAGTTGCAGAGGCTAACGACTCCATGCCCAATGGACTAGGCAAGGCAAGTGGTCTAGGTTCTCAAGCATAGCAGGCATGCTTCCCTGCGAGTCGCCAAAAATATTGGCCATTTTTGTCCCACATACTCAAGCTCTTACATTTTTCCGAAGGACTATTTCAAAGACGCTGAAGGCATTTTCAAATTCCAACAGTCCATTCAAAGGAATCTAAAAGGTACTTTTCCTTCGCAATTGACCTTTTCAATTTTTTCGAAAGGTACTTTTCCTTCACAAAGGGCCAAAACTTTTTTTTGAAAGATCATTTTCACAAAGTTGGAGGGGTCTTTTCAAAATTTTGAATGGGTCTTCTTTTCGAAAGGTCCAAACAGATACGCCAAAGGGTGCTTTTCAATTCTTTTGAAGGGCTTTTTCAAAATTCCGAAGGATAAAAAAGGGGTCACTTTCAAGAAAGCCGAAGGGCACCTCCCTTTTGGAAAGGGGCATTTTTGTAAAGTCTGAAGACTTGAATTCCTTTGGACAAATTGTCTGAAGGAATTGTTCAAAGCAAAAGTCCAAAAAAAATAACCATTTGAATTTGAAATCCTGAGACGTTCTCGCAAACGTCAAAGATGGGTCTCGTCAAGTAGTCATTTGCATTCAAAAGAGGTCAAAGGGAGTCAGCGAATCTCAAAGGCGAAAGTGTACATGACAAGTGTCAAGGACACATTCAACTGGCAAGAGATCGATGACTCGTAGGCATCCATGTCAGGCAGATCGACGGTGTGAATCAAGGATCCAAGACAGTTTCTAACGACCAATCAAAACAAAGGAAAGCCCAAGCGACTGGCATGAGCTGGTGGGTGAGAATTAATGGAGAGGCTCTCGTCCTTCAACATGGCCATCATCTCCGACAAACAACCACTCAATTCAAAGGCAACATGACTTAGTCCAAATTCAAAGTTATGGGGATTTTGTCCTTATACGTGTAAGACAAGTGAAGGATGGCGTGGAAGTGAAAGATGAAGATCAGGTGATTAGAGAAGGTAGTTCGAGCATTAAAGATGCTCCTGGACTTTTTCTTTTTAGTGGATCATGACATCATCATCCTCAACAAGTTCTTGTCTTCTAGTGTGTTTCTCAACCAATGAGAGGGCTTGAATACTATTAGAGCTAATGGTGGTTAATTTATTGAAAAAGGATTAGTCCTAATTAACCCAAATGTTGGTGAGAATTCACGGAGGGTGGTTGGATCTCATTTATTGAATTTTATTTGCTTGCCTCTTCTCTTTTTCTTCTTCCTTTTTTATATATCTCTGTTGGCTCCCCCATAAAAAAGACATCCTCATTTGACAAGAAAAAACCCTATCAAAATTTATAAGAATGACCTTTTGAAGCAATAAAAATCAATTTTTACGTATCTCTTGCCTGAAAATTGTGTTTAGCAAGCTTGTGCATGATGGCCTTGTGAAGAAGTGTTCTTCCATGTCCATTGTCTTTCTTTTTTGCCTATTTTTGGGTGTTTTTAAGTTAGTTGCAGGTCTGAACTTGAGCTCTTTCTGCCATTAATGGACGCTTGGTGTAAATTTTGAAATTCCTTTTTGCTTCATGTATAGTTTAGTGAGCCTAGTTTATGAAACACTTATGCAAATTAACTGGTTGTGAGGTTGTGTGAGCAAAAATTATCTTATGCTGAATTAGTGTTTATTTCATACTTATGTGGATCACTCTCTATTTGGTGCATCATCTTCCTTAACTCAGATTCCCTTTTTTATGTCATCTTTCTCTCCCTTTTCCTTGGTCAACAATAGGTTTTAGTGTGTGGGAACAAGTTGAAGTGAAGCATCTGAGGCCCTAGCCTCATTTAAAAGCCTAGAGGCTCAACCTCACTATAGGATACCCACAGCCTAAGGTTGTCCCAATGCTTGTAGCTAGGAGTGAGAGAGCTTGAAAACTCTCCCACAAAGGGTGCAATTCTACGGTACAACAATTCCTTGGTACATAATTGCTTGGTAGATAGTGGAGCTAGCACTTCGGTAATGCCAAAGTCCATAGTTGATCGGTTGAACCTCAAATATGAGCCACAAACCAAGGGAGTTCTGCAGCTTGACAGTTCTTCCAGAAAGCCGTCTGGTATGGTCAAGGATTTGAATATGACCCTGCAAGCTTGTCCTAATGTTTTGGTGGTTCAAGATGTGTTGATCCTTGATATAACTCCTCACTTTGTGCTATGCCTCTCTAGAGAATTCACAGCCAAAATTGGGGGTTATCTAGCAACAGATTGATCCTACATGGGATTCAGAACAAGGTATGAGACTTAAGGTATCAATCAAGGCTAAGTCCATGGCACAATTCCACATTGAACTCCATCAACGAGATAATATAAACCTCAATTGTACTATCATTGATGAGGATGAATTTACAATTGGTCAGGAACTGAATACTTATCCTGAGGGATTCCAAACTTATTCTTGGATGAGCTATGGGGGGGATAATCAATTTCTCAACCCTTTGGAAGGTGTTGAAGAAAGAGACATGGGTGTCTATTTGCTACATGAAGAAAATCAACTCATGCCTTCCCTCATTGGATCTAAAAAAGACCTCAATGGTATGCGAAAGTCGTTCTTTGATGGTTCAAGAAGAAAAAATGGAGTGGGTGTAGGGGCAATGTTGGTTTCCCCTTTAGGTAATAAGCATTTCTCTTCCTATAGGTTCCATTTCAGTTGTTCTTCTAATGTAGAAGAATATGAAGGCTTGATTCGTGGTCTCCAATGGGCCAATAAAAGAGGAATCATAATGTTGCAAGCATATGGAGATAGTGAGCTTCTAGTGAACCAAGTCAGAGGCTTGAACATTACAAAGAATCCTTTGATGAGGTCTTACAAAAATAGAGTGTGGGACCTAATTGAAGATTTTGAAGCCTTCAACATCCAAGATGTACCAAGGAACCAAAATCAACATGCTGATAGGTTGGCAGCCATGGGAGCCCAGTTTGATATTCCAAGTAAGCTGAAAGAGGCCAAGGTTCAGCCACATGTCAAGGCGGTGGCGAGGCCATCAGTGCCAGATAATGAAGTCCATTGACAAGTTTTTGAAAATGACAAACAAATTGCTTGCTTCTTGCAACAAGAAGCAAAGTTTTCCTCCGCCAACCAAGCTAAATTTCAACACCAGTATGAGGATCAAATTGTTCAACTAAAATCTAACAAATTTCATAAAGGGATGGTCACCCTTAAAGGTCTTTTCTATGAGGGAGACCATATGAGAAAGGACAAAGCAGTAATGTCAACCGACAAGGAAAATTACAAGAGAGTCCTCATTTTCAAGGATAAGCTTCTCAAGTTTGGAAAGGTAAGCAGCAATGCTGAAAGGCATGCTTTCATTGAACTTTGTAAAAAAAATTCAGACATATTTGCTTGGGAATACAGTGACCTGAAAGGTTTTGATCCAAAGTTAGCCCATCATACCATAGAGCTGGAGGCTAATGTTAAGCCTGTGAGGCAAAAGCAAAGGCCCGTCAACCCCAAAATAGAAGAGCTTATGAGGAAAGAGATAACCAAGTTGATTGAATCCAAGATTATCTTCCCCATTAGGTACTCATCATGGGTAGCCAATTTGGTCCCTGTAAGGAAAAAGAGTGGGGAGATTAAGTTGTGTTGACTTTAGAGATCTGAACAGGGTCTTCTTCAAGGATCATTACCCTCTGCTATCCATGGAGCAGCTTCTTCAAATAGTTGCAGGTTCAGAACGTTTTTCTCTTTTGGATGGATATTTAGGTTACAACTAAGTATTAATAAAGAAAGAAGATCAGTACAAGACTACCTTCACTACTAAATGGGGCACATTCACTACTAAATGGGGCACATATGCTTATCAAATGATGCCTTTTGGCCTATCAAATGCTGGGGCCACTTTTCAAAGAGCAATGGACATGGCCTTCCAAGGGCTGTTGAATCAAACGGTGCTGGTCTACTTAGATGACATCACGGTTTTCTCCAAGGATGCCAACGAACACATGGACCACCTAAGGTTGATCTTTGAGAGATGAAGAGAGTATGGGATCTCTTTGAATCCTAAAAAATGTGTGTTTGTTGTCCATGAGGGTAAACTCTTGGGACACATTGTCTCAAAACACGGATTAGCTATTGATCCTGATAGAATAAGTGCCATCTTGGCCTTATCCTTACCCAAGCATAAGAAGGGACTTCAAAGTTTCCTTGGGAAAATAAAATTTGTAAAAAGGTTTATACATGGTTTTGCAAACTTGGTCAAACCCATCATTGCCTTGTTGAAGAAGAACTAAGTGTTCACTTGGTCAAATGAAGGTAAATCAACATTTCAGGTTATCAAGCAAGCCATTGCCCAAGCACCCACACTCATGAATCCTGATTTCTCAAGAGATTTCATATTGTATGCTTTTGCCAATATTGATAATATATCAGCTATGCTGATGCAAAAGAATGGTGAAGGACTTGAGCAATCAATAGCATTTTTCAGTCAAGGGCTTGAGGGGTACGAGGTGAGGTATACTTTTGTATAAAAGCAAGTCCTTGCAGCAGTAATAAGCCTTAAAAAGTTTAGACCAATGCTCTCCAATAGTAAAATCTATGTTATGGTGTCTCATCTTGGAGTGAGAGACTTCCTTCTTAACAAAGACTTGAACGAAAAGAGAGCTGGTTGGATTACCAAGGTCATGGAGTATGACGTGGAGATCAAGGTCACTGAGCTAGTACGAGGTTTATAAAGGCTTGTGTGAGCATATGGTCGATGAACTTCATGAAGACAAAGAGGTCATCTTGGTAACACAAGATAACCTACAAACAGATGCACCTCCACCTCACACTAGTTGGCTCCAGGATATGACACGTTTCTTGATAACAGGTGAGTGTCCTCAGGGTATGAACAGGGCAAAAAGAAGGTATTTTAGACTTCAATCCATACCTTATGCATTGGTTGATGGGGTTTTATTCGGAAAGGACTTCAATGGAGTGTTCCTAAGGTGCATAGATAATGACCAAGTGACCAAGTTTTTGGAGCAATTCCATGATGGACCTGCAGGAGATCATTTTGCACCTAGAACCACATCAACAAAGATAATGAGGGCTGGTTATTACTGGCCCAACCTCTTCAAAGATACATATGCATGGGTAAGAAAGTGTCAAAAATGTGCTTTTTTTGTGGGTAAACAAAGATTAGCAGCGCTTCCTCTCAACCCAATTCAGGTAGAGCAACCCTTCATACAATGGGGGCTAGATTTCATAAGAATGATCAACCCTCCATCAAGTGTAGGACATAAATGGGTGCTTACTGCAACCGACTACTTCACCAGGTGGGTGGAAGCCATTGCATTGAAAGAAGCTAATGAGGGTACAGTCCTAGACTTTTATGACAACATTGTGACCAGGTTTGGTGTTCCATCCACTATCATCTCTAATAATGCATTGGCATTCCTTGGTCTAAAAACAAGTGAATGGGCTCTCAAGATGGGCATCTACCTCAACATCTCTTCCAATTATTATCCTCAAGGAAATGGACCGACTGAGTCCACAAATAAGAATTTGCTGAGAATCATCAAGAGAACTATGGAAGAGAATCAGAGGGCATGGCACACCAAACTAAAGACAGCCTTGTGCGCTGACAGGGTGACTCTTAAAGCTGCCATTGGCAATTCTCCATATGTCAGTATATGGAAGGGAGGCCAAGTTGCCAATTTCTCTGGCGCTGCCTGCATTAGAACTAGCCCATCAGCTGGAGTTAACGGAAGATAAGCCCATGAATGTGAGACTGGCAGAACTCATGGAGCTTGAACAAACGAGAGACCTTGCAATGAAATCACTAGAATCACATCAAGCTCAGGTCAAGAAAGCCTTTGACAAGAGAGCAATAGCAAGGGACTTCAAGGAAGGGGACCTAGTCCTCAAGTGGGATTCAGATAAGGCCAAGCCAGGCAACCATACCAAATTTGACAGCTTGTGGAGTGGTCCTTATTTGATCCACGTATGCAAACAACATAATGCTTTTCAGCTGGCCCAACTAGATGGAGAGGTACTACCCATCCCAGTCAATGAGATTCATCTAAAGCATTGCTATTAGAAGAGTTTGCAGCCATTGAATATATTGTACATTCTGTATAGTTTTTCTTGTTTTCTCCTAAGTGCCTTATGCACATCTTTTTGGTTGCATGTTTCCCTTCCCTAAGTGCCTTGGACACAATGTTTGTTTTGTTCTTGTTGTCCTTGTTGCTTCAAGAGGAAGTTCCAGAAGGGTCAGCCTTGTATCCAATTTCAGACCAGCGTAGTTGCAGAGGCTAATGACTCGATGCCCAATGGACTAGGCAAGGCAAGTGGTCTGGGTTCTCAAGCATAGCAGGCATGCTTCCCTGCGAGTCGCCAAAAATGTTGGCCATTTTTGGCCCACATGCTAAAGCTCTTGCAAGCATTTTTCCGAATGGCACTTCCAAGGGAAAAAGGTTCTTTTCAAAGTTCTGAAAGATATCTTTTCTCAGTGAACTTTTCAATTTTTCCGAAGGATTATTTAAAAGAGGCCGAAGGCATTTTCAAATTCCAATGGTCCATTCAAAGGAATCCGAAAGGTACTTTTCCTTCGCAAAGGCCCAAAACATTTTTTCCGAAAGATCATTTTCACAAAGTTGGAGGGGTCTTTTCAAATTTTTGAAGGGGTCTTCTTTCCGAAAGGTCCAAATAGATAAGTCAAAGGGTGCTTTTCAATTCTTCCAGAGGGTGCTTTTCAATTCTTCCGAAGGGCTTTTTCAAAATTTCGAAGGGTAAAAAAGGGGGTCACTTTCAAGAAAGCTGAAGGGTACCTCCCTTTCGGAAAGGGGCATTTTCATAAAGTCTGAAGACATGAATTCCTTTGGACAAATTGTCTGTGGAAAGGGTCTAAGCAAATTGTTCGAAGAAAATGGCTGAAACAAGTTGTCCGAAGGAATTGATGACAGGCCCACAAACGTCAAAATTTGAACCCTTGCAAGTAGCTGTTGGCATTTAAAACCATCAAAAGAAGCTACGTAATCTATAGACTTGTATTGACATAAATGGATACAGAAAATCCAATATCCTTAGATTGGTTTTTCATCTATAGAAAAGATTGGGCCCAGGTTTCAAAGCAGGCGCTGGTGTATACAATTAATGGAGAAGCTCTCGTCCTTCGACATGGCCATCATCTCCGACAAACAGAGGCTCAATTCAGAGGCAGCATGACTCAGTCCAGATTCAAATTTATGGAGATTTTGTCCTTATACATGTAAGACAAGTGAAGGGTGGCGTGAAAGTGAAAGATGAAGATCAGGGGATTAGAAAGGGTAGCTCGGACATTAAAGACGTTCTTGGACTTTTCCCTTTTAGTGAATCATAACATCATCATCCTCAACAAGTTCTTGTCTTCTAGTGTGTTTCTCAAACAATGAGAGGGCTTGAAGACTATTGGAGCTAATGGTGGTTAATTTTTTGAAGAAGGATTAGTTCTAATTAACCCAAATGTGGGTGAGAATTCACGGAGGGTGATTGGATCTCATTTAATGAATTTTTTTTGCTTGTTCTTCTCTTTTCTTCTTTCCTTTTTTCATATATCTCTATTGGCTCCCCCATAAAAAAGATATCCTCATTTGACAAGGAGAAAACCTGTCAAAATTTGTAAGAAAGACCTTTTCAAACAATAAAAATCAATTTTTACCTCTCTTGCCTGAAAATTGTGTTTAGCAAGCTTGTGCATGATGTCCTTGTGAAGAAGCATTCTTCCATATCCATTGCCCTTATTTCTTGCCTATTTTTAGATGTTTTCAAGTTAGTTGCAGATCTGAACTTGAGCTCTTTCTGCCATTAATGGATGCTTGGTGTGAATTTTGAAATTCCTCTTTGCTTCATGTATGGTTTAGTGAGCCTAGTTTATAAAACACTTATGCAAATTTACTAGTTGTGAGGTTGTGTGAGCAAGAATTATCTTATGCTGAATTAGTGTTTATTTCATGCTTATGTGAATCACTCTCTATTTGGTGCATCACCTCCCTTAGCTCAGATTTCCTTTTTATGTTATCCTCCTATCCCTTTTCCTTACTCTGCAATAGATTTTAACGTGGAAAATAAGAGCTGAAGTGAAGCATCTAAAGAACTAGCCTCATAAAAAGCCTAGAGGTTCAACCTCATTACAGGATACCCATAGCCTGAGATTGTCCCCACACTTGTAGCTAGAAGTGAGAGAGCCTTAGAAACTCTCCCACAAAGGTACAATTCTACGCTACAACAGTTACATCAAAGATCAACACACCTTGAACCACTGAAACACTAGGACAAGTATTTAGGGTCAAGCTCAAATCCTTAATGATACTAGATAGCTTTGTGAAAAAACCGTCAAGCTGTAGAACTCCTTTAGTATGTAGCTCATATTTGAGGTTCAACTAATCAACAATAGACTTTGGCATTACTAAAGTGCTAGCTCCACTATCTACCAAGCAATTATGCACCAAGGAATCACCAATGATTATTGAAATGTAGAATGGAGGAGGTTTGACCACCTTACTTGATCCTTCTCCCATAGGACCTTGGGTTGCATTGGTGAGGACCTCAGTTTCTTTGCTTGGTTGTCTGCCTGCAGTTGTTGTAACACCTATCTTGGACAAACCTTCCTGAAGGATGTCCACTTGAGCGGGCATGGAAAGCATGTCCCACATTGGCACACTCACATTGGACCTTTTCATTTGTTCGACAATTCTGATTGGTGGACCACCGACCTTTCCCTGAGCTTTGGGAGCCACTACTGTTGTTTGTTGATTTTGCGAGTTTTGTGGATCAGAACCTTTCTCTCAATTCTAATTTTTAGGAGGTGCCGAGACCTTTGGAGTGATAGCAGGCTCATTAGGTTTAGACAATGAAGGAGTAATGACAGGAGGTTCTTTGAATGCTTCTTGGTTGCCATCCGTATTCCTTCTCTTGAACCTTGTATTAGTTGCCGCTGGAATGTATGCTTGGCTAGAACCGGCTTGTTGATTGAGTGCATAGCACTCTTCTTGCTCACTGATGACCATTGTAGCATCCACCTGGTTTGGTATCTGATCAGATCCTTGGTCTTGTGGAGACTGTTCTAATTTTGTCATTGTGGGATCTCTGTTCTTTGAGCCATTAAGGCTTGATTATATCCATAAGCAACAACCTGCTACCATTGGTCATTGAAGGCCTAGTTAAAACCATTAGTTGGGCCAATGGATTGCCCAAAAGATTGATCCCAAGGTATGGTCCCTTCAGCTTCTTGAGCCATGTTGTTTCGAACAGGAACCAAGAAGTTGGAAGAGCCTACGGCATTTGGATTATAGCTACTCTACTTATGGTAACTAGGTTGTCCTTGCCCTTGCTCATGGTTCTGGTTTTGGAAATTTCCCTTGAAGGGTGGTCTATTCCCTTGATAAGATTGTTGATGAGGTTGATATGGAGCTTGATAAGGTTTATTGAACTGAGCTTGCTGCCTTTTAACATTTTCCACATCATTTCTCAAGAATTGGAGCATGCTTTTAAGTTCTAGGTAGTTTTTCTGCTCTTGAAAATCACTTGATCTGCTAGTGAAGGCCTTTTCTTGTTTAGGTGAAGGTATAGTAGCAATTGTTGGAGTTGGAAGAATAACATCAAGTGGGGGAATAACTACAAGGGGTGGTCTGATTTCAGAGAAAAGAGGCATTGGGGGTCTAGGAGTAAGCTTGCGAGCGTGAACTAGGCAATTTTTTGCTTTAATAGCCACCTCATAAGCATCTGGCAATATGTCCCCTCCCATGGATTGGATCATTACAGCTATATCGCTATTTAGAGCCTTCAAGTAGTATAGGAACACAAAGTTAGAGGACGATCTAACAGAGGCTGAAATTTTGTTCCAAGCTTTTTAGAATCTTGTGTTGAAATCTTGCATGACTTCATAGAACGCTCTCTTGATTGCGGTAAGCTGTTCTGCTAGTGACAAATGGTCACTCTTGTCTGCAAATCTTTTACATAAGGCCTCTTCTAGCTGATTCCATGATTGAATAGAATTAGGAGCTAAGCCTCTATACCACTCTAAAGCTTTTTCCTTAAAGGATACAACTAATAGTCATAGCTATATTTTTTATGACATTATGGTTATTGCAAAAATTGGCTGTCATTGATGTGTTCAGCAGGGGTTGTGGCCTGGTCTCCTGTAAAATATGGGATGCTTTTGAGAGCTGCTACTGGCATAGAATCGTATTGTGCTAGATTCAAAGGACTTTGGTCACTGAAGCCTACAAAAGCTCTTTGGGGAATCATGGTAACAAAAGGGGCTAACAAAGGTCTTCTTGCATAGGTATACCTCACGACTAGTTTAGGAAAATGGTTTTCTACGTATGGGTGAGTATGGGCGAACCTTAACCTTTTGGCCAAATTTAAGGGGAGTTCAACAAACTCAAAAGGAATACCTCTAGAAGCTAATCTTGTAGTCACCTTTGGCATGAAAGATAGTTACTGTTCTGCCACCAGATTGCTGAGTGTTCTTCGGAGTCGTCAGATATTGAAAGATGAAAGCTATAGCCATTGCAAATTGATCAAACCAGCATCAATCTTGATCAATCTTCCTCGAAAGTGGTCCCACCAGGTATGCCAAAAACTGTTGTGGCATAGAATTGCACCCTTGTGGGAGAGTTTTCCAGGTTCTCTCACTCCCAGCTACAATATTGGAACAACTTCAGGCTGTGGATATCCTGTAGTGAGGTTGAACCTCCGAAGAAGGCCGGCTTCCTCTTGATAAATCACCTAAACTAATGTTTCTACTTGGAAAAGAGGTAGAGGGGAGGTATAGGGTAACTAAGAGAGCTAAATAGGTGATACACCAAATTGATTGACACTCGCATAAGCATGAAATAAATACTAATTCAACATAAGATAATTCTTACTCACACAACCTCACAAACTAGTTAATTTGCATAAGTGTTTCATAAACTAGGCTCACCAAACAATACGTGAAGCAAAGAGGAATTTCAAAATTCACACCAAGCATCCATTAATCACAGAAAGAGATTAAGTTCAGACCTGCAAATAACTTGAAAACACCTAAAAATAGGCAAGAAAGAAGAACAATGGACATGGAAGAACACTTCTTCACAAGGCCATCATGCACAAGCTTGCTAAGCACAATTTAGAGGCAAGAGATAGGTAAAAATTGATCTTTATTGCTTCAAAAAGTCTTTCTTACAAATTTTGACAGGGCTTCTCCTTGTCAAATGAGAATCTCCTTCTTTTGGGGGAGAAAATAGATATCTAGAAAAAAAAAGGGAAGAGAAAGGAGAAGAGGCAAGCAAATAGAATTCAATAAATGAGATCCAACCACCCTCCATGAATTCTCACCCATATTTGGGTTGATTAAAACTAATCCTTCTTCAACAAATTAACCACCATTAGCTCCAATAGTCTTCAAGCCCTCTCATTGGTTGAGAAACACATTAGAAGACAAGAACTTGTTGAGGATGATGATGTCATGACCCACTAAAAAAGAAAAAATCTAGGAATGTCTTTAATGCTCGAGCTACCTTTTCTAATGACTTGATCTTCATCTTTCACTTCCATGCCATCCTTCACTTGTCTTGCACGTATAAGGACAAAATCCCTATGACTTTGAATCTGGATTGAGCCATGCTGCCTCTGAGTTGAGCGGTAGTTTGTCGGAGATGATGGCCATGTTGAAGGACGAGAGCCTATCCATTAATTGCATACACTAGCTCCTACTTTGAACCCTGGGCCAAATCTTCTCTATAGATGGCAAACCAATCTAAGAACATTGGTTTTTCTGTATCCATTTATGTCGATACAAGTCTATAGATTGCGTAGCTTCTTTTGATCTTCTTAAATGCCAATGGCTACTTGCAGGGGTTTAGATTTTGACGTTTGCGGACCTGTCATGGGATATTTGAATCCCAACGACTATTCCTTCGGACTATTTGTTTCGGCGATTGTCTTCGACATCATTTCAGGCTCTTCTTCTCGAACTTTCTTCCTGAAGGAATTCTTTCGGCATTTTGTTTTGGGCAATTCCTCCGAGCTTTTGTTCGGGCCTTTTTCCTACAAGAGAAAGTCTCTGGGACCTTTGCTTGAGGCACCTTTATGGTTGAGAGATCCTTCGGAAATTTGTTAAGTGCCCTTCGGAACTTGAAATTGCCCTTTACCAAAGGGAAAGAATCCTTCAGATTTTTGAAAATGGACCATTGAAACTTTTGAAAATGCCTTCGGCTTTTGAAAATGTATCTTTTTCGAAGGGAAAGGACCCTTCAGGTTTTCTGTTTGGAACCTTTCTAACGAACAATACCCTTCGGAAATTTGAAAGTGCCTTTCGGAGTTTTTGTATCGGACCATTTCCCTGAGAAATACCTTCGGAAAAATTGTCTTGGCCACTTCGCTTTAAAAAAGATATCTTTTGAAACTTTTGCTTGGTACACTTTCCAAGAGAAAAATCCTTCGAAATTTCTGAAAAGTTACCTTTCGGAGAATGTTTGGGACACTTGCTTGGAAAAGAACCCCTCGGGACTCTTGCTTTGAACAATTCTTTTGGACAAATTGTGCGGACAATTTTTCTGAAAGGAAACCTGACCCTTTGCCCTTTCGAAAGATTTCCTTCGGGAAAACTATTTCGAAACAATTTCCCCGAAAGAATTCCTGACACTTGAACAAAAGAAACCGAGATAAAACTCCCGAAGAGAGAACACTTAGCCGAAAAAGAGAAAAATTTCTTTGGAAAAACTGTGCAGACAATTTTCCCAAAAGGAAACTGAAACCAAGCTTAAAAAATAGGCCCGAAAGAATTCACCTTTCACTTGTTCTCCAAAAGAATGAACAAGTAAAGACTTAGCCGAATAAGAGATTTTGCATTTAAATTTTGGCTTGCAGGCTTATCCTTGAACACTACTGCTGGATCTTTAGAAAACTTTGCTTGGATCCTCTCTATTTGCAAATGTTGGATCCATTCCTAAGACATTGATCCACTGCTTCATCAAACCATGCAAGAGCTTTATATGTGCACTAAAAATGGCCAACAGTCCCATTGTGTTCTTGAATCTTGATGGCTCCAAAGTGAGCATTGGCTTGTAATCTTACTGATTTCATTTTGATAAAAGATAAGATTGTATTAAAAGATTAATGAGGAATAATTACAATGTCAATAACCTCTGAGGAAAGTGAAATCGAAGGAAGTGAGTTGTATCAGCAGAGATGAGAACTCTTCAATCAATACATTCAGGAAGCATTCAAGGAACCAAGTAGAAAATATTGACAAAATGCTCATGTCAAGAAAACTAAGATGCTGAAATTTAAACTAACTTCTGCCCTACGAAAACTTATAAAAGAAACTAAACTGGAAAAATGGATAAGTAATTTCTGCAGGTAGCAGAGCAAGCACTACTCTGCTTGTTGCTATATACTGTCTGTTACAAAATATCCACATTAAACCAGAACTTGTGGAGAACTAAAAAGATAACAGACAAACTCGGTTGAAGCTTTGGAAGATGCTGATGGTTATCATTGAATAAAAACTAGAGTACAAGCAATTAGCCCGTAGGAATTCCATCCCCTCCTCCATTTCTAGGGCCAACATTATAGCCACCATTTAAAAGTTCAGTTTCATATCAGTTGGGGGGAGAAGGCATGGCCTAAGGGCGATGAACTGGAGTTGCATTGGAAGCAGCAGGATCACCAGTAGCAGCAGATCCCATGCCATAGAAACCCTGCCATTTGGAAGGAGGATAAATAATACTCTCTGTGTAACCTTTCCCCCTCCATCTTTTGCTGAGCTAGATCTCCAAACAGCAGTTTCTCAATGGTGTCAATGTGTTCATGCTGCTGTTGAAAGACGTCAGCAAGATAAACACTACACTTGTCCATGTTTGTAATTGTTCCATCCAGCTGAGGGCTTTGGATCCCATAAACTCCAATGTTATCTATTGTGAATAATCCTTAACCATTGCATTTTGTTTTTGATTCTCCATGTCCCCATGGTTGTTGATATGAGCAGACCCAAGCCTAGGTTGAGGGTTAACAAAGTATGAGACATATTGACTATAACAAGTCCGGAATTCAGAGTTAGAAGCAGATGGGGTGCTACTGCTAGGATGGTTGAGGCCAGAGGCGTGGCTATGAGATTAAGGTGTGGGCATGGGGGGCTTGCAAAACACTGATGAGGGTAGTCAAAGGCTGGATGTTGAAAGGTGGCATATGATGTAATGTCCCCAAATGGGACAATTCAACAATATCAGGGTTTTCCCTGAAACCCTAGCAGCCAAACACCCAAAACATACAAACTTTAAACAAGATGGAAATAAATAACTCAAACCCTAGCTATCCAATGTGTCATCCTAAGAATATTATCCAAGGCACAAATAATATTTTATCCATTAAATCCATACACAACTACAGAACTAATATACCAAAGAAAACTACTCAAAATCCTCCTTTATCCATCCAACAATTAGCTAAAAATTAGGAATTCTGGAAATGATCATTTCATGAATTCTTCTTGACCAAACCCTTGGAAAATCACAGCAAAGTAAATACCTTGAAATATGAAATGTTATGATCAATTGTAGCTGAATAACCTCAAAACAAATATGTGAAAATTATACAAATAATAGCTGAATATATTGGCCTCAATTGGGCCCTCAAAATGCTCAAATAATTCCCCAAAGGGAATCACCCCACTGCTGGAATATCAACTTAGAAATACACTTGTTTCTCTGCTCTTTACCCTTCACACATAGCTGGAAATTAATACACAATATAATATTTTCAGAATGAAAAGATGGTAATATAGGCTTACGAAAGCCCTTCAAACCATAGTTACCATATTCGGAAAGTTCGAGTGTTCGGAAGGGGCAAGAAGTTCGGAATTTGGAATTTTGTGGAAAGTTCAGTTGGTAAGTTTGGTTTAGTTTTTTTTTTTAAATTTAAAAAAATATAAAAAATAGATATATTGTATATATTTATTTTTAAAAATACCACTTATACATAAACCCTCTAACCTGACCAATGAAATTTAATTAAAGATTCACCTGTAAAATCAACATTTTAATAATTTTAATATTTAATATACTAAAATAAAAAACTTAAAAAACAAAATTATCATATTTTAATATTTACAATTTTAAAAATTAAATTACCTCCTACGTTGCTTCTAAATTTAAACTTACAAATCTAAATGCTAGAAGACAAAACCTAAACTTACAAATCTAATTAAAATTTTAAATTATTAATGATTTACAATTTTAAACATGTAAAACCTAATGCTAGGAGACAAAGATTGAAAATATCGATGCAATTTGGAAATGACAAATGGTGATGGTAGATGATGAGCAAATGGCGATCTCAGGTCAAAGAAGGTGTGGATGTAAAATGATTCTTTTTCCCTCCACTTTAGTTTTTAATATTTATCCTTCGACTGGTTTCACTCCCTCTATTTCAAACACTTGTCGACTAAGCACACTGCCAAACCCGAATGCTAACAGGGAAGAACAACAATAAATGCCAAACACTGTGACGATGTACTTGTGCGATGTGCCAACTGCAAATAGGGTTAACTCTCTATGCAATTGTGAACAAGTCTCTGTCCATTTGCGAACAAGTCTCCATCCAATTGCAACCAATTCTCCATCCAATTGTGAGCAAGTCTATGCAAAGTTTGCAAACTGCGTTCACCCTTCCGTGTAACTGCGAACTGTTGTCAACTTGGAGTTGCACCCTGAAACGAAGATGCGTTGAAATGACTAATCCTCTCTCCAGTTGAAACAATGGGATCTTCTCACGAGGGTAGGTGCCTCAATGGTGAGAAGAACCTCCAGAGAAGGCTAGTTCCTGTAAGATGTATCAATGCGGATCTCTACTCTATGTTGCAGACTACCATGGAAAAGGGAGAAAGAAACTTGAAGGGGAAATCCTACCTAATGACGGTGATACACCAGAATGTTGATCCACCCTACTTGGAACCTTGAACACTGAACAAACAAGGGAAAAGGAAGACATTTGATTTCAATTGATCACTATGCATAAGTATTTCATGAGAAGGTTCGATCTAATGACAAAAACGTGAAGGAAAACGATGGAGAGAGGTCTGATACAAGACACTATGCAGCCACCTAACATCCACTTACAGCTTCAGCAAAAGACATATAAAACACTGAACATGACCTGCATAACATGATGAGCTTGCAACTAAGTACGAATCAGAATTTGGGAAGGGAGAGAAATCTACCACGTATGAAAATTGTTGAATGAATGTACACTATGCCAGCACTTGAAATCTAAAAGTACAGTCCTATTGATTGAAGAGGTTACACAACTCACCAATGACAGAGTCTGGTCTTAGCAAGAGAGGGATAGATTTTACAAGGCTGAAAAGCCATTAATATAAAATATTATAAAAAGTCAAAAGATTGGCGTTGGATATAGGAGAGGAAGTTAACTCTTCATTAGCCCAAGTACAAATTGCATTGCATGAGTCTTCCAAATTTGCCTTTCTTTGGCTTATACCTGGCTATCTTGCATGAAGAATCCTTGGCATTGAAAAAGAAGACAAGCTTTGGATGCATGACACCTACGAATAGATGTCTTGACTTGAAAACTAGTCAACTCCAAAACAAGCGTAGTCAAATTCACTCGAACTACTAGGACATTTGAAAGTCTCCCCTTTGTATGAAATCAATGCAAATGCCAAATTAAGAATTGTGTTTGAACCATTGAAACGTTTCGAGCTTTGAGACAAACGAGAGTGCGTGCATGGAATTTCTAGCTGTTTGAAACATTCAACGCTTTGCCCGTTCATCATGCAAGACAACTCTATTTTCAGAACTGAAGCATGCTTGTTTTCTTAAATGCGTTCACTTCGTTGGAGTCACTCACGTTAGTCTGTGCATGATCTTTGTTCATCCTGCCTTTGTCTTTATTTTGCATTTGTTTTATTCGTTGTTCATGCTTATGTCCATGTTCAATTCTGCTTCAATCTTTGCTCATGCCTCTATTTTTGCATTTGTCTTACTTGTTCAATTCTGGCTCAGTCATGTTTGTATTTTTCTCTAGCTTTTCCCATGTTCAGCTTTAATTCGGGAATAGGGCTTTATTTTAGCTTTCGTCCTTCGGACAAATTGTCCGAAGGACTCTCTGTCTCTACTCTTTCCCGAGCTTGGCATTTCCTTTTCTCTTTTTTGGCTTTGGCTTACACCCCTGTCTTTTCTATCGGGCTTTTGTCCTCCCGAATTCCTTTGGACTTTTTGTCCGAAGGAATTCCTTCAAACAAAAAGTCCGAAGGAATTTGTTTCCTTGTCAATTTTCCCGAATTTATTCTTTTAGGCTCTTATGTCTTGCCCTTTGGTTTTCTTCGGGCTTTTGTTGACTTCATATTCCCGCGGATTTCCTGTTTGACAATTATTCTGAAGGATTTCCTTAAATTTTCTCATTTCCTTCTTTGCCTTTGTTTTTTTATTTCTATCAAGGTTTTATCCCAAGTATATCCTCCGTCGGACCTTCCTTGAAGACCTTCGGACTTTTTGTCCAAAGGAATTCCTTCGGACAAATAGTCCGAAGGTAATTCTTTTCCGTTTGAAGTGTCCCTTGCTTTTATGAAGGTGCCCTCCACAAGGGCTTTTGCTTCCCAAAATTGCCTTTCGGGCTTTTTGATTTGGTTCTGTTAGTCGCTTGGGTGCCTTCCGCATGGGCAAGGTTCTTCCATAAGTGCCCTTCGGAAGAATTGTAAAGGTCCACTTCGTCGAACAAGTGCCCTCCACAAGGGCTTTTTGTCCTCAAAAGTGCCTTTCAAAACTTTTGAAAGAGTCCTGACACTGACCAAGTGCCCTCCACAAGGGCTTTTTTGCCTTCAAAAGTGCCCTTCGGAAGAATTGTAGGGCACCCGGGCTTTTTGAAGGGCACCCGGGCTTTTTGAAACTGTCCTTCGAAACTTTTGTCTTGACTTGAAAACCATAAAGTGAACCAACCCAAAGGGTTACATACCCTTCGGGACTTTTGAATTGGACCTTCTCGAAGGACAGGTGCCCTTCGGGTCTTCTCAACTATGCTTTTCCCTTTTTCTTTCGGACAAAAAGTCCGAAGAAAATAAGCTTTGAACAATTGCCACTTAGTCATTTTTTCGGACTTTAACACAGTCCTTTGAGAGCTCTTTCTCTCGAACAAAATGTCCGAAGAAATAGTCCACTTCTTATAGCCCGAAAAAATCCTTGGGAAGACAATAAATAAACCTACAACTTGTATGTCTTGGCTGTATTTGTACATTTGGCTGTAATCAAGAAAGCTCATTGGAAACCTCTGAATGACTAAAATTCACCTGGCTGTAGATGGCCACTTGGGTGGTTGTAAATGCTCATTTAAGGACCCCAAAACTAATTCACAAGACAAACTTGGCGCCATAGCAAAGTTCCGAATAGTAGGGGTGACAATTTGCCCTGTGGGGGCAAAATTGTCAACATTTTTGGCGACTCAACTGGGAAGCATCCCTGCTATGTTAGAGAACTCAGACCATATAGATGTTATTCGAACTCCCAAAAGGTGAACTTGATTTCTGATTGAAAATCTCCTCCTGACCTTGACTAAAGTAACCTTTCTCCCTCAAAATAGGAAGGGAAAAACACGAAAGCAGGAAAACTAACTAAGAAGCAAATGTGAAAACAAGCACTTATTGGACAAAACTGAAGCAAACTACTGCGCTTGAACAACACTTGCAGGAAAGCAAAAACAACTATGTACATAGAGCTTTGCTCTTCAATAGCAATGTTTCAGATGTATTCCATTGACTGGGATTGGAAGCTCTTGGCCATCCATCTTGGCAAGTTGGAAGGCGTTGTGGGATTTACAACTGGAGATCGTGTATGGACCACTCCAAAGGGAATCAAACTTCGTGTGCCTTCCTGGTTTGGCTCGATCCTCATCCCACTTGAGGACCAAATCTCCTTCATTGAAGCTTCGTGAGGAAGCTCCTTTGTCAAACGTTCTTTTCACCTATGCTTGATGACTTTCCATGGCTAACATGGATTGATTTCTTGTCTCTTCCAACTCCATAAGCTATGCATACCTGATTTCCATAGGCTCATTCTCCAACAACTCAAGTTGATGCATTAGTTCTAAAGCTGGAAACTCAAGAGAAATAGGTAACCTTGCTTCCTTACCATAGACTAGCTTGTATGGAGAGTTGACTATTGACCTCTTGTAGGTGATCCTATCAGCTCATAGAGCTAACTTCAACTTGAGATGCCATGACCTTTGATTGTCTTCAATAGTCATTCGTATGATCCTTAAGAGGTTCTTGTTTGAAGATTCAGCAAGGCCATTTCCTTGTGGATAATAGTTCGATGAAGTGCTGAGATAAACTCTGTGTTGGACAACCCATTGGTTGATCCTAGATCCCATAAAAGCCATTGCATTGTCAGAAATAATGGTTGAAGAAACTCCAAACTTAATAAGCAGACCTTCATAGAAATCAAGAACGTTAGTTTCGTTTGCTTCTTTCAATGCAATTGCTTCCGTCCAACGTGTGAAGTAATTTGTAGCTGTTAGAATCCATTTATGCCCTGAACTCAAAGGAGGATTAATGAGACCAATAAAGTCCAATCCCCACTGGACAAAGGGCTGATCCACTGCAATTAGCTGAAGGGGCAAGGCTGCAAGTTTAACTTTTCCTACAAACATAGTACATTGTTTGCACTTCCTAACCCATGTATGGCAATCGCCAAATATAGTAGGCCAATAGTACCCACCTCTCATGATTTTAAGTGTTGTAGTTCTTGCAGAAAAGTGTCCTCCACCATGTCTATCATGGAATTCTTCAAGTAATCTTTGAGTTTGGCTTGGTTCCACACACCTTAGTAACAATCCATTAATATCCTTTTTGAACAAAATACCATCAACGAGCAAGAATGAAATTGATTGCAATCTGAAATACCTTCTTTTTGAAGCACTTAGGTGAGAAGGGTAAAAACCATCTTGCAGATAGCTTACCAAATCACCAAACCAGCTGGAAGGTGAGGTGTGAACAACAGCAATCTCTTCATCATTTGACAATAAAACAACTTCATTAGTTTCTTGCAAGTCCTGAGCTAGATGCTCACAAAGTCCTTTGCCTCTAACCAACTTTGTAACCTTGATTTCCATGTCATATTCTATTACCTTGGTTATCCAACCAGCTATCTTCTCATTTGTCTTTGTTCAGAAGAAATTCTTTGATGCTTGGATGAGCAACCATTAGATGTATTTTATTATTAGACAACAAGTGCCTAAATTTCTTGAGAGATCTTATAACTGAAGGGACATGCTTTTCAACAAAAGAATACCTTATTTCATACTCCTCCAAGCCTTGGTTGTAGAAGGCTATTGGCTGCTCCAAAAATTCATGATTATGCTACATAAGAATGCTTGAAATGGTGTCCATATTAGCATATGTATACAAAGTGAAATCTTTTGTAAAATCTGGATTTAAAAGCGTAGGAGCACTTGTTATGGCTTTCTTAACATCTTCAAACCCTTTTACTCCCTCATTGGACCAGCTGAAGTTCTGATTTTTCTTTAGCATTCCTGTAAGTGGTTTAGTTATAGTAGCGAAATCTGAAATGTATCTCCTTATAAAATTAATTTTTCCAAAGAAATTTTGCAAAGCCCTTTTACTCTTAGGCAAGGAGAGTGCAAGAATGAATTGAATCCTTTCAGAATCTATGTTTAAACTGTGCTTTGAAACATGTCCAAGAAGCTTACCTTCATGAATTGAAAAATACACTTTGTGGGATTTAGAGATATCTCAAATTGCCTACACCTTTCAAAAACTTGCTTGAAATGAACCATGTGATCTTTTGCATCTTTTGAAAACACTGTTATATCATCCAAATAAATAAGCACAAACCTGTTAAGAAGGCCTTGGAAGGCCATATCCATGGCTCTCTGAAAGGTTGCTCCAACATTAGACAAACCGAATGGCATCTTTATGTATGCAAATGTCCCCCATTGAGTCATGAAGGCTGTCTTGAATTGGTCCTCTTCTTTAACCAAAATCTGATTGTAACCACTATATCCATTCAACAAGGAAAACCTCTATGAACTTGCAACAAGCTGTAAAATTTGTTCCATTGATGGCAATGAATAGTGTAAGCAAAGTCCTGTTTAAATCACTGAAATCAATACACAAACGAATCTCACCATTCTTTTTTCGTACTAGAACAAGGTTCGCCACCCAAGTTGAGTGCTTGATTGGAAATATAATAGTTGATTCTATGAGCTTGTGAAGCTCAGCTCTCATCAAAGGCTCAATCTTTGGATTGATTAGCCTTTGTCTTTGTCTCACTAGTTAAGTTTCCTCTTCTAACTCAATGGTGTGTTGAGCCAAACTTGGATCAAAACCTTTGAGATCACTATACTGCCATGCGAATATATCAGCGGAACTCGTGCATAAATCAATTAAAGCTTTCTTTTGTGGAGTGCATACCTTGCTCAATTTCAAAATTTTACCAGCTGCAATCTCTACATTGGCATAGTGCTCTTCCTTTGTTGACAAGGATGGTTTCCCTTTCCTTAGCTCATCATCTTCACTGAAAATATTTTCAAGAGTGACCAATCCCTTGGGTAGCCTATTTGTTTTCAGTCGTACAATCTGATCACCATATTGCTATAAATGTTTCGACTGATTTCTTAAAGAAAACTCAACCTCTTCCTGCAAAAATCTCACAATTTGATTGCCATTTTCAAACCCCTGCCAATTCTCTTAGTTATCTGGAATAGAAGGCCCTACAACTACCTTTATATGTGATTGAAAAATATCACTTTTTACATCAACTGGAATGTTAAATTGTGCTCCAACAACAGCGAACCTATCAGCATGTTTATTCCTATCTCTTGGTATTGCCTGAATATTAAAAGCTTGAAAAACTTCAAGTAAATCCCAAACTCTGTCTGTAAGATTTAAGCAACAGATTCTTGCATACATTCAAACCTCTTACTTAGTGGACTACAAGTTCACTATCTCCAAACACTTGCAAACAATTTACTTTCATCTTCCTAGCCCACTGCAAACCGTGAACTAGTGCTTCATATTCAACGTTGTTTGAACAGCCAAACTGAAATTTAATAGAGGAGAAATACCTTTGTTCTGTAGGAGAAATTAACATCATTCCAGCTCCGATTCCATGCTTATTTCTTGATCCATCAAAGTACAATTGCCACAATCCTTCATTAGATTCGTTTTCTTTGACCATGGCTGGAATTGGTGCATCGTTCTCATGAAGACAATACACACCAAGACCTTCCTCTTCAATCAACTTGTAGGGATCATGCTCATGCAAGGTAGAAGCCCACTCATCAAGAAACAAATTTGGAACTCCATCCAAAGGCGAATCCTTTTCTACATCACTAGTTTGTAATATTTCATCTGAGATGATACAATTTGCATTGACCACATTTGGCGTATAAGGCTCCTTATGGAAACGTGCAATAGACTCTGAATGAATTGTCACCTTTGTACCATACCTGGTTTTGAACAAATAGGTCCAATCAGCTGATAAATATCCCCTAATCTTTGAGGTGAAGTCCCTTGAAAGGCACATAGCGAAATAAGCAGGCAAGTCCACCACTACAACATCCTACTGAATAGTAACGTTAAGACAAGCATGTAATGTCAATTTCAAATCTTTGATAATGCCTACCATCTTTGCTGGTGAACCATCCAACTGCAATACCATTTTGGTATTTGGCTCATAAACAAGGCCTAGCTTGTCTACAATCTGTTTGGGCATTACTGTACTGCTAGCTCCACTATCCACCATACAATTATGAACCAAAGTATCACCCACTATCAAAAAAAGATAAAAAAATGGAGTTTTCTTCGATTTTACCTCAGTTTTGTCCACCTTTGACATCTTATCTCCTTGCTACACCTGTTGCTTAGTTCATTGATCCGAATTTGTCAAGACAACACCTTCTTTCTCAACTAGTTTTGGAGACAATTCAAGAGCTGAAAGTTCTTGAATGAGTTTATCCCTTTTCCTTGGAATTGAAAGAGAATCTCACATGCTAATCCTGATGTTAGACTTCTTCATTTGATCTACAATACTGAACTGAGATGCACTAACTTTTGATTGCACTTTCTGTGGTACTTGCTGCTCACAAATTAGAGGTATTGTTGCACTTTACTAACCTCTATATTTTGATTTTTTTTGGGTTGTGGGAGCAGCAAGCTGCTCTTTTGTACTTTGAGCAACAATACTAGGAGCACTTGAAGTATTTGCTACCACTTGGGCTTCCTCAACAACACTTCTTTTAGTTCTCTGATAGGTTATAGCTGCAACTTGACCACTTGAATCATTAATTTTAACATCCTGAGTAAAAGCAACATGATCATCATCTGCCAATTTACATTAATAGCATCAGGCTGCCCTTGAACTTGATGAGTCACTCCTTGTGATGTCAAACTTGTATCTTGATATTGACCTCCTTGAAAAGAGAACTCTTCTTATGTCATATGTGGCATGGTGATGTTCTGTGATACCAAGGCTTGGTTTTAAGCATCATTGAAATTTGAGGGCTGTGAACCTAAATCCTGCACCAAATTATTTTGAGGTGGGGTTGGAACAATGGCTTTCGAAGTGGAAAGAGCATTCTGATCAAGAGCAACATATGGCTTAGCTGGAGTTATAGCTCCTTGTGCTTGATAGGGTGGTCTATTTTTTCTGAAACCTTGATAAGGAGACCTTTGATCTTTGAAAGACTGATAGTTGTTCTGATTTTGCTATTGATAGGGCCTATTTGATTGAAATTGCTGCCTTTTGAGTTGTAGTATTTCATTTCCAAAAGATTGTAGCAAACTTTTCAACTCTCCTATCTCACTAGCTTGACTAGTAGGGGCTGCAATAGGAACTTGAGGTGTTGGAATTGGAGCCAAAGATGAAATTTGAGAAATTTGAGGGGCTGGTATAGAACTTATTTTTGAAAATATAGGCATTGGAGGTCTTGAAAAAATCTTACTTGCTTGTATCAAACTATTTTCTGCCATTATTGCAACTTCATAAGCATCTGACAAAATAGTGCCACCCATTGATTGTATCATCACACTAATGTCATAATTAAGAGCTATAAAAAATACAAAAATGCATATTCAGGGGATGGGCTAATCAGAACCGATATCCTGGTCCATGTCTTTTGAAATTAAAATCGGACATGAACTCATGAGGAGCTCTTTGTATGACAGTTAATTGCTCAATTAAAGATAGGTGATCAGATTTGTCTTCAAACTGTTTGACTAAGGCTGCACTCAATTCATCCCAGGTGGAAATGGATCTAAGTGGGAGACTTCTATACCACTGTAATGCTTTTCCTTTGAAAAAAGCAACAAGCAATCTAATAACAACATTATCCTCAACAACATTATGAACTCAACAAAGATTAGCCACATCCTGGATATGCTCAATAGGGGTTGTTTGATTTTCTCTTGAGAAGAATGGAATAATTTTGAGGGCAGATACAGAAATGTCGTCTAACTGTGCAAGATTCAGTGGACTTCCCCTATTGAATGGAGCAAACACTTGATTTCTAACGGCCATCTGGATGGTAGGGATTGCAGTGTTTAGAATGCAAGGATGAGGAGGTAAATATTCCCTTTGAGGATATGGATTTGCCCTCTTAGACCTTGCTCTTTTATAAGTTACAAATTCAAAAGGAATACCTTTACTTGTTGATATTGTGGTAACCTTTGGCATGAATGGGTTGCCTGAATGATGTTATGAACTCTGCAATTGGATGTAGATGAATCTCTACTGCTGCGAAAACTCTATGCAAAGAAATTTTTCATGATTCCACCGGGCGTGCCAAAAATTGTTGTCAAGTTGGAGTTGCACCCTGAAACAAAGACGTACTGAAATGGATAATCCTCTTTCCAGTTGAAACAATGGGATCTTCTCACAAAGGTGGATGCCTCAATGGTGAGAAGAACCTTTAGAGAAGGCTAGTTCCTGTAAGATGTATCATTGCAGATCTCTACTCTGTGCTGCGGACTACCATGGAAAAAAGAGAAAGAAACTTGAAGGGAAAATCCTACCTAATGACAGTGATACACCAGAATGTTGATCCACCCTACTTGGAACCTTGACCACTAAACAAACAAGGGAAAATGAAGACATTTGATTTCAATTGATCACTATGCATAAGTATTTCATAAGAATATTCGATTCAATGACAAAAATGTGAGGGAAAATGATGGAGAGAGGTCTGATACAAAACACTATGCAGCCACCTAACATCCACTTACAGCTTTAGCAAAAGACATAAAACACTGAATATGACCTGCATAACATGGTGAGCTAGCAACTAGGTACGAATCAAAATTTGGAAAGAGAGAGAAATCTACCACGTATGCAAATTGTTGAAAGAATGTACACTATCCCAACACTTGAAATTTGAAAGTACAGTCCTTTTATTGATTGAAGAGGTTACACAACTCACCAATGGCAGACTCTGGTTTTACAAAAAGAGAGATTTTACAAGGTTGAAAAGCCATTAATATAGAAAATTATAAAAAGCCAAGAGATTGACGTCGAAAATAGGAGAGAAAGTTAACTCTTCATTAGCCTAAGTCCAAATTGCATTGCATGAGTCTTCCAAATTGGTCTTTCCTTGGCTTATACCTCGCTGTCTTGCATGAAGAATCTTTCGCGTTGAAAAAAAAGAAGAAAATAAGCTTTGTATGCATGACACCTACGAATAGATGTCTTGACTTGAAAACTAGTCAACTCCAAAACAAGAGTAGTCAAATTCACTCGAACTGCTGAAACGTTTGAAAGTCTCCCCTTTGCATGAAATCAATGCAAATGCTACATTAAGAATTGTGTTTGAATCGTCGGAACATTTCGAGCTTTGAGACAAACGAGAGTGCATGCATGGAATTTCTAGCTATTTGAAACATTCAATGCTTTGCTTGTTCATCATGCAAGACAACTCTATTTTCAGAATTGAAGCGTGCTTGTTTTCTTAAATGTGTTCACTTCATTGGAGTTACTCGTATGTGCATGATCTTTGTTCATCTTGCCTGTTGACGCTGTGGATTGCACCCTTGACAGAAGGCTGAGCTTCTGTCTTCCACGCGGTACAATGGAGACTCCTCTCTTGCTTGTGGGTCTAGCAAAACTGAGAGGAGAATCTCTAGATAAGGGCTAGCTCCCTTTGATGCATCTCTGAGGTCCTAGATTTCCTACTGCTAACAATGGGGGGCGTGAAAAGAGAGAAGGGTTACTAAAAACAGAACCTAAACTAAATAGTGATGCACCAAAAAATGGTCAATCTACTTAGCTTGAACATACACTTTCCACCAAGAACAAGTTGATATACACTTCATTTGATATGAGACATTCTTCTGCATCAGTGAGCTAGGGGTCCTCTGGAGATATAGGGAGGAAGAACTACCAGAGGTATTCTAAGACACACTATGGCAGCCTGTTCACATGCGCCTATACTCTGCTGTGGACACTTTTGGCTAACTTGTAAAAGAAGAACTCACAATACACTAGACATGCTGGAATCATTCTGTGAAAGCATGAAGGAAAATAACTTAACACAAGACAAAGCCATAGACATATGCAAAAGTGCAAGCTCAAATGGAGGCAAAAATGCTTCTTTTTGATTCAAGGTAAAATTTCGGTAGAGCTCCGCCTTACAAGCTGAGAGATATCTTCTCAAAATGAGAGTTTACAATATATATAGAAAGAGAAGAAGCAATGACGCCCTTTTACAAGTGGCCCATGTGCGTTGAGAGCATTGGGAAAAGGAAGCCGCGGAAAGAGAATGCTGTGTCAGCTCCAGTTTTGACTTTAGGTGTTTAAAATATATTAAATGTCATGTGTGAAAACATGGGCCGCGCCGTTTGTCTACAAACAAGACCCCTTCTTCAAGACATTCACGTGGTTGTTTGCCCATTAATGCAAAATGAGGAAAAAACAGGTCACGTTGTTCACTGTTTGTGCTCCTTGATGACCACTTGGCAGAGACTGTTTCAACTGCTAGAATAACTCCTCGTGCCGACACCTTCTTTTGCCACTTGGACTGTTTTGTTTGTTTCTACATTTGGCTCTTTGGGCTCCTTTCTTGGCGGGTCGCTGAGTTCACTCTTGTCTTTTTCTAGCTTTGTCTTTTCCTGGTTTTGTCTTTTGTCATCTCTTGGCTCTTCTGGCAATCTGAGCCCTCGGGGCTATCTTCTATCAATCCTTGGCTAGCTCCTTAGGCCTTCTCCTCAGCAGGCTCTTCCTTTTGGCCCTAAGGCCTTTGAATTCCTTCGGATTCGCGCTCAAGCATTTAAAGATCAACGGCAATTTTATTGCCGTAAATTTGACGTTCGCGCAGATGTCACTAGACGTTTGAACTTGAACGGCTAGTTCGCTATGCTGAATTTGACGTCTTCGGGCCCGTCACCCCTTTTGGCAATTTCTTCAGTTTTCCTTCCTTCGGCCTTTTCCTTTTGTCCGGGCCTTTGTCTTTTGACCCTCCCGAAGGGAAGGTATCCCTTTCATGGTCGCCGAGAGTCCCCGCAAGGGCACTTGCCCTTCGGCGTACTTCGGGCGGCCTTGGTCCTCAAATCCTTCAGACAAAATGTCCGAAGGAAATGTTCTCTTCAATGTTTGGCTTTTGTTTTCAAGCGAATTCCTTCGGGTAAAAAGTCCGAAGGAATTTCTTCGGACTTTTTGTCCGAAGAATTTGCCTTGTTCATTTGTCTTCGAAAAATTTGCAATGGTCCTGTCACCGACCATGTGCCCTCCGCAAGGGCAGCTACCCTTTAGCTTTTTTGGAAACAATCCTTTGGCCCTTTCTTTCGAAAAAAACCTCCAACGAATACCTTCAAACAAAAGTCCGAAGGAATTCCTTCGGACATTTTGTCCGAATGAATTCATCCTTTGAATTTCCTTAAGAATGCCTTAGTTTTTTTCCTGAAGGAAAACTCTGCCTCGTTTCGGCCCTTTTGACCAGCTGCCCTCCGCAAGGGTAAATTAAATCCAAAGTTACCCTTCGGATCCTTTGCAATGGTCCACTTTGCTCATCACCTGCCCTCCGCAAGGGCACTCTGTCTTTGGAGCCTCTTTGAACCTTCCGATTGAACCAACCGATTGAAAGTTCAAGTTCAAAATTTCTTGGAAAGATCATGCCATTGAAGGGACGTGCCTTCAAGTTTTGTTCTCTTTCCTTGTGAAATTCTTCCGACAAAATTTCCAAAGAAGTTTTGTAAAAGCCTTGCATTCTTTGAACCGGTTCATCCTTTTGCTGAAAGACTTGTGCAAACCAAATTTGAACTGGCTCAGAACAACAAGGGAAGGAGACCGATTTTGGCCTGTAGGACCAAAATGGTCAACACTGCCTTGGTCTTTATTCTGCGTTTGTTTTATTCATTGTTCATGCTTATGTCCATGTTCAGTTCTGCTTCAGTCTTTGCTCATGCCTCTATTTCTACGTTTGTCTTGCTTCTTGTTCAGTTCTGGCTCAGTGTTGTTTGTATTTTCTTTGGCTTTTCTCGTGTTTTGCTTTAATTCGAAAATCAGGCTTTATTTTAGCTTTCATCCTTCGAACAAATTGTCTAAAGGACTCTTTGTCTCTTCTCTTTCTCGGGCTTGGCATTTCCTTCTCTTTTTTGGCTTTGGCTTACACCCTTGTCTTTTCTATCAGGCTTTTGTCCTCCTGAATTCCTTCAGTCTTTTTGTCCGAGTCCGAAGGAATTCCTTTCCTTGCCAATTTTCCCGAATTTATTCTTTTAGGCTCTTATGTCTTGCCCTTTGGTTTTCTTTGGGCTTTTGTTGACTTCATATTCCCGCGGATTTCCTATTTGACAATTAGTCCGAAGGATTTCCTTAAATTTTCTCATTTCCTTCTCTGCCTTTATTTTTTTATTTCTATTGAGCTTTTTTCCTGGGTAAATACTCCATTGGACCTTTTCCTTGAATTCCTTCGGACTTTTTGTCCGAAGGAAATTATTTTCCGTTTGAAGTGTCCCTTGCTTTTATGAAGGTGCCCTCCGCAAGGGCTTCTGCTTCCCAAAATTGCCCTTTGAAGTTTTAGATTTGGCCCTGTTAGTCACCTGGGTGCCTTCCGCAAGGGCAAGGTTCCTCCAGAAGTGCCCTTCGAAAGAATTGTAAAGGTCCACTTCATCGACCAAGTGCCCTCTGCAAGGGCTTTTTGTCCTCAAAAGTGCCTTTCGAAACTTTTGAAAGGGTCTTGACACCAACTAAGTGCCCTCCGCAAGAGCTTTTTTGCCTTCAAAAGTGCCCTTCGGAAGAATTGTAGGGCACACGGGCTTTTTGAAAGGCACCCTGGCTTTTTGAAACTGTCCTTTGGAAATTTTATCTTGACTTGAAAACCATAAAGTGAACCAACTCGAAGGGTTACATTACCTTCGGGACTTTTGAATTGGACCTTCCCGAAGGGCAAGTGCCCTTCGAGTCTTCTCAACTGTGTTTTTCCCTTTTTCTTTTGGACAAAAAGTCCGAAGAAAATAAGCTTTGAACGACAGCCAGTTAGTCATTTTTTTAGACTTTTACACAGTCCTTTGAGAGCTCTTTCTCTCAGACAAAATGTCCAAAGAAATAGTCCACCTCTTATAGCCCGAAAAAATCCTTGGGAAGACAAAATAAATAAAATTATAGCTTGTATGTCTTGACTGTATTTGTACATTTGGCTGTAATCAAGAAAGCTCCTTGGAAACCTCTGAATGACTAAAATTCACCTGGCTGTAGATGGCCACTTGGGTGGCTGTAAATGCTCATTTAAGGACCCCAAAACTGGTTCACAAGATAAACTTGGTACCATAGCAAAGTTCCGAATAGTAGGGGTGACAATTTGCCCTGTGGGAGAAAAACTGCCAACACGAACAAATCTATGCAAACTTGAAAGTGTGTTTGCTGTGTTTTCTTCTCGTCGATTTCACTATACCGTTTGCTTGCATTTTGGGTTTGCGTTGACAACTTGACATTAAGTTATGTTTAAGAATTAATATTTTAAGTGTTTTTTTTAATAAAAAAAGTCAAAATTGAACGATCGAACATGACCAAACATATTCGGTCGGGAATATTTGTTCGGTTCAAACCGAACTTGAGGCCTGTTTGACCAAACATGGCAGCTATGCTTCAAACACCAAACCAAGCTACCAGCTGAAGTCGCCCAACTGGCATAACTAGCCACTACTGCAAGTAATGTTTTAATGCCCTTTTTAGGGCCTTATCCATAGCCCTAAGCCTGCGTTGTCACCATTTAACCTGTTCGCTGCCCTCACAAATCTTTAGCAGCCCTCAAGTGCAATTCGCTGCCCCCTTTCTTGGACCTTCAAACCCTCAAAATTGCCTTCCACGCTCCAGAACCCTAAGCGTTGCCTAGGCGTCTTCAAAACCAACAATGAAAAATCAACGCAATCCCTTAGGTGAGGATGCCCTAGTAGAAACAAGGATTTTCGTTCTTGCTCTATTCGAAGCTTTACATGCTTCGTCAAGTGTTACATGTTTGATATCAAATTTATACAAAAACATAAACATACCCTTCATTGAATTCCAAACTTCTTTTATATACTCACAATTTTTAAGTTATGAGGAAAGAGTTAAGTACATAAATGTCGGTTAGCTTTTAAAACCCACTTAAAGGCACTTTATGTCGTTTAAGTCACAAAAGGGCCCTCCTCAATGTAAATGTTGATGCTGTGGATTTGCAACCTTGAGAGAAAACTGAGCTTCTCTCTTCCACATGGCACAATGGAAACTCCTCTCTTGCCTGTGGGTCTGGTAAAACTGAGGGGAGAGTCTCTAGATAAGGGATAGCTCCCTCTGATGCATCTCTAAGTTATTCCAGTAATATTGCTAATACATATATCTAATGGGGGGGGTTGAAAAGAGAGAAAGATTACTGAAAAACAGAACCTAACCTAAGCTGGTGATGTACCAAACAAGTTTGATCTACTCATACTCACACTTTGAGCCATAAGAACCCATACATACACTTTATCTGATGAAAGGGCCAAACTGAAAGAAGCTTAATAGGGAGGCTTTAATGAAAACACACAAAAAATGAACTTACCACAAACGCTGTAGGAAAAACACACTATCTAGTAACCTTTTGCCTCTGCGCTCCAGATACAGCTCTTCTTGTTACCTGCAAGAATGGCGCTTTGTCTATACCAGGCGTGTTGGTATCAAGCTTGTGAGAGCATCAAGAAAGAAATGACTGAACACAAGGTTAACACTCAGACACACACTCAAAGATATATCCAACCAGAATAGAGGTAAAAATGCGTATTCTATTGATTCCAGGTGAAAACTGGCAGGGCTTCGCCTTACCACATGAGAGATGCCTTTTCAAAATGAGAGATTACAATATATATATAGAAAGAGAAAGCAAAAGGCGCCCCTTTTTGGAAAAGACTTTGGCGCCCTTTTACAAGTGGCCCGTGTGCGTTGAGAGCATTGGGAAGAGGAAGCCGCTTGATAGATAATGTTGTGTCGGCTCCAGTTTTGACTTTAGGCATTTAAAATATATTAAACGCCATATGTGAAATCATGGGCCGTGCCATGTTTCTGTAAACAAGACCGTTCCTTCAAGACATTCACGCGGTTTGTCTGCTTATCAATGCAAAGTGGAGAAAAACAGGCGCGGTGTTCACTGTTTGCACTCCTTGATGACCACTTGGTGGAGACTGTTTCAACTACAGAAATAACTCGCCTCCCCTTTGCCACCTGGGCTGTTTTGTCCATATTCATAATTTTGTCTCTTCTTGGCTTTGTCTTTTCTTGGAATTTGAGCTCTCGGGGCTATCTTATCATCCTTTGCTGGCTCCTTGGGCTCTTTCATCAGCAGGTCGCTGAGTTCATTCATAACTTTTGTCTTTTCCCAGCTTTGTCTTTTCCTAGTTTTGTCTTTTCCTCTCTTGACTCCTTCCGGCAATCTGAGCCCTCGGGGCTATCTTCTATCAATCTTTGGCTCTTTGGGCTCCCTTCTCGCGGTCTCTTCCTTTTGGCCTTAAGGCCTTTGAATTCCTTCGAGTTTGCGCTCAAGCATTTAAAGGTCAACGGCTATTGTATTGCTGTAAAGTTGACGTTTGCACACCCGTCGCCATTTGAAAGCCAACGGCTATCTTATTGCCCTGAATTTGACGTCTTCGAGGACGTCATTTGACGTCCAAATTCCAACGGCTTTCTTTTCTTCGGCCTTTCTCCCGAAGTATTCCCTCGGACTTTCTCCCGAAGGATATATCTCTCTTCTTTTCTTCTGTCCGGGCCTTTGTCGTTGAAACCTCCCGAAGGGAAGGTGTCCCTTCGGGGCTTGGGGAAGGTCATCCTTTCGACAGCCAAGAGTCCCCCGCAAGGGCACCTGCCCTTCGAGGTCCTTCGGGCCGCTTTGGTCTTGAAATCCTTCGAGCAAAATATCCGAAGGAAATCTTTCCTTTGTCTTTCCCGCTTGCTGCTTTCTGTCGGGCTTTTCCGTCGAGTGAATTCCTTCGGGCAAAATGTCCGAAGGAATTCCTTCGGACTTTTGTCCGAAAGAATTCACTTTGTTCACTTTGCCACGGGAACTTTTTCGAAAGAATTCCTTGCTCCTTACCTTGTGAATTTCTTCGGACAAAATGTCCGAAGGAATTCCTTCAGACATTTTTTGTCCGAAGGAATTCCTTCAGACATTTTGCCCGAAGAAATTCAACCTTGTCTTATCTTTTGCCTTAGCATTTTCGAAGACAAACTCACCCTTTTGATTCCTCCGCAAGGGTACTTTTGGGTCCGGAATTGCCCTCCGCACCCTGCTGGAATGGTCTAGTTTGTGCTTGATTGCCCTCCGCAAGGGCACTTGTCCTTCGGGCTTTGGAAGACCCCCTTTGAACCTTCCGACTTGAACCAATTGTTTGAACCAACTACTTTGAACCAAACTGACTGAACCACCCGATTGAAACAACCGTTTGAACCAAAGTTCAAGTTCAAAGTGTAAGGAAGATCATGTTGTTGAACCCCGACGTCGAACCACTGAATTGGTTCGCCCTTTTGCTGAAAGACTTGTGCAAACCAGAAATTAAACTAGCTCAGAACAACAGGGGAAGGAGATCGATTTTGCTCTGCAGGACCAAAATAGTCAACAAATTGGCGATTCCCAGGGGAAGCATGCCTGCTATGCTTAAGAAACCAGTAGCCTCAAAGTCCATTGGGCACAGAGTCAGAACACAGCTTGAAAAGAGTTAGCAACAACTTTCTAAAGATCTATGAACCAACAAAGCTTTATTTCAAATACAAAGGAAAACACACACAACAAAGACTAAAAAACACTACACCTGTGCAAACAACACTTAGGGAAAACAGGGAAAGAAAAACTGAAAGCAAACTACTATGTACAGCTAATCAAGTATATTTGCCTCCCTCCTGGATCAAAGGGAAAACTTCTTAAGTCCCCTTCATGGCAAGAAAACTTATGGTGCCAGTCAAGTGATTGAATGGAATGGAGATTTGGTGACTTGCTCTTCTTGCCTGCCACCTTGATTGGCTTGTATCTGAGTGGATCAGGGTCAAACATGTCTTCAACATTTGTGTATTCACTTTACTCTTTGGAGACTGCCTCATGCTGGCCCTTCATGCTGGTGTGTTTCATCAATAAATCAATGGCTTCTAGTTTATCACCATAAGCCCCTTGATATGCATCATGGATTGACTTGTCCCCTTCTGCTTCATTGAAAACCCTTTCAAACTGATCCTCACTTCATCATGGCTTTTTTTAAGAAGGGTGACTGTTGTGATGTCTGAAATGAGATCACAGACTGATTGCTCATCCAACAAAACATCACCTTCTTGTTCAAGGCTCTCTTCTTCAAAGCTTTCCTCAAGATGAACAGGCCTCTCCTTTTCTTGCTCAAAAACCAGAGTCTCTAGTTGTTCAAAGACATCCTCTGGATCCTCCTCCAACTCGGGTTCCGTGGCATGGTCATCCTCCACATCAAAGCAACAAGGAAGTTCATCAAACAAGGGAGGAGAGAGCTCACCATGCTTACTTTCCTCTTCATATTGCTGGAACATCTGCATGTATGCATGACTTGTGTCTTCTCCATTGTTGATGATGTCTTCAAATGGAGCATCCATGATGATTTCCTCCTCATTGTCATCCATGAGAGCTTCTTGATCAGCTGCAAATTGGATCCTCTCTTCTTCACTTGCCTCTTTCAAAACAGGTTCCTCCTTGAGAAAGAATGGAGTGGAGGGTTGATGGACAAACTCATGTGAAAGAGGAGGCAATCCTTGAGCTAGAATCAAATGATTCTCTTCCTTCCATTTGGCCAGCACCTCATTTATATCAGATTGTTAGAAATATTGTCATTGATGTCAAAGGTCTAGCATTATTGATGATAAAGGCCCCATTGCATTTAATGTTGTTTATAATAAACATATCTTGGTTAATATGAGTTAATATTTATTTAATATTAACAAATATATTTTTGGTTGCATATGAGACAAAAAAAAGGCCCATGGAGAAGTCGAAGAGCCACGGGATAAAGACAAAAGAAGGATGGGACACATTTTCCCATGAAGAGTCATCTTGGGGAATACCAAGAGTCACCAAGTGAAGACAAAAGAGTAAAGGCGCAATTTCTCATGAAGGGACACGCTGAGGAATACGAAGAGTCACCAAAGATAAGGACAAAAGTGAGGACATTTTTGGTCATGAAGGGCCACCACATGACTTTTCAAATGCTTGGATATGAAGGGTCATCCAAGATTGGCACCATTTTCCTTGAAGATTGAAGGGTCACAAAGGGGGAAGGCCAAAGATCATTTGGAAAGCTATAAATAAAGGCTTGAAAAGCCATTTGTAAATATGAGAGATAGAGGTTGATTTGATATTGTGATATCTAGCTTAGAAGAGCAATTGTGAAAGATGAATATTTGTATTTGTTATATCTAGCTTAGAAGAACAAAGGTGAGAGAGAGGAAGGAGATGTTGTATTGATTTATCATTTGTTGAGATAGCAACATTGAGAGATAGGTGTGTGGTATACACAAAGGGGTTGGTGCTCTTGTGGGTTGGTGCTCGGCAAAGGGGTTGGTGCTCACGAACAGGTGCTGGGTTGGTGCTCGACAAAAGGGTTTGAAGCTCTTGTGGGTTGGTGCTCACGAATTGTAGCTGAGGTTTGAACTTGGCAAAGGGGTATGGTGCTCCTGTGTGTTTGTTCTCACGAATATATTTGAGATTGATTTTTCGTGGTTTTTCCCACATTGGGTTTCCACGTTATATCTGGTGTCTCTCTCTTGTGTGATGTTTATTATTTGAGTTTTATTGCATATCTTGAATGTTTGATTAAGTGGAATTTGATAAAGGGAAAGTTTTATAAGATATATAATATACTAATTCACCCCCCCTCAGTATATTCTGTGCTTAACAATTGGTATCAGAGCAGGTTCCTTTTTGAAAAGTTTTACAGATTGAAGGTAGATCGAGAAAGCACGATGGCTGGGTCACAGGAAGGATTTTCTACAAATAAGGCACCTTTGTTTGATGGGACGAATTGTGCTTTTTGGAGCATGAGAATGAAGGTTTATTTGATGGCCCTTGGATTCGACATATGGAAATCAGTGGTGGAGGAATATGAAGAGCCACAAACATTTAAAATTACTCCAACAGAAAAGAAGGCAAGTGAATGTAATGCCAAAGCTTTAAATGCTATTTTATGTGGTTTATGTGAATCTGAATTTGTTAAAGTTATGCAATGTAAATCTGCTCATGAAACTTGGGTAAAACTTGAGAATATTTACAAAGGTGATGGAAAGGTTCAGCAAGCTAAGTTGCAGACTTTTAGAAGGCAGTTTGAAAGTTTGAAGATGGAAGAAGAAGATATAGCAAGTTATCTCTTGCGAGTTGATCAGTTAGTAAATCAAATTCAAGGTCTTGGAGAAACATTGGAAGAGTCAACGGTGGTACAAAAGGTTTTGAGATCTCTACCAATGAGATATGATGCAAAGGTTTCGGCAATTGAAATGAAGAATTTAGCCAAGCTAAAGATGGATGAGCTTCATGGTATTCTCACGGCATATGAGATGCGAACAGATTAAGATAAACCCTCAAAGATAGAAGTGGCTTTCAAGACATCAAAGAAGGAGAAAGCTAAGATTCAAGAATCAAGTGATAGTTCCAGTGATGATGAAGATGACAACGAAGCACTTTTCATTCGCAGGCCGAAAAGAGGAACGGGTAAATATCAAGGAAAATTACCTTTTAAACGTTTTAATTGTGAAAATATTGGACATTTTTCAGCTAGATGCCTAGATAAGGTTAATGATGAAGAAGAAGAAAAGCCTACATACAAGAAGAATTTCAAAGGCAAATCCAAGAAAGGATTCGAGAAGAAGAGCCTATATTCTAAGGATCCTAGCTCAGTTGAAGATAGTGGAGTCAGCGATTCAGAAGAAGAAGAGATTCTATTCATGGCCATACATGAAGATGATCAAGAAGAAGAGGAGGAAGCTGAAGTAGATATGGAAGGAGAACTCAATTGTGCCCTAGAAGAGTTAGAAGCTGTTCAGAAGAAGAATCGAAGATTAAAGCGCAAAATCGAGAAAAATAAACAAGAGTCAAAGGAAATGATTGAAGATCTACAAGCACACTTTGAAGAAGCCAAGAAGAATGAAGAAGATCTCACAGAACAGTTGGAAATAGCAAGAAAAATTTGTGAAAGTCAAAAAGCATATTCAGATAAGACAGGGTTCGGTTTGAAAAGAAAAAGAGCTATGCTGAAACTCTTACACAAGAGTAAACAAAAGGGGGAGAAGAGAAAAATACAGAGGACATGCCAAACAGAGAAGGCTGGAAAGAACAAAGCTACAAAAGGCAATCAGGTCAGAGATATATAGACAGGTCTTATTTTTATGGCTATTGTTTTTACTGTAATGGATATAGTCACAAGAAATTAGAATGTAGAAAAAGAGCTAACAATTTCAGAAATAAAGAGAAGGAAAGTCAAATAGAGTCAAGCAGAAGCCACAATTCTTTTGCTCCTCTATCAAGCTTTGATGAAGAGACCATAGTATGCTACAAGTGCAACAACTTCAGACACAGCTCGGTATTGCAGAAGCGTATTCGAGTCAGTCAAGAAGGATCAGAGGTTCAAAGCTCCATTCATCAAGAAGGATCAAAGTTTCAAAGCTCCATTCATCAGGGAGAAGTTTCAAACATGTGTATGGTAGAAGAAACAACATGAAAATTCTATGATGGTTCAGACAGCCCTGCATGTAAGAGGTAAAGATCAGCCATGGTTAATTGATAGTGGATGTTCAAGACATATGACAGGAGATAAAAGTAAGTTCATATCTCTAAAGAAGATCAATGGTGGCACAGTGAGATTCGGAGATAAAACCACTGCCAAGATAGCCGGAAAAGGTACTTTGAGTTTGGATTATGGTAGAACTAAGACTAAAAATTTTTTGTATGTAAAAGGTCTTAAGCATAATCTGCTGAGTGTTAGTCAAATTTGTGATCAAGGATACACATTAAGGTTTCATGCTGAAGGTTGTGAGATTAGAAGAAAAGATTCAAATGAGTTGATTGCAAATGCTCAAAGGACAGGGAACAATGTGTATGTATTGTCAGATATCTTCTCAAAGGCACGATCAAAGGATACATTCAAAGATCGGCGAGAAGAAGGTTGGGAGTAGTTTCTATTACTTCCTGCCATTGATGTTCAGCATCAAGTGAGGGGGAGCTAAGTGTTAGCTCCAAGTAGGCCCTTTGCCATTGATGTCAAAGGGGGAGAATAACAGGTATAGGTACAGGTGCAGGAAACAGGGACAGGTTGCTACAGTAAGAGGGAGTTACTGTATCTTTTCAGATGACAGGATGTGCAAGTGACAGGATGTTGCAGTTTCAAGATTGAGGTTGCCATCAATGACAAAGGGGGAGATTGTTGGAAATATTGTCATTGATGTCAAAGGTCTAGCATTATTGATGATAAAGGCCCCATTGCATTTAATGTTGTTTATAATAAATATATTTTGGCTAATATGAGTTAATATTTATTTAATATTAATGAATATATTTTTGGTTGCATATGAGACAAAAGGGCCCATGGAGAAGTCGAAGAGCCACGGGATAAAGACAAAAGAAGGATGGGACGCATTTTCCCATGAAGAGTCATCTTGGGGAATACCAAGAGTCACCAAGTGAAGACAAAAGAGTAAAGGCGCAATTTCTCATGGACACTTTGAAGAATACGAAGAGTCACCAAAGATAAGGACAAAAGTGGAAAAGACGTTTTTGGTCATGAAGGGTCACCACATGACTTTTCAAATGCTTGGATATGAAGGGTCATCCAAGATTGGCGCCATTTTCCATGAAGATTGAAGGGTCACAAAGGGGGAAGGACAAAGGTCATTTGGAAAGCTATAAATAAAGGCTTGAGAAGCCATTTGTAAATATGAGAGATAGAGGTTGATTTGATATTGTGATATCTAGCTTAGAAGAGCAATTGTGAGAGATGAATATAATTTGTATTTGTTATATCTAGCTTAGAAGAGCAAAGGTGAGAGAGAGGAAGGAGATGTTGTATTGATCTATCATTTGTTGAGATAGCAACATTGAGAGATAGGTGTGTGGTATACACAAAGGGGTTGGTGCTCTTGTGGGTTGGTGCTCACGAATTGTTGCTAGGTTGGTGCTCGGCAAAGGGGTTGGTGCTCCTGTGGGTTGGTGCTCACGAATTGTTGCTAGGTTGGTGCTCGGCAAAGGGGTTGATGCTCCTGTGGGTTGGTGCTTATGAATAGGTGCTGGGTTGGTGCTCGGCAAAGGGGTTTGAAGCTCCTGTGGGTTGGTGCTCACGAATTGTAGCTGAGGTTTGTACTTGGCAAAGGGGTATGGTGCTCCTGTGGGTTTGTTCTCACGAATATATTTGAGATTGATTCTCCGTGGTTTTTCCCACATTGGGTTTCCACGTTATATCTGGTGTCTCTCTCTCTTGTGTGATGTTTATTGTTTGAGTTTTATTGCATATCTTGAATGTTTGATTAAGTGGAATTTGATAAAGAAAAAGTTTTATAAGATATATAATATACTGATTCACCCCCCTCTCAGTATATTTCGTGATTTTCTTCCTTCCATTTGGCCAGCACCTCATTTATATCAGATATGGCTTGATAGCTCTCTTGAAAGAGTATAGATGGGGTGTGTTCAAATGTAGGATTTGCTTGATCTGAACCGTCCATCACACTTTGGTTGAGGAATCTCATTCTAGACTCCAACTTTGCAATTTTCTTGGCTATATTTTCTTGGAGATCATAAGCATCACCATGAGTAGGAGCATCTTTATCTTCGTCAAGGCTCTGAGTTGGTTCATGGTATTCCCTCCTCCAAGTTGGAATCTTGACATCATGTTGAGAGACTTGAGGAGGTCGAGGAAGACTAGGAAGAGACTGTTGATGTACAGGAAGAGTTTCTAGAAGAGAGACGTGTTGGTTCATGGTATTTCCTTCAAAGGAAGATTCACAATCTAAGGAATTGAGAAGGTTCATTTCCATGGGAGGTTGCTCTAATACCTTTTGATGTTGGAAAGCTAGGTGCAAGGGATTAAGAGCAGGGGTGGTTACTGCATCAGATGAGCTAGAGTGAGCAAGTGCTATCTGGTAGAAAGGATTTGGTGCACAAGAGGGGGCTTTCTTTAGAATAGGAGGGGGTTGCTTTGGAATGAGAGAAGGCACACAAGGCTGACTGCCTTGAATAAATGGACTCTTCCATTTTGTTACTTCCTTCTTCATGGATTGCAAGCCCTGAGCTTGCCTAAACAAGCACTCCTCTTTGTACATAAGTTCTTGCTGATATCTATCCTGCTCCTCCAATCTTTTTATCTCCATCACTTGCTTCTCAAACTCCAACATTACTTCCTTTACACTAGGTGAAGGGCAACCGGGACAGTTGCTTGAGGTGATTCCATGAACAACTTGAGCTTGATCAAAGTTATATGAAGGAAAACAAGGTCCATGCTTCTGAGCAATGGAATTATACATACCAAACTGTGATTTCTTGATGGCACCAAGACTGCTTAACCAGCTGACTCAACTTGGAGTCGCCATTGGTGTTGATGAAAAAGCCTCCAAAGGCTGGTTGGTTGAAGAACACACCAAAATTCTTCAACTCTTTGGATAAAACTAGTTTGTCCCACCGGGCGTGCCAAAAACTGTTGACACTATGGATTTGCACCCTTGAGAGAAAGCTGAGCTTCTCTCTTCCACGCGGCACAATGGAGACTCCTCTTTTGCCTGTGGGTCTGGCAAAACTGAAGGGAGTCTCTAGATAAGGGCTAGCTCCCTCTGATGCATCTCTAAGTTATTCCAATAATATTGCTAATACATATATATAATGGGGGGGTTGAAAAGAGAGAAAGATTACTGAAAAACAGAACCTAACCTAAGCTGATGATGCACCAAACAAGTTTGATTTACTCATACTCACACTTTGAGACATAAGAACACATACACTTTATTTGATGAAAGGGCCAAACTGAAGGAAGCTTAACAGGGAGGCTTTAATGGAAACACACAGAAAATGAACTTACCACAAGCGCTATAGGAAAAGCACACTGTCTGATAACCTTCTTTTGCCTCTGTGCTCCAGATACAACTCTTCTTGTTACCTGTAGGAATGGCGTTTTGTGTATACCAGGCGTGTTGGTATCAAGCTTGTGAGAGCATCAAAAAAGAAATGACTGAACACAAGGTTAACACTCAGACACACACTCAGAGATATATCCCACCAAAATAGAGGTAAAAATGCTTATCCTATTGATTTCAAGTGAAAACTGGCAGGGCTTCGCCTTACCACATGAGAGATGCCTTTTCAAAATGAGAGATTACAATATATATAGAGAAAGAGAAAGCAAAAGGGGCCCCTTTTTGGAAAAGACTTTGGCGCCCTTTTACAAGTGGCCCATGTGCATTGAGAGCATTGGGAAGAGGAATCCGCTTGATATATAATGCTATGTCGACTCCAGTTTTGACTTTAGGCGTTTAAAATATATTAAACACCATATGTGAAATCATGGGCCGTGCCGTTTGTTTGTAAACACTACCGCTCCTTCAAGACATTCACGCGGTTTGTCTGCTTATCAATGCAAAGTTTAGAAAACCAGGTCGCGTCGTTCACTGTTTGAGCTCCTTGATGACCACTTGGCGGAGACTGTTTCAACTGCAAGAATAACTCGCCTCCCCTTTGCCACCTGGGCTGTTTTGTCCATATTCATAATTTCGTCTCTTCCTGGCTTTGTCTTTTCCTGGAATTTGAGCTCTCAGGGATATCTTATCGTCCTTTGCTGGCTCCTTGGGCTCTTTCATCAGCAGGTTGCTGAGTTCATTCTTAACTTTTGTCTTTTCCCAGCTTTGTCTTTTCCTAGTTTTGTCTTTTCCTCTCTTGACTCCTTCCGGCAATCTGAGCCCTCAGGGCTATCTTCTATCAATCTTTGGCTCTTTGGGCTCCCTTCTCGGTGGTCTCTTCCTTTTGGCCTTAAGGCCTTTGAATTCCTTTGGGTTTGCGCTCAAGCATTTAAAGGTCAATGGCTATTTTATTGCCGTAAAGTTGACGTTCGCACACCCGTCGCCATTTGAAAGCCAACGACTATCTTATTGCCCTAAATTTGACGTCTTCGGGGATGTCATTTGACGTCCGGATTCCAACGGCTTTCTTTTCTTCGGCCTTTCTCTTGAAGTGTTCCCTCAGACTTTCTCCCGAAGGATATCTCTCTTCTTCTCTTCTGCCTGAGCCTTTGTCGTTGAAACCTCCCACAGGTAAGGTGTCCCTTCGGGGCTTGGGGAAGGTCCTCATTTCAGCAGTCGAGAGTCCCCCACAAGGGCACCTGCCCTTCAGGGTCCTTCGGGCTGCCTTGGTCTTGAAATCCTTCGGGCAAAATGTCCGAAGGAAATCTTTCCTTTGTCTTTCCCGCTTGTTGCTTTCTGGCGGGCTTTTCCATCGAGTGAATTCCTTCGGGCAAAATGTCCGAAGGAATTCCTTCGGACTTTTGTCCGAAAGAATTCACTTTGTTCACTTTGCTGCAGGAACTTTTTCGAAAGAATTTCTTGCTTCTTACCTTGTGAATTTCTTCGGACAAGATGTCTAAAGGAATTCCTTCGGACATTTTGCCCGAAGAAATTCAACCTTGTCTTATCTTTTGCCTTGGCATTTTCGAAGGAAAACTCACCTTGTTGATTCCTCCGCAAGGGTACTTTTGGGTCCGGAACTGTCCTCCGCACCCTGCTGGAATGGTCTAGTTTGTGCTTGACTGCCCTCCGCAAGGGCACTTATCCTTCGGGCTTTGGAAGACCCCCTTTGAGCCTTCCGACTTGAACCAATTGCTTGAACCAACTACTTTGAACCAAACCGACTGAACCACCTGATTGAACCAACCTTTTGAACCAAAGTTCAAGTTCAAAGTGTGAGAAACATCATGCCATTGAACCCCGACATCGAACCATTGAACTGGTTCCTCTTTTTGCTGAAAGACTTGTGCAAACCAGAAATTGAACTGGCTCAGAACAGGAGGGGAAGAAGGAGACCGATTTTTCCCTGCAGGACCAAAATGGTCAATAGTAAAAATAGAACAACTTAAGAGACCCCTTCACTTTTACTTTTCAAGGAGGGTAGGATGTGTTTCTTTTTTCTCTTTCTTTCCCATAGCCTAGGGAAAACACCAAAAATAGACTATGGGACATGTCCAAAGCCCTTAGGCCAAAAAGGGGGGAACTACAATCCATCCCGCCCAAAATTGCTTGTCCTCAAGCAATTGCAGGATCCAAAGAGGTGTCCCAACACATCTCAAAATGCAAACTCTCCTTGTGATGGGTTTTCATGGAAGAGAAGTTCCAATCTGAATCTTCTTACTATTGTAACTGTGTTTTGAGGGCTACCCCCAAGCTCTGAAAGTGTTCCCACAGCCTTCTAAAGGCCTCTCTTGTGCCCACATAAGGCTGCCATGAATGTATATGATGTTGTTAAGAGGCCACCAGCCCTTAGCATCTTCCCAACCAGCTCTATGAATGCAATCTTTTCCAAACAACATGCTGCCCAAAGCGTAGGCTGCCTTGTGTAACTCATAACAGCTGTTACTATGTCTCATTTTAGGCCTCAAACTCTTTAAAACAGTCCTCCGAAGAGATGGCCTTTTCCGTGGTGAAGCCTTTAATACGTGTTCCTTCATCCAAGAAGTAATCACCTTACCAAAATGAATGTACATGCTGATATGTGGGCTGTGTTCGTAATTTACCTTTATGCAATCGCTCCAAAACATCAACCCATTCATTACTATGTTGAGTTTTAATGAGCCCTTCAAAAACATATCTTCAATAGATGTCGTCATGCACTCACAAGGTGTGCTAGATGGCCTAGAGCTGTCAAAATAAATACAGCCGAAAAGTGACAACTTGCTACCCCATATGCCCAAGTCTATCTGAATTCCCCTTATAGAGTGCCTACTATCTTGGCAAACATCCAACAACTTCTTGGGGCCTCCCGTATGCCATGGCAAACCTATCTAATTTTGCAAAAAGGAAACAATAATGAACTTCCTTGGAAACATACCTTGGAAAGAGGTATTATAGAGATGCAAACCACCTTGTATGGCCCTCCTTATGTGTATCATGTGTTCTCCCATTGGCTCCCCCTTATCAACATATTTATGCATATATGGAACACCATGTGAATCTAACAAAAGCTCAATTTTATCAATGGAAGAGTACTATACCTTACTTGGGTTTTTCCACCTTTTGTTTTGCAAGAAGTGCCCCCAATCATGAACCTTTCTAAAACTTGTTAAGGGCTGTAAGAAGTCAAAAAAATCAGAATTCGTGACCTTATGATACCATTGTGTTTGCATCATCAACTCAGAATTTTATGAGTGGAAAAATTCAGACTTGGTTTGTGTACTAATACTTCCCACTTTGGCCTGTAGCATGCTCCAAATTTCTGACCCCAATAGGGGGCTGGAATTTTTTTACCAACTCAGAAATTTCTGAGTGTAAAAAATCAGAACTTGCACTTGTATTTTCAAACCCTTTCCTTAGCTGTAGTATGTCAACAACATTGTATTGTATGATGGTAATGGGCAGCAAATTTGAACACATAAATTCAGAATTTATTGAGTGAGAATGAGACCAAAATTTCTTCAAAAACTCACCTTTCTCTTCATTGTCCATTCTTCCAAAGTTACCCTTATAACTCAGTATAGGGTGTTGCTCAAAGCAATCTAGGGGTTGCTCATGCAACCACAATTTCCTATTCTCCTTCCCAATCAATGTGCAACAATTTTCAGAATCAACAATGCTTGTCAAACCCAAAGTTGGGTGGGTTCTACCGTGCCACAATGGCTACTCATGCACGGAAATCACAGCACCCTTTGCATTTCTCATAGTCATTGCAATTGGTTTCCTTAGAGATCCTACACAAGGAACAAACACTATAGAGAAAAAAAGAGTGTTTAGTAACACCATTTTGATCATCTTATCAAGCTCTATAATCACAAAGTGCACCCCTTCTTGATGCCTTGATTCTTCCTTGCAACTTCCCCTCATTCGAAATTCAGAAGATATGTTTATGCTGCTCTTTTCATGGCTGTAGCAACTTCTTTTCCCCTTCTTTCCCTTATAGTGGCTGGAAATCCACTTTTATATCCTTGAACCACCCTCATGGTGTTAGGGTGTGAGGGGCACACCTTCCTAGGATCAAGACACCATGTGAATGAGAAATCGTGATGGAAACCAACTGAAAATGCAAAAGACAGTAGTCATTATGATCCTGGGACCATGATAACCCTTGTCTATTCCCTTCTTTATGTTAACCATATACATGCTAGAATCACTATGTTGATAGAGCTCACTTGGATCGCATATCCATAAGGGGTGTTTGTCATGTTTTTTCCTAGAACTTACTTGGAAGAAGACTTCTTCTCCTTGAGTGTCCCTTACCTCCACCTCAATGATAAAACAAGCTTTGCAACCAAGGTAATGAGAGAACCAATCACAAAGAGAAAACAATGAATGCTTACCAAGTTGACAGCTCAATTGTTTTCCCATCAATAAATATTATTCTCCTTCCTTTATATGCAAGGTGCACCCTTCTTTCCTTCTTGGCATCAATCCCTCAATGAACTCTTTTACTATGTCCTTGTTAGGACATGTGCTTCCTCTTGTAATCTGAATTTAGACAAGGAAAGTGATGCATGAAAAAGAGCAATACAAAAACTTTCTTTCTTGGCATACCTTTCTATGATGTCCTTGTTCATGCTTCCTTCTTGACACTTTGTTGGCTCATGAAGTTGTGGAACAACTTCTCTTTGTTTCACCCTCGGAAATTCTGAATTTTTTGTTACTTCCCCATTAGTGTCAATTGTTTGCAACTCCATTAGTTGCTCCATAGTTTGTTGTAACTCCTTACTTGGTTGCCCTTGAATTTTTGGTTCTTGTGGTTCATAAATTTCAATCATTGGCTGCCTTTTAGTAACCTGAAAATTAGTTTTTGACTGCTCCAAAACTTCTGATTTTGGTTGTTTTAATGGCTTCCCCTCATGTAAGTGAGAATCCCTCTCAGGTATCCTCGCGATTTCTAATTTTGGAGGCTCCATCTTTTTATCAAATTCTTTAATGAGCTTCTCACCTAGTTCCTCATGTGTTTTAATGAGGTCATGTCCTTGTGACCTCCACCAAAGATGACACCAATCATAGGCAGCTCCTTCCAAGTGTGGTATGACAAACTTTAGGGCCTCTCTTTCACCTCTAGGCCTCAAATCAAGGTATTCGTTAACCTTGTCCACCCATGCTTTAACTGAAGTACTAGGGTCCCCATCAAAGGTAAGGAGAACAATCCTTCCCAAGTCATCATGCACAACCACTTACCCATGGTGCATATTTCCCTGTTTCCAAACTACAAACTTATTGAAGCACATTGTTCTCTTGACTCGGGGTGTGCATTCCAGGTATTCATCATAATATTCCATCAATTCCCAATTAATAAAGGGTTGTTCCTCTTCCATTTCAAGGGGCTAGTCCCCTTTCGTGCCCTTCACTGATTGAAGAAATGTGGCCATAGTTTTTGTCAACTGCACTTGGGCTTGAGTAAGCCTCTCAAACCTAGCATTGTCCGTGTCCCTGTTTGACAATAATCTTCCCATCTCACAAATGGACAATAAATTGGCTCTGATACCACTGTAATGTCCCCATATAGGACGATTCAACAATATTGGGGTTTTTCTTGAAACCCTAGCAGCCAAACACCCAAAACATACAAACTTTAAACAAGATGGAAATAAATAACTCAAACCCTAGCCATCCAATGTGTCATCATAGGAATATTATCTAGGGCACAAATAATATTTTCTCCATCAAATTCATACACAACTATAGAACTGATATACCACAGAAAGCTACTCAAAATCCTCCTTTATCCATCAACAATTAACTAAAAATTAGAAATTTTGGAAATGATCATTTCATGAATTATTCTTGACCAAACCCTTGTCGAATTAAACCCCAAACACTCATAAAATCACAGCGAAGTAAATACCATGAAATCTGAAATGTTATGATCAATTGTAACTGAATAACCTCATGACAAATATGTGAAAATTATACACAAATAGCTGAATATATGAATGAATATATTGGCCTCAATTGGCCCCTCAAAATGCTCAAATAATTCCCCAAAGGGAATTGCCCCACTACTGGAATATCAACTCAGAAATACACTTGTTTATCTGCACTTTTCCCTTCACAAAGCTGGAAATTAATACAAAATATAATATTAATTTTCAAAATGAAAAGATGGTAATATAGGCTTATGGAAGCCCTTCAAACACCCAACCAAGCTCCCAGCTGAAGTCACCCAGCTGCCCTAACCAGCCACTGCTGCAAGTAATATTTTTTTGCCCTTTTTAGGGCCTTATCCACAGCCCTAAGCCTGCATTGTTGCCCTTTACCCTGTTCATTTCCCTCACAAACCTTTAGCAGCACTCGAGTGCAATTCACTGCCCCCTTTCTTGGAGTTTCAAACCCTCACAATTGCCTTCCACGCTCCACAACCCTAGGCACTGCCCTAGGTGTCTTCAAGACCTGAAATTAGAGCCCAATTTGCAAAACCAACAATGAAAAATCAATGCAATCCCCTAGGTGAGGATGCCCTAGTAGAAACAAGGGTTTTCGTCCTTGCTCTATTCCAAGCTTTACATGCTTGGTTAAGCGTTACATGCTTGATATCAAATTTATACAAAAACATAAACATACCCTTCAATGAATTTCAAACTTCCTTTATATACTCACCCTTTTTAAGTTATGAGGGAGGAGCAAAGTACATAAAGGTCGGTTAGCTTTTAAAACCCACTTAAAGGCACTTTATGTCCTTTAAGTCACAAAAGGACCCTCCTCAATGTAAAACTAGAACAACTTAAGTGACCCCTTCACTTTTACCTTTCAAGGAGGGTAGTACGTGTTTCCTTTTTCTCTTTCTTTCCCATAGCCTAGGGAAAACACCAAAAATAAGCTAGGGGACATGTCCAAAGCCCTTAGACCAAAAAGGGGGACATTACATATGATAAAGGGCTTCAAATGAATTATATTTCACATTATCTTTGGGATAAAGTGGAGGCTAGTTGGTTGTAAAAGGAGGAAAGTCATTTGCAACCCTATCATTGTATTTTTTCATGGAGGGGTAATCTCTTACTTGATAGATGTCGATCAATGATCCATGTTTTCCATTAGAAGCATCTGCCACATCATCTTCCTCAACCAGAATAGGCTGTTTATCCTTCAACTTGGCAGCCTTCAACGGCTGATTCAAAGCATACTTCTGTATTTTGGATTTAGTTCTTTTCTTTTTCGACAAATTGTGAGATTGGAAAGTGTAAAAACATATACACTGTTTGGAAGATAACTTTCTTTTTATAGCAAGGCAAGAGCTTCTGCAAGCCTTCATTCTATATGATGCACCTAGTACATAGGTGTGAATGCCCAATCTTTGTTCCTAGCTCCTAAAACGACCTCCCACTTGAATTTTTGAGACTTTATATGTGGCCTTACACTTGTACTGTCGGAGAAGACTCTTAGGATTGAAAACCCTAACTAGAAATTGGTTCAAATTCAACTGAAGTGAGGCCCTTAGAAATGGACGGCAGCGATGAAGATCCTAAGATGCTGGAATTTTCCCATGTTGGGTTTCGTTAGGATATATCTTGTTTCCATTTTGATGTGTGATGATTTTTTGTTGTTTATTTGCTCAATCCTCCATTTTGACTATTTTTGTTGTCATTTCCAACACTTAAGCAAACATTCTAATTCTATGTTTAGCTGACGTAAGCATAAATTTGGATTTACAGCAGCAAATAAAAGTTGATTTAGTATTGTACCATTGGTTTTGTGTATTGAGGGAAAACACAAGTATATAAGATTAATTTCTGGAAATGTAGGCATGAATTTTGGCATGTACACAATGCAAATGACATAAAGAATGTAGATGGCAGCCCATAGCTATAACACACATAAATTCTCAGCCGTATGTATGTTGGTTTCAAAAGCAATTTGTATTGGATCAGCAAATGGGAAAATCTTAAATCTGGATCGAAGAATTGTACTAGTTGAATAATTGTATGGATTTACCTCATCTATCACTTACTCGTCCATAACAGTTTTGTTTAGCATTGTAGAATGATGTACCATAGGGCCAAACTTATTTGTTGAGATAGTCTTGGAAATGTTCTTCCCTCTTTTTCCTAGGATACAAATGTAATGTTTTAATCATAGTCATCAAGGTCTGCTCTGTTTCCCCACGTTGCCATGTCAATTTTCCTCATTTCTGCCTCAAAGCTGGCATGACATTGGGAAAATTGTAAATGCAATTCTTCATATCCACTTGGCATCCTCTTCTTCTTCGTGAAAGAAAAGGTAAAAAGTATCATTGGCTGCTCCATAGGGGTATCCTCTGCTGCTGGCACAGTCCTCAAGGGTTGCACCCTTGATAGTTTGTTTGCATGCTCAGATGACTGCACTTGTCCAAGCAATCCCAACTTGACACCAATGTTGGCACCATCCTTGTCATCAATATCAATGAACTCCTGCTCATTATTTGGCGTGGCCTCCAGCTCAACCTCTTTGTATGGATTTGGAATAACATGCTCAGACTTGGCACATTTGGAAACGTTATAACTTATGTCCACCCTAATCAATGTCCATGTCAAGTACTGAAGAAGCAACCAAACCTCTGCAAAATATTTTAAGAACAAGTCTTATGTTGGTTGAGGTTTAGTGGCATGTATTAGCCCAAAGAACTTAGGAATCGTGGTCTACAAGAGGAGAGGAGATAATATATTTTTCTCCATGGTACCAACCAAAGAACTTGAATGCTACATTTGGAAAAAAAAAAAAAAACATGAGGGAAGTTGTTGCCTTGGGAGTATGACACCTCAAGGGGTACTTGGTGTCCACTTGCTAACTCCTAGTGCTCTATGGCAAGTCCTCATCCTTTGTATCATGATCCTCTTCGTCCTCCACATCATTAGGACCAACTTTTTCCTCGCCACTATCCTCCTCTCATCCTCTGAGTGCTCTTCTTCATCTCTTGATACTTCATCTAAGTCCTCTAACTCCTGCTCAACAATTGGAATTGTGTACATCTAATGCTCATCATCCGGGGGTGTCAACCTTTGCATCCTGCTTTGCATCATGAGGATTTTCCTCCTAGAAACTCCTCAATAGTTGGATCTTTCCCTTTTAGTCCCCTATCCTTGTATTTAAGCTTCTTCGACTTCTTTTTCCTTTCCCTTTTGATCATTATGTGAGTTGTCAAGAGCTATTACAGAGATTGTACATCATGGTTCAAATAATGATAAGACTTTGTTTTCCTATGTTATGTGTTTATGTGTTGAAAATGATGTTCTTTGAATAATTATTCCATCCATGTATATGCTAATTGTTCATTGTGTTCATTATATTATACCACATTTAAAATGTTCAGTGTTAATAGTTTATAAGCCTACGCATGATGCTGGTAAAATCGCTTATGGATTGGATCCAATGTTCTTTACTTTTTACAATTGCAGAATGTATTGTAATCACATTAATTTTAATGATATGCCATACCGGTTTAGTCATATGGAATGGCCTGGTCACATATTCAAAGGTCTATTTTGTAACTTGCCCTAGGGTTTATAGCCAGGGTGCTGTACCTGTTTAGATGCAGTAATATAAATCTTATTTCTGGTTTTAAAAATAGAATATAACTAGTAGTTACACTCAAGTATTTGATCATCGCATTTGAACTAGATAACATTTTAGTCTATCTGGTTAGATGAGGGAAGATATAAACGAGAATAATTACAGTCCCTTCTTCGAAAGACAAATTTAAAAATGGAACTGTCAACAGGGAATGAATGTCCACAGTCATGCCATTTTGTGCAAATTATCTCTGATATCAGAAGTAGCAGCAATGCTGAGCTACTAAAAAACATGGAAATGTGCTGAGTACAAGCTGTTATCATGTATTTATAATGAATTATTGTATTTCTGCTAAGAATATGATGCAATGGGAATGCATATTATTTTCACAGTTTGGCTTAGTTTTAGGAGAGAATTATCTTTCCCATCTGTAGAGTAACGACTTCTTTACTGGCATTGTTTGCTTAAGATGATTGATCGTGTAAATATTTCATGGACAATGGCAGGAATTATGCAATAAGCCACAAGGCTGAATTTATTTTTGATTGCTTAGAAATAGTTTTTCATTTAATTACTGAACATTCATGATAACAAGTTTTAGAGAGTAGCCAGCTTAGGGAACATGGTGATGAACATTGCATGCAATGTGAAGGCTCAAAGTGTGCTGTATTAAATAGATCATGGAAGTTCTGTTCAATTTTGAAAACCACCCTTCAACCCATAGGTACATTTTCCTAGCAATTAATGATTCATTCAACTTTTATCAGGTTGAGCCCAGAAAAAATTTCCTCAGCTTAGTACAAAATAAAATGACAGACAGAATCAACGAAAAGACCATTAGCCTTAGGCCATAAGTCAAAAACTGAGTAATTGTCCTCACTTTATAGTCTTCATATCCTGCCTCCATTGCATCTTCAAGGGCTGAAAGACCAGCTTCTAACTGCAAAATAAATTTAAGGACGTTAATAGGGTATATCTTATATAAACATGCTATTTACACTGCAAATTAAAATTTTCTTAAGTTCTTCTAGACCATTGAAGTTTGTCTTGAAATGGAACTAGACATTTCAAAGAGAAAATGTGAATACAATGTTAAGATGACTAGAACCCCAGCTCACGTTGCAAGTTCAAATCAAAAGATCTGAGAATGAAAGAAAGAAATTATATTAATGTTCATGAATAACCAAAATAGGTCAATGGAACTCACAAAGCACAGCCAATTATAAAAGAGAAGTACTGCAGTATAAAAACCCTACCTAGGATAGGAAAAGCAACTAAATTGCAACAAAATATAAACAAAACAAGGGAAGGTAAACCTAAAGTGGTTAAACCCCAAGCCATAAGACATGGTGCAAGTATAAATAGCCCTGCAAGGGAAGAACGGAGTCAAATGCTGTCACATGTTGGCAATACACTCCAACCAGGAGAACCAACAACATCGTTGTCTACCATGGTGAATGGGCTGAAGAAGATCTGAAAATGCTCATAGGGCAATGTCCAAGGTTTGAGGGTTGGACAATCCCAAGAGGAAGATGAGTACTCCCTCTAGAACCTCTCCAAGCATCCACAATTGAAGAATGTCTGATAGCAAAGAAAAAATTGGTAATGTGTGTCTATCTTCGTTACCCATGTTGCAGACAAGGATAAGGTCCTAGACACCGAAATGAAGTATACCTGCTCCACCTAGAATGAGTTTAAGGTGTAGGGCGCTCTAGTAGCAATACACAAAGAAGTAATCAGCCTATATCGAGGGGGCTCTTAATGTCACTTATCTATCCCCCACCAGGCATGAATCGGCTATATCCAAGGGGCTTTTAATGCCACCAATCCATGTAGTAGGCTGAAAGCTGTAATCAACCTAACATCTCTAGGGGTCCCTTCTGCTCGAGGTATTGAATGAAGGTGGATAAAGAACTGAATGAGTCCTTGTACAAATAGTGGTATCTCCCTTGAATCTCATGGTATGTAAGACACCTAAAAATAAAATGGTCCTCAATCTCAACCTCCTAAAGGGAGCAAATATGGTAGATCCTATCAACCCTTGAGATGTGGTGGTCAGTCTCAATGCATAACTAGTGGGAGCACTCCCATAGCTGGCTAAGGGAATCCTCAAGTCATGTGACCAATGATGTTGGTGGCTGAAGATAATCAAGTTGAATGATGGTGCCATCTACAATTTATGTTTGACACAGAAAGATAACTTGGGGCTGAGCAGTTATGAATGCCATGTCCCTCGTTTGATAGGGACATCACGGAAGACTCTTAGCCTTAACTTATTTCTGGGGGTTAAGGGACAAGCATGAAGGGAAAAGAGTATTGAGTGTTTTGATTGAATATTTGTAAGAGTACTGTTGACAAATCTTCCACGAGTCAGATTTTTTCTTGCCACTTGGGAAGTTCTCGTCTCTAGCCAAGGAAGGAAGAATTCATTGTTTTCCTTTGCTGATTCTAAGGACTCACTCAGAAAAATTCTAAGGACTCACTCAGAAGAGTTTCTACGGACTCACTCAGAAGAGTTTCTACGGACTCACTCAGAAAAATTCTAGGGACTCACTCAGAAGAGTTTCTACGGACTCACTCAGCCAGAAAAATTCTACGGACTCTCCCGACACTTAGAAGAAATTCGGAAAAGTTGCAAAAGGCAAGGAAAAGATAGTTTCAAGAGTTCCGAAGGGCAGAATACCCTTCGGAAGGGACACTTACAACAATCCCGAAGGGCACCTACCCTTCGGGCAGGAGAAAGGCCAAATTCACAGACCGTCGCAAAAAGCCCGAGTGCCCTCCAATTTTTCCAAAGTGCACTGGCGGAGGACACTTGGATTGGCAGAGGACACTTGAACTGGCTACCGAAGGGCACATTTTAGAGCAAAGGCAAAGAAAGAATACTTTGGACTTTTTGTCCGAAGGAATTCCTTCGGACAAAAAGTCCGAAAGAATTCGGAAATGGCATAAGTCAATATACAAACAAGACCAAGGACGTTTCAAAAAAGCAAAGGCAAAAAACAATTGGAATCCTTCAGACTTTTTGTCCAAAGGAATTCCTTCAGACAAAAAGTCCGAAGGAATTCGAAAGCTTAGACAAATCAAAAAGGCCACAAGAAATAAAGCGAAGGGAACCTTCGGACTTTTTGTCCGAAGGAATTCCTTCGGACAAAAAGTCCAAAGAAATTCGAACAAATAGCCCCGAGGAAAATAAACCCGCAGGAATGAGGCAAAGACATGTCATCAAAAGAAGTCCACGGGAATATGACTCAGCGACCAATACAAAAGAGCTAACAGAGAAAAATGACAGAAATAATCACGAGGAAATATAGCCGAAAGAAATATGACAGTTTCCGGTGACGTCCCGCAGGCCGTCAAATTTTTCCTGCGGGAAGTAACCGTTGAGATTAAAAAGATAACAGAAGATCCGAAATAAATGGAGGCCGACTGCGCAAAAAAGAATAGAAAATAGATAATCCGACAAAGAATTGAATACGGAATCTTGCCGGAAATAGACACGATCAAAATTAGAACGAAATACATGCAAACATTGGAGCTATTTTCGAACATAAGAGCTATTTTCGAATAAACGGTCAAAGTTTCAGTTGACTGATCATTAAAGCCCTGTTCGTCTTCATTCAGCGCATGCATCCGAAGGACTAAATCCGGCTTCAACAGGAGTTTCGAGTTCTAACGAGGAGTTGACTATTCCAGATTTAGAGTTGACTAATTGATTTAAATGCCACATCCACTAGAAAATTTCATGCGAAAGATAATGATCTCTTCGTCCAACTCAGTTTTCAAATACTAGAACTTGGTAATCAAGCAGCTCACGTGGAGTTAAAAAATTGACATCTGCGTGGATTTTCATGCAAAAAAGAGGTGGACGGTTCATGACAAGGATGGGTGCACTTCATCAAACAAATAAGCTTCATGCAAGGACAAAGGAAAAATATATTTTATTTTAAGGCCAAGTAAAGCTTGGAGTTAACAAAAGTAAATCTTTCTCTTCAAGTTTATACGCCTATCTTTGGCCTCTTGTAATTTGCTATATAATGGCTTTCAGCCTTGTTTAAAAATCATCCAATCTCTCTTAATTAGACCAGACTCTGCCATTGGTGAGTTGTGTAACCTCTTCGATCAATAAGGACTGTACTTTGAGATTTCAAGCGTGGCATAGTGTATATTTCTTCAGCAATTTGCATAAGTGGTAGAGTTTTCTCCCTTACCAAATTCTATTTCGTACCTAGTTGCTATATTGTCCTTGTGCAGGTCATGTTAGAGTGTTCTTTATTGTCTTTTGCTGAGACTGTAAGTGGATGTTAGGCGGCTACAAAGTGTCTTTCATCAGACCTCTCTCCACCATTTTCCCTCAGGTTTTAGTCATTGGACCGGACCTCTGCATGAAATACTTATGCACAAGTGATTAATTGAAGTCTAAGGTCTTCCTTCTCTCTTATTCACTCAGTGTTCAAGGTTCCAAGCTGAGTAGGATCATAATTCTGGTGTATCACCCCCTTTTAGGTAGGATTTCCCCTTTAAGTTTTATTTCTCCCTTTTCCATGGTGTCAGTAGCGTAGAGTAGGAATCTTCATTGATACATCATACAGGAACCAGCCTTCTCTGGAGGTTCTTCTTACTATCGAGGCACCCACCCTCGTGAGAAGATCCCATTGTTTCAGTCGGATAGAGGACTGGCCGTTTCGCACACGTCCTCGAATCAGGGCACAGCTCCAGGTCGACAACAGTTTTTGGCACGCCCGGTGGGACCACAAAAAGAGTTCCTTACTGAAAATCTTCACGGCAAAGGAAGATATTTATTTGCAACCAGCAGAAGAGTTCAGAGCATCATTCAGACAATCAGTTCATGCCAAAATTTACTACAAGATCAGCAAGCAAAGGTATTCCTTTTGAATTTTTGACTTATAAAAGAGCTAGATCTAGGAGAGCAAGTCCATATCCTCAAAGGGAATATTTAGCTCCCCCTCATCCGATTGTTCTAGAGACTGAAATCCCCACCATTCAAATGGCCGTAAGAATCAAGTATTTGCTCCATTCAATAGGGGGAGTCCACTAAATCTAGCACAGCTAAATGATATACCTATATCTGCCCTCAAAAGTATTCCATTCTTCTCAGGGGAAGATCAAACAACCCCTGTTGAGCATATACAAGGTGTTGCTAATCTTTGTTCAGTTCATAATGTAACTGAAGACGATGTCGCTATCAGATTATTAGCTGCTTCTTTCAAAGGAAAAGCATTACAATGGTATAGAACCCTCCCACTTAGATCTATCTCTACTTGGGATGAATTAGGCACTACTTTGGTCAAATAGTTTGAGGACAAGTCTAACCACTTATCTTTGGTTGAGCAATTAACAGCCATACAAAGAGCCCCTCATGAGTTCATGTCCGATTTTAATCTCAGATTCCAAAAGACATGGCACAAGATACCGGTTCTAATTAGGCCATCACCAGAGTATGCTTTTTTATATTTTTTGAAAGCTCTGAATTCTGATATCAGTGTGATGATACAGTCAATGGGCAACACTACCTTGCCAGATGCCTATGACGTTGCAATAAGAGCAGAGAATAGTCTGATTCAGGAATGAAAGCTTGCTCCAAGGCCTCCAATGCCCATATTTCCGGAGATAGGTTCAGCACCAGCCCTTCATGTCCCTCAAGTTCCATCCTTAGCTCCAATTCCAGCACCTCAACGTCAAATTGCAGCCTCTACTAGTCAGTCTAGTGAGATAGGAGAGCTGAAAAGTCTGTTACAGTCTTTCGAAAATGAAATAGTACGGCTTAAAAGGCAGCAATTCCAGTCAAATAGGCCTTATCAACAACAGAATCAGAACAACTATCAGCCCTTCAAAGATCAAATATCTCCTTATCAGGGTTTCAGAGAAAACCAACCACCCTATTAAACGCAAGGGGCTATAACTCCAACTAAGCCATATGCTGCTCTTGATCCAAGTGCTCCTTCTACTTCAAAGGCCATCGTTCCAACTCCATCTTAGAACAATTTAGTGCAGGATTCAGGTTGGCAGCCTTCAAATCTAAATGATTTTCAAAATCAGGATTCAATTCAGACAAACAGCACTATGCCACAGATGACACAAGAAGAGTTCTCTTTTCATGAGAGCCAATATCAAGATACGGGACTAGCATCACAAGGAGCGACCCAAGGGCAGCCTGATGCTGTTAATGTAAATTGGCAGGTAGATGATCATATTGCTCTTTCTCAAGATGTTAAGACTAACACTTCAAATGATCAAGTTGCAGCTCTAACCTATCAGAGAAATAAAAGAAGAGATGTTGGAGAAGCTCAAGCAGTGGCAAGTACGTTCAATACTTCTAGTACTATTGATCAGGGTGCGAAAGAATAGCTTGCTGCCCCCATAGTCACAAAAAATCAAAATGTAGAGGTTGGCAAAGTACAGCAAATACCTCTGGTTCGGGAGCAACAAGTAACACAAAGGGTTCAATCAAAGGTTAGTCCATCCCAGTTCAACATTGTAGATCAGATGAAAAGATCTAACATCAATATTAGCATGTGGGATACTCTTTCAATTCCAGGCCAAAAGGACAAACTCATTCAAGAACTTTCAGCTCTTGAATTGTCCCCAAAATTAGTAGACAAAGGAGGTACCGTTTTGACAAACTCAAATCCGCCAACTAAACAGCAGGTACAACAAGGAAATAAGATATCAAAGGCGGACAAAACTGAGGTAAAAGTAAAGAAGACTCCCCCTTTTTATCTTTCCTTGATAGTAGGAGACACCTTAGTTCATAATTGTATGGTGGATAGTGGAGCCAGCAGTACAGTCATGCCTAAACAGTTTGCAGACAAGCTCGGCCTTGTCTACGAGAAAAATACTAAAGGAGTACTGCAATTGGATGGTTCACCCGCAAAGACGGTAGGGATTATTAAATATTTGAAACTAACGTTACATGCCTATCCTAATGTAACTATTCAGCAGGACGTTGTAGTAGTAGATCTACCTCCTTATTTCGCCATGTGCCTTTCAAGAGATTTCACCTCAAAGATTGGGGGATACCTATCAGCTGATTGGACATACTGTTCAGAACCAGATATGGCAGAAAGGTAACCATTCATTTAGAACCTATTACACGTTTTCACATGGAACCTTATACGCCAAGTGTGGTCAATGCAAATTGTATTATTTCAGATGAAGTAGTACAAACTAGTGATGTAGAAAAGGACTCACCTTTGGATGGAGTTCCAGATTTATTTCTTGATGAGTGGGCCTCTACTTTGCATGAGTATGATCCCTACAAGCTGATTGAAGAAGAAGATCTTGGTGTATATTGTCTTCATGAGAACAATGCGCAAATCCCAACCATGGTCAAAGAGGGCGAGTCTAGTGAAGGCTTGTGGCAACTATACTTCGAATGGATCAAGAAATAAGCATGGGACAGGAGCTGGAATAATGTTAGTTTCTCCTATGAAACAAAGGTATTTCTCATCCATTAAATTTCAGTTTAGCTATTCAAATAGCGTTGCTGAATATGAAGCACTAGTCCACGGTTTGCAATGGGCTAGGAAGATGAAAGCAAGTTGTCTACAAGTGTTTGGAGATAGTGAATTGGTGGTTCACCAGGTAAGAGGCTTAAACATATGCAAGAACATGTTACTTAAATCTTATAGACACAGGGTATGGGATTTACCTGAAGATTTCCAAGCTTTTAATATTCAGGGTATACCAAGAAATAAAAATAAACATGCTGATAGGTTGGCTGCTGTTGGGGCGCAATTTGATATTCCAGCTGACGTTAAAAGTGACGCTTCTCAGTCACATATAAGGATAGTCGTAAGGCCTTCTGTCCCAAATAACCAGGAAAATTGGCAGGTATTTGAAAATGACAATCAAATTGTGAGATTTTTACAAGAATAAGCTGAGTTTTCTCCAAAAAATCAGGCAAAACGCTTGCAACAGTATGGTGACCAGATTGTACAGCTGAAAACCAATAAACTACCCAAGGGATTGGTTACCCTTGAAAATATTTTCAGTGAAGACGATGAGCTAAGGAAAGAGAAACCAGCTTTGTCTACAAAAGAGGAGCACCATGCCAATGTAGAGATTGCAGCTGGTAAGATATTGAAATTGGGCAAGGTATGCACTCCACTACAAAAGAAAGATTTTGTTGAATTATGCCAAAATTTTGCTGATATATTGGCATGGCAATATAGCAATCTCAAAGGGTTTGATCCAAGCTTGGCTCAACACACTATTGAGCTAAAAGACGAAACTAAGCCAGTACGACAAAGACAAAGGCCAATTAATCCAAAACTTGAGCCTTTAATGAAAGCTGAGCTTCACAAGCTTATAGAGTTTGCTATTATATTTCCAATCAAGCACTCAACTTGCGTGGCGAACCTCGTCCAGTACGGAAAAAGAGCGGTGAGATTCGTTTATGTGTTGATTTCTGTGACTTAAACAGGGCCTCGCTTAAAGACCACTATCCATTGCCATCAATGGAACAAATCTTACAGTTTGTTTCAGGTTCAGAGAGGTTTTCCTTATTAAATGGGTACAGTGGCTATAATCATATACAAACTTCAAGAAAGATTTCATTCTATATACATATGCTAATGTGGACACCATTTCAGGTATTCTTACACAACAGAACCATGAAGACTTGGAACAGCCAATAGCCTTCTACAGCCAAGCCCTGCAGGAGTATGAGACAAAGTACTCTTTTGTTGAAAAACACGTCCTTGCAGTTATAAGATCTTTGAAGAAATTTAGGCACTTACTGTCTAATAATAAAATACTTCTAATGGTTTCTCATCCAAGCATCAAGGAATTTCTTCTGAACAAGGACATAAATGAGAAAAGGGCTGGTTGGATATCCAAAGTGATGGAATATGATATAGAAATTAAGATCACGAAACTGGTTAGAGGCAAAGGACTTTGTGAGCATCTAGCTCAGGACTTACAAGAAACTAACAAAGCTGTCCTAGTGTCAAATGAGTTAGTAATTGCTGCTGTACAGACCTCACCTTCCAACCGGTTTCACGATCTGGTAAGCTATCTGCAGGAAGGTCATTACCCTTCCCACCTAAGTGCTTCAAGAAGAAGGTATTTTAGACTGCAGTCAATTCCATTTTTGCTTGTTGACGGTGTCTTGTTCAAGAAGGATATCAATGGAATGTTACTAAAGTGTGTGGAGCCGAACCATACTCGAAGATTGCTGGAAGAGTTCCATGATGGATTTGGTGGACACTTTTCTGCCAGAACTATAGCACTCAAGATCATGAGAGGTGGGTACTTTTGGCCTACTATATTTGGTGACTGCCATGCATGGGTTAGGAAGTGCAAACAATGCGCTATGTTTGTAGGGAAAATTAAACTAGCAGGCCTACCCCTACAGCAAATTACAGTGGATCAGCCATTTGTCCAGTGGGGATTAGACTTTATTGGTCTCATCAACCCTCCTTCCAGTTCAGGGCATAAGTGGATTCTAACAGCTATGGACTACTTCATCCGTTGGACAGAAGCAGTTGCATTAAAGGAGGCAAACGAAACTAGCGTCCTTGATTTCTATGAAAGTTTGGTCACTAGGTTTGGAGTCTCTTCAACCATTATTTCTGACAATGCAATGGCTTTTGTGGGATCTAGGATCAGCCAATGGGCAGTCCAACATGGAATCTATCTCAGCACCTCATCAAATTATTATCCACAAGGAAATGGCCTTGCTGAGTCTACAAACAAGAACCTATTGAGGATCATACGAAAGACCATTGAAGACAATCAGAGATCATGGTACCTCAAGCTGAAGTCAGCACTATGGGCTGATAGGATTGCCTTCAAGAGGTCAATAGCCAATTCTCCCTACAAGCTGGTCTATGGTAGGGAAGCAAGGTTACCTATCTCTTTTGAGTTTCCAGCTTTAGAATTAATGCATCAACTTGAATTATTAGAAAACGAGCCTATGGAGATCAGGTATGCAGAACTTATAGAGCTGGAAGAGACAAGAAATCAAGCCATGCTAGCCATGGAAAGTCATCAGGCATAGGTCAAAAGGACATTCGACAAAGGGGATTCCTCATGGAGCTTCAATGAAAGAGATTTGGTCCTCAAGTGGGATGAGGATCGGGCCAAACCAAGAAGGCACACAAAGTTTGATTCACTTTGGAGTGGCCCATATACAATCTCCAGCTGCAAAGCCCACAACGCCTTCCAACTTGCTAAGATGGATGGCGAAAAGCTTCCAATCCCAGTGAATGGGATACATCTGAAACATTGCTATTAAAGAGCAAAATTCCATGTACATATTTAATTATTCTTTGCTTTCCTCCAAGTGTTGAAAAGCACAGTAGTTTGCTTTAGATTTGTTCAATAAGTGCTTGTTCACACATTTGCTTTTAGTTAGTTTTTTCTACTTTCGTGTGTTTCCCTTCTTATTTTGAAGGAGGTTACTATAGCCATGATCAGAGCAGATTTTCGATCAAAAATCGGATTCACCATCAGGAAATTCGAATAACGTCTATACATGGTCTGAGTTCTCAAGCATAGCACGCATGCTTCCCAGTTGAGTCGCCAGAATGTTGACAAATCATCCACGAGTCAGATTTTTTCTTGCCACTTGGGAAGTTCTCGTCTCTAGCCAAGGAAGGAAGAATTCATTGTTTTCCTTTGCTGATTCTAAGGACTCACTCAGAAGAGTTTCTACAGACTCACTCAGAAGAGTTTCTACGGACTCACTCAGGGAATTTTCTACGGACTCACTCAGCCATAAAAATTCTACGGACTCTCCCGACACTTAGAAGAAATTCAGAAAAGTTGCAAAAGGCAAGGAAAAGACAGTTTCAAGAGTTCCGAAGGGCAGAATACCCTTCAAAAGGGACACTTACAACAATCCCGAAGGGCACCTACCCTTCGGGCAGGAGAAAGGCCAAATTCACAGACCGTCGCAAAAAGCCTGGGTGCCCTCCAATTTTTCCAAAGGGCACTGGCGGAGGACACTTGAACTGGCTGCCGAAGGGCACATTTTAGAGCAAAGAAAGAATCCTTCGAACTTTTTGTCCGAAGGAATTCCTTCGGACAAAAAGTCCAAAGGAATTCGGAAATGGCATAAGTCAATATATAAACAAGACCAAGGACGTTTCAAAAAAGCAAAGGCAAAAAACAATTGGAATCCTTCGGACTTTTTGTCCGAAGGAATTCCTTCGGACAAAAGGTCCGAAGGAATTCGGAAGCTTAGACAAATCAAAAAGGCCGCAAGAAATAAAGCGAAGGGAACCTTCGGACTTTTTGTCTGAAGGAATTCCTTCGGACAAAAAGTCCGAAGAAATTCAAACAAACAGCCTCGAGGAAAATAAACCCACGAGAATGAGGCAAAGACATGTCATCAAAAGAAGTCCGCGGGAATATGACTCAGCGACCAATACAAAAGAGCCGATAGAGAAAAATGATAGAAATAAGCTCGAGGAAATATAGCTGAAAGAAATATGATAGTTTTCGGTGACGTCCCGCAGGCCGTCAAATTTTTCTTGCGGGAAGGAACCGTTGAGATTAAAAAGATGACAGAAGATCCGAAATAAATGGAGGCCGACTGCGCAAAAAAGAATAGAAAATAGATAATCCGACGAAGAATTGAATACGAAATCCTGCCGAAAATAGACACGATCAAAATTAGAACGAAATACATGCAAACGTTGGAGCTATTTTCGAATAAACGGTCAAAGTTTCAGTTGACTGATCATTAAAGCCCTATTCGTCTTCATTCAGCGCATGCATCCGAAGGACTAAATCCGGCTTCAACAAGAGTTCCGAGTTCTAACGAGGAGTTGACTATTCCAAATTTAGAGTTGACTAATTGATTTAAACGCCACGTCCACTAGAAAATTTCATGCGAAAGATAATGATCTCTTCGTCCAACTCAGTTTTCAAATACTACAACTTGGTAATCAAACAGCGCACGTGGAGTTAAAAAATTGACATCTGCATGGATTTTCATGCAAAAAAGAGGTGGACGGTTCATGACAAGGATGGGTGCGCTTCATCAAACGAATAAGCTTCATGCAAGGACAAAGGAAAAATATATTTTATTTTAAGGCCAAGTAAAGCTTGGAGTTAACAAAAGTAAATCTTTCTCTTCAAGTTTATACGCCTATCTTTGGCCTCTTGTAATTTGCTATATAATGGCTTTCAGCCTTGTTTAAAAATCATCCAATCTCTCTTGGTTAGACCAGACTCTGCCATTGGTGAGTTGTGTAAACTCTTCGATCAATAAGGACTGTACTTTGAGATTTCAAGCGTGGCATAGTGTATATTTCTTCAGCAATTTGCATAAGTGTTAGAGTTTTCTCCCTTCCCAAATTTTGTTTCGTACCTAGTTGCTATATTGTCCTTGTGCAAGTCATGTTAGAGTGTTCTTTATTGTCTTTTGCTGAGACTGTAAGTGGATGTTAGGCGGCTGCAAAGTGTCTTTCATCAGACCTCTCTCCACCATTTTCTCTCAGGTTTTAGTCATTGGACTGGACCTCTGCATGAAATACTTATGCACAAGTGATTAATTGAAGTCTAAGGTCTTCCTTCTCTCTTTTTCGCTCAGTGTTCAAGGTTCCAAGCTGAGTAGGATCATAATTCTGGTGTATCACCCCCTTTTAGGTAGGATTTCCCCTTTAAGTTTTCTTTCTCCCTTTTCCATGGTAGTCAGCAGTGTAGAGTAGGAATCTTCATTGATACATCATACAGGAACCAGCCTTCTCTGGAGGTTCTTCTCACTATCGAGGCACCCACCCTCGTGAGAAGATCCCATTGTATCAGCCAGATAGAGGACTGGCCGTTTCGCGCACGTCCTCGAATCAGGGCGCAGCTCCAGGTTGACAACAAGTACCTCTTTGGAAGTTACTTTATGTTTCTTATTTAACTTAAAGAAAGGACCTTTAAGGGTTACGAAGGCTTAAGTGGTTTTAAGAAAAAGTCTTTTAAATTATTTAAGTTACCCTCCCTTCCTCTTTTGGGCGCCACACTTGGAGGGCTATAAAGGTAAAAGAGGAATTATTTGGAGAAGTTATGTTATGTTTTGATATTGAATCTTGGTCTATTAGCACAAAAACACCAAGCCATTTATTTTGAAGACGAAACCCTTCAAGCAAAGGAGTTAGGGGACGAAAACCCACTTTCGTCATTGAGGTAGCTTCATTCAGAGGTTGCCATTGGAGTCAACTATTCCTATAAGTGTGTTTTAGACACCATTTTGCTATTTTTAAGTTGGGCGACTTGCTTTTGGGGAGTGGCAACGTGCAAATACATTCAAAAACTTCTTTAAAATTATGCCTTTCATTTCAATAATATTTGTGCAAATTATTGAGGGTTTCATGAGATTTGTTGCATAATAAATCAACTGTAATTTTCAGTTTAATATTTTAGTCAAGGGTGCCTGGGGTTTTGAGGAATAATTCCACTTTTAAAGGGCCATAACTTCTTGTTTGTATCAGTTGATGATTGCTTAGGGTTTGATATGTTTTTGAGATATTTTTGAAGGTGTTTTGGCAGCTAGGGTTTGTTGCTACAAAAATCAAAATTTTTTATTTTGAGGTAGGGTTTTCAAATAATTCCAATAATTAGCAAATCATCCTATTTTGGGACATTTTAGTGTTATAAGAGCCAAATCTTGGCTAATTGTGGGGTTTCAAAGTGACACATGCAAGAGGGTGACAAAGAGAAAATATTACTTGAGGATCAAGAAGAAAGTGGGAGAAATTCCACAAACAAAAGATATGCCTCACTTGGATCAGCCAATGGATGAGGCAGAAATTAGAGAAGAACAAAGGCTTGATAGGTACACACATGCTCAGGAACAAATGACTGCTATGATGTTAGAATTTGTTCGTAATATGAAGGAGATGAAGGGCGACAAACCATCTAATGGGGATGGTAGTGCTTATGGAAGTCACGACTTCACGGATCAGCCTTATAAGGGTGTTGGAGGAGTTTCACGTAGGCCTAACCAGCCTACATTTTTTCAAGATGAGGTGGTTATTCCAGATGGGGAAGCACAACCCACATTGAGGCACAATTTGTTGAGAGATTATGATGAATACATGACATATCCAGCTCCTTTTAGGGATCAAATGGATTTTTCAGTTTTCACTTCATGGAAGCATGGCCAAATGGGAGGCAATAGGGCTGGCCAAAAGCACAAGGGCAGCCAAGGATGACTCCACCATGCTTTGAAAAAGCTTTCACTCTCAAATTTTAATGGTTCCCCCAAAAGTTCAGTTAGGGCTTGGATCAAAAAGGTGGATACATATTTTTCTCTGAGGCCTAGTTAGAAAAAGAGGCCATTCAGTTTGCTACCTTGCACTTTGAAGGAGCTGCCCATGAATGGTGGTATCACGATTTGGTTACTCAAGGACACCAACTCATTTCATCTTATGAAGAATTCAGTAAGAGGATTATTGAAAAATTTGATAGGGCTGATCCAGAATTACATTTTTAGAGAGTTTGCACAATTAAAACAAAAAGATACTGTAGAAGATTATGTGACTGAATTTCAGAGGCTTTCAGTCATGATGACAGATGTTTCAGAGAGAAGGTTAGTGGTTCTTTTTATGGAGGGCTTGGTGGACTCTATTAGGGGTTTGGTCAAGGCTTTTGACCCTTCTACTCTTGAAGGAGCCATTCAAAAGGCCCTTGATCTTGAGTCCTCGGCACCACGAGGTAAAATTCTGCCCTTTAATTTACAAAAAGCTAACTCTTTCAAGCCTTATGGACAGCCAAAGGACAACAAATGGGGGCAGCCAAGGGGCAGCACTTTTGGGCCACCTAGATCAGCTCCTTTGGGGTAATTTGATAGGCCCAATCAACATGGTTTGGGGCAGTTTGGAAGCCCAAACCAGTAGGGTTTGGGGCAGTTTGGAAGACCAAACCAGCAGGGTTTGGGGAAGCAAAGAGAGTTGCCAAGAGGGAATTTTGAAACAAGAAACAAATTAAGAAGGAAAAAGTTGTGCTTTGATTGCAAAGACCCTTGGACACCAGGTCACCATTGTCATGGGAAGGGTCAAGTGCACTACATTGAAGTTCATTCGGATGAAGAAGATGAGAAAGAAGGGGCAACTACCTACGATGATGAGCATTTGGAAATCCTTGGTGGAGAAGACTTGGAGGGCACCTTTACTTCCTTATCGGGGACCCCTAAGTACTATCCATTTCATGTGAAGAGTAGTTTGAAAGGTAAGGATGTCACTATTCTTATTCATAGTGGAGCTACTCATAATTTCATTGATAAGAAATTAGTGGCTTTGTGTGGATTACAATTTATTGAATTTAGTAGTTTTCGTGTGACTGTGGCGAATGGCTTCACCATCCCTTGTACCACTAAAATCCTCAAGTTAAGCATAATGATGGGAACACATCTCATTGAAAATGATTTTTATGTGGTTGGTATTGGGGAAACCAACCTAGTGCTTGGTATACAATGGTTGCACTCTCTTGGAGAGTACACCCAAAATTATCAAACAATGGAGCTCAAGTTTGATGCCAATGGGAAAGAAGTGATTCTACATGGTTTGCATGATAGGGCACCCAATGGAGAAACGTCCAAGAGGATGGAGAGCATAATGCATGGAGGAATTCTGGTAGGGGCAACAAGACAAATGGATTTTCTTGAGTTGGAATAGCCAACTCTCATGAAGGAAATAAGTCACATACATGGCATGTTGGATGAAGAAAAATTGGGAAAAGGTTACCCATGCAAAAAAATCAATGATGGAGGCATAGGGCAGCCTCTAAGGTATGAAAAGAACTTTCAAATTCTTCTTTGCATGAGTTGGTTTCCAAGGCATGTTAAAATGTGGTTTCTAAGGCATGCTAGAGTGAACAAGGTTTTGTTGAAGGGAGACAATGCTAGTTTGATACCAAGGTCATACAAGAATTATTTAATCCTTTTTTCTCTAAGCCCTACAAATTCTGAAAATATATGCTTAAAATTTGTGTTGTGAAGCAAAATTCCATATATTAAGAGAATAAGGAATTTTGAAAATTGCATGGAAAAGAATTTGCAAATGCACTCAAAATTTTTTGAGTTTTTTGTCATTTCAGTCTAGTCTACATTCTGAAAATGTAGTGAACAAATTGTCAACTCAGCTTGATAAATACATGTAATGTCCCCAAGTGGGACGATTTCATGAAAAAGAGGTTTTCCCCTAAATCCCAAAATTCTGAATATGAAATAAACAAACCTTAGTTTGCAAAATAAGCTCAAAAACCCTTGTCAAGCCCTAAAAATCCTAGACACCGCAATAGTAGGTTTTTGTAAATGATTTTTAGCCAATAAATTGTCTCAAAATTAACTGAATACTTGCAGAAAACAATCAGTAAATTAAATGCACAAAACATGTACTTTTTTACAAAATTATTGAAGCTCAAATGCCACTTTATGATAGCTGGAAAATCTGATTTAATTCCAAAAATACAGCCGTTGTTCTAAACAGTTTTTCACTTCAAAATCTTCCCTCAACAAATATCATTTGCTATGAACAGCTGAAAACTTCAAAAAATTCATAACTCCCTAAATATTTGGAATTATGATGCAAACAAGAGCTCAAACTGATCATAAAAATAATGGCTATTAATTAAAAATATTTTTGGAATTTTTCTTCCATGGGAAGGTCACCAAGAGTTGCTCTGAAATTTTGAAAACCCTAATTTTTTGTCAAAAATCCTCACAAAAATCCACACGAACTCGTCAAAGCAAATCACCCCACTTTTAGGGCAAGAACAAGATCTTAGCAAAAGATGATGTCAAAACACACATTTTTAAATTGATCAACACCAAAGGTAGCAAACCTTTATTGGGCATGCATCTCAATAGTTTTCTTCAAGCATGAAGAACAATTTATCAAAATTCAGCATGTCCTCCATTGTAGCTTCGCTATGTATTTATAACTTTTTCAAAGAGGGTGAACCACTTTGGGAAGATAAAACACTTTTTTTTATCTTTGCTTTAGCTCCTATGCCGACATCTTTTTTTGAATAATATATTAACTATTTGTAATGTCCCCACTTTAGCAGTCGACTTACTCAGTTTCAGGCATAATTACTACTTGTAGTAAGTTAGCGGGACACAGCGGAGGCCGGTTTTGATGATGGGATTTGATACTCCTCGACGAGAGCTTACCGGCGACCTATCACTTGCGCTATTTGGAGTCCAATTGCTAGTATATTTTAATGCCTGAAGTGTTGTAAAAGTAACATTTAACTTAATTGCAAGATATTAAGTGTTACTTTAAATATTTACTTTATGGGGATGATGCCCAACGGAGACAAGCAATATTCTAATATATTAACTGTGCACATCTTTTATCCCACATTGCTCAAGTGAGTTGAGTCGCCCCTTGGAGAAAGGATAAAAGAAAGTGTTTGTGGCTTCTCTAGGTATGTTGGATAAGAAGAAAAAAAAATTAATGCACTTGCAGTTTGCAGGTTATTTTGGGCATTTGGGAATGTCATTCCCAACTGTAGCACTCTAGACATCAATTCTTGGGCTTGGTCTTTGGAGTCTATGCTTTCAGCCTCATACAGCCGCGCCACTGTAGCAGCCACACCACTATAGCAGCCGCGCCACTTTAGCAGTCGTGCCACTGTAGCAATCGCGCTACTGTAGCAGTCGCACTACTGTAGTAGCCATGCCACTGTAGCAGCCGCATCACTGTAGCAGTCGCATCACTGTAGCAGTCGCATCACTGTAGTAGCCTGTCACTGTAGCAGCCACATCTCTGTAGCAGCTGCTATCTGCAGTAAGAGTCGGGAGAAACAAGCCTGCGGAGTCTGTAGAACCAAGCCTGCAGAGTCCGTAGAAGCATGTCTGCAGAGTCCGTAGAAGCATGCCTACAGAGTCCGTAGAAACAAGCCTGCGGAGTCCATAGAACAAGCCTGCGGAGTTCATAGAACAAGCCTGCAGAGTCCCTAGAAACCAGCCTGCAGAGTCTGTAGAAACCAGCCTGCAGAGTTTGTAGTTCTGCTGGACGGAGAACAAAATGATCGCACCTTCAGTATTCGCTGGGGATTCCAGAAGAACAAAATGATCGCACCTTCGGTATCCGCTGGGGATATTTGCTTGAAACAATGTTCATTCCATTACTGGAGTATTTAGTGAGTTATCACATGGCCGACATTGTACTTGCTTACTCATTTTGCAATCAATATAAATACAGTGTGTTGGTTATTTCAGCTATGTGTGCCTATGCTTTCAATTCTATATTTATGTTACATGCATAAGACCTTGCAAAACACCAAAAAAAAAACAATACAAGCAAACCATTCTGGAGTCATAAGGGATTTCAGCTGGGTTAGTTTTGGGCATAACTGGGGTGCCCATTACAGTGGTATCAGAGCCTGTTTTCCTGCCATCCTGTGAGATTTCATGCATTCAACACATCAGTACTACTTGAGGAGAAATCGAACAAACCCAGACTTACAAATTTTTTCAGAGATTGAAGAGGAGGGTGACCCTTTTTCAGCACCAGCCATGGGTGACAGAGATGAGAAAAGGGGAGAACCTAGCACTAGGATGATGCTCAGCGATCTTGCCAGGGGTCTGAGGGAGCTACAGGCTACATTGCAGCAGATGGCTCTAGCAATCACACAACACTTGACTAGAGCAGATCAGGGCAATAATGCCAACCAGGGTAATAATGCTAACCAGATAGGTGGACAAGGTAATGGAGATGCATCGATTAATAGAGGAACCCGGACATATGCTAGAGCAGGTTCTACTACAAGACCACTCATGCCACAGTTCCCTCCAAGACGGAATGACCAGAATAATGTTGGTCCTACACAGCAAGAGATACAAGACCAAATACTGGAGAATTGGAGAAATTTTGGACCAAATTTTCAGGGTGAAATGTCCTTCAGGGAGTATATGGATGTTAGACTCAACAATATGCCCATGAGAAGAAACAGGCAACAAAATTATGAGATGAGGAAGAAGTTGGGAAAGTTGTCTATTCCATACTATGATGGTACAGGGAAGACTTCAGCGCGAACATGGGTCCAGAAATTAGACACTTATTTCCAGTTTAATCCCATGCCTGAGGAGGATGCTATTAAGTATGTTGCATTGCACTTGGATGGGAGTGCCCACAAGTGGTGGCACCATGGTATGGTCACACTTGGCCATAACCAAATAGATACCTATGCAGAGTTTACTGAGAGACTCATTGACAGATTTGACACTAAGGACTCGGAATTGCATTTCAAGGAGCTAGCACAGCTTAAACAGTGGGGTTCTGTGGAGGCCTATATCACCGAGTTCCAAAAGCTGGCAGTATTGGTGACAGATATATCTGAAAGGAGACTCTTTGTTCTTTTCATGGATGGGCTTTCTGATCCCTTGCGAGGAGGGGTAAAGGGACACAACCCTTCTTCACTACAAGAGGCTATTAAGAAAGCGAGAGACCTAGCATCTTCTTCCTACAGGAGTAAACTTCACTCTAAGGACTCTCATTTTAAGAAGGATAAGGAAAGAAAGACATTTCAGAAGGACCCTCAGCAGCCTAAGGGGGAAACTAAAGGATTGGACAGTGACACCCTCAACGAGCTCAAGAAGAAAAAACTATGTTTTCATTGTAGGGAGCCATGGAATCTTTCCCATAAATGTCCACTTAAGGTGAAGGCTAAACCAATGGAGTATTTTTCAGCAGATGAATCACCTTCCGAGGACATGGAACAACATTCAGATTCGGAGTCTAGTTAGGGTGATAGCACTGCTGAGGAGAGTTCAGATGATGAGAAGTCTCTTGCTCGGTTGACAGGGGTCCAGAAGGCCATTACCTTTAAGGTAAGAGGGATGATTCAGGGGCAGCGTGTGGTTTCATTGATCGACACAGGGGCAATGCATGACTGTATCGACGCAAAATCGGTGGCCAAGAGAGGTCTTCAGACCGAAGATCACGCGGGGTTCAGAGTCATGGTGGCCAATGGCCACAAATTATTATGCACCCGGAAGATTTCAAATCTTCGCATCAGATTGGGAGGAGGTTATGAGTTGGAGGACGATTTCTATGTAGTTGACATGGGTGATTATGTTGTCATCTTGGGAATGACGTGGATGGCTTCTCTGGTAGAGTTTACCTTCAACTTGGCTAAGTTGGAGATGAGGTTTCAGCATCAGGGCAGGAAGGTGGTGCTTTGAGGTTTACCTGATGGGGGGCTCAGGGTGGTATCATTAAAGAGGATGGAACGGTTATTTAGACATGATGATGTAGAGTGGGCAGCTGAATGTTTGATCATGCCTACACCTCCAGAGTAGCAAGTTAAAAGCTATCATCCAGATGTACAAAAGATCATTTCTAGGCATGATAAGGTGTTTGGTAGCCTTCCACATGGGGTTCCTCCCGAGAGGGGTATAGAGCATGTTGTCGAGCTAGAGGAGGGGGCTAAACCAGTCATCATCACCCCCTATTGCCATCCTAAAAAGCATAAAGATGAGATAGAGAAGTCGATAAAGGAGCTATTGGAGATGGGGCATATTAGGCCAAGCAAAAGCCCCTTTGCTTCAGCGGTTGTTTTGGTAAAGGAGGATGGGACAATGCGTATGTGCATTGATTATAGAGCTCTCAATAAGAAGACAATTAAGAACAGGTACCCCATCCCTAGGATTGACGAGCTGATTGATGAGCTGCATGGAGCACGGTATTTCTCTAAAATAGACTTACGTTCAGGATACCATCAGATCAGAATGCGAATGGAGGACATAGAAAAGACTGCCTTCAGGTGTCACTACGGGCACTTTGAGTTTTTGGTTATGCCATTTGGGCTAACCAACACTCCAGCTACCTTCTAGAGTTGTATGAATCAGGTGTTCAGAGGGCAGCTTCGAAGATTTGTATTGATATTCTTTGATGACATCCTGGTATTCAGTAGGACTTGGGAGGAGCACCTACAACAATTAGAGGAGGTGCAGGTCATTTTGGAGAAGGAATCACTGTATGCCAAAGAATTGAAGTGTGAGTTTGGCATGACAAAGTTGCTCTACCTTGGCCATATTATCAGTGCTGAGGGAGTTAGGGTGGATCCAGAAAAGATTAAGGCAGTTGTTGATTGGCCTACTCCAACAAGCCTTACACAACTCAAAGGGTTTTTTGGATTATGTGGATTTTATAGGAGATTTGTGAAGGGCTTTTCACAGACTGCAGCACCATTAACAGACCTCACCAAGAAGGGTGCTTTTGTATGGACACAAGCAGCACAACAGTGTTTTGAACATTTCAAGCAGGTGATGTCTTCATGTTTAGTGCTAGCTCTACCCAACTTCACGAAGCCTTTTCAGGTTGCATGGGTTACCGAGATTTATTGTCAGTGACAGGAATAGCAAGTTCATGAGCGCCTTTTGGCGAGAGTTGTTCAGGCTGTGCGGTACAGATCTTACACCTAGTACGAGCTACCATCCTCAGACAAATGGGCAGACGGAGATAGTAAATAAATGGGTGGAAGGTTATTTGCGGAACTATGTGACTGCGCAGCAAAAAGCCTGGGTTAAGTGGTTACACATGGGAGAGTATTATTACAATACCACGCATCACATGACCATCAGGATGACTCCATTTATGGCATTGTATGGGTATGAAGCCCCAAGCTTCATGGATATGGTTTTGGAGGACAACAGAGTGCCCAAAGCTAGAGCCCTGTTGAAGGATAGTCAAGATATCCTGAGAGCGCTCAAGGAGAATATACAACAGGCTCAAAATCAGCAGAAGTTGTATGCTGATCAGCATAGGGTAGAGCACAATTTCGAAGTAGCGGACATGGTGTATTTGAGGCTACAACCATATAGGCAGTCATTGCTCAAGAAGAGCGGAGCAGAGAAGCTAAAGCCTAGATTTTACGGCCCCTACAAGGTGATTCGCAGAGTGGGCGAAGTCGCCTATGAGCTTGAGCTCCTAGAGGGCAGTCGAGTGCACAATGTATTCCATGTGTCTAGGCTTAAGAAAGCCATTGGTCAGAGTGTAGTGCCCTCTGCATATTTACCCCCTTTGGATGAGGAGGGGAGGCTCGTGTTAGTACTCGAGGCTATTCTGGACACCAGAGAGAGGAAGCTCAGAAATAGGATAGTGAAGGAGTATTTGGTCAGATGGAAAGACTTGCTGGAGGAGGATGCTACATGGGAGAGTGAGCAGGTTAGTCAGCAGGTTGGGCTGAGATTGCTTGAGGACAAGCAATTTCAAGGGGGGCGGACTGTAATGTCCCCACTTTAGCAGTTGACTTACTCAATTTCAGGCATACTTACTACTTGTAGTAAGTTAGCGGGACATAGCGGAGGCCGGTTTTGATGATGAAATTTGATACTCCTCGACAAGATCTTTCCGGCGAGCTATCACTTGCACTATTCGGAGTCCAATTGCTAGTATATTTTAATGCCTGAAGTGCTGTAAAAGTAACATTTAACTTAATTGCAAGATATTAAGTGTTACTTTAAATATTTACTTTATGGGGATGATGCCCAAGGGAGACATAAGCAATATTCTAATATATAAATTGTGCACATCTTTTATCCCACATTGCTCAAGTGAGTTGAGTCGCCCCTTGGAGAAAGGATAAAAAGAAGTGTTTGTGGCTTCTCTAGGTATGTTGGATAAGAAGAAAAAAAAATTGATGCACTTGCAGGTTATTTTGGGCATTTGGGAACGTCCTTCCCAACTGTAGCACTCTAGACATCAATCCTTGGGATTGGTCTTTGGAGTCTGTACTTTCAGCCTCATACAACCGCACACTGTAGCAGCCACACCACTGTAGCAGCCGCACCACTGTAGCAGTCGCGCTACTGTAGCAGTCGTGCCACTGTAGCAGCCACATCACTGTAGCAGTCATGTCATTGTAGCAGCGCGTCACTATAACAGCCACGTCTCTGTATCATCTCGTAGCAGCTGCTATCTGTAGTAAGAGTTGGGAGAAACAAGTCTGTGGAGTCCGTAGAACCAAGACTGCAGAGTCCGTAGAAACAGGCCTGCAGAGTCCGTAGAAACCAGCGTGTAGAGTCCATAGAAGCATGTCTGCAGAGTCCGTAGAAGCATGCCTGCAGAGTCCGTAGAAGCAAGCCTGCAGAGTCCGTAGAAGCATGCTTGCAGAGTCTGTAGAAACAAGCCTGCGGAGTTCGTAGAACAAGCCTGCGGAGTCCGTAGAAACAAGCCTGTAGAGTCCGTAGAAACCAGCCTGCAGAGTCCGTAGTTCTGCTAGACGAAGAACAAAATGATCACACCTTCAGTATTTGCTGGAGATTTCAGCAGAACAAAATGATCGCACCTTCGGTATTCGCTGAGGATATTCGCTTGAAACAATGTTAATTCTATTACTGGAGTATTTAGTGAGTTATCACATGGCCGACATTGTACTTGCTTACTCATTTTGCAATCAATATAAATACAGTGTGTTGGTTATTTCAGCTGTGTGCCTATGCTTTCAATTCTATATTTATGTTACATGCATAAGACCTTGCAAAACACAAAAAAAAACAATACAAGCAAACCGTTTCGGAGTCATCAAGGGTTTCAGCTGGCTTAGTTTTGAGCGTAACTGGGGTGCCCATTACACTATTGACCTTAATTAAAATAGTAATTAAAATTACTTTAAGACAAATAAATTAATAATTAATTCATTTAATCACTTTAGTGGTAAACACCACTTTTTAAATATTCTATTAATTAAATAATAATTGTTTTATGATAAAAATCACTATTTCGACCATTAATAAATAACTAATAAAACAACATTCCCCAAAAGGGCTCTTTTAGTCTATGGGAAAATAGACTAAAGGTCTTCAAGCCCTGTTTATTCATGATGTGGAAATGGGGACATTGCAGTCCTCCCCACCCAAAATTGCTTGTCTTTAAGCAATTGCAAAATCCAGGTAGATGTTCCAACACACCTTATCAAGCAATGTCCACATTTATCTGTTTTCCAATAAAGAAAATCCTCAAATGGCTTTTTCATACTGTTGTACCTGTACTTTGGGGGCTGCCCCCTCGTGCTAGAAGTGTCCTCATAGCCTTCCGAAGGCTCCATATGCTCCCAAACATTCCCACAAGAAGGTTGTACCCTCCCATTGCAAATGCTTCTTACATCACCTTCCCAAGGTGCCAACATAAATATGTTTTCAAAATCTTGTATGTGTTGGATCAAATCAGATTTTCTTTTATGGTAACGTGGGTGTATATGCAAATAGATTACTGATTTTTCATGTAGACAAACACGGAAATAAACATACTCATACCTTTTTTGACCCAATCACTGGAACATGTCATAAAATTCAGAATTTTCCCCTTCCATGCATGGCTGTATTTGACCTCTTAAATCTGATTTTTCCGGATGACAAAGTTTAGAATTAATGTATGCATTCATCCATCCTCCTATGAGTTGAAGCATGCCTCGATTTTACAATTTTGTGATCATGTTAAGTGGCTAGAATTGCCCCTTTGACTCAGAAATTTCCGAGAAACAAAAATTAGACTTCATACCATTTTTTCTAGCTTTCTTCCTTGGCTGCCACATGCAAGATAAGTTGTTATTTGCATAGAGTAAGGAACATGAATGTATCCAAATAAATTCAGAACTTTTCAAAGAGAAAGAAAAACAATTTTCCACCTCCTTGATCTCATGACTCAAATTATTATTTCCAGCAATCATTGGGCCCAATACACATGGAAACAAATAGTGTTTTCATACCTTGAGGGTTTTTCTAGCTTAGGAAAGACCTGGTTCTTTTCTGCCCTTATCCATTTCTTCTTGAGAAAAACTTTTTCCATGGCTTTTGATGTCATCTCTAATGCAAAACAAAATTCAGATTTAGTCATACTTACTGATTTAGTGGAACACTAAATTTTCTTTGAAGTCATTGGCTGTCCGTGATCAAAATTTTAAGCCTCTTTCCATGGCCTACAAATCACACTTGCATCCCACAACAATTCGGAACCTTGATCTACCTCCTTATCCATTTCAAACAATGGATTGTCCATACAACGGAAATCACTTGCATTCCACAACAAGTTCGAACAACAATCCATTTTAAACAATGGATTGTCCATACAATGCTCAATTTCTATCTTTGTATTTTTTGGTTTTTCCAAAAAACATCCCAAATCAAAGTCTTCTTGGAGCCTAAGGAGTTCATCAATCACTTGTTCAATTTTCTTAGCCCTTGCCTCATCCTCTTGCTCCCTTAACTATTTTGCCATCACAATCTAATTTTTCATCTCTAAAAGTGCCCTTTGACTACCTTTGAAGGAGTCCTTGGTTGATTTTAGCTCAAAGGTGAGCTCCTCCACCTTAAGCTTCATTGTCTTATGTGCATTTAAGGCCTTATCTACAAATTTGATGGTGATCCGAGCAACACCTTAGGCGACAATTCGGATGACGGTTCTACCCCAATTGGTGGTAGAACGTTCAGGAGCCATAACTTTTGAACCATAGCTCCGTTTGACTCCCCGTTTGAACCATTGAAAAACTAAGAATGAGAACGTGATGAGATGGCATGGAGCTATGCTCGGTAGGTTTTAACCCCCCAAAACCCAACGAAAGTGCCCACAATTTCAATTTTAATAGTGTTGTCTAAAAATAGAAAGTTTCTAAAAATAGTAATTTCTCAAATTCTGCGTTGTAAATCATGGAAGTTGAACCACTTCATCTCCATCGAGATTAATGACCTTCCACATCCTCCTCCTGCCTTCAAAGTATGTATAAAAATAGATGTAGCCTGAGAAGGGAATCATACATTTTTTCCCAGAGATAAGCATATGTTTTCTGCAATTTTGTGAGCAATAAAACATCTCTTTCCAGAGATAGCATTATATGATTGTGTTATTTTGTGTTCTTGAATTATCTTTCAACCAAAACCTTTGAATTTTGTATCAGATGGCCACATCCTTGTCCTTGATCATGTGAAGATAATCTAATTTTGTTGTCTCCATTGCAACTTTGATTGTGTGCAAGTCCATCATAATGACCCTTCTCTTCAAGCATTCCCCTTTCACATTGTGTATTAATTCATCAAAAAGCCTTTTTGTGACATCCCACCTTGTTAGGGTTTGTATTTCCCTCTCACTTGTGATTAACAATTGTTCCTTCCAAGCTCTTTCATCAAATCTACAGCAATGCAACAAATTTGAACAATTATTAGATTTCAAAAAATCATTATTCAACTCATACCTTTCTATGAATATCTCAGTTTCTTTGGCTTCTTTAAAATCATCTTTTTGAATCCCAAAGTTTGGGGTACTTGGCTGCCCCAAAGCACCTAACATCTCCTCATTTCTAGTCATCATTTGCATCCCTCTTTGCTGCTCCAAAAACTCAAATTTTTGGTTCTCACAATTTTCCACTCTAGGCTGCCCCAAAGTGCCATCTTTTTGTAGCTCATCTTCTTTCTTCAAATCTGAATTTTTTTGGTTTCTTTGGCTCCTTCATAGGAAACCTTATGAAGGGTTTTGCCTTCATTCTTTCCTTCTAACTCTCCATGTAGTTCAATCTTTTCTTCCTCTACATGCTCCACTATCAAATAAGGCCTCAATTTTTCTTTACAATTAATTGTAACATTTTCAAACAACATGTGTGCAATTAAAAAAATTTACTTTTCTAGCCCCAAACCTGTCAACAAAATAGATAATAATGGCTTGGAAAGATCATCACTTTCATTGAATGTTATGGTCATCACCTTTTGCATGGACATTATCATACCTTCTATAGGATTTTTACTTGCAGTTGTAAGGAAATGCCGGAACATTTCAAGAATAAGTGTATCACACTTTAAATTCAACATTAGCACACGAGATCTGACATTTCCCATTGTTTCTAGAATAGTGATCCTCTTAGCAAAAGAACTTGTGATGTCACTAAGACCTTTAAAACTTTCCACCGTCGACTGAAATATTTATTTCATGATGTTGTCACTGTATGGTTGTTTCGGAACTATTATCCTTGTAATTTCACTAATACAAGTGATAACTACAAGTCTCACATCTGAATCTGAATGTCTTAAAAGCTTGGGTCTAGCCAAATAAACCACTAAAGGATTCATTGCCCAAAACATAGACTTAGAATCTGATTATTCTATCATGGACAAACAGTTTGTTGCTTCCTCCAAAATATTGAGCAAAACATTTTTTAAATAATGTGGATGCTCAAGCTTTTTTTCCAATCTATGAAACTTTGTTCTAAATTCATCTTCACTTATTAATTCTATGATTTATAGACTATGCATCCAAATTAATACCAAACCTCACAGGCGAACAAGATCGGTGCTCTGATACCACTTTAATGTCCGCAAATGGGGTGATTTCATGAAAAAAGAGTTTTCCTCTAAATCCCAAAATTTTGAAAATGAAATCAGCAAACCCTAGATTGCAAAATAAGCTCAAAAACCCTAGACACCACAATAGTAGGCTTTTGTAAATGATTTTCAACCAATAACTTGTCTCAAAATTAACTAAATACTTGTAGAAAACAATCAGTAAATTAAATGCACGAAACAAGTACTCTTTTACCAAATTATTGAAGCTCAAATGCCACTTTATGATAGCTAGAAAATCTGATTTAATTTCAAAGATACAACCGCTATTCTGAATATTTTTTCACTTCAAACCCTTGCCAAAAATCTTCCCTCAACAAATATCATTTGCTACGAACAACTGAAAACTTCAAAAATTCGTAACTCCCTAAACATTTGGAATTATGATGCAAACAAGAGCTCAAACTGATCATAAAAATAATGGCTATCAATTAAAAATAATTTTGAATTTTCCTTCCATGGGAAGGTCACCAAGAGTTGCTCTGAAATTCTGAAAACTCTAATTTCCTATCAAAATAATTAAATAATAATTCTAAAAATTATTATTTAATTTTTCATTTCAAACCCTTTACGAACTCCAATTCCTCACACCAACATGCAAAAAATTAGCAAATAAAATTAGAATATTTAATTTGCAATAAATAGACCAAAAGAGGCCTCCAAACCCTAGATCCAAGCTTCCAAGGTGGTTCGTTCCACTTGCAAAAATAATATAAATATTTAACAAGATTAATATGCAAGAAAAGAACCACAAAACTCTCACAAAAATCCACACAAACTCGTCAAAGCAAATCGCCCCACTTCTAGGGCAAGAACAAGATATTCTTAGCAAAAGGTGGTGTTAAAAGACATTTTTTTAGATTGATCAACACCAAAGGTAATGAACCTCTATTGGGCATGCATCCCAATAGTTTTCTTCAAACATGAAGAACAATTTATCAAAATTCAGCATGTCCTCCATTGTAGCCTTCGCCATGTATTTATAACTTTTTCAAAGAGGGTGAACCACTTTGGGAAGATAAAAGACCTTTCCTTATCTTTGTTTTAGCTCTCATGTCGACATCTCCTTTTTGAATAATATATTAATTATTGGTCTTAATTAAAATTACTTTAAAACATAAATTAATAATTAATTCATTTAAGCACTTTAGTGGTAAAAACCACTTTTAAAATATTCTATTAATTAAATAATAATTGTCTTAAGATAAAAATCACTATTTCGACAATTAATAAATAACTAATAAAATAACATTCCCCAAAAAGGGCTCTTTTAGTCTATTGAGAAGTAGACTAAAAGTCTTCAAGACCTGTTTATTCATGATGTGAAAATGGGGACATTACAATCACCCCAAGGGTTGAAACCAAGAGGACGCTTGGTGTTGGTAGTAATAAAGCGGTGAATGAGCAACTTCAGTTGAACATATACCCATAAAACAAGGTAAAAAACGCAATCTACAACACCCTATAAACTCTAAAATTGCAAGTGTAGATTTTTCCTTGGTGACAAAGGTCCAATTGATGCATCACTCCTCCAAGGTATGCAACTTCCATCTTTGTGGGACTCAACATGTGCTTCCAATACCATCAAGGTATATATAAAGGGCAGCGCGTTAACATTTTCCAGTTCTGATTTCTTCTATTTGCTTGTGTCCATAGTGTTTCTTTTATGTGGCATAAACATGAAGGGGTTGTTGGAAACCTAATTGGTGATAGATGGGTTGGCTCCAATCAAGATTTGCAAGGTTGTTGAAAGTCAAATCAGCCCACATCACAAATGGTTCAGGTTTATAAAAGAGTTGGTTTGCTCCAAGATAAGAAGACAAGTGAATTAATGGGCCAAGTGTGGAGTTACCACTTCCACATATGAGTTTCCAACCCTTGGGAGATTCAAATTTGAGAGTTTGGGAGGTGGAATCAAGCGTAGATGCAGCTGCTATAAGTTGCATAAGACAAAATACGCTTGGGGCACCGAGGTGTTAAACAGAAAATCATTTTTAGGGTGGATAAGGAGGATGCTAGGGGCTGCACCATGCCTACCAATGAGGAGTTTGCAGCCATACCCCATAAAGAAGGCATTGCTAAATATACAAAGGTGAAAGGGAAGATAATTGTTTGGACTAATGTGTTTGCTTCTTGTGCAGGTGTTGATACAAGGGCAATCAAGACCCTTATACTTAAAGATCACCTTGCTGGAATACAATTTTCCAGCCACCTTTGTGATGCCGACTTTGAAGATTTTCTTGTTTTCAGCATCTTATGGGCATTTTTGAAATACTTGGGCTCAAGGATAAGAAGTAAAAAGATGAGGTGCTGCTGTTTTTTCATTTTCAGCTTGTTTAAGAAACAAGGAAACTTCATCTACAGCTATAGAAGGCTTCATCAAGAGAGGTCTTTCCATTGGGAAGGGCCTAGGTACGAGTTTTGCACAAAACCTATGGTGGAGATAGTGTTTTGGTTACTTCTATTGCTTGAGGACAAGCAATTTTGGACAGGGAGAATTGTCATGTCCTTTTGATAGGGACATCATGGAAGACCCTTAGCCTTAACTTTTTTTCAGAGACTAAGGGATAAGCATGGAGGGAAAAGAGTATTGGGTGTTTTGATTGAATATCTGTAAAAGAGTACATTTTTGGAAGTTACTTTATGTTTCTTATTTCACTTAAAGAGAGGACCTTCAAGGGTCAAAAAGGCTTCAGTGATTTTAAGAAAAGATTATAAGAAAAAATCTTTTAAATAATTTAAGTTACCCTCCCTCTTTTGGGCACCAAACTTGAAGGGTTATAAAGGTAAAAGACGAATCATTTGGAGACGTTATGTTATGTTTTGATATTGAATTGTGGTATATTAGCACGAAAATGATAAGCCATTTCTGTTGACCATTTTTGGCCCAACAGGCCAAAATCGGTCCCCTTCTTCCCTTGCTGTTCTGAGCTAGTTCAATTTTGGTTGCACAAGTCTTTCGGTAGATGAAGAGCCAGTTCAAAGAGTGCAAGGTTTTACAAAGCTTCTTCGGACTCTTGTCCGAAGAAATTCACAAGGAAAGAGAACTAAAATGGTTCAAGACACTTTTCCTTAAGGTTGGAAAAGTGGTTCAACGTTGGGGTTCAATGACATGAGCTTTCCAAGAACTTTGAACTTGAACTTTGAACCATTTTCGGTTCAGTCGGCTTGGTTCAAGCAGTCGATTCAATGTCTTGGTTCACTCAGTCGGTTCAATGGCTTGGTTCACTCAGTTGGTTCAACGGCTTGGTTCACTCAGTCAGTTCAACGGCTCGGTTCAACGTTTCGGTTCAATGTCTCAGTTCAATGAGTTGGTTCAACGTTTGGTTCAATCAGAAGGTTCAAGAAAGTCTCCCAAAGGACCAGTGCCCTTGTGGAGGGCAGTCAAGTGCAAAATGAACCATTCCAAGTGCCCTTGCAAAGGGCAAGGAACACTTGCAAAGAGATCAAGGAGAAAGCCGAAAAGTTAAGTTTTCTTTGGAAATTTTTACAAGGCAAAGGACGAGAATTTCTTCGGACAAAATGCTCGAAGGAATTCCTTCGGACATTTTGTCCGAAGAAATCCTTCGGAAGAAAATCCCGCAGAAATGAAAAGACCAAGGTATAAGCAAGAAATAATTTCTTTCGGACTTTTGTCCGAAGGAATTCCTTCGAACTTTTTGTTCGAAGAAATTCGGAAAAGCCGCAAGAGAAAAACCCGAAGAAATTTCGAAGGTCAAAGGAAATGATCAAGATAATTCTTGCAGACATTTTGTCCGCAGGAAAAATAGCCGGGAGAAAAGCCCGAACGAAGGCAAAACACAAGGAAAGATATCCTTCGGACTTTTTGTCCGAAGGATTTCCTTCGGACAAAAGTCTGAAGAAATTCGGCCGCCAAAACAATGAGGACCCGATTGAGACAAAAGCCCGACCAGAGCAAAAAAAGCCGAAGGAAAAGAAAAGGGCGAAGAAATTCCAAGGGGTGACGGGCCCAAAGACATCAAAATCGAGCACGGTGAATTAGCCATTGAAGGTTCAAACGCCCAGTGACGGGTGCACAGACGTCAAATTTAAGGCGGTGAAATAGCCGTTGATTTTGAAAAAAGCTTAAGGACAGGCCGCGAGTGAACTCAGTGACCCGCCATGAAGATAGCCCTCGAGGGCCGAAGGAGATAGAGAAGACAAAACCAAGAAGAGACAAAGTGCAGAAACGGACAAAACAGTCCAAGTGGCAAAGGTGTCGACTCAAGGAATTACTCCAGCGGTTGACACAATATCGGCCAAGTGGTCATCAAGGGGCGCAAACAGTGAACGGCGTGCCCTATTTTCTCCACTTTGCATTTATAAGCAGACAAACCGCGTGAATATCTCAAAGGAGCAGTCTTGTTTGCAGAAAAAGAGGCGCAGTCTGTGCTTTCACATTAATCTTTGAACGCCAAAGTCAAGACCGGCGATTACACAACATGGTTCTAGCAGGGCTCTTCTAGAAGGATGATATCAACAACAGCAACAGCAACTTCCTCTTCTCGATGCTCTCAAACGCACATGGGCCACTTGTAAAAAAGGGCGCCAAAGTCTTTTCCAGAAAGCGCCAAAGTCTCTTCCTCTTCTCTATATATATTGTAACTTCTTATTTGAGAAAGCGATCTCTAATATAGTAAGGCGAAGCCCTGCCATTTTTCACCTGGAATCAATAGAATACGCATTTTTTACCTCTATTCTGGTTGGATATATCTCTAAGTGCGTCTGAGTGTTAGTCTTGTGTCCAATCATTGCTTCCTAATGCTTTCACAGGGTTGACACCAACGCACCTGGTATATACAAAGCGCCATTCCTGCAGGTGACAAAAAGCGCTGTATCTGGAGCGCAGAGGCAGAAGGAGATTATTAAACAGTGTGCTTTCCCTACAACACCTATGGTAAGTCCTTTTTCTGTGTGTTTCCATTAAAGCCTCCCTATCAAGCTCCCTGCAGTTTGGGCTTTTTACTAGTTAATGTGTATGTATGTGTTCTTGTGGTTCAGAGTGTGAGTGTGAGTAGATCAAACTTGTTTGGTGCATCACCCTATTAGGTTAGGTTCTGTTTTTCAGCATCCTTCTCTCTTTTCACCCCCCCATTATATATGTGTGTGTGTGTGTATTAGCAACTTACTAGAATAACTCAGATGCATCAAAGGGAGCTAGCCCTTATCTAGAGACTCTTCTCCCAGTTTTGCCAGACACACAGGCAAGAGGGGAGTTTCCATTGTGATGTGTGGAAGGCAGGAGCTCAGCCTCCTGTCAAGGGTGCAATCCACCACGTCAACAGTTTTTGGCACGCCCGGTGGGACCACGTTCGGACACTCAGAAAAGTTCTAGGATTGGTGTTGGTCCTGTTATAGCAGAACGAACCATTAATACAGCACCTGACCTTTAATCAGGCGATTGTGGGACAAGTTTTGTCTCAAGATTTGAAGAATTTTTGGTGTGTCCTTCAACCAACCAGCCTTTGGAGGCTTTTTCATCAACACCAATGGCGACTCCGAGTTGAATCAGCTGGTTAAGCAGTCCAGGTGCCATCAAGAAATCTCATTTTTTGTATGTATAATCCCTTTACCCAGAATCATGGGCCTTGTATTCCTTCGTATAACTTTGATCAAGATCATATTTTTTATGGAATCGCCTCAAGCAGCTCTCCTAGTTGCCCTTCAACGATAAGAGAAGTAGCACTAGAGTTTGAGAAGCAGGTGATGGAGACAGACAGTTTAGATGAGCAGTATAGATATCAGCAAGAGCTTATGTACAAAGAGGAGTGCTTGTTTAGGCAAGCTCAGACCTTGCAATCCATGGAGGAGGAGGTAGCAAAATGGAAGAGTCCATTCGTTCAAGGCAGTCAGCCTTGTGTGCCCCCTCCTATTCTAAAGAAAGCCCCCTCTTGTGCACCAAATCCTTTCTACCAGATAGCACTTGCTCACTCTAGCTCATCTGATGCATTAATCACTCCTGCTCTTAACCCCTTGCGCCTAGCTTTCAAACATCAAAGGGCATTAGAGCAACCTCTCATGGAAATGAACCTTCTCAATTCCTTAGAATGTGAATCTTCCTTTGAAGGGAATACCATGAAACAACACGTCTCTCCTCAGTAAATTCTTCCTGTGCATGAGCAGACCCTTCTTAATCTCCCTCAGCCTCCTCAGGTCTCTCAACATAATGTCAAGATTTCAAGTTGGAAGAAGGAATATCATGAACCAGCTCAGGAACTTGAAGAGGATAAAGTTACTCCCTGTTCACAAAGGGAAAATTCCAATCCCAAGGTCATGAGTTGGAAGCAAACAATGGAATCATGGGGCAGGAAGGAGGAGGAGAAAGGTTTTGCTCAAAACCTTGAAGAAGATGAAGCTGCTCCTACTCATCGTGATGATGATTGTGACCTCCAAGAAAGGCTCTTCCAAGAAGATATAGACAGGTGAATTGCAGAGTTGGAGTCCAGAGTGAGATTCCTCAGCCAAGGTGTGATGAACGTTTTAGACCAAACAATAGATTCCATGTCTGAACACACTCCATCTACACCTCCAAGACAGCTATCAGGCCACATCTGATATAGATGAAGTGCTGGCCAAATGGAAGGAGGAGAATCATTCGATTCTAGCTCAGGGACTGCCTCCTCTTCCACATGGGTTTAATCTTCAGCCTTCCACTTCATCCCTTCTCAGAGAGGAACTTGTTTTGCAAGAGGCAAGTGAAGAAGAGAAGATCCAATCTGCAGTTGTCCAAGAGGCTATCATGAGCAATAATTAAGATGAAATCATCATGGAGGCTCCTTCGGAAGACATCATCAGCAATGGAGAAGACGCAGGTCATGCATACATGCAGATGTTCCAGCAATACGAAGAGGAATGTAAGCATGGTGAGCTCTCTCCTCCCTTGTTTGATGAACTTCCTTGTTGCTTTGATGAAGAGGATGACCATGCCATGGAGCCTGAGTTGGAGGAGGATCAGATGAATATCTTTGAACAACTAGAGACTCCGATCTTTGAGCAAGAGGAGAGGCCTGTTCATCTTGAGAACAGCTTTGAAGAAGAGAGCCTTGAGCAAGAAGGTGATGCTCTGTGGGATGAGCAATCAGTTTGTGACTCCATTTCAGACATCACAACAGTCACCCTTCTTCAAGAAAGCCATGAAGGAGCAGAGGATGAGTTTGACAGGGTCTTCAATGAAGCAGAAAGAAACGGGTCAAACCATGATGCACTACAAAGGGACTACACATATCAAAGGGCTTATGGTGATGAGCCAGCAGCCATTAATTTCTTGATGAGATGCACCAGCATGAAGAACCAGCATCTTCCAAGAACAAGAAGAGTACATATTTGTTGGGAGCATGTTTGACTCTGATCCACTCGGATGCGAGCCAATCAAGGTGGCAGGCAAGAGGAGCAAGTCACCAAGTCTCCATTCCATTCAACCACTTGTCTGGCATCATAAGTTTTCTTGCCAGGAAGGAGAATTAAGAAATTTTTTTTTTGATCCAGGAGAGGCAAATATACCTGGTTAGCTGTATATAGTAGTTTGCTTTCAGTTTTCTTTTATGTTTTCCCTAAGTGTTGTTTGCACAAGTAGTGTTTTTAGCCTTGTGTGTGTTTTCCTTAGTGTTTGGGGTAAAAACTTCATGATTGATTCTTGGATCTATCGGGGCTGTTGCTAACTTTTTCAAGTTGCATCCTGACTCCGTGCCCAATGGATTTTAAGGCAACTGGTTTCTAAGCATAACAGGCATGCTTCCCCTGGGAGTCGCCAATTTGTTGACCATTTTTGGCCCAACAGGGCAAAATCGGTCCCCTTCTTCCCTTGTTGTTCTGAGCTAGTTCAATTTTGGTTGCACAAGTCTTTTGGCAGATGAAGAACCAGTTCAAAGAGTGCAAGGTTTTACAAAGCTTCTTTGGACTCTTGTCTGAAGAAATTCACAAGGAAAGAGAACTAAAATGGTTCAAGACACTTTTCCTTAAGGTTGGAAAAGTGGTTCAACGTCGGGGTTCAACGACATGAGCTTTCCAAGAACTTTGAACTTGAACTTTGAACCATTTTCGGTTTAGTCGGCTTGGTTCAATTGGTTTGGTTCAAGCAGTGGGTTAAAGCATTCAACTCAATGTCTTGGTTCACTCAGTCGGTTCAACGGCTCGGTTCACTCAGTCGGTTCAACGGCTCGGTTCACTCGGTCGGTTCAACGGCTCGGTTCAACGTTTCAGTTCAATGTCTCGGTTCAATGAGTTGGTTCAACGTTTGGTTCAATCAGAAGGTTCAAGAAAGTCTCCCAAAGGACCAGTGCCCTTGCGGAGGGCAGTCCAGGGCAAAATGAACCATTCCAAGTGCCCTTGTGGAGGGCAGGGAACACTTGCAAAGGGATCAAGGAGAAAGCCGAAAAGTTAAGTTTTTTCCGAAAATTTTTACAAGGCAAAGGACAAGAATTTCTTCAGACAAAATGTTTGAAGGAATTCCTTCGAACATTTTGTCCGAAGAAATCCTTCGGAAGAAAATCCCGCCAAAATGAAAAGGCCAAGGCAAAAGCAAGAAATGATTTCTTTCAGATTTTTGTCCGAAGGAATTCCTTCGGACAAAAAGTCTGAAGAAATTCGGAAAAGCTGCGGGAGAAAAACCCGAAGAAATTTCGAAGGTCAAAGGAAATGATCAAGATAATTCTTGCAGACATTTTGTCTGCGGGAAAAATAGCCAAGAGAAAAGCCCGAACGAAGGCAAAACACAAGGAAAGATATCCTTCAGACTAAAGTCCGAAGAAACTCGGCCACCAAAACAATGAGGACCCGACTAAGACAAAAGCCTGACTAGAGCAAAAAAAGCCGAAGGAAAGGAAAAGGGCGAAGAAATTCCAAGGGGTGACGGGCCCGAAGACATCAAAATCGAGCACGGTGAACTAGTCGGAGGTTCAAACGCCCAGTGACGGATGCACAGACGTCAAATTTAAGGTGGTGAAATAGCCGTTGATTTTGAAAAAAGCTTAAGGACAGGCCGCAAGTGAACTCAGCAACCCGCCAAGAAGATAGGCCCCGAGGGCCGAAGGAGACAGAGAAGACAAAACCAGAAAGAGACAAAGTGCAGAAACGAACAGAACAGTCCAAGTGGCAAAGGAAGGTGTCGACTCAAGGAATTACTCCAGCGGTTGACATAGTATCGGCCAAGTGGTCATCAAGGGGTGCAAACAATGAACGGCGCACCCTATTTTCTCCACTTTGCATTTATAAGCAGACAAACCGCGTGAATATCTGAAAGGAGCAATCTTGTTTGCAGAAAAAGAGGCGCGGCCCGTGCTTTCACATTGATGTTTGAACGCCAAAGTCAAGACTGGCGATTACACAATATGGTTCTAGCAAGCCTCTTCTAGAAGGATGATATCAGCAACAGCGACTTCCTCTTCCCGATGCTCTCAAATGCACATGGACCACTTGTAAAAAAGGGCGCCAAAGTCTTTTCCAGAAAGCGCCAAAGTCTCTTCCTCCTCTATATATATTGTAACTTCTCATTTGAGAAAGCGATCTCTCATATTGTAAGGCGAAGCCCTGCCATTTTTCACCTGGAATCAATAGAATACGCGTTTTTTACCTCTATTCTGGTTGGATATATCTCTAAGTGCGTCTTAGTGTTAGTCTTGTGTCCAGTCATTGCTTCCTAATGCTTTCACAGGGTTGACACCAACGCACCTGGTATATACAAAGCGCCATTCCTGCAGATGACAAGAGCTGTATCTGGAGCGCAGAGGCAGAAGGAGATTATTAAACAGTGTGCTTTCCCTACAGTACCTATGGTAAGTTCTTTTTCTGTGTGTTTCCATTAAAGCCTCCATGTCAAGCTCCCTGCAGTCTGGGCCTTTTACCAGTTAAAGTGTATGTATGTGTTCTTGTGATTCAGAGTGTGTGTGAGTAGATCAAACGTGTTTGGTGCATCACCCTATTAGGTTAGGTTCTGTTTTTCAACATCCTTCTCTCTTTTCACCCCCCCATTATATATATATATATATATATATATATATATATATATGTATGTATGTATTAGCAACTTACTGGAATAACTCAGATGCATCAAAGAGAGCTAGCCCTTATCTAGAGACTCTTCCCCCAGTTTTGCCAGACCCACAGGCAAGAGGGGAGTTTCCATTGTGATGCGTGGAAGGCAGGAACTCAACCTCCTGTCAAGGGTGCAATCCATCGCGTCAACAATTTCATTTGAAAATGAAACCCTTTAAGCAAAGGAGTTAGGAGATGAAAACCCTCTTTCTTCAATGAGGTAGCTTCATTCAGAGGTTGTTATTGAAGACATTTATTCCTACAAGGTGTTTTAGACACCATTTTGCTATTTTCAGGTTGGGTGACTTGCTTTTGGGGAGTGCCAACTTGTTTTGTGGGCGAATTCTCATGTTTTTGAGAGTTTTTGTGCCCTAAGGACAATTCTAGAATTTATTCTATTTTTTTGCATAGTGGCAACTTGCCTTGGAGGAATTTTTGACCTTGTTTAAAAGTCAATTTGTCTTATATTAATTTTGTAAATTTCTTATAATATTCTAGCTTGGGCGATTGGGTTTTTTGAGCTTTTTTAGCCACAAATACATTCAGAAAATCCCAGTGTTCCATGGGGATGCTTCCCCCCCAAAATCCCCATGTTTTCGGGATGGGGGCTTCCCTGGGACGTAGGGATGTCAAGGGGACGTCCCACTGCCGCCCCAAGCCATTGCTATCCCTGGGGCGTTTACCTCTAAGAGGGGGCATCTCTGGGGCAACCCTTCAAAAAAGGGATGTGTGGGGGACTCTGGGATGTCCAAGGGACACCCAGACGTCCCTCGACTTTTTTAGTGTCCAGATGGTATGGGACTCACTTAGTCTCTTACACAACTATTAATGAAAGCAACTATGTTGACTTTTGGTATACATGCCCCTAATCCCATCTTTCAATACTCTTAAAACACAAACCATTATTAAGACTTATTTGATACTCATTAGATGTGAGCAATAAATTAGCTTAGGTAAAAAAGTGGCATGATTCTGAAAAGGAGTTTCAAAAAACTTTGTAGACCATCATTATGAATAAAAGTATTCTTTTTTAGCCAATCTTGTTTTGTTATTGTTGGCATTAGGTAATTATGTTCAGTTGATGGTTGTGTAACCAAAAACCATTGAGTCTTGTCCTTCAAATAGAATGTTACATGTCAGGGTAAGGGCTCTTGTATCATGGCCTCCCTATATTGCACATTTTTTATACAGCACTACATGTTGATAATACAAAGTTGTGGTTACTTTCATGCTTCATTGTGGACATATTTATTGTTCCATAATTGATGTTATTTTTTAGTGTAGTTTCACTATAAACATTATGTCGCCATGCCTTTAAAGAGTGTCGGGTCAAATTAAAATCATTTAAAAAGTGAACGTCAGTTGACAAAACTAATTGACAACAACATATATATGATGCAAACTTAATGGGTCAACCAATCCAAGAAGCAATGGGAATTAACCAACAACGAGAGGAGAACCTCACAAAGATTTCAAGTATTTGTGGGATCTATCCATACATAAGCACATCAAGGAAGAATCTGAAAGGACCCAAGTGCATATAGACTCTATCTTGGGAAACATGGCAATGACGAAAGTAGTAGATTGAAGTGTCCCAAATAGGATGATTTACTGAATAATAGGATTATTTGGAATCCTTAATGCAATATGAAAAAATTCTAATTTAATTGCAGCAAACCCTAGCTGCCAACAACCCTTCAAATATACCTCAAAAATAACTTTAAAATATGCCAAACCCCAATCAATTAGTAGGTGCTCCAAACATGAAAGTATAGCCCTTCAAAATAAGATTTTATTCTTCAAACCCTAGGCATCATTCGCTGCAAATTTAATCTGAAAATTATAGATGTTTTTCTATGCCACAAATCTTATAAAACCCTCAATAAATTGCATAAATATATTTGCAATAAAAGACAGAATTTTTAATGAATTTTTTGAATGTTTTTATGGCTAAAAAAGCCCAAAAGTCAAATCGCCCAAGCTGAAAAATTATGAGAAAATTATAGAATTCAATTCAAGATAAAACGACTTTCGCAAGAGGTCCAAACCTCTCCTAATCCAAGTCGCCACTATGGAAAAAAATAGGAATAATTCCAGAATTGCCTTTAGGGCACATAAAACCCCAAAAACATGAGATTTCACTCCCAAACCAAGTCGTCACTCTCCCAAGAGCAAGTCGCCAACCTGAAAATGACCAAATGGCATCTAAAACACCCTTGTAGGACTAGTTGATTCCAATGATAACCCTTGAATGAAGTTACCTCAAAGAAGGAAGAGGGTTTTCGTCCCCTAACTTCGTTTGCTTAAAGAGTTTCGTCTTCAAAGCAAATGGATTAGCGTTTTCGTACTAAAAGATCAATTTTCAATATCCAAACATAACATGAATCTCCAAATGATTCCTCTTTTACTTTTGTAGCCCTCCAAGTGTGGCGCCCAAAATAGAAAGGGGAGGTAACTTAAAATGTTTTAAAAGATCTTTTCTTAAAATCACTTGAGCCTTCATGACTCTTAAAGGTCCTTTCTTTAAGTGAAATAAGAAACATAATGTAACTTTCCAAAAAGGTACTTTTACAAATATTCAAACAAAACATTCAATACACTTTTCCCTTTATGCTTGTCCTTTAACCCCTGGGAATAAGTTAAGGCTAAAGGGTCTTCCAGGGTATTCCTATCAAAAGAGGGACATGACAATCCTCCATGTCCAAAATTTCTTGTTCTCAAATAATAGAAGTAGCCAAAGTGTTATCTCCACCGTGGATTTTGTGCCAAACTCGAACCTAGGCCCTTCCCAATGGAAAGACCCCTCTTGATGATGCCTTATACAGCTATAGATGAAGTCCTCTCATTGTTTAAGCAAGCTGAAAATGAAATACCAGCAGCACCTCATATTGTTACTTCTTAACCTTGAGCCCAAGTGTTCACAAAATGTCAATAAGATACTGAAAATAAGGAAATCTTCAAAGTTGGCGTTACAAGGGTGGCTGGAAAATGGTATTCCAATTAGGTAGTCTTAAGTATTAGGGCCTTTATTGCCCTTGTATCAACACCACATGAAGCAAACATATTAGTCAAAAAAATCGTCTTCCCCTTCTCTTTTGTATTTTTGGCAATGCTTTCGTTAGGGAGTATGGCTGCAAACTCTTTATTGCTAGGTATGGTGCAGCCCCTAGCATCCTCCTTATCCATCCATCCAATGATTTTTCTTTTTACTACCTTGCTTCCCCAAGCATATTTCATTTTATGCAACTCATAACAGTTGTATATGCTCTTGATTTTACCCTTCAAACTCCCCAAATTAAATCTCCAAAGGGATGGTAACTCATGTGTGGAAGTGTTAATTCCACCCTTGACCCATAAATTCATTTGTTTCCTTGTATTGGAGTGAACCAACTCCTTTACCAACCATTTATTTTGACTTTCAATAGCTTTGTAATTCTTTATTGAGGCCAATCCATCCATCACCAAAGGGTTGTCCAACAACTCCTTAGTGTCTATGCCACATAAAAGAGACACTATCGACATAAGTAAGCAAAAGAAATCAGAATTGGAAAATATCAAAGACCTGCCCTCTATATGTACCTTGATGGTCTTGAAAACACATGTTGGGTTCCCCAAGTGTGGAAGTTGCATACCTTGGAGGAGTGAAACAACAATTGGAACCTTGTCCCCAAAGGACAACTTATATTTCCTTGCAAAACCATATTTTTTAAGGTGTTGTTCATTTCCCTTTTTTACCTTGTTCCATGTGCAAATATTCAGCTGAAGTGGCTCATCTATTCCCTCATTACTACCATCACCAACTGTCCTCTTGGTTTCAAACCTTGGGGTGTTTTTAACCGGCTGAATTGACACCATATTTGCCATGTTTCCAAACTGTATGCTAGGCTGAAATGACATAAAAGACTCAAAAATTTCTGAGTGTATTTGCAAATTTCTTCCCATGCCATTTTCACATTTCTTTATTTTCTTCAAATATAGAAACTTACTTCCCCACAATACCAATTTTAAGCACAAATTTTCAGAAATGACAAAAGAAAAACTGATTAATTATTTCCATACTTTGGGAACAAACTAGCATTAACTCCTCTCAACAAACATTTGTTCACTTTAGCATGCCTTTGAAACCATATTTTAGCATACCTTAAAACTCAACATACCATATTTTAGCTCAAAATCATTAGACGAACTTTGGAAGCAAACAAGAAGTGGGGTGAACAGCTGAAGTTTACTTTGTGGGCTGATACGATCATGCCTAAAAGAGTTATAGGTAAAAGCCCTTTTGAGCTTGTCTATGGAGCTCAAGCTGTTTTGCCTATGAATTTGCAGTTGACAACCTATCAGTTTATGCAGTAGCTGGAGGAAGATGATGAAATCAACCACTATGAAAGCAGAATAAACCATATTGTTGAGCTTGATGAAGCTAGAAGATAAGCTCATGAGAGACACCTCAAGTTCAAGGAAAGGCTAAAAAAAATATTTGATAGAAAGGTTGCTCTGAGAACTTTTCAAGTAGGTGATCTGGTTTTACTTTGGGATGGTAGGCACAAAGAGAAAGGCAAGCATGGCAAATTTGATGCCTTGTGGATAGGCCCATATTCCATTGACTGTAGAATTGGGGAACATGCTTTCTTCTTGAGAGCCCTGGATGGTGAAATACTAGAGCTGCCAGTTACAGGCAACATTTGAAGCACTTCCTTGATTGAGTACATGATTGTCTAAAGTATTGTGCAGTGTATAGTTCTGTTGTTTTGTTGCCTCTTTGTGCTGAGCCTTTGTTTGTATAGTTCTTTTTGGTGTTTTTGTGTTGTGTTCGTTTTTAGATCCCCCTAATCTGTTTTTGTTGGTTTGTCTTTGTCCAATTCAATTTTCGTGAGTGTTTGTTGATAAATTGTCAAGTTTTGACTCCATGGCCCAATGAATTGACACTTGGTCTTGTTTTTTGGAGTTCTTTGCACCCCTGTTGGGGGTGTACATCCCCAGGCGAGAGCCAGTGTTAATGCTTGTTAACAATTTTTGACTCTACAAATCAAAATTGAAACCTCTATCATTCAGAACTTTGCTTAAACATGCCTTTTGAAGAAGGGGAAGAGGACTAGGCCGAGGGAATACTTTGAAAAAGCTTAAGACAGAATTCCTTCGGACTTTTTTCCGAAGGAAATACAAGAGGAATGGTCCATTACATGAAGGCTGAAGGACTATTTTCCAAAGGCCGACTAACTTTAACATTTTTTTGTGAAGGGTACTCGGCGAAGGGTCTATGTTCTGAAGGGCTCATTACGGTTCCGAAGGGACATTTGTAGAAATCCCGAAGGGTTATTAGCCCTTCGAAAAAGGATAGTTGAGAAAAATTTGAAGGAAATGGGACATTACAAAAATCCCGAAGGGCTGGGACATTACAAAAATTTTGATGGGCACATACCCTTCGGGAAGGTTCAAAACAAAAGTCCGAGGGTTCATTGAGGAAACCTGAAGGGTATGTGCCCTTCAGGAAAGTTCATAACAAGAAACCCGAAGGGTATGTACCCTTCGAGAAAGTCACTTATAAATAAGTCGATGGACCTTTTACAAAAGCTCGAGGGGTCAACTTGGAAAACCTGAAGGGTGTTTGTTTTCGAAAAGGTCCATTTTGCAGTGTTCGGAGGGCAATTTCCTTCAGACAATAAGTTCGAAGGAATTGTCCATTATAGGAAAAGCCGAAGGAATTCCTTCGGAAGAAATCACAAGGGAGAAAGGCCATTTCAAAGGGGAGAAGGGCCAATGCAGAAAATCCGAAGGGGTTTCCCTAAAGAGGACTTTTCCAAGAAGCCAGAAAGACCAGAAAAGACACTATACGGAAAACCCGAAGGGCTCTTCCTTTCGGGAAAGGCCCACTTCAAAGTGTTGAAGGGACATTTCTTAAAGCCCAAACGGCAATTTGAAGGGCTCGGAAAAGAGGGAAAGCCCAAGAGAATACATGGACAAATAGTCCGAAAGAATTCTTTCGGACAAATTGTTCGAAAGAATTCCTTCAGACTAAAAGTTCACAGAAATAAGCCAAGGGCCAAGATAAGGTCCAGGAAGGATAAACTTCGGACTTTTTGTCCGAAGACATAAGTTCGAGGAAGAATTCCGAAGGCACAGGTAAAAGAAAAGGCTGAGAGACAATTCCCGTGGACAATTCGTCTGCAGGAAAATGACTTGACAGAATTCTGAAGGCCAATAAAAAAAGACAAAGAAAGGAGATGAAAAGGCCCGCAAGAATAAACCCGAGACAAATACATGCAAGGGGGAAAAGATATAGACAAACGGCTAAAGAACATGCACAGTGACGAAGAGCCAGATAAAGCGAGAGATGTCAATAGCGAATATAGACAGATTAAAGGGTTTCTTCATGCAAAGTGGTCCAAACAGGATTAGACACGTTCAGGGGTAACCGTTTCAACACGACACCTTCAATGCTAAAAACGGTGACTTGTTTGCATGGACTCAAGGAGTTTAACGTTGGAGAGCTTAACAAGAAATTCCATGCATGCACTCTTGTTTGTCTCAAGCTTGCAACGTTCTAGCAATTCAAGTGGAGACCATTGGAGGTTGACTAGTCTTGAGCTCTAGTTGATTAATTGTCAGGTGCCACATCTACTCATTGTTTTCATGCAAAGGAAAGTCTTTCAAACGTTCCAACTCAGCTTCAAATCATTTCAAACTTAAATCAAGACATTCAAAGTTGGCGTGACATCATGCATGGGGCAGATTAGTCAAAGTTTGAGCCCACCATCCATTTTCAATGCGAAAGGGTTTTTCATGCAAGACAAAAGACAAGAAAAGACAAATTTAGAAGGCTTTGTTATCTTGGCATAACAGAAATTGGACTTGGGCTAATGAAAGAGTTGTTTTCTTATATTTTCAACGCCAACCTCTTGGTTGTGTATTTTTCTATATAAATTGGCTTTTCAGCCTTAAATTGTACCCCTCTTTTGGCAAGACAAAATTCTGCCAAAGATTGAGTTGTAACATTTTTCAAATTAATAAGACTATTGTTTTCAATTTCTAGCAAACTAGTATAGTGTATTTTGTCTTTGATTTGCATAAGTGATAGAGTTTTCTTCCTTGCCAAGTCTTGATTCTTACCTAGTTACTAGATAGTCAAATTATGCAGGTCATGCTCTGTGTTTAAGTGTCTTTTGACTGGAATTTTAGTGGATGTAAGTCACTGATTAGTGCCTTCAATCAGGCCTATTCTTTCATTTCCCTCAAGTTTTAGTTACTAGATCAAACCTTTTCATGAAATACTTATGCATATTGGTCAATTGGAGTTGAAAGTTTAGCCTTTCTATTGTCTAAATCAGTGTTTTTTTAGGAGCTCTAATTGAGTGGATCAACCAATCATTTAGGTGTATTACCACCATTAAATAAGATTTTCGTTCAAGTTTCTCTCTCTTTTCTCGGCAGTTTGTAATGTAGAGCAAAGGCCCTAATTGATACACCAAAGGGAGCTAGCCCTTATAATCTAGAGATTCAATCCATTGATTAGGTCACCCACAGCTTAGGATTGTTTTCATGTTTCAACAAACTGTGAAGGCTTGAAAATACCTTCACAGGGGTGCAAGTCTGATTGACAATAGTTTTTGACACGCTTTGTGGGACATCGAAGAAATTCTTTGCATATCTGAAGAAATTTTGCAGCAGAAGAAGATATCATCCAGTTGCAGAGCTCATAGCATCTTTCAGGGAATTCGTTCATGCCAAAGGTTACCACAAGGTCAGCAACTAAAGGTACTCTTGAATTTTTATCATACAAGAGACAAAGGTTTAAGAGGGCAAAACCATATCCTCAAAAGCAATATTTGCCTCTTAGTCAGCGTATTGTTCTAAGCACTACCATCCCCACTACCCAAATGGCCCTCAGAAATCAAGTGTTTGCTCCATTCAATATAGGTAGCCCACTGAATTTAGCTTAGTTTGATGGCATTCCTGTATCTGCCCTCAAGAGCATCCCATTCTTCACAGGAGAAAATAAAACAATCCCTATTGAGCATATCCAAGATGTTGTTAATCTCTGTTCAGTCCATAATGTTGTTGAGGATAAGTTGCTATTAGATTGTTGGTTGCCTCCTTCAAAGGAAAAGCATTGCAGTGGTACAAAAATCTACCACTTAATTCCATCTCTACCTGGGATGAATGAGGTGCAGCGTTAGTCAAGCAATTTGAAGACAAATTTGATCACCTATCTTTAGTTGAGCAATTGACCGCTATAACAAGGGCTCCTCATGAGTTCATATCCAATTTTAACCTCAGATTCCAAAAGACATGGACCAGAATACCTGTGTTGATAAGACCATCCTCTGAATATGCATTTTTGTACTATTTGAAAGCTCTTATCTCTGACATTAGTGTGATGATACAGTCAATGGGTGGTACTACCTTGTCAGGTGCTTATGAGGTTGCAATAAGGACATGAAATAGTTTGATACAAGCTGGTAAGCTTTCTCCAAGACCTCCAATGCCTATATTTCCAAAAATAAGTTCCATACCAGCCCCTCAAATTCCTCAAGTTCCATCTTTAAATCCTATTCTAGCACCTCAAGCTCAAATTGCAGCCCCTACTAGTCAAGCTAGTGAAATAAGAGAGTTAAAAAGTTTGCTACAATCTTTTGGGAATGAAATAGTGCAACTTAAAAGGCAACAATTTCAGTCAAATAGACCTTCTCAACAGCAAAATCAGATCACCTATCAACCCTTCAAAGATCAAAATGACTCCTTATCAAGGTTTCAGAGAGAATAATCACCTTATCAAGCACAAAGAGCCATAACTCCAACTAAGGCATATGCTGCCTTTGATCATAATGTTCCTTCCACTTCAAAGGCTATTGTTCCCACCCCACTTCAAAACAACATGATACAGGATTCAGGTTGGCAGCCCTCAAATTTCAATGATGCTCAAAACCAAGCCTTGATATCACAAAACATCACCATGCCACAAATGATACAAGAAGAGTTTTCTTTTCAAGGAGGTCAGTATCAAGATACAAGTTTGGCATCACAAGGAGAGACTCAACAAGTTCAAGGGCAGTCTGATGCTATTAATGTAAATTGGCAAGTATATGATCATGTTGCTTTTACTCAAAGTGTTGAAACTAACAATTCAAGTGGTCAAGTTGTAGCTGTAACTAGAGCTAAAAGAAGAGCCATTGAAGAGGCTCAAGAGGTGACAAATGCTTCAAGTACTCCTAAGGTTGTTTTAAGAGTACAAAAGAGCAACTTGATGTCCGTACAACACAGAAAAATCAGAATATAGAGGTTGGTAAGGTTCATCAACTACCTCTAGTTCGTGAACAGCCAGTACTTCAGAAGGTACAGCCAAAGGTTAGTGGATCTCATTTCAGTATAGTAGATCAGATGAAGAAATCTAACATCAGCATTAGCATGTGGGATTCCCTTTCCATTCCAGGACAAAAGGATAAGCTCATTCAAGAGCTTTCAGCTCTCGAATTGTATCCAAAACCGGTTGAAAAAGGTGTTGTCTTGGCTAATTCGGATCAGTCAACTAAGCAACAGGTACAACAAGCAAATAAGATGGCCAAGGTGGACAAAACTGAGGTAAAATTAAAAAAACTCCTTTTTACCTTTCTTTGATAATAGGGGATACTTTATTTCATAATTGTATGGTGGATAGTGGAGCTAGTAGTACAGTCATGCCTAAACAGATTGCAGACAAGCTTGGACTTGTTTATGAGCCAAATACTAAAGGAGTATTGCAATTGGATGGGTCACCAACAAAAACGGTAGGCATCATCAAAGATCTGAAGTTGATGTTACCTGCTTGTCCTAATGTTACTATTCAACAAGATGTTGTGGTAGACTTGCCTCCCTACTTCGCTATGTGTCTTTCAAGGGATTTCACCTCAAAGATTGTGGGATATTTATCCGTTGATTGGACTTATTTGTTGTTCAAAACCAGGTATGGTACTAAGCTAACAATTCATTCTAAACCTATTGCACGTTTTCATATGGATGCATATATGCCAAGTGTTGTGAATACTAATTGTATCATCTCGGATGAAGTACTAGAAGCTAGTGAAGTAGAAAATGGATCACTTTTGGATGGAGTTCCATATTTGTTTTTTGATGAGTGGGCCTCCACTTTGCATGAGCATGATCCTTACAAGTTGATTGAAGGACTTGGTGTATGTTGCCTTCATGAGAATGATGCATCAATTCCAGCCATGGTCAAAGAGGATGAGTCTAATGACGGTTTGTGACAATTATACTTTGATGGATCAAGGAATAAGCATGGAATCGGAGCTAGAATGATGTTGTTTTCTCCAACAAAACAAAGTTATTTCTCTTCTATTAAATTTCAATTTGGTTGTTCAAACAATGTTGCTAAGTATGAAGCACTAGTTCACGGTTTGCAGTGGGCTAGGAAGATGAAAGTCAACACCTTACAAGTTTTTGGTGATAGTGAACTTATAGTTCACCAAGTAAGAGGTTTGAATATATGTAAAAATTTGTTGCTTAAATCTTACAAGCATAGAATTTGAGATTTACGTGAAAATTTCCAAGCTTTTAACATTCAGGCAATACCAAGAAGTGAGAATAAACATGTTGATAGGCTGACTGCTGTTGGGTCCAAATTTAGCATTCCAGCTGATATAAAAAGTGAGAAAATTCAATCACATATAAAGGTGGTTGTAAGGCCCTTTGTTCCAGATGATCATGAGAATTGGCAAGTGTTCAAAGATGACAATCAAATTGTGAGATTCTTGCAAGAAGACGCTGAGTTTTCTTCAAGAAACCAAGCAAAACACTTACAACAGTGTGGTGATCAGATTGTAAAACTGAAAACAAATAAGTTGCCCAAGGGATTGGTCTAACTTGAAAACATTTTTAGTGGATATGATGAGATAAAAAAAGAGAAGTCATCCTTGTCAACAAAGGAAGAGCACTATGCCAGTGTAGAGATTGCAACTGGTAAGATTTTCAAGTTGGGTAAGGTATGCACTCCTTCACAAAAGAAAGCTTTCATTGAGTTATGCACAAGTTTTGCTGATATATTTGCATGGCAGTATAGTGATCTTAAGGGATTTGATCCAAGTTTGGCTCAACACACCATTGAGTTAGAAGAAGAAACTAAACCAGTGAGACAAAGACAAAGGCCCATCAATCCAAAGCTTGAGCCTTTGATGAGAGCTGAGCTTCACAAGCTCATAAAGTCAACTATTATATTTCCAATCAAGCACTCAACTTGGGTGGCAAATCTTGTTTCGGTACGAAAGAAGAATGGTGAGATTCGTTTGTGTGTTGACTTCCGTGATTTGAGCAGGTCTTCACTTAAAGATCACTATCCATTGCCATCAATGTAACAAATTTTACAGCTTGTTGCAGGTTCAGAGAGGTTTTCTTTGTTGGATGGATATAGTGGCTACAATCAGATTTTGGTCAAAGAAGAAGACCAATTTAAGACAGTCGTTACAACCAAGTGGGGGACATTTGCATACAAAAATATGCCATTTGGTTTGTCTAATGCTGGAACAACCTTTCAGAGAGCCATAGATATAGCATTCCAAGGCCTTCTTAACAGGTTTGTACTTGTTTATTTGGATGATATAACAATGTTTTCAAAGAATGCAGAAGATCGCATGGTTCATCTCAAGCAAGTGTTCTAAAGGTGTAGGCAATTTGGGGTATCTCTAAATCCCAAAAAGTGTGTCTTCTCGGTTCATGAAGATAAGCTTCTTGGACATGTTTCAAAGCATGGTTTAAACATAGATTCTGAAAGGATTCAATCCATTCATGCACTCTCCTTGCCTAAGCACAAAAAAGCTTTGCAAAGTTTCATTGAGAAAATCAATTTCATAAGGAGATATATTTCAGATTTTGCCATTTTAGCTAAGCCACTTACAACCATGCTAAAGAAAAATCAAAACTTCAGTTGGTCCAAAGAAGGAATAAGAGGTTTTGAGGATATTAAGAAGGCCATAGCTAGTGTTCCTACGCTTATAAATCCAGATCTCACAAAAGATTTCATTTTGTACACTTATGCTAACATGGACACCGTTTCAGGCATTTTTATGCAGCAGAATCATGAGTCCTTGGAGCAGCCAATAGCCTTCTTCAATCAAGGCTTGGAGGAGTATGAAACAAGGTATTCTTTTGTTGAAAAGCATGTACTTTCAGTCATAAGATCTCTTAAGAAGTTTAGATACTTGTCTAATAATAAGATACATCTAATGGTTTCCCATCCAAGCATCAAAGAGTTTCTCTTGAATAAGGATATAAATGAGAAGAGAGCTGGTTGGATAACCAAGGTAATGGAGTATGATGTAGAAATTAAGGTCACAAAATTGATTAGAGGCAAAGGATTGTGTGAGCATCTAGCACAAGACTTGCAAGAGATTAATGAGCTTGTTTTGGTGTCAAATGATGAAGACGTTGCAGCTGGTCATACCTCACCTTCTAGCTGGTTTCATGACTTGGTAAGTTATCTCCAAGATGGTATTTATCCCTCTCATCTCAATGCTTCAAAAAGAAGATATTTCAAATTGCAATCAATTCTATTTTTGCTTGTTGATGGTGTTTTGTTCAAGAAGGATGTCAATGGAATGTTGCTAAGATGAGTAGAACCAAGCCAAACTCAAAGATTGCTTGAACAATTCCATGATGGGCATGGTGGAGGACATTTTTCCATAAGAACTACAACACTTAAGATCATGAGAGGTGGGTACTATTGGCCGAGTATATTTGGTGATTGTCATGCATGGATTAGAAAGTGCAAACAGTGTGCTATGTTTGTAGAAAAAGTCAAGCTTGCAGCCTTACCTCTTCAACCAATTGCGGTGGATCAACCCTTTGTTCAATGGGGATTGGACTTTATTGGCCTCATTAATCCTCCTTCATGTTCAGGGCATAAATGGATTTTAATAGCTACGGATTACTTCACATGTTGGACAGAAGCAGTAGCATTGAAAGAAACAAACGAAACTAATGTTGATTTCTATGAAGGTTTGCTTACTAGGTTTGGAGTTCCTTCAACTATTATTTCTGATAATGCAATGGCTTTTGTGGGATCTAGGATCAGCCAATGGGCTGTCCAACATAGAGTTTATCTCAGCACTTCAATTAACTATTATCCACAAGACAATGCCCTTCCTAAATCTATGAATAAAACCTATTGAGGATCATAAGGACTATTGAAGACAATCAGAGGTCATGACACCTCAAGTTGAAGTCAGCTCTATAGGCTAATAAGATCATCTACAAAAGATCAATAGCCAACTCTCCATACAAGTTGGTATATGGTAAGAAAGCAAGGTTACCCATTTCTCTTGAATTTCCCGCTTTGGAACTAATGCATCAGCGTGAGTTGTTGGAGAATGAGCCTATGGAAATCAGGTATGCTGAGCTTATGGAGTTGGAAGAGACAAGAAATTAGTCCATGCTAGCCATGGAAATTCATCAAGCACAAGTGAAGAGAGCTTTTGACAAAGGAGCTATTTCACGAAGTTTCAAGGAAGGAGATTTGGTCCTCAAGTGGGATGAAGATAGAGCTAAACCCGGAAGGCACACAAAGTTTGATTCACTTTGGAGTGGCCCATTTACAATCTCTAGCTACAAATCCCACAATGCTTTCCAGCTTGCAAAGTTGGATAGTCAGGAGCTTCCAATCCCAGTCAATGGGATACATCTAAAACATTGTTATTAAAGAGCAAAGCTTCTTGTACATAGTTGTTTTGCTTTCCTCCAAGTGTTGTTCATGCACAGTAGTTTCATTCTGTTTTGTTCCAATAAGTGCTTGTTTGCACATTTGCTTTGTTAGTTAACTTTCCCGTTTTGTGTTTCCCTTTCATGTTTGATCAAAGGAGATTTGCAGTCATGGACCAGGTATACCATTGTTTTGTGAGTTTAATATCATGTTTATGGTCTGAGTTCTCAAGCATAGCAAGCATGCTTCTCAGTAGAATCGCCAAAAATGTTGACAATTTTTGACCCTACAGGTCAAAATTGCAACCTCTAACATTCAAAACTTTGCTTAAACATGTCTTTCGAAGAAGGGGAAGAGGACCAAGCCGAGGGAATACTTTGAACAGGCTTAAGACAAAATTCCTTCGGACAAAAATACAAAAGGAATGGTCCATTACAGAAAGGCCGAAGGACTATTTTCCAAAGGCCGAATGACATTAACATTTTTTCCCGAAGGGTACTCGACGAAGGGTTTATGTTCCGAAGGGCTCATTATGGTTCCGAAGGGACATTTGTAGAAATTCCGAAGGGTTATTAGCCCTTCAAAAAAGGACAGTTGAGAAAAATCTAAAGGAATGGGACATTACAAATATCCCGAAGGGCACATACCTTTTAGGAAAGTTCAAAACAAAAGTCCGAGGATTCATTGAGGAAACCCAAAGGGTATGTTCCCTTTGGGAAAGTTCATAACAGAAAACTTGAAGGGTATGTACCCTTCGAGAAAGTCACTTGTAAATAAGCCAATGGATATTTTGCAAAAGCCCGAGGGGTCACTTCGAAAGCCCGAAGGGTCTTTGTTTTCGGAAAGGTCCATTTTGCAGTGTCCAAAGGGCAATTTCCTTTGGACAATAAGTCTGAAGGAATTCCTTCGGAAGACATCAGAAGGGAGAAAGACCATTTCAAAGGGGAGAAGGGCCAATGCAGAAAATCCGAAGGGGTTTCCCTAAAGAGGACATTTCCAAGAAGCCATAAAAGACACTATACGGAAAACCTGAAGGGCTCTTCCTTTCAGGACAAGCTCATTTCAAAGTGCCGAAGGGACATTTCTTAAAGTCTGAAGGGAAATTGGAAGGGCTCGGAAGAGAGGGAAAGCTCGAGAGAATTCCCGAGAACAATTTTTCCGCGGGAAAAAGACAAAGACATGGACCAATAGTCCGAAAGAATTCCTTCAGAATAAAAGTCAGCGAAAATAAGCCAAGGGCCAGGATAAGCCCAAGAAGGATAAACTTCGGACTTTTTGTCCGAAGACATAAGTCCAAGGAAGAATTCCGAAGGCATAGGTAAAAGAAAAGGCCGAGAGACAATTCCCATGGACAATTTGTCCGCGGGAAAATGACTTGACAGAATTCCGAAGGCCAATGAAAAAAGACAAAGAAAGGAGATGAAAAGGCCCGCAAGAATAAACCCAAGACAAATACATGCAATGGGGAAAAGATATAGACAAACGGCTAATGAACATGCATAGTAACGAAAAGCCAGATAAAGCAACAGATGTCAACAGCGAATATACACAGATTAATGGGGTTCTTCATGCAAAGTGGTCCAAACATGATTAGACACATCCAGGTGTAACCATTTCAACATGACACTTTCAATTCTAAAAACGGTGACTCGTTTGCATGGACTCAAGGAGTTTAACATTGGAGAACTTAACAAAAAATTCCATGCATGCACTCTCCTTTGTCTCAATCTTGCAACGTTCCAGCAGTTCAAGTGGAGACCATTGGAGGTTGACTAGTCTTGAACTCTAGTTGACTAATTGTCAGGTGCCACATCTACTCGTTGTTTTCATGCAAAGGAAAGCCTTTCAAACATTCCAACTTAGCTTCAAGTCATTTCAAACTTAAATCAAGACATCCAAAGTTGGTGTGACATCATGCATGGGGCAGATTAGTCAAAGCTTGAGCCCACCGTCCATTTTCAACGCTAAACGGTTTTTCATGCAAGACAAAAGACAAGAAAAGACAAATTTAGAACGCTGTGTTATCTTGGCATAACAGAAATTGGACTTGGGCTAATGAAAGAGTTGTCTTCTTATATTTTCAATGCCAACCTCTTGGCTGTTGTGTATTTTTCTATATAAGTTGGCTTTTCAGCCTTGAATTGTATCCCTCTTTTGGCAAGACAAAATTTTGCACTTAACAATTTGTGCCTTGTTTCCGAATATCAATGCCTGAATAACTAAAAGTTGTCTCCTATTTGCAAGTGTTCACCCGAGTTAAAAATCTAGCTTTTGCCTTGTAAAAACAATGTATAATCTTGATTCCAGCGAATGCTTAAGGTTTTCATCTTTCTATTGAGATTGTAGGGTCTGTGATAAAAATAAAGCCGGAAAGATTGAATAATGTTGAGCATGATGTTTTCCATCTTCTAAAAGGCTTTGAAGTGGCAGAATTCTCAGGGTTGATTGCAAGATTTCAAAATTGCAAATTGAAGTTGGGGTGGAAGGGTCGCAGGAACATATGGCGAAGAAACAAGTTGCAAAAAATGCAAGTTCAATTTTTCAAATTCTTGAGTTTTTGAAAAAAATCTTTAGTTTTTTGGAAAATTCTCAAGTTCAATTTTTTCAAAAAATTTTGCAATTCAGGCTTTGTGTAAATTCGAGCTTTGGGTAAAGTCGGGTTTTGTGTAAATTCGGACTTTGTGTAAAGTCGGACTTTTTGTTCGGAATCTTTGGTCGGACATTTTGTTCGGAATCTTTGGTCGGACATTTTGTTCCGAGTTTCTCTTGCTTCAAAGGATATGGTCGTCGGACATTTTGTTCGGGCTTTTTTTGGTAGGGTTTTTGTTTGGAACATTTGTGTCGTACTTTTTGTTCAGACACTTTGTGCTCAGAGCCTTCGATTCAAGCCAATGTCCACCTCGTGCTAGTCAACATGCAGTCAAAAGAGAAATGGTCCAAAAAAGAAGCAACAAAGTTTCAAGGGAAATCAGAGGTGGACGTGAAAAACGAGTAAGGCCATGTAAGCATTCAAAAGGCCACCCCAGTATTTCTGCTCATTCCAAAATGTATGACCTATCCAAGTGGAAGTTAAAAAAATTCAAAGCACGATCTTTTAAGTAGAAGAAAGCCATGCAATTAATACAATCCATGTGGAGGGTCAAACGGTGAAGCCAAGTTTTTAAAAAGTAAAAAATAATGCACTTAAGTATTATAAAGTTTGGCAGCAACCCTAAAAAGGTCGAAGGCAAAATAGAAATGTGGAAGGCATGAGAAAGTTTGACACTAAGGAAAAAAGGTAAAATAAGCTAAGTGTTGACGCAATGGATTGCACCCGGGGCAAGAGGCCAAGCTCTTGCCTTTCCACACACAACAATGGAAACTCCCCTCTCGCCTGTGGGACCGGTGAAGCTAGAGGGGAGAGTCTCTAGATAAGGGCTAGCTCCCTCTGATGTATCCTTTAGGCCTTGGTTTCTCCTACTGCTAACAAATAAAATGAAAAAAAGGGGGGGATGAAAAGGGAGAGAGAGATACTGAAAACAGAACCTAAGCCAAAAAAAACGAAAAGGTGATACACCAGAAAAAGGTGACCCACCCAGCCTGAATATACACTTTTCACCAAGAAGCGCCCATACACTTCATCTGAAGTGGGAAGCTCTTCTGCAACAGTCAGCTAGGGGTAAGTAGAGATACAGGGAGGAAGGAACTACCAAAGGTGTTTTGAGACACTTATGGCAGCCTATTCACAGGGACCTATATTCTTCCTGTAGACACTTCTGGCAGACCTGCAGAAAGGAGACTTCACAATGCACTGGACATGCTGTAATTGATCTATGAAAAGCATGAGAGACAATGACTTAACACAAAAGAAGAACACAGACATATACTTTAAAGTGCAAGTCCAGATAGAGGTAAAAAAGCTAAGACCTGATTCAAGGTAAAATCTGGCAGCTTTGCCTTACAAGCCCGAGAGATTTTTGGGCAAAGTTTTGCCTTAAGGCTAAAAGAGTGGATCCTTTCTCAAATGAGAAGCTTTACAATATATAGAGGAAGAGAAGAGGCCCTTTGGCGCCCTTTTTTCAAATGACCCATGTGCGTTCCGATCATTGGGAAGAGCAAGCCGCTTAAACATCATATGAGAAATTATGGGCCACGCCGATTGTTTGCTTACAAGACCGCTCCTTCAAGGCGATTACGTGGCTTGTCTGCTCATTAATGCAAAATGAAGAAAAACGGGTCCAGTCGCTAGCTGTTTGCGCCTCCCAATGATCAATTTGCATACACTGTATCACCTGCTAGAGTAACTCCCTGAGTTGACACCTTCTTCGCCACTTGGATGCTTTGTCCACTTCTGCGCTTTGTCTTCTTCCTGGTCTCTCTCTTTCTGGCTTCTTCTAGTGAGTTGTTGCTTCCTTGGGCTCTCCCTGCTTGCCTTGGCCACTTTTCGCTGATTTTCAAATAAGTGACACGTGGCGTGTTCCGCTGTGAAACGAGCAAGACACGTGGTAGCATCTGCTTAACTCATGGAAGCTTTAGGCACCCTTTGAAGGTCTTGCGGAAGAGGACATGTGTCGGCTTCCGCCTTCTTTAGCAATTCGTCCGGGGCCCACCACAGTTCTCGCAGGACAAAAGAGAGAGACCGCGGACGCTGACACTTGTCGGCTTCCGCCGAGCCTTGCAGGGGACACGTGGCACGTTCTGCTGCTCCTAAAAAAGCATGTCAAAGCCTTGCGTGGTTGCCACTTGGCGCCTTCCGCGCTCTAGGTTTCCTGGTGTAAAATTTGACGTATGTGAGCCCGTCACAGCTTGAAAACCAACGGCTAGTCTATCTCCTTAAAATTGACGGCTTCCGGGACGTCACCGTCCTTGGCAAATTCCTTCGGGCCTTTTCTGCGGGTTTCTTCCCGCGGACAAAAAGTCTGCGAGAATTGTCTCAGTCCTTTTGTCCTTTTCTTTCGGGTTTCTCGCTTTTTTCTCTCCTGTGGCCTCCCCAAATTTCTTCAGACCTTTTGTCCGAAGGAATTCCTTCGAACAAAAGTCCGAAAGAATTCGTCCTTTGCGGCTTTCTCTTTGAAGCGTTATCTGCCCTCCGCAAGGGCTCTTGAACCCGAAACTGCCCTCCGTAGGGGCACTTGTCCTTCGCTTTTTGGGACGCTCCTTTGAACCGCCTGATTGAACTAAGCCGTTGAACCAACCGATTGAACCAAAAATGGTTCAACGGTTCAACACTGCACGCCACTCCTTATTGAACCAAGCCCTTTGAACTTTTCCCGTTGAACCGCTCCTTTGAACCGGTTCAACAGTTCAAGCATTTGTTGAACCGAGGCTTTGAACCGAGCATTGAACCGATTGTTGAACCCTTGGATTGAACCAAGCGATGAACTTTGCCGATTGAACTGAAACTGTTGAACTCGGATGATGAACCAAGGCCGATGAACTTGCCGATTGAACCAAGGTATTGAACTTGAGCGATGAACCTGCCGATTGAACCAAGGCGTTGAACCAAGGCATTGAACCGGTTCAATGGTTCAATGGTTCAAAGATGCCAACCTTCCTTGTGAATTTCTTCAGACAAGAGCCCGAAGAAACCTTGTAAAACCCAGCACTCTCTGAACTGATTCTTCATGCGCCAAAAGACTAACCTGCAAAGTCCGTAGAAATAGACCTGCAGAGTCCGTAGAAATTCCTGGACTTGTGCAAAATCGAAAAATGAATTGGCCTAGGACAGCAGGGGAAGAAGGGGACCGATTTTTGGCCTGTTGGGCAAAAATGGTCAACACTAAGTATTGCCATTTTTAATATTTTGCTTGTGTCGAAGACCTCCTTGGAGGAAAAATATCTTGCAGGGTTTATGAGGCCAAGGTGGGCCATTCAAGCATATTTTCCGAACAACCATGGATCCTTCTTTGCCTATATCATAGCTGGAGTATTCCAATGCAATCATGACAACGCAAAGGGTGTTCTTTGCCCTGCACAAGGAGAAGGGAAGCTCACCACAAAATTCTAGATTTGCAAATAATTAACGAGAGAGCATGGCCAAGCAGTTACACATGAAGATAAGGAGTTTGTTTTGCTCCCAAAGGAATATTCCCCCTCAAGCCCAAGTGCAGCACATTTCCAACCAAGAATATCAAGGGTTTGTTTGATATCTTCATCATTACAAGGATAGGCAGTTACCAGAATAATTTTCTTGCAGAGCAGGAGCTTCTAAGCATGACAAAGGGCATCTTCTAGTTGAAGCATATTCCTGAAATATTATGGGTGAAAGAGTTGTATAAAAAGAGGGTTTGTCCTCTTTTCAAAGGTTTTTGTTGGTTGTTATTTCTAGGTCTTAGGCTCTTTCAAATTTCGGGATCCTTGTGTGTGTCTTGTTTCTCTTGCTAAGGTAGTTGCAGTTGTACAGCCATTAGCAAGCTCTGAGAGCATTGTATATGTCTCCCCTGTTAAAAGAGCAAACTCACCATGATTTTTCCCATGGCAGCATTATGAAACACTGATGTATGTAATATTTCCTTTCAAGATAATGGAAAATACTTGTGGTTTTTAGTCTTTCCTGTTAATGAAATGCAATAATATGTTTTATAAGTTCTGCTGATTGGATATATGGTTTTATGCTTATTATTAGTTGTCATTTTGGGCATAGATCTAAGTTATAAACCCCTTTCTACAGTTTGATTTGGAAATATGTTGTTGAATACCTCTTAAGAGCACCCTAGGTTTATAGATTTAATAGGAAAAAGTATTTGAAATTCTAGTTGCAGTGTATGTTGTAGGGTTATAGGAATTATTTGGGTATTTGCATTATATTAACATCAATGGATGCAAATCACTCCTAGTAGTTCCTCTTAGCTTGTATTTCAATTTTTCTACATCTTTGCAAATGAGTGATGTCATGCATTTTGAAAGATTTCCTGTTGTTTAAAAAAAACCACCAGCACACCACTCATATATAACCACCAAACTTGTCCTACCCTATAAATAATACACCTTGTTGCATATTCTGAGTGTTATTTGCCTGCGAATGCTTAAATATTGCATATTTGAAATGTATCTGTGTTTTGTGCTTTAAATCTCAGCATTGCAGTCTTCCATTTGTCCCTCTTTGTTGAAAATGTCTTTAAAATGAAGGTTGCAATCATATTTACATCTTTCTTTAGTAGCTTGTGTTTGGCCTAGAGCATTTGCTCATTCCATGTGATAACTCTTACCGAGTGGAGTGAGCAAGTTTGGTTGTGTTCTGGTCAAATTTGTGTTTTTTGTGTGCCAATAATCCTCATGGAGGTTGAATTGCAGTATCCTTCCATGTGAGCAAGCTACCCCTTAGGTCCTCTCACCTTGGTTCAAGCAGAGCTAGAAGTAGCAGGGAGCTAACCATACGCTCTGTCAGTGTCTTCCAGTCATTGTCTGTGTTTAGTCCATTCTGATGCTAAACCCTTCCCCAGCTATAACGACATATATGCGGGTTTTTCATCTTGGTTTTCCATTTTCTCAAAGTGTGCAAAGCTGAGTGCAAGAGGTGTAAAATTGGGAACCAATAGAGTTTACACGGATATATGCCAGCCAAGGGCGGCCAAAACATAACGCCCCCTAAGGTGCATGAGCAATGGCTTCCCGCTCCAATTCCTCGTGAAGCTGCTTCCCCTATGCAGCGGGTATTAGTGTCTTTGCTCATCATTGAGCATACCTTCAAGGTTCAAGTATCAGTATTTGTTGCTTCAGTCATTCATGTATGAGCAGTGTAGATTAGCAACTTGGAAGGACAAGGCCACCATGGAAAATTCATCTTTGAGGGAGCAGCTTGAGGATCAGCCCAGCCGCTTCTAGGAGCAGCTCCACCAACAACCTCAGCACACACAAACACAAATGCAAAAAGTGGCTGACTATGAGGAAGCAGTCACTATGGTAAAGGGCCAGTTAAAGATGGCTGAGCAAGTTGCAAGAAGCTGTGCAGATGGTCAAGGGATTCCGTGAATGAGAACTTGTGGGCAGCTGAAGTTTGGACGGTCAGCCTCTTCTAGATCCATCTGAGCTAGAGCTTCTGTACGTCTACGGACGTCTTTCTCTTCCCCTGCTGCTCCTTGAATTGTTTTGTAAGGGTATTTTCGGATGGGACTCTAACTTATCTAAGGGGAGGGGGGGCAGGGATAATGTAGACTGTTGTTTTGCATCCAACCTTGTTTTGTTATTGTGGGTAGTAGCTAGTTATGTATGGTTGTTGACGGTTGTGTAACGAACAACCATTAAGTCTTATCCTTAAAATAGCATATTACATGTCGGGGTAAGAACACTTGTGTCAGGTACTCCCTATACTGTACATTTTGTATTGAGCACTACCTATGGATTATACAAAGATGTTATTCCACTAATGCTACATAGTGGTATGTATTTACTGTTCTGTAATTGATGTTACTTTGTAGTGCAGTTTCCCTACAAACAAACTTACTAGCTTGTATTGGAGATTGAAAATTACTACACCTTGAAGCTGTAGCTGCTGATTTTATAGTTGTAGTGATTCTGGTGTCCTTCCCATCAACCCTCCCCATGTATTCTTCAGCAAAAGCTTCACCACCTTCATGGCTTCCTCTAGAGTTTGAGGCTTGAATGCTCTCACCATCCTTCTAAAATAAATGTATAATTCATAAATGAAAACAACAATCAATTGATTATTATTGACTCCTCTTACCCTTATTCGTGCCTTTCGAAAATCTAAATCATATTTTGCTAGTGGCATGCCCATTTGTTTAACTTTTATCAATTCAAGGAATTTATCATTCTGAATTTTCCTAACATGTAAGAACTCAGTAATGAACCATAGTATTTATGTTCGGACAATTCCTTCTTCCATAGTCAACTCTAACTAACACCACCATTCACATACCTTGTGTTCTTAGAACCAAGCAGCAAAATGAATTTTTTCTTGCTCAATCATAGAGTGAATTTGGAAACAGTGGTTTAATTTTCTTAACCTAATTATGAGACTGCTCTACCTGAGAATTTAGGCATCTCCACCTTTGGGATCCGTCAGTGTTGAGGTACATCTAATCTGGTTCGTGCCATTCACCCTCCACTTGGCCCTTTCAATCCTCTGATTGTTCAAGGGCTCATATAATCTTGTAATGACATGCAATGATTTAAAAATTCAGCGCTTGCATCATATGCCTTGATCAACTCTTCCACCAGGTCATTACAGTACTAAAGGATTTCTTCTTGCCTTTTTTTCCAGCCGACGCTGTCATCTTTGAAACTACAACCTTATCTTATTTTATTCCTTGACCTTGTAGATGATTCTGCATACTCTTAATGTTTTTGAATAATGAACTGTTCTTCAACTCGTTTTTTGCTTCAAATCCGATTAACCTCTTGTTTATCACATAAATTCCTTCTGCCAATTTTGACAAGGTAGAAGTTAGATCTTCATTCTTAGGAATTTCTTAATCCATTGTCACTCCTTTTTTATTTCTATTTTTTTTCTTCTTTTCCCCTTTTTTTCACACACCCACAGCAGCCACAATTACGGCTATGATACCAATATAATGTTCCCATTAGGAACCTGTTATTACCAAAATAAACAAAAAAATAGAAAATAGAAAATTTTACATCTTAATTTCGAAATATGAAAGCCACAAATTAGAAATTTGCAGTCATGATACCTAATAAGGACACAACAAATATATTCAGATGTTATAAAACTTCCAAGATATAGACATAGAATTCCAGTCGAGAACATCAACAGTAATATGCTAGAAATACATCATAAGGAAAAAACAATAACCTGATTAGTAAGCAAAACATTAAATATCTCTACCAATTCTCCTCACAAGAAGCTAAGTGGAAGACTTAACATGACAAGATAGGATTCCAACCTCTAGCTGCCTTGCTCATAAGCTGCCCATTTTGTTAAAAGAACCACCAAGACTTGTATTCCCTAAAAATAAATGTTTATGAATTGTTGGGGCCTCTTATTATAGGCTTTAGAACCTTATCACCTGTCTTATTCATAGCCAATTACTTGTTTATTGTTGACATGGAACCCATACTTTATCCTAACCCAACAGCTTATTTATTGATGACATGACACTTATACATTATCCTGTCACAACTACCTGTTTATTGATGACAACTTTATCTAATCCCAATAAAGCTGACAGAAATTTCCTACCCCAACTCATAACTTATTTAAAATTGTCAATTTTATTTGATCCCAAGAAAAGTCGATTGCATTATTTGATTCCAGCCTCCTTCACTCATTTATAGTTTATAATTTTATCTAATGAGAGAACTAGACAACTTACAGCTTTTATAAAGAAATGGTTTTATAACACATTGTCCCTTTTGTAGTGATATATGATGATGATGTTGGTTCTTCTTAACCGATCCTTGCATTAAACATGTAATGTCACTAGTATCCTATCAGAGTCTTTTGTTTGCATCTTCATCAGCTGTGTGATTCTTTGTGGGGTCCTCGCCTCACAAGGTTATTTGTACTTGTATTTAGCGCTTACGATTCAAGATTTAACCACTTTACGTTAACTTAATTTTTCACATTTCTTTAGTGCTTAGTGTTTAATTACTTTTCATATCCTAGGGGCCTTTTACCCTAGTACTTCTCTGTTGTAATCGAATGTACTTTTTGAGTCTCATTGACCAACTTTTGACCACCCATGGGTATTAAAATAATATTTGTTTGCTTCTTCTAGCAGAAGTTCCTTCACCTACATAGCAACTTCTCCCAAAGACACGAGTTAAGAAAAAACTGTTTGCGACTTGAGATCATTTTATATGTTCAAATGCAGAATATTAGCCCTATAATCATCCCTAGCAAGAGAGAATATAACCTAGCTTTTAAGAGAGTTTATACTTTTCTTATTTCTTCATTTATTTTTTTATCCTCTTTTCTTTCTTTTTTCAGCTACTCAATGGTATCATGGACATTCCCGAAAAAATCACTGGTGCATATTTCTAACATGGTACTCCCAAAAGGTAGCCTCACATTACTCAAAGGATATGAAAGCTCCTCACAATATGCCAAGCAAACTGGGAAACACTATCACATGGTCTATAAGGAGGCAAAGCAACATTCACCAAGGTACACAAACAAGGCAAGGAGAGGGCATGATTCTTACTCCTCCAAAGCTTACCATAGACAATTGGCAAACTCTTGGCCAAGGAATACTTAGCACAAATAGGCTCCTGCAAGAAATATTCTCTACCTTTGGGGGACTTAGCACCTCTTGTTTAAGATTTCAACTTCCTAGTGTAATAAACTATAATAATGAGAGCACCTTTTAAAATTCGAAGAGGAATAGAAAATCACAATCCAACCATAGAAGTGAAAAGAAACATAGGGAAAAATTTAAAGCTTGTTTAAAATGTCCTTCAGTTTTAGAATTTAACTCGTAATTTAAAAGTCATTATCTCCTTTATCCTTGAGTACCTTCAAAGCAAGTGAAGGTTAGAAAGCCCATACAAGTGCAATATATAATTGATTCATACAAAATATTAAAAAAGGAAAGAGAGAAATATGGCTTCTATCGCTTTTGGTATAGCAGGTTGTTATATTCTTATTTTGATGATAAAAAGACTATTTGTACAATTATATAACATTATCAAATTGAATGACTTACAAAATAGAATATACTAGATGGAAAAACAGTTCTCACTCAATGAGAGTAAGCTTTTGCAATGGATGTATGTAATCAGAATCTGTGATCATAATCAGGAAATTTATGTGAAAAGACGAGGAAAATTTAAAAAGCTAGTAACAAAACAAACCTGATTTAGTTGGGAATAACAGCATGCCACATTGTAACTAGTCACGGCAACTTCCTTTGGTTCAGGCTTTGATCCTAAAACAGTCTCAAACTTCTCTAATGCTGCTTCATATTTTCTTTCCCTATAGTGAACAGAAAGCCCATTGTCACATCACAAATCGCAAGAAAAGCGCAATCCAGGACTTTTACAGAAAACTGATGATCGAAAACCAGAGCAAATTTTAACATACACAAAAGCCTTTCAACTACGAAAGCAACAAAGGATATATACTGAAGTCACCCAAACTATATCCTCTAATTTAGAAAAAACAAAATGAAGCTAAGATTAGTGAAAACGTTAGGTTATTTTGCTATAATATAATCTTGGCTGTTTTTTTGTTTTTTTTAAATGTTAGGTCATTTTTAGGGAGAATGTTTTTGCAATCATTATGATGGATCTTTTATTCTAATATTTGGCATAGAGGCTTCAATCAAAGGAAGAGATTCAAAAGGGCACAAATTTAGCACATTATGTAGTTTAACTAGCTAAAAGAAAACAATGCATAGAAGCTCGTTCAAGTCTAGCATACGGGGATATTTGAGCTAAAAGGAATCCAGCAATCAGATTGTTGACGTTGTGGATTGCACCCTTGACAGAAGGTTGAGCTTCTGTCTTCCACGCGGCACAATGGAGACTCCCTCTTGCTGTGGGTCTTGGCAAAACTGAGGGGAGAATCTCTAGATAAGGGCTAGCTCCCTTTGATGCATCTTTGACTCTGAGGTCTTTGACTACTACTGCTAATAATGGGTGGGGCGGGGGAGGGGCGCGAGGGGGGCGGCGAAGGAGAAGGATATACCGAAATAAAACCTAATCTAACCAGCGATGCACCAAAATGATTGATCTACTTAGCTTTGGCATACACTTTACACCAAGAACACGTTGATATACACTTCATTTGAAATGAGAAACTCTTCTGCATCGGTGTTTCAATAAGGGGTCCTCTAGAGATACAGGGAGGAAAAACTACCAGAGGTGTTCTAATACACACTATGGCAGCCTGTTCACATGTGCCTATACTCTGTTGTGGACACTTCTTACTGAGCTGCAAAAGAACTCACAATACACTAGACATGCTGGAATCATTCTGTGAAAGCATGAAGGAAAATGACTTAACACAAGACAAAACCATAGACATGCAAAAGTGCAAACAAACTCAAATAGAGGTAAAAATGCCATGTCTTGATTCAAGGTAAATTCCTACAGGGCTTCGCCATACAAGCTGAGAGATATCTTCCTCTCTTGAGAGGTTACAATATATAGCATAAAGAGAAGGACTTTTGGCGCCTTCCAGAACAAGCAGCCCATGCTGCGTTGAATGCCTTGGAAAGAGGAAACTTGCTCATGCTGGTGTCATCCTTCTAGAAACGGCCTAGAAGAACCATGTTGTAGATGTCGCAAGTCTTGACTTTACAGCTTAAACCGTCTTAAATCTTCTTGCAAAAGCATGGGTCACTTTGTCTCATCCGCAGCAATAACTTCCTGTGCCGACGCTTCTTTTGCCACCTGGGCTATTCTATTCTTTTTTTGTGCTTGACTTATGTGTGCATAGTCGCGCTTTCACTGTTTTCTGTCTCTTTCCTGACAACTCGGCTCTTAGGCTATCTTTTTGTCTTTTGCTGGCTCTTCAGGCTCCTTTCTCGGCAGGTCACTGAGTTTCCCTCACGTCTAATACCCCTTTGAATTTCGTCTGGCCTGCGCCATTCGAGCTCTTTCGGGCCTCTTGTCATGAAGGCGTTAGTCTTTTGGCTTGTCCTCAATGGCCGACGCATCCCGTCAAGATTGACGTCTGCGGGCTTGTCACTATTTGAAAACCAAACAGCTATTTTATCACCGTAAATTTGACATCCGCAGGCCCGTCGCCATTTGAAACCCAACGGCTAGTTTGCTGCCTTGAATTTGACATGCTCGGGCCCGTCACCCCTTTGGCAATTTCTTCAACCTTTTGTATTCCTTCAGTCTTTTGTAATTTGAACCTTCCCGAAGGGAAGGTGTCCCTTCGGCCTTGGAAAAGGTCCCCTTTTGGGTTGCTGGGAGTCCCCCGCAAGGGCACTTGCCCTTCGGGCTCCCTTGTCTTCTGAATTCCTTCAGACATTTTTTCCGAAGGAAATCCTCCCTTCATAGTCTCGGCCCTTTGTTCTTTCGGTCTTTTTCTTCGGACAAATTCCTTTGGACAAAAAGCCCGAAGGAATTCCTTCGAGCTTTTGTCCAAAGGAATTTGCCTTTGTCCCTTCTTTGCATTTTCCTTCGAGCATATTCCTTCGAAGGACCTTTGTCTTTTGCCGTGGATTTCCTTCGGACAAAAGTCTGAAGGAATCCTTTGCCTTGCTCACTTTTCCGAAGGAAACTTTCCTTTCGGGTATTCTGCCTCGTTCTCTTGGAATGCGCTTCTACCCTCTGCAAGGGTATCTTGGGCCCAAAGTTGCCCTTCGGAGCCTGTTGAACAGTCCCATTTGATCACCTACCTGCCCTTTGCAAGGGCACTTGTCCTCGGACCCTTGTGAAAGACTTATATCTCTTTGAAGTTGGCCCATTCCTTTGCCAAAAGGCTTGTGAAAACTAGCTGCCCACAGTGAAATAAACCTCCGGATCAACCCAAAACATCTACAAAGCTCAAGTCACTTGGCTCTTTACAGAACAGGTCTACTACAAAGGGAAATGGCACAATTGCAGTAGGGGGAATACACCCAAGATTGATGGCTCAGGACAGCAGGGAAAGAAAGGAGACCAATTTTTTGGCCTGTAGGACCAAAAATGGTCAACACAGATAATGACACAGATGAAGTATGGCATTCTATATAGTAAAGTAAGCATGTTCTTAAAGAAAAGCGTTCGCAAAAACAATATGGATATATTCAAAACATCAAAGAATGAAAGTTGCAAGTTGTGCCAAGAAACAAATACAAGCAAGGATCATCCAGCTGCATTCCCCCTACCATTGTCAGCACTTGGAAAAATTAGACATTATTTTAATGGAGTTTGTGACATTATAGCCAAAAGTAAAAATCAATAATATCATATTTTGTTAGCTTTGCTTCTACCCACCATAAAGAATAGGTTTACTCATTTGAGATGATTTACAATATTTGGGATATAGCCAAGGGATTTATCATACTTTGGTCATTGCTTATTCTCACACTTCGTTTTTTTTATCATTGGTAAAGTGGGATTTTAAATAGGGACCCTACCCTTTACAAGGAGCATGCAGGTTTGGCCATGAGAGCCAGATAAAACATAAGAACCTGTCCAAAACAACAAAAAATAGGACAAGACTGGACAACAACAGAAAAACAACACCAAAACAACAAGACAAAAAGGCAAAACTCAAACAGCCTTACTTCCCCAAAACGCTTCTTCCCAGTAATGGATCATTCTCTTAATAGCTTTTTCCATATGAAGAAATCCTTGATACTAAGAGTTAATTTCCATTTCCATTACTGCTCCCTTGGCCTTCTTACCTACATTACTAGGTCCTTCCTCCTATTTCCTCTTAATAAGGTGCCTAGGGCCATCCATATTGGTAATACAATTCTGCATATCCACTTTGCTAAACTCCATGAGAATGCGCAAATTTTATTTAAGAACTTTGTTTTCTACCTCCAAGCTATTAACTCTGTCTTTCGATCTTTTCACCTAGGTGTTAACCTCTTTCAACTCCGCTTTAGAACACAGGATGCCTCCCTCCTGGTTGAGATTCTTGATGGAGTCATTTATCCTTTTGTGGTCCTTCATAAACCAATGTAAGAAAGCTTTGTGCAGTTCTATCTCCTCAGTCAACCCTTTTAGCTTGCTCTGTTCCTTTGTCTTATCAGCAATGGTCTTAAGATCACCACCAATCTTGTCCTTTTCATTATTATCAACTTCGGTGATGGGAATCTTCAACTCATCCCCTCTACCGTCCTTGAGAAGTTGCAAACTTTCTACAACTTCTTGAATTTTCTCATCAATATCCACGATTAAACTGAAAGGTGTCTTAGTGGTTCTCCCTTCCCACAGATGTTCCTTGTGCCGGTCATTGTGCCTCTCTACCTCCTTAGCAACCTGTTTACCTTTGGACGAGTTTCTAAGGATTTTGCTCTAGCCGCTATGATCTTTGAGATGAGAAGATCCCAAAGAAGGCATGTGCAAAAGGCCTCTATTGATATTATGAAAATATTTGTAGATTAGAAAAATTACGGCCTAATGTAGGGGTAATTTCTTCTTACCCTTCTTGACATCCATAATTGAACTCTCAAATGAGTGAAGGATGTAAAAAGGTAAACTGATTGGGAGATGATTTCTGAAGTAATTAAGGAAGGCAAAATAATTATAATGAACCACCATATACCCACCTTCAAGCGTGACGTATCTCATAATCTACTTGGCAAGCTCATCATAGGGCCGAGTGAAATCCTTTCTCAGGTATCCTCCTTGATATGTAGTGATCTCCTCATTCTCCATAAGAAACTTGTCCTCCTTAACTTTAAAATCCTTGCTAGCTTTGGTGTATTTGAACTCTTCAATCTTCAAACCAGTAACATGTGCAATCAGCTCTTCAAACACCTCAATGGAGATCCCCTTAATTTTTACCACTCTCTCCTTCCAGCTGGCAGTGAAGCTCTTGGAAACATGCTGGTCATGGCCTTCGATCCTCTGAATAAATGTAGAAAATACTCCTACATGAAAAATTCCCCAAATCTCTGCATTCTTCATCAGATCCTAGGTTGAAGTAGGTTCAATTCTAAGCAAATTTCTGCCCATGCTTATGACACCAGAATTCTCCCCAAAATAATTTTCAATGTAGCTTTGGAACTGAAAAAGAATAGAGTGCCTGTAGTTAAAACCACTCACACGCCCCTTAGTTTTCTCATCATAACAACTCATGCTAAACATTATGAGAAACGAAGAACTTCTGATATCCTAGCACGCGGTTCTACGGCTGGAGAAATAACCATAATTAATATGATCCAAGGTGGCCTGGATAATGATAACAAACCATAACATCACAACCTTCATACAATCATTAGTATTAGGGATGACTCCTTTGGTCGAACTATGCCTAACACTATTAATGAACTGTATTCGGGATTTCCTTAGCAATTTTATGAGCAATATCATCAGATAAGTCCTCTTTCCTTAACCAAGTCATAAAATTTTGAGAGAGCACTCCCACATTTGTGAAACAATCAGCTACCTGATTTTCTTCTCTGTACACATGCTGGAACCAGACATTCTAAAAGGACTCAATGATTATCAAGGCTTCCTACATCATACGACTAATGCTCCAGTTGGTTGCATTCTTCTTGAAAAGGTAGTTAATGATATTGAGGGAATCTCCTTCAATAACCAAACAAAGAACTCCAACTTCTCTAGCCAGTTGTAGACCCCAAAGAGCCACCATAGCTTCAGCCCAATGATTGGATTGAATTCTCGTATTACCAGCATAGGCTGACACAAACTACCCCTTATCATTTCGAAGGATTCCACCCCCTCTCGAAGCACCTAGATTTCCTTTGGAAGCACCATCAAAATTTAATTTCACCGGAGTTGGAGAAGGCGTTTGCCACCTAACACTTTTCCTAAGCCCAACCCTGGGATCAACAACATGCCTATCTTCCAAGTTCAGAAGCCACTTCCTAGCAATGGTTGCTTCCTCATCAGAAAATTCCTTCTCTTTGTTGGGTTTCTTGCTCTTGAAATTCTCTTGGAGAAGATCAAAAATATTTTTAGCAACCCTTATGCTAGAACTGTTGATGCCCCTAAAAATTATGTCATTCTTCTCTTTCCAAATGCCCCAAAGAAAGTGGGGAAGAGTCATTTGCCATAAATTTTGCAAATCCTTATTCTTGAAGGGAGCTGTCCATGAAAATCATAATGCCATCAGAGAGAAAGCTTGGGTCTAGGAAATTTGAAATCTCTCTAAAAAAATACCCCATACCTTGAAAGAAAAGGTTCAACCTATCATAAGATGAACGAACTCGTTCTCCCTTTCACATAAGGGGCACCATTTAACCAAAATCAAAGCTCTCTTCTGTAAATTATCCAATGCAAGAATTTTGTTATGTACAGTCAACCAAAAAACTATGTTTACTTTAGGAATCAAGTCTTTATCCCTGTTGACAATCTTGCCCCATAGGTCGAATTGTCACCCCTACCATTCGAAACTTCGTATATAATGCCAGTTTGTCTTGTGAGTCAGTTTTTGGTCCTTAAAAAAAAACCCTTGAAAAATCCATGGTTAACGGGTTGTGAAGTTGTTTAGGTGTTTCAAGGTCTTTTCTTTCACTTGTCTTGTTATTTGCAAGAAAGTATTGACGTTGATCAAAGCAGTGAAAAGAGCAAGCTTTTGGAAGATGCCCGTAGTAAGAAGAAAAGGAAGACCCAATGAAACGAGAGTACCAATCTATTTTCTTTCGGGATTCTTTTTCACCAAGTGTTGGAACTTCTTCGAACTTTTTGTCTGAAGGAAAGCCTCTGAAGGGTCCTTTGCAATATTCTCGAAAGATATCTTTCCGAAAGAATTGTTTCGGACTAATCAAAGCAGTGAAAAGAGCAAGCTTTTGGAAGATGCCCGTAGTAAGAAGAAAAGGAAGACCCAATGAAATGAGAGTACCAGTCTATTTTCTTTCGGGATTCTTTTTCACCAAGTGTTGGAACTTCTTCGAACTTTTTGTCTGAAGGAAAGCCTCTGAAGGGTCCTTTGCAATATTCTCGAAAGATATCTTTCCGAAAGAATTGTTTCGGACTTAGTCCGAAACAATTCTTTCGGAAAGATATAAGTCCGAAACAATTCTTTCGGAAAGATATCTTTCGAGAATATTGCAAAGGACCCTTCAGAGGCTTTCCTTCAGACAAAAAGTTTGAAGAAGTTCCAACACTTGGTGAAAAAGAATCCCGAAAGAAAATAGACTGGTACTCTCGTTTCATTGGGTCTTCCTTTTCTTCTTACTACGGGCATCCTCCAAAAGCTTGCTCTTTTCACTGCTTTGATCAACGTCAATACTTTCTTCCAAAGAACAAGACAAGTGAAAGAAAAGACCTTGAAACACCTAAACAACTTCACAACCCGTTAACCATGGATTTTTCAAGGGTTTTTTTTTTAAGGACCAAAAACTGACTCACAAGACAAACAGGTATTATATACTTGGGTACTTCATTTTCCAATTCGTCCTATAGAAAAAAAAAAGCCGAAGGGTCACTTTCTTTTCAAAGTGGACCATTGCAACTTTTCTGAAGGTATTTTTCAAAGGGAAAAGGACATTTTCATCTTTTCTGAAAGATCCATTTCGTTTTTTCCGAAGGGCACTTCTCGGAGAAAGGGGCACTTTTCAAAAAATCCGAAGGTCCATTCAAGTCAAAAGTCAAAGAATGAATTCTTTCAGGAAAATTGTCCGAGTGAATTCTTTCAGAAGAATTGTCCGTAAGAAATGGTCCATTAGAACTTTTCTGAAGGGTCATTTTCTTCTCCGAATGGACCATTTCAGGAAAGCCAAAGGGCACTTTTCTCGGCAAAGTGGTCCACTTCAAAATTTTCGAAGGGCACTTTCTTTGGAAAAGTGGACCAAAACAAGAATTCCAAAGTGTATCTTTCTTTTGAAGAAATGGTCCATTTCAACTTTGCCGAAGAGTCACTTTCTTTTCAAAGTGGACCATTGCAACTTTTCCAAAGGTATTTCTCAAAGGGAAATGGACCGTTGCAATTTTGCCGAAAGCTCATTTCAAAGCTTCAAAGGACCATTTCAAAATTACTGAAGGATATTTTTCCTTTCGGGAAGGTCACTTTTCAAAAGTCCGAAGGGTATCTTTCCCTTCGGAAAGTCCTTTTCAACAAAGCTGGAGGGTCATTTCTTTAAATTCCTTCAAATAAATTGTCCACAGGAATTGTCCATTGCAAAAAACCCGAAGACCAAATTCCTTCAGACAAAATGTCTAAAGGAATTGTTCAAAGCAAAAAGTCCAAAAAAATAGCCGTTTGAATTTGAAATCCTAAGACGCTCCCGCAAACATCAAAGATGGGTCTTGTCAAGTAGTCATTTGCATTCAAAAGAGGTCAAAGGGAGTCAACGAATCTCAAGGGCGAAAGTCTACATGACAGGTGTCAAGGACGCATTCAACTGATAGGAGATCGATGACTTGCAGGCATCCATGTCAGGGAGATCGACGATGCGAATCAAGGATCCGAGTCAGTTTCTAATGACCAATGAAAACAAAGGAAAGCCCAAACGACTGGCAAGAGCTGGTAGGTGCGAATTAATGGAGAAGCCTTTGTCCTTCGATATGGCTCTCACCTCCGACAAGCAATCTCTCGATCAAAGGCAGCATGGCTAGGTCTTGATTCAGAGATGGGGATTTCGTCCTTTTTCAAGCAAGACAGGCAAAGGCAAAAAGGGCACGCCAAGTTTTAAATGCAAGGATCGACTCATTCACATCAGGTAGAGACATGTAGCTACCCTTGACATGGCTCGGTCAGTTCAAAAGGAAGGTACTTGAATGCATGAGGGGCTCAAAGAGATTCACGGAGCAAATTTGGGAGATTGGAGAGATAGTTGGAGCATTCAATAATGATCAAAACCTTCAAAGATATTTTCTCCTTGAAAGGATCACGACTCACCATATAAAACAAACTCTTGTCCTCTAGTGCACTTTTCTGGGCCAATGAGGACTTGAGAACTAACTAGAGCTATTGAAGAAAAAATGTCAATGATGGACTTGTCCTGATTGGACAAAGGGGTGGTGGGGCATCCCTTGAAAGGTAGATCTCATTCAATGATCATGGACAACGTGCCCCTCTTCTTTCTCTCTCTTTTTCTCTTCCCTCTTCTATATATCCCATTATTTTTCATTTGGTAAGGGTTGGGTTCCCAGTTTCTAGACTTTTTTTTATCTCTGGGAGACGGGACACTCTTTGAGATATTGCAAAATATGCTCAGCTTGATTAGGCTCGACCATGTCAAGCATTTGTAAGAACTACTGCTTGATGCAATAAAGAATTTTATTTGCCTATCTTTTGCATTGGATTTGTGTCTATTGAGTTGTGCACTATGGCATTGTGTGAAGGAGAATCTTCCTTGTCCATGGTACTCCTTTCTGACCTTGTTTAGGGATATTTTCAATTTTGTTTATAGGTCAGGCTGAGTGCTCTTTCTGCCATTGATGTGAGCTTTCAGTGAGTCTTAGAGCTCCACTTTGTTTGCATTCATTGCTTCATGAACCTCTTCCATGAAATAATAATGCAACCAGCTTGATCTTAAGGTTGTGTAAGTCAGTATTGTCCTCTGCAGAATTAGTGTGGGTTCAAGCTTATGGGAGTTTCCCATTTTATTTTGGTGTATCGCCTGGGTAAGCTTTCTTTGGAGCCTGTTGACCATTTTGGTCTTGCAGGCCAAAAAACGTTCTCCCTTTTCGGTTATTGCCATTTCCACACCTAGACATGAAGGATAATGCAAAAATATGCTTCCGCAACTCATTTTCTCCTCTTGGCATACAAAATGGCTCAACTTCAAGAACTTGGTATGGAAGGTACAGGCAGAGTTGGAAGGAGTGATTATACAGGAGTTTGCAAAAGGTGCTAGTTTCATGAGAGTTCCAAAGTTGAGTGCAAGTTTTGTGTTTCAAGCATCCAAGAAGCTCCATGATGTGTTCTTGGGTCTGACAGACCAAGTAAACTGCTTCAGAGGGCTTTTTATCAGCAAAATGGACCAAGTTCAAGAGGCCAAAGGATCATTTTCAAAAGCTCAAAGGGTAGGTGCCCTTGCGGGGGGCACTCAAGCGACAAACAGGGCCTTTGTAATTCTGCCGAAAAGCAATTTTGGAGACCAAGCAGCGCTTGCGGGGGGCAGGTGATGAGAAAAGTGGACCATTGCAAAAAAGTCCGAAGGGTAACTTTGGACTTGAATTGACCTTGCGGAGGGCAGCTAGTCGAAGCAAGGGGGCAAGGCAAGGAGCCAAAAAGGGACTTGCCCTTTGGAAAAGACTAAGGCAAAAGGAAGGATTTCCTTTGGACTTTTGTCCGAAGAATAAATATGAAGGAAATCCAAGGAAGATCAATGTGAATTCTTTCGGACAAAATGTCCGAAGGAATTCATTCGGACATTTTGTCCGAAGAAATTCACAAGGCAAGGAACCAAATGGAAAATTATCCTTCGAAAAGAAATCCACGGCAAAATGGCAAGGGTCCTTCGGACTTTTGTCCGAAGGAAAATACAAAGAAAATCCAAAGGCACAATTCTTTCGGGCAAAATGTTCGAAGGAATTCCTTCGGGCATTTTGTCCGAAAGAATTCAAGAAGAGAAAGGGCCGAGACTCCAAAGAGAAAGACTAAGGCATGAAGAAAGATTTCCTTCAAACCTTTTGTCCGAAGGAATTAGGAAGCCAAGGCAGCCCGAAGGAGCCCAAAGGGAAAGTGCCCTTGCGGGGGACTCTCAACTGCCAAGAAGGGGACCTTTTCAAAGCCCCGAAGGGACACCTTCCCTTCAGGAGGGTTCAATTGCAAAATGCCGAAGAAATTGCCAAAGGGATGACAAGGCTGAAGACGTCAATCTTAACGAAGTGAACTAGCCGTTGGAGGTTCAAACGTCTAGTGATGTCCCCGCGGATGTCAAAATTAGGGCAATGGAATAGCCGTTGGTTCTCAAATTTTTAAAGACGGGCCTGCACATGGAAATGAGTTACAAGAAAGGCCGAAAGAATTCATAAGCGCAAACCCGAAGGAATTGAAAGGCCTTAAGGCCAAAAGGAAGAAACCGCCGAGAAAGGAGCCTGAAGGGCCAAGAAATGATGGAAAAGAGCCCCGAGGGCCAAAGAGCCAGAAAAGTACAAAAGCCAAGAGCAAAACCAAACAAAACAGTCCGGGTGGCACAGGAAACATCGGCACAAGGAGTTATTATTGCGGGTGGAATAGTCTTTACAAAATGGTCATCAAAGAGCGCAAACAGTGAAAGCGCGACCTGCTTTTCTTCGATTTTACATAAATGAGCAGCCAGTTGCGCGAGTACTCAAGAGAGCATGGCCCAGTCAACATAACGGGGGATGGCCTTGTTGGTTGATAGGATAAGTAACCCATACTCCTGTAGGCCCAGACAGCAGGGGCGGTGACTTAAGTACTTACAACATGGCTTTCTCATAAGCATTTAAGAAGAAACAACAACAACATGGGCTATTTTTCTTCGCTGCAGGAGTGTTTAATACAACATGGGTCTCATTCCCTTGACGGGTCAATGATCTTTTCCCAAGTTCTCTATATATTTTAACTTCTCATTTTGAGAAATGATGGATCTCTCTTTTTGTAAGGCAAAGCCCTGCCAAAATTTCACCTTGAATCAATAGAATGCATTTTACCTCTATTTGACTGGTTATATCTCTGAGTGCGTCTGAGTATTAACCTTGTTTTCAATCATTTTGCATGATGCTTTCACAAGTTTGACACCAACATACCTGGTATAGACAAAGCACCATTTCTGCAAGTAATAAGAAGTGTTGCATCTGGAGCACAGAGACAGAAGAGGGTTATCAGATAGTGTGTTTTCTACAGCGCTTGTGGTAAGTTTATTTTCTATGTGTCTTCATTAAGCCTCCCTGTTAAAGCTCCCTACAGTCTGGGCTTTTCATCAAATAAAGTGCATGTATGTCCTCTTCTAGTCTGAAGTGTGAGTAAATGAGTAGATGAAACTTGTTTGGTGCATCACCATCTTAGGTTAGTTTCTGTTTTCAGTATCCTTCTCTCTTTTCAACCCCCACTTTTATATATTCGCAGTAGTAGTGAAGTAACTCAGAGATGCATCAAAGGGAGCTAGCCCTTATCTAGAGATTCTCCCCTCAATTTTCCCAGATCCACAAGCAAGAGAGGAGTCTCCATTGTGCCTCGTGGAAGACAGAAGCTCAACCTTCTGTCAAGGGTGCTATCCACTGCGTCAACAGTTTTTGGCACGCCCAATGGGACTCATTTTAATGCTCAGAAAAGTTCCAGGATTGGTGCTGGTCCTGTTACAGCAAGAATGAACCACTAATCCAGCATCTGACTTTTAATCAAGCGATTGTGGGATAGTTTGTGCAAGGATTTAAAGGATTTTTTGGTGTGTTCTTCAACCAATCAGCTTTTAGAGGCATTTTAACCAACACCAATGGCGACTCTGAGTTGAATCAGCTGTTTAAGCAGTCCTGGTGCCATCAAAAAATCACATTTTTTGGTATGTATAATTCCATTGCTCAGCAGCATGGACCTTGTTTTCCTTCATGTAACTTTGATCAAGTTTAGGTTGTTCATGGAATCACCTCAAGCAGCTCTCCTGGTTGCCCTTCACCTAGTGTAAAGGAAGTAACGCTAGAATTTGAGAAGCAAGTGATGGAGATAAACAGATTGGAGCAGGATAGATATCAGCAAGAGCTTATATACAAAGAGGAGTGCTTGTTGAGCCAAGCTCAGGTCTTGCAATCTATGAAGGAGAAAGTAGCAAATTGGAAGAGTCCATTCATTCAAGGCAGTCAACGTTGTGTGCCCCCTCCTATTCTATAGAAAACCCCCTCTTGTGCACCAAATCCTTTCTACCAGATAGCACTTGCTCACTCTAGCTCATCTGATGCATTAATCACTCTTGCTCTTAATCCCTTGCATCTAGCTTTTCAACACCAAAGGGCATTAGAGCAGCCTCCCATGGAAATGAACCTTCTCAATTCCTTAGGTTGTGAATCCTCTTTTGAAGGGAATACCATGAACCATCACATCTCTCTTCTAGAAACTCTTCCTGTACATCAACAGTCTCTTCCTAGTCTTCCTCAACCTCCTCAAGTCTTTCAACATGATGTCAAGATTCTAAGTTGGAGGAGGGAATACCATGAACCAGCGCAGGGCCTTGAAGAAGATAAAGCTACTCCTGCTCATGGTGATCCTCATGATCTCCAAGAAAGGCTCTTCCAAGAGAATATAGCCAGGCTAATTGCAGAGTTGGAGTCCAAAATCAAGTTCATTAGCCAAGGTGTGATGGACAGTTTATACCAAACAGTAGATTCCATGTCTGAACACACCCCATCTACACTCCTTCAAGAGAGCTATCAAGCCACATCTGATATAGATGAAGTGCTGGCCAAATGGAAGGATGAGAATCATTCGATTCTAGCTCAAGGATTGCCTCCTCTTCCACACGAGTTTGTCCATCAACCCTCCACTCCATTCTTTCTCAAGGAGGAACCTGTTTTGAAAGAGGCAAGTGAAGAAGAGAGGATCCAATTTGCAGCTGCCCACGAGGCTATCATGAGTGACAATGAGGATGAGATCATCATGGATGCTCCCTTTGAAGACATCATCAACAATGGAGAAGACACAGGTCATGCATACATGCGAATGTTTCAGCAATATGAAGAAGAAGTCGACAAACTTTATCTGTCAACAATGGATGATGAGGAAAGTAAGCATGGTGAGCTCTCTCCTCCCTTGTTTGATAAACTTCCTTGTTGCTTTGATGAAGAGAATGACCATGCCATGGAACCTGAGTTGGAGGAGGATCAGGAGAATGTTTGGGAACAACTAGAGACTCGGGTCTTTGAGCAAGAAAAGGAAAGGCCTGTCCATCTTGATGAAAGCTTTGAAGAAGAGAGCCTTGAGCAAGAAGGTGATGTTCTGTGGGATGAGCAAGTAGTTTGTGATCTCATTTCAGACATCACAACAGTCACCCTTCTTCAAGAAAGCCATGATAAAGCAGAAGATAAGTTTGACAGTATCTTCAATGAGGCAGAAGGGAACAAGTCAATCCATGATGCACATCAAGGGGCTTATGAGCTAGATGATCCCTACAGTGATGAGCCAGCAGCCATTGACTTCTTGGTGAGATACACTAGCATGAAGGGCCAACATGAGGAAAGCTTCCAAGAGCAAGATGAATACATATATGTTGGAAGCATGTTTGACCCTGATTCATTTGGATACAAGCCAATCAAGGTGGTAGACAAGAAGAGCAAGTCACCAAGTCTCCATTCCATTCAACCACTTGTCTGGCACCATAAGTTTTCTTGCCATGAAGGAGACTTAAAAAGTTTTCCCTTTGATCCAGGAAGGAGGCAAATGTATCTAGTTAGCTGTACATATTAGTTTGCTTTCAGTCGTCTTTGTTTTCCCTAAGTGCTGTTGCACACGTGTGTGTAGTTTTTTTTTTTTAGCCTTGTTGTGTGTTGTTTTTTCCTTGTTGGTTGAGGTAAAGCTTTCTTGATTCATAGGTCTTTAGAAGGTTGTTGCTAACTTTTTCAGGCTGTGTTTTGACTCCATGCCCAATGGACTTTGAGGCTACCAGTCTTCTTTAGCATAGCACGCATGCTTCCCCTGAGAATCGCCAAATTGTTGATGCAGGCCAAAAATCGGTCTCCCTTTTCGGTTCTTGCCATTTCCACTCCTAGACATGAAGGATAATGCAAAAATATGCTTCCGCAACTCATTTTCTCTTGGCATACAAAATGGCTCAACTTCAAGAACTTGGTACGGAAGGTACAGGCAGAGTTGGAAGGAGTGATTATATAGGAGTTTGCAAAAGGTGCTAGTTTCATGAGAGTTCCAAAGTTGAGTGCAAGTTTTGTGTTTCAAGCGTCCAAGAAGCTCCATGATGTGTTCTCGGGTCTGACAGACCAAGTAAACTGCTTCAGAGGGCTTTTTATCGGCAAAATGGACCAAGTTCAAAAGGCCAAAGGATCATTTTCAAAAGCCTGAAGGGTAGGTGCCCTTGCGGGGGGCACTCAGGCGACAAATAGGGCCTTTGTAATTCTGCCGAAAAGCAATTTTAGAGACCAAGCAGCGCTTGCAGGGGGCAGGTGATGAGCAAAGTGGACCATTGCAAAATAGTCCGAAGGGTAACTTTGGACTTGAATTGCCTTGCAGAGGGCAGCTGGTCGAAGCAAGGGGGCAAGGCAAGGAGCCCAAAAGGGACTTGCCCTTCAGAAAAGACTAAGGCAAAAGGAAGGATTTCCTTCGGACTTTTGTCCGAAGAATAAATCCGAAGGAAATCCAAGGAAGATCAATGTGAATTCTTTCGGACAAAATGTCCGAAGGAATTCATTCGGACATTTTGTTCGAAGAAATTCACAAGGCAATGAACCAAATGGAAAATTATCCTTCGAAAAGAAATCTGCGGCAAAATGGCAAGGGTCCTTCGCAGTTTTGTCCGAAGGAAAATACAAAGAAAATCCAAAGGCACAATTCTTTCGGGCAAAATGTCCGAAGGAATTCCTTCGGGCATTTTGTCCGAAAGAATTCAAGAAGAGAAAGGGCCGAGACTCCAAAGAGAAAGACTAAGGCATGAAGAAAGATTTCCTTTGGACAAAATGTCCGAAGGAATTCCTTCAGACCTTTTGTCTGAAGGAATTAGGAAGCCAAGGCAGCCCGAAGGGCAAGTGCCCTCGCGGGGGACTCTCAGCTGCCAAGAAGGGGACCTTTTCAAAGCCCCGAAGGGACACCTTCCCTTCGGGAGGGTTCAATTGCAAAAAACCAAAGAAATTGCCAAAGGGATGACAGGGCTGAAGACGTCAATCTAAATGAAATGAACTAGCCGTTGGAGGTTCAAACGTCTGGTGACGTCCCCGCGGACGTCAAATTTAGGGCAATGGAATAGCTGTTGGTCCTCAAATTTTTAAAGACGAGCCCGCGCATGGAAATGAGTTAGAAGAGACGCCCAAAGAATTCATAAGCGCAAACCCGAAGGAATTCAAAGGCCTTAAGGCCAAAAGGAAACTGCCGAGAAAGGAGCCCGAACGGCCAAGAAATGATGAAAAATAGCCCCGAGAGCCAAAGAGCCAAAAAAGGACAAAAGCCAAGTGCAAAAGCAGACAAAACAGTCTAGGTGGCACAGGAAGAGTAGGCACAAGGAGTTATTACTGCGGGTGGAACAGTCTTTATAAAATGGTCATCAAAGAGCGCAAACAGTGAAAGCGCGACCTGTTTTTCTTCGATTTTACATAAATGAGCAGCCAGTTGCGCGAGTATTCAAGAGAGCATGGCCCAGTCAACATAACGGGGGATGGCCTTGTCGGTTGATAGGATAAGTAACCCATACTCCTGCAGGCCTAGACAATAGGGACAGTGACTTAAGTACTTACAACTGGCTTTCTCATAAGCATTTAAGAAAAAACAGCAACATGGGCTATTTTTCTTCGCTACAGAAGTGTTTAATACAACATGGGTCTCATTCCCTTGACAAGTCAATGATCTTTTCCCAAGTTCTCTATATATTGTAACTTCTCATTTTGAGAAAGGATGGATCTCTCTTTTTGTAAGGCAAAGCCCTGCCAAAATTTCACCTTGAATCAATAGAATGTGTTTTACCTCTATTTCACTGGTTATATCTCTGAGTGTGTCTGAGTATTAACCTTGTGTTCAGTGATTTTGCATGATGCTTTCACAAGTTTGACACCAACATACCTGGTATAGACAAAGCACCATTTCTGCAGGTAACAAGAAGTGCTGCATCTGGAGTACAGAGACAGAAGAGGGTTATCAGACAGTGTGTTTTCTACAACGCCTGTGGTAAGTTCATTTTCTGTGTGTCTTCATTAAGCCTCCCTGTTAAAGCTCCCTACAGTCTAGTCTTTTCATCAGATAAAGTGTATGTATGTCCTCTTCTGGTCTGCAGTGTGAGTAAATGAGTAGATCAAACTTGTTTGGTGCATCACCATCTTAGGTTAGTTTCTGTTTTCAGTATCCTTCTCTTTTTTCAACCCCCCCTTTTATATATTAGCAGTTGTAGTGAAGTAACTAAGAGATGCATCAAAGGGAGCTAGCCCTTATCTAGAGATTCTCCCCTCAGTTTTTCCAGACCCACAGGGAAGAGAGGAGTCTCCATTGTGTCGTGTGGAAGACAGAAGCTCAGCCTTCTGTCAAGGGTGCAATCCACAGCGTCAACAAAGCCCTTATCCCCTTTCTAACCCTTTGCCCTGTGGAGCATTAGTTTTAGGTGATCTACCAAGAGGAAGCCAACCTTCTCCAGAGCTTCAACCTCACTACAGGATACCCATAACCTAAGGTTGTTCCAACGCTTGTAGCTAGGAGTAAGAGAGCCTGATAAACTCTCCCACAAAGGATGCAATTCTGCACTACAATAGTTTCTGGCACACCCTGTGGGACCACGTTGTTCACTAAGTGAAGAGTTTTGGTGTTCTCTTCATCCAATCAGCCTTTAGAGGGATTCAACAAACATCAATGGCGACTCCGAACATCTATCAGTTGGTTTAAACAATCCAAGTGCCTAATCACCATTATTTGGTATGTATAATCAACCATCTTTTGATCTGTATGCTTATTCTCTGCCTCAACATCACACTTATCAGGTTAATAATGTTTATGTGTTTCCCTCAAGTGGCCCTCAAACAACCTTTCAACCCTATCATGGCCTTTGCCTCCCTTCCACCCCTACGTATGACGAAGATCAGCCTCCTAAGCATTCAAATCAGTCCTCTAATTCCCCTTGTCAAGACTATGTTTATCCTATTACATCCTTCTCAAGATTCAAACAAGCATTATCAAATTATATTGAGTTGATAAGGGAGATTGGTAGGGGTTTAGAACTTTCTTCAGTCATCCCTATTCATGTTCTCCAAGAGGCAAGAAATGCTCTTCAGCTGGTCAAGGACAGATCGTCAATTTGCAAGAGGGAGAATAAGGTGTGGTTGAGAAGCATTGTCCAAGATTCGAAAAGTGTGTTGATATCTTATGAAAATCAGCAGGCTCATTTAGATCAGTCTTATGTGTCCTCTCCTTTCCAAGAGCCAATCAGTTTGTCCTCTCCTACCCCTATGCCCATTCCCACTCAAGATTTGAAACCATCCCACCATGGATCTTTTCCTACACCTTTGACTCTAATTATGTCATGCCCTCTCTTGTGAAACCACCCTCTCCTATACTCGTTCAAAAGGAAGAAAAGGTGGTTGTTCCCTACACATTTCCATCAAGGAAACTGGTTCAAAAAGGCATAGAGAAGAAGGAAGATGTGTTAGTTGTGGTGATCCAAGAGCCAGTTCAAGAGGAGTTAGTGGTTGAAGAGTATAAAAAAGAGGTGTTAGCTCAACTCAATGAGCTTGCCCTGCAAGAGTTCCACGACTCTTTCTCCCTCCCTCAAGAACCACTAAAGAGACCACTCAAAGTACCTAGTTGGAAAGACACTCGCTTAAGCTGCAAGCAAAATGAACTTCTTCACCCCCCCACCATCTCCCTCTTGGAGGAAGACCCTGTTTTGCAAGGAATAGAGGAGCTTAGAATCAAATTTGAGACTGAAGAGGACAACATAAGTGTCTATGATGATGAGATCATGATAGGCAGTCCATTCCAGAAAAGGGAGGAGAAATCAGGTTTGGACCAGCTATTGTGGCATGGATTTGACATTGATGAATTAGAACCTGAAGGCAGTACTGATGCCTTCATACTTAAAGAGGTGTGTATTCAAGATGCAGCTGAGAGCAAAGAGGATTTTGTTTGGTCCCAAGAGCTTCCATTTGGTGTGGCTACAAATGAAGATGACCAAGGTGCAAAGATTGACGTAGTCAATCAATTAGCTAACCATGTTGAAGAGGTCACGAATGAGCAAGAGGATCAAGATGAAGTATGGCAGCAGTTGTACCATGACTTCATGGACCAGGTAAAGGCTCTAAACCAGCCTATGCCTCCTCCAGAGTATGAGGATGAACTTGCCAATCAGGTTGAAGAAGCTGACCAATCTCAAAATGAATTGTCCATTGAAGGCAGTACTGATGTCTCCAAGAATGAAGAAGAATGGTCAGATTCAAAGCCACAAGAACATGACATGTTGGGCCTTAGGTGGATTGATGAACTACTATATGGCCCCTTTCAAAGCGAGTAGAGCAAAAATGGAGTTGAAATTGGCATTGTCTTGTGTGACCAAGAGGAAGCTGCCTTTTGGGATGAATTAGAGCTTTTCTGCATATGTCTAGACAGTCAACCAAGCACCAGTTCAAAGGAGCCATCACATGTGCTTGATTCAGAACACAAATTTGAGCCATCAAATGAGAAGATTGCAAAAGCCCCTATAGTTCAACATCAACCAAGTTTGGAGGACATGAACCGATATGTCTACGTCGGAGACATGTTTGTTCCATTCCATCCATTAGAGAGCACATTAAAAGGATTGACCATAAAGCTGCCTAGTTCACCAATTCTGGTACCTCCAAAGCAAGGTATTTTCCATCTTGGATTGTTACAAGTGAATAATACTCATAGTTTCCCATTTGATCCAGGAGGAAGATGCTTGTAAAATTGTAACCTTGTATATATTAGAGTAGCTTCCATGTTTTCTTTCAAGTGCCTTATGCACATTTCCTTTATGTTCTGTTTTTCCTTTCCCAAGTGCCTTGGGCACTTTGTTTTGTGTTGTCCTTGCTGCTTCAAGAGGAAGTTCCAGAAAGGGGCAGCCTTGTATCCAATTTCAGACCAGCACAGTTGCAGAGGCTAATGACTCCATGCCCAATGGGCTAGACAAGGCAAGTGGTTTGGGTTCTCAAGCATAGCAGGCATGCTTCCCAGTTGAGTTGCCAAAATGTTGACAATCTTGCCCCATAGGTCGAATTGTCACCCCTATCATTCGAAACTTCATATATCATGCCAGTTTGTTTTATGAGTCAGTTTTTGGTCCTTAAAAAAAAAACCCTTGAAGAATCCATGGTTAACGGGTCGTGAAGTTGTTTAGGTGTTTCAGGGTCTTTTCTTTCACTTGTCTTGTTCTTTGTAGGAAAGTATTGATGTTGATCAAAGCAGTGAAATGAGCAAGCTTTTGGAAGATGCCCGAAGTAAGAAGAAAAGGAAGACCCAATGAAGTGAGAGTGCCAGTCTATTTCCTTTCGAGATTCTTTTTCACCAAGTGTTGGAATTTCTTTGGACTTTTTGTTTGAAGGAAAGTATCAGAAGGGTTCTTTGCAATATTCCCAAAAGATATCTTTTCGAAGGAATTGTTTCGGACTTTTTGTCTGAAACAACTTGGGTACTTCATTTTCCAATTGGTCCTATAAAAAAAAAGCCGAAGGGTCACTTTCTTTTCAAAGTGGGCCATTGCAACTTTTCCAAAGGTATTTTTCAAAGGGAAAAGGACTGTCATCTTTTCCGAAGAATCCATTTCATTTTTTCCGAAGGGCACTTCTCGGGGAAAGGGGCACTTTTCAAAAAATTCTAAGGTCCATTCAATTCAAAGGTCAAAGAATGAATTCTTTCGATAAAATTGTCCGAGTGAATTCTTTTGAAAGAATTGTTTGCAAGAAATGGTCCATTGCAACTTTTCCGAAGGATCATTTTCTTCTCCGAATGGACCATTTCAGGAAAGCCGAAGGGCACTTTTCTTGAAAAAGTGGTCCACTTCAAAATTTTCGAAGGGCACTTTCTTTGGAGAAGTGGACCAAAACAAGAATTCCAAAGGGTATCTCTCTTTTGAAGAAATGGTCCATTTCAACTTTGCCAAGGGTCACTTTCTTTTCAAAGTGGACCATTGCAACTTTTCCAAAGGTATTTTTCAAAGATAAATGGACCATTGCAATTTTGCCGAAAGCTCATTTCAAAGCTTCAAAGGACCATTTCAAAATTCTCAAAGGGTATTTTTCCTTTCGAGAAGGTCACTTTTCAAAAGTCTGAAGGGTATCTTTCCCTTCAGAAAGTCCTTTTCAACAAAGCCGGAGGGTCATTTCTTTAAATTTCCGAAGGAATGGTTCAAAGCAAAAAATCCGAAAAAATAGCCGTTTGAATTCGAAATCCTGAGACATTCTCGCAGACGTCAAAGATGGGTCTCGTCAAGTAGCTGTTGGCATTCAAAAGATGTCAAAGGGAGTCAGTGAATCTTAAAGGCGAAAGTGTACATGACAAGTGTCAAGGACGCATTCAACTGATAGGAGATCGACGACTCGCAAGCATCCGTGTCAAGTAGATTGACGGTGCGAATCAAGGATCCGAATCAGTTTCTGATGACCAATCAAAACAAAGGAAAGCCCAAGTGACTGGCAAGAGCTGGTAGGTGCAAATTAATGGAGAAGCCTTTGTCTTTTGATATGGCTCTCACCTCTGACAAGCGGCCGCTCGATCAGAGGCAGCATGGCTAGGTCTTGATTCAGAGAATGGCGATTTCGTCCTTTTTCAAACAGGACATGCAAAGGCAAAAAAGGCACACCCAGTTTTAAATGCAAGGATCGACTCATTCACGTCAGGGAAAGACATGCAGCTACCCTCGACATGGCTTTGTCAATTCAAAAGGAAGGGACTTGAATGCATGAGGGGCTAAAAGAGATTCACGGAGCAAATTTGGGAGATTAGAGAGACAGTTGGAACATTCAATAATGATCAAAACCTTCGAAGATATTTTCTCCTTGAAAGGATCACGACTCACCATATAAAACAAACTCTTGTCCTCTAGTGCGCTTTTCTGGGCCAATGAGGACTTGAGAACTAACTGGAGCTATTGAAGAAAAAATGTCAATGATGGACTTGCCCTGATTGGACAAAGGGGTGGTGGGGCGTCCCTTGAAAGGTGGAGCTCATTCAATGATCATGGACAACGTGCCCCTCTCCTTTCTCTCTTTTTCTCTTCCCTCTTCTATATATCCCCTTTTTTTCATTTGGTAAGGGTCCCTGTTGGCCATTTTTGCTCACATACCAAAATTTTGCCCAAGTATGAGAAGATGGACATTCAAGCAAAAGTGGCAGGTTCAAACAACTTTGGGTTCTTGGAAGGAGAAGTCTTTGGGTTCTCTCTCTCAGAAGTCTTTAGGTTCTCCAAAGTAGAAGTCTTCGAGCTTTCGAAGTCGCAAGACTTCGGGTTTCTGAGGACATAGTGCAAATCGGGTTTCCAACGGTGCTTGACTTCTAAATGTTTTATAAGTAGAAGTAATTCAGGTTTATGAACCCGAATTACTCATGGACAGTGCAGATCGGAGTCTCCAAGGTGAACGACTTCAAGCTTTCTCTTAAAGAAGACTTCAGGTTCTCTGACGAAGACAACTTCGGATTTCTAGAGGAGCACTACTTAAAAAAACATTATAAGTAATCAGTAGTCGAAACCCCGAAGCAAGTAGGAAGGCTTGGAAAGCCCGATTTGGTTTGGGCAATGTCTTTCGGGTTTCTGGAGGTGCACTACTTATTTCACTTTATAAGTTGCAAGTAATGATAAATCCGAAAGAAGTAGTGGGGCTCGGAAAGCCCGATTTGATCTTGGCAGTGTATTTCGGGTTCTCCAAGGAGCACTACTTAATTACTTCATAAGTTATGAGCAGTCAGAAACCCGAAATAAGGGGCTTGACAAACCCAATTTGGTCTCGAACAATAGTGCTTCTCGGGTTCTTCAAGGGGAAAGTCTTCTCCAAAAGCCAAGGGTCATTTCCGAAAGAAGGTGGTCCCAACAAAAAACACGAAGGTCCTTTTCACTTTTCCGAAGTGTCTTTCAAAAACCTTAAGTACACTTCAAATAGGTCAAAGGGCATTTTCAAGATGCCGAAGGGCCTTTTTTTGGCAAAAGGGATCTTTTCAACATTTCCGAAGGACCAGACAACTTTTCCAGAAGGTACATTTGGACAAATGCCAAAGGGCGCATACAAAAGATCCGAGGGCCATTTCGATATTTCGAAGGGTTTTTTTGACCCAAAAGTGGTCCATTTCAAAAATCTCGGGGGCCATTTCAAAAAGCCTGGGGGAAAATCGAAAAGTCCAAAGGGGAAAGTGCCCAAGTCCAAAATCCGAAAGAACAAAGAACCCAAGAAAATGTTCCAAAGAATTAGACCCGGGAAAATGTTCCGGGGAATATAAGCCTGAGGGATATAAGTCGCGAGCAATACAAAACCCAAAAAGTAAGGAGTTGTGGATGAAAACTCTAAAGCAAGTAATGAGCAATGAGAAGTCCGAAGTAAGTTACAAGGAGTGCGAAGCCCGAATGAGTAAAATGGAAAGTTCCGAAAGGAAAATTATGGAAAATAGTCTGCGGAAAGTAAACGGCCGTGGAACATTAAGGTCAATGGTCAGCAAATCCAAACGGCCAATCAGTCAAGGACAAGTGGCACAAGTACATACAACTCACTTCAAGAACATGCAAAGTGGTCAAACAAGGATTAGACGCGTCCAGGTGGAGCAGTGAACATGCAAAGGCCAACCGGGATAGTCCAGATTGAAGTAAAGAACACACCGAGTTTTAAATGCAAAGGACAAATCGCTCATGCTTGGCAAGAACATGCAACTACCTCTGGTATGGCTCCGACAGTTCTAAAGAGGAAGAATTGAATGCATGAGGAGCTCAAGAAGATGGGTGGCGATTCTAGACAGTTCATCCGGTGGTCAAAATAAGTTGCATGCTTTGAATGCAAAGAGCTCGAGTACAACAAACGATAGCAATTCCGGTCATCAACGACTTCCGCTCTCAAGTTCCCCATCGGCCGCAAGCTCTTCTTCTTCCCTTTATATATATCTCACGTCTTCCATTTTGTAAGGGGTTCCCAGTTTTTAGACTTTTTCATCTTTCTGGGAGATGGACATTCATTGAGATACTGCAAAGTATGCTCCACTTGATTAGGCTCGACCCTGTCAAGTCTATTGTAAGAACTACCTCTTGATGTAATAAAATGATTTATTTGCCTATCTCTTGTCATTGATCAGTGCCTTAGTATGTTTGTGCTTGGTGGATTCGTGAAGGATATTCTTCCTAGTCTATCAGCCTTCTACTTGCCTCTTTAATGTATTTTCAAGCTCTTGCAGGTCTAGGTTAGGTTCTGCCTAAACCTCTTTCAGTGTGTTAACTTGATCTCGAGATTGTGTAAGCCATAGTTGTCTTATGACTGATCTAGTGTGGGTTCTGTTGACCATTTTGGCCCTGAAGGCCAAAATCGGTCTCCTTCTTCCCCTGTTGTTCTAAGTCAGTTCAAATTTGGTTGCACAAGTCTTTCGGCAAAAGAAGGAACCAGTTCAATGGTTCGACGTCGGGGTCCAATGCCATGAGCTTTCCAAGAACTTTGAACTTGAACTTTGAACCATTGTTGGTTCAAAGGTTTGGTTCAACGACTTGGTTCAAAGGCTTGGTTCATCGGCTTGTTTCAAAGGCTTGGTTCAAAGGTTTGGTTCATCGGCTTGGTTCATTGGCTTGGTTCAAAGGCTTGGTTCAACGGCTTGGTTTAAAGGTTTGGTTCAATCACTTTGAACTTGGAAATATTGAACCGTTGAACTGTTGAACCATTGTTGGTTCAAGCGCTTGGTTCAATTGGTCGGTTCAATCAAAGGGTTCAATTAGTTGGTTCAAGCAGTTGGTTCAAGCGGTCAAATGAATGAGTAGAACACAGTATTGAACCATTGAACCGTTGAAACAATTGTTGGTTCAATCAGTCGGTTCAATCGGAAGGTTCAAGGGAGTCTCCCAAAGCCCGAAGGACAAGTGCCCTTGCGGAGGGCAGGGAATTGCAAATGGATCAAAGAAAAGGCCGAAGGAAACGACCAAATGGCGACGGGCGCACAGACGTCAACTTTGCAGAAATGAAATAACCATTGGTTTTTTAATGAAAGGCGCGAACCCGAAGGAATTTAAAGGCTTAAATCCAGAAGGAAGAAATCGTCGAGGAGGGAGTCCAAAGTGCCGAAGAATTAACAGAAGATAGCCCGCGAAGGACGAAGGAGCCAGAAAAGACAAAGCCAGGAAGAGGCAAAAGAGCCAAGTGCAGAAACGGACAAAACAATCCAAGTGGCACAGGAAGGTGTCGACTCAAGGAGTTACTCTAGTGGTTGACACAATATCTGCAAATTGGTCATCAAGAGGCGCGAACAGTGAACGATGTGACCCATTTTTCTTCACTTTGCATTGATGAGCAGACAAGTCGCGTGAATGCCTTGAAGGAGCATCTTGTTTGCAGACAAACGGCGCGGCCCATAATTTCACATATGACGTTTAATATATCTTAAACGCCTAAAATCAAAACAGGAGCCGACACAGCATTATCTGTCAAGCGGCTTCCTCTTCCCAATGCTCGGAACGCACATGGACCATTTGTAAAAGGGCGCTAAAAGGCCTCTTTCTTCCTCTATATATGAAAAACTTCTCATTTTGAGATAGGGATCTCTTGGCTTGTAAGGCGGAGCTCTGCCGGATTTTACCTTGAATCAAGACATAGCATTTTTACCTCTATTTGAGCCTGCACTTTCGTATATGTCTATGTTTTTGTTTTGTGTTAAGTCATTTTCCTTATGCTTTCACAGAATGATTCCAACATATCTAGTGTATTGTGAGTTCTTCTTTTGCAGGTTAGCCAGAAGTGTCCACAGCAGGAATATAGGCGCATGTGAATAGGCTGCCAAAGTGTGTCTTAGAACGCCTCTGGTAGTTCTTCCTCCCTGTATCTCCATGGGACCCCTAGTTCATTGATGCAGAAGAATTCCCCGTATCAAATGAAGTGTATACCAGCTTGTTCTTGGTGGAAAGTGTAGACTCAAGCTAAGTACATCAACTTTTTGGTGTATCACCGTTTTAGTTTAGGTTATGTTTTTCAGCATCCTTCTCTCTTTTCACCCCCCCCCCACCATTGTTAGCAGTAGGAAATCCATGACCACAGAGATACATCAAAGGGAGCTAGCCCTTATCTAGAGACTCTCCCCCCAGTTTTGCCAGACCCACAGTGAAGAGGGGAGTTTCCATTGTGATGCGTGGAAGACAAGAGCTCAATCTCCTGTCAAGGGTGCAATCCACTGTGTCAACAGGTTCAAGCATAGATGAGTGTTCATTTTACTTTGGTGCATCCCTTGGTTAGCTTTCTTAAGAGCCCTTATCCCCTTTCTAACCGTTTTTTCTGTGAATCATTAGTTTAGGTGAGCATCAAAGAGGAAATCGGCCTACTCCAGAGGTTCAACCTCACGCAGGATACGCATAGCCTGAGGTTGTCCCAACGCTTGTAGCTAGGAGTGAGTGAGCCTGAAAAACTCTCCCACAAAAGGTGCAATCCTGCGCTACAACAGTTCCCAGATTTTAAACTTTTTTTTTAATCTCTCTAGGAGACAGGACACTCTTTGAGATATTGCAAAATATGCTCAACTTGATTAGGCTCAACCTTGTCAAGCATTTGTAAGAACTACCTCTTGATGCAATAAAGGATTTTCTTTGCCTATCTCTTGCCTTGGATTTGTGTCTATTGAGTTGTGCACTATGGCATTGTGTGAAGGAGAATCTTCCTCGTCCGTAGTACTCCTTTCTGACCTTGTTTAAGGAGTTTTTCAACGCTATCTCTTTTTGCCATTGATGTGAGTTTTCAATGAGTCTTAGAACTCCTCTTTGTTTTCATTCATTGCTTCCTGAACCTCTTCCATGAAACATTAATGCAACCTGCTTGATCTTGAGGTTGTGTGAGGATGATTTTTATGTGGTTGGCATGAGTAAGATGGAAGAGAAGACTGCCCCTAGACATAAAATGCAGCCACTTCATTTTGAATTGGAACCCCCTACAAAACAATTGGTAAGTGTTGTAAATTCTGATTTTGGTCATACTTATATTGAAAGGGACGATATGAGAATTGATTGCCAAGGGCAACCCAAAATGTGCTTTGGTAGCACCCTATTCATTTTTGCCAAAGGGCAAATAGTGGTGTTATGAGGAAAATATGACCCCTCTTGAATTTGGAAGGAGTGGAAATTACAAGCAGCTGTTCACAAGGTTTGGAATGGCAAGAAAAGAAGGTCCTTCTACTTACAAAGGAATGATAAACATGGCTGGGCTTATCTATGGATTCTTTTAGGCATCAAAAGCAATTTATTTTACATATGGCAGCCAAGGGAAGGAGCTGGGCAAAGATGTTTGAAATATGAATTTGTTGGTTTAAAATTTTTTGAGTCAACTGTTGACCAAATTTTGGCCTTTGAGGCCAAAATTGGGCACCCCTATTTGAAAAAAACCGTCTAAGTCTATATCTTTGGCCAGGTCCAGTACTTAGCTTTACTTTGGAAGGAGTGTTCTTTGACAAAACTCGTCACAGATTTACAAGTCTAATTCTTTCGAAGGGTTTGCTTTGGTCTTTTGCTAAGTGTTTTATTCTTTCGGAGGTTTTGTCTTTGAATTTTGTCTTCAGGTTTTTGGTTTAAGTGCCAAATTCTTTCGGACAATTGTCCAAGACAGATTTTCCAAAGGGCAACTTGCAACTTTTCTGAAAGAATTGTTTCAGACATTTTGTCCGAAACAACTTTCCTGAAGGGTATCTTTCTCACAAGAAATGGTCCACTTCAACTTTTCCAAGGGTATGTTCCATTTTTTCAAAGGGTATCTTTTGTCGCGAAAAGGTCCACTTCAGTTTTTCCGAAAGGTACTTTGCAGTTTTTTCGAAAAGACACTTTCAATTTTTCAAAGGACTTTTCAAGCTAAAGGATCACTTGAAACTTTTCCGAAGGGTATGTTACAATTTTTCCTAAGGGTATCTTTTGTCGGAAAATTGTCAATTTCAACTTTTCCGAAGGACCTTTTCGAGCTAAGTGGACACTTTCAACTTTCTCAAAGGGACGTTTTCAAAAACCCTGAAAGATTGTTTTTGCAGGAAAGTGGACCATTTCAAAAAATCCGAAGGGTATGTTTCTTTCGAAAGAGAACTTTTTCGAAGGGTCATTTCAAAGAACCAAAAAGGGCCAAACAGAAAGTCCGAAGGAATTCTTTCAGAGAAATTGTCCGACGAATTCTTTCGAAAAACTTGAAAAGGTGCCCCAAAGTCCAATTCTTTCGGACATTTTGTCCGATACAAAGAAAACATGATTTCCTTCGGATTTTTGTCCACGGAAATTGTTTAAGGCATAAAGGACCAAGCGAAAAGCCAAAGGAAGAGAACAAAGGAAACAAAAGACCCGAATAAATTCTTTCGGGAAAAGTGTCGAGACAAGAAGCCCGAGGAAATAAATGTCCAAAAGAAATCCCTGAGGAGTGACGGCCTGCAACACGTCAATTTCAAACTGCAGAAACTAGCCATTGGAGTTTAAAAGAAAGGCTCGATGGGAACCAGAAGGCAAGGATAAAGGTAACAAGTGGAAAATATAACTAAGGCTTTGGTTCAGTTGTAACAAATGTAACTAATGCTTTTGGTTCAGTTATAACTTGTAACTGACCCATTTGGTGACATGGCATAGGTCGCCCACTTCTCTCTCACATGCAAATGTAACTGATTCTTTCAAGATGACACATGTCCAAGTGACTTTTGGACTCCCTTTGCTTGACCTCCCTCCCAAAGACTATAAATATGGTTTCTCTTGGCTCATTTGAGCAATTCTCTACCTGGTATGGCAAAGCCCTACCAAAATTTTACTTTGAATCAATAAAGACAAGTGTTTTACCTCATTCAAAGAGTGCATTAAGTGTACATGCTTGGTATTAGTCTTGTGAAAGTGTAATTTCCGTTTATCTTCACATGTTAATTCAGTTAGTACCTGGTGTATTGTGATTTCCTTCTTGCAGGTCAACAATAAGTGTCTGAATAGATTGCAGATACAATGAACAGCTAATTCAATAGAGTGTCTTGAAACGCCTATTGCTTAAGTCTTCTTAAATCTATGTCATCTCCTGGACCCCATGTTGAAACACTGATGTGAGAGAGAGTCGATATTGAGTGAAGTGTACATGTAATTTGTCCTTGTTTCAAGTGTATGTTCAAGGTATGAGTAGAGTAAATCATTTGGTGCATCACCCCCAGTAGAATAGGTGTAAATTCTAGTTATTCTAACCCTTTTCATCCCCTCGAGTTGTTAATAGTAGGAATACGAGCTTTAAAAGTGCATCAAGGGGAGCTAGCCCCTAATCTAGAGATTCATCTCAACGAAATTGTCACCCACAGCAAGAAAGATGATTCCATTTTGCCGCTTGGATGAAGAGAGTTGAGCATCTTCTCAAGGGTGCAAATCCAAGCATCAACATTAACAAAACAAGTCCAGCCACATAAAAGAATAAAAATTTGGCACTTTGAAGGCACACTACAGCCCATAATGGAGAAGACACATACCAAGATACATACTGAAATCTATCACACAAAAAAATATAAATTTAAAGGGTAGGTACAGCAGTATGTCGATGGTCAAAAGTCTGATTTTTTTTGGATAAAATCCAGCCAATAATGAATTCTGAAAATGTCCATGTTGAAGCATTCTTTTGGCTTGATAGAGCATGGGGAGCACAATCCTATATGGTGGATTGGTTGAGGCTTCTATGTGACCAATCGAAAGTTCATCCTGTGCATGAGACAGATGATAAAAGGAAGTCAAGGAGGGATAGCAAGCCATAGGTATTGGGACACATTCAAGAGAGGTTACCACTATATGCTATGTTCACTCATGGTAAGTTTCATGATGAGATTGTTGCTACTTATTTCTTAATTTTGGAAACACCTTTTGAGGACACATTGATCTATAGGAGGGGCTACATTAAAGGCAAACCCGTATGGCATGTATTATCTCTTTTAGGTTATGAGGGATTCTTGGAGGATGGTCATGACACCTTGAACCCATGGGGGCAGCCTCTAAGATACACGTTTAGCAAGTGTGGAGTTCAAGTTGGAGCTTCAATTCAATGGGAAGCCATTTCAGTTGGTAAGTGCATCATAAAGAATGTGGGGACAGCGCCATAGCTTTTGCAATTGCTTGAGGACAAGCAATTTTGTGTGAGGAGGACTGTAATGTTCCCTTTTTTAGCATAACTTGCTTTAGACCCTTTGCTTGGTTTTGTTCCTACAAGACTAAAAGAAAGAAAGATAAGGGAAATATGTGGGGCTATTCAAAGAGAAAAAAATTGAAAAGTACTTAAGTATTCTAATTTTCAGTTGAGTTATGCAAAAAGTGCTTTTACCTAATTTTCACTTAAGTTGGAACCTTTTGAAGGTCATGGGCACTTAAGTCCTAAAAGCGCTTTTATAAGGAAGCTTATAATATATCTTTTTTAAAAAGGCAAATGTAAACTATCCCTATAATTGGACACCACATTTGGAGGAGAAATATAAAATGAACGGGAAGACTCATTTGAAAAGGTTATGCATTTTTTATATTGAAATTCTTGTGCAAGCATGTCAAGCTTGAACAAGTGACTTGAGGACGAAAACCTTCAAGTGCAACAAGGCGTTTGACGACAAAAACCCCCATTCTTCTACCAAGGCAACTTTATTCCAGAGTTGTAATTGCACCTCAATTTTGCATAGTTGTATGCAAGTGGATGTACAAAGGTGTCTTTGGACACCACCTTCATCAAGGATTATTTCATATCCTTTGGAGAGCTGTAAATTCACGATTTGCAGGTCAAACAGGTGGGCAAACTTGGTTTGAAGAGTTTTGTTGATTTTGAAGGCCATCCCAAGGGTGGCAACTTGCTTTGGGAGGGTGGCAACCCCTCTTAAGAGAACAAATTGTATTTGTGTTGATGTAGTGGATTGCACCCTCTGAAGGGAGGCTCAACTCTCTTCATCCACATGGCACAATGGAGACATCCCTCTTAGTGTGGGTGGCAAACGTGAGGGATGAATCTCTAGATTAGGGGCTAGCTCCCCTTGATGCCCCTTGAGGCCCTGGATCTCCTACTGCTAATTATGGGGGGGGATGAAAAGGGTGAGAAAATACTGAAAATGGGACCTAATCTAAGAGGTGATGCACCAAAACAATTGGTCTACTCAACTTTGGCATACACTTTGAACCATGGACAGCAAGCATACACTTCATTCAAGTGAGAAACTCTCCTGCATCAGTATTTCAACAGGGGGCCCTATGGAGATACAGTGAGGAAGAACTACCAGAGGTGTTCTAAGACACGCTATGGGAGCTTGTTCACATGCGCCTATACTCTGCTATGGACACTTCTTGTTGACCTGCAAGAAAGAGCTCACAATACACTAGATATGCTGGAATAAACTTATGAAAGCATGAAAAAAAATGACTTAACACAAGATGAAACCATAGACATGCAAAAGTGCAAGCTCAAATAGAGGTAAAAATGCTTTTTATGATTCAAGGTAAATTCCTGTAGGGCTTCACCATACAAACTGAGAGATTTTTTTTTAAAATGAGAAGTTACAAATATATAGAGAACTGGAAACAAGATAGCTGACAAATCAAGGAATGGAAACCCATGCTGAGTTAAACACTTCTGCAAAGACCAAAAGACCATGTTGCTGTATTCTTCAAACTGCGTATGGGAGAGCCATGTTGTAGATGTCCAAATCGCCGCCCTTGTTGTCCTGGGCTTGCAAAAGCATGGGATACTCCTAGCAACTAACAAAGCCATCCCTAAGTTGTTGTGGCTGGACTATGCCCTCTTCAATGCTGGGCGCAACTGGCTTTGCATTAATGGTGAAGCGTGAAAAACACGAGATGTTGATCTCTATACTTCAAAAACCACTCTATTGGTTTTCGGTAGATACTATTCCAACAAAATGTATTAATTCCTTTTGCTGAGTGTGCCTATGCCACTTGTCTTGTTCTGAATGGTCATTGATTCTGCCCTTTGACTTTGTCAAGTTGCTAGAACTGTTTTGAGCTTTTTCTTTTCCGCTTTATCTTTGCCCGTGTTTTGTCTCTTTTGTCCCTGTCTTTGCTCGCTCTTTGCTTGTGCCTTGCGGGTCTTTTCAATGCTTCGGGCTTCGGGCTTTTGCTTTCGACAGGATTTTGTCCGAAAGAAATTCTCTCTTGGCTTGTTTCCTTTTCCTGAAGGGCAAGTGCCCTTCGGGCCTTTGCAATTTGTCTCCTTCAGCTGGTTGCCCTCCTCAAGGGTTTCTTTCATCCAAAAGTGCCCTTCGGGCTTTCTAAAATGGTCTTCATCTTTCTCAAGGTGCCCTCCGTAAGGGCACTTTGTGCCTCGAAATGCCCCTTCGAAACTTTTGATTTGGTCCCGCCACCGACCAAGGTGCCCTCCGCAAGGACACTTCGAGTCCAAAGTTGCCTTTCGGAAGAATTGTAAGGGTCCTGTGCGCCGCCTAGGTGCCCTCCGCAAGGGCACATACCCTTCGAGAATTCTACAACGACCCTTCAAAAAAGTGAGAAGTCCTCTTTATTTTCCCAAGTGCCCTCCGGAAAGACACTTACCCTTTGGACTTTTTGCAAACGTCCTTCAAGCCGTCAAAATGCCCTCCGAAGGAAATCCATTGCCTTTTGCGAACTGCTTAGACCATTTCGGGTTCTTCAATCACTTCTACTTATAAAAGTAGACAAGTAATGCACCTGCACAAACCCGATTTGCACTAGATAGACCATTTCCAACTTCTTAGGAGCTTCTACTTCAGGTTTTACATCAACTTTAACTGATAAAGCAAATAAGTAAAGACACTTGGAAAACCCGATTTGGTCTATCAAGACCAAATCGGGTTTTGCAAGTGACTTTACCTGTAAACCTTTATAAGTAAAGACATTTGCAAAGTTCGAATTACACCACCAATACCAAATCGGGTTTATCAAGTGACTCGACTTATGAAAATTTCACAAGTAAAGTCATTTGGAAAACCCGAAATGCACTACTGTAAGTGAAGCAATTGCTCTTGACAAACCTGAAATACACTTGGCAAAGCAGAATGAGGGAAACACCTAGTTTTTTCATGAGAAAGGTCTGACAGAGAACAGTTTGCACAAAACAACTGAGGGATGATCTAGCCAAAACATGGATTGAATGACTCTTGCAAAGAAAAAGGAGGGGGTGCCCAATTTTGGCTTGCAGGACCAAAAATTGGTCAACAATTTGGAACCCTCATCTAGGGTTAGAGGTATTTTCAACAATTTACTATAGCTTGGCAAACGGTTTGAGAGTTGATTTACACATGATTTAGGGTGATTTTGTGCCCTAGATAATATTCTAAATTTATTATATTATTTCAATTGTGAACTAGGGTTTTGGGAATTTCATGACAACTTTTGGTGGGCTTTCCGTGATGGAAAAATTATGATTCTAATTTTATTGGATAGCTACTATTTTTGTAATCATTTTGAGCTATCATTTGCATGGAATTTCCAAGTATTGTGGAAGTGAATTTATGATATTCTGTTGTAATTTTGCAATAATAAATTCCAAAATTCTAAGTTTCGACTTTTGAGTGAATATTTTGACTTCTAAAATATATTGACTGTGATTTAAAGCTCAGTTCATATTTTTTGGAGGGTTAGAAGTATCAAATCTGATTTTTGCAATAATCGTCTAAAGGTTTGGTGGAGTAAATTGTTGAATATTGCTTCATTTTTTTAAGTGTGTTATTGGCTAAATTTATATTTTTAGATAAACTTGAACGAAAGGGTTTCGGATTAGGCAGGATTTGTTGGTAAACCCCAACTTTGCCTAATTGTCCTATTTGGGGACATTACACTCTCATGGTGATTAATGTGCCCTCACAAGATGTTCCCAAAATTCATAAATAACTATGATCTCATCATGAAACATACCTTGAGTGCAAATGGTACATAGATGCACCCTCTCTTGAGTGTGCCTTAAAACATGTGGTAGGCCATTCCCTTTTGACTTCCTTCTATCACTCCCTTTACGCATAGGAAGAATATTAAATTGATCAAACAAAAGCCTTCACCAACTCCCAATATAAAATTGTACCTCCCATGCTTTATTAAGCCAAAAGCGTGCTTCCTTATGAACATTTTCAGAATATACCTTTGGCTGGAATTTGCCCAAAAAATCAGATTTGTGGCCTTCCCCATACTGTTGTACCTGCCCTTTAAAATCAGATTTTTTTTATATGACAAATTTCAGAATGTACCTCGGTATATAGTTTCCCCAACATACTGTTGTACCTGCCCTTTAAAATCAGATTTTTTTTATATGACAAATTTCAGAATGTACCTCGGTATATAGTTTCCCCAACATAGACTGTAACGTGCCTTTAAAGTGCCAATTTTTTTCTCTTTTATGTGGCTGGACTTGTTTTGTGGGCTCATAAAATTTGAAGCCAAGAAACTCAGATTTCATACAACTTTTTCCAGCTCTTCCCCTTGGCTGCCATATACAAAATAAATTGCTCTTAATGACCAAAAGGGTCCATAGGTGAGTCCAGCTATGTTTATCATTCTTTTGTAAGCAGAAGGACCCTCTTTTCTTGCCATTCAAATCTTGTGAATAGCTGCTTATAATTTCAATCCCTTCAAAATTCAAGGGATCCTATTTTCCTTAAAACACCACTATTTCCACTCTTGCAAGAAGGTATAGTGTGCTGCCCAAAGCACATTTCGGGTTGCCCTTGGCAATCAATTCTCATCTCATCCCTCTCCATATAAGTATGACAAAAATCAGAATTTACAACACTAACCAATTTTCACTTAAGTTGGGACCTTTTGAGGGTCATGGGCACTTAAGTCATAAAAGTGCTTTTATAAGGAAACTTGTAATATATCTTTTTTTTAAAGTAAAATGTAAACTCTCCCTCTCTATTTGGGCATCATATTTGGAGGAGGAATATAAAAGGAAAGGGAAGGCTCATTTGAAAAGGTTATGCATTTTTGATATTGAAATCCTTGTGCAAGTATGTCAAGCTTGAACAAGTGACTTGAGGATGAAAACCTTCAAGTGCACCAAAGTGTTTGGGGACAAAAACCTCCATTCTTCTACCACGACAGCCTTATTCAAAGGCTATAATTGCGTCTCAATTTTGCATAGTTGTATGCATGTGGATTTACAAAAACATCTTTGGACACCACCTTCATCAAGGATTATTTCAAACCTTTCGGAGAATTGTAAATTCATGATTTACAGGTCAAAGAGATGGGCAAACTTATTTGGAGGCAATCCCAAGGGTGGCGACTTGCTTTGGGAGGGTGGCAATCCCTCTCAAGAGGGCAAATTGTCTTTGGAACCCTCTTCTAGGGTTAGATATTTTCAGCAATTTATTATAGCTTATTGAATGGTTTGAGAGTTGATTTGCACATGATTTAGGGTGATTTGGTACGCTAAATAATATTCTAAATTTATTATATTATTTTAGCAGTGAATTAGGGTTTTAGGAATTTCAAAGTAATTTTTGGTGGGCTTTCCATGATGGAAAATTTTTTATTCTAATATTATTTGATAGCTACTATTTTTGTAATCATTTTGAGCTATCACTTGCATGGAAAATCCAAGTATTGTGGAAGTTGTGAATTTATTAAATTTTGTTATAATTTTGCAATAATAAATTTCAGAATTCTGAGTTTTGACTTTTGAGTGAATATTTTGACTTCTAAAATTAGTGGTTGTGATCTAAAACTCAGTTCATATTTTTTGGAGGGTTAGAAGTATCAAATTTGGTTTTTGCCCTAATCGCCCAAAGGTTTGGTGGAGGAAATTGTTGAATATTGTTTCATTTTTTAAAGTGTGTTATTAGTTCAATTTGTATTTTCAAATACACTTGAAAGAAAGGGTTTTAGATTAGGTAGGGTTTGTTGGAAAATCCCAACTTTGCATAATTGTCCCATTTGGGGACATTACAACGGTATTAGAGTCATATCTTGGCTATATGTGAGATTCAGGATTTATATCAAACAATAACATGGATAAGGGAATGATGGAAGGTATTACACAAGCCCAAGATCATGAGAATCAACCTTTCAGGATAGAGGATCAGCCTTTGGTTCGTTGGAATTTGATGGAAGATTATGATGAACTCTTGACACTTACACCATAGTACAAAAAGGGAAGGAGCTTCAAGTATTGGCTAGGTTTGAGATATTGCAAAGGGCACCATGAGCACATACCTACATAGGATGACTTTGAAAAGATAGTTCTTCCAACTTTTGATGGTGATGCAGGTATTCCGGTAAGAGCTTGGGTTGACAAGATAAATGAGTACCTTGATTTGAGACATAGAGGTAGAAAGGAAGTGTTGGCCATTTTTGGCCCACAGACCAAAATGTTGCCCAAGTGTGAGGTGGACATTCAAGCAAAAGTGGCAAGTTCAGACAACCTCGGATTTTCCAAAGAAGTCTTCAAGCTTTCGAATTCGCAAGACTTAGGGTTTCTGAGGACATAATGCAAATCGGGTTTCCAGCGATGTTTGACTTCTAAATACTCTATAAAAATTTATTCGGATTTACAAACCCGAATTACTCATGGGCAGTGTATTTCGGGTTCTCCAAGGAGCACTACTCATTACTTCATAAGTTGTGAGCAGTTAGAAGCCCGAAATAAGTAAAGGGGCTTGACAAACCCATTTTGGTCTCGAAAAATAGTGCTTCTCGGGTTCTTCAAGGGACAAGTCCTCTCCAAAAGCCAAGGGTCGTTTCCGAAAGAAGGTGATCCCAGCAAAAAACTTGAAGGTAGACTTCAAAAACACGAAGGTACACTTCAAAAATCCAAAGGGCATTTTCAAAATGCCAAAGGGCTTTTTTTTTGGCAAAATGGATTTTTTCAACATTTCCAAAGGACCAGTCAACTTTTTCGAAGGTCACTTTCATAAATCCGAAGGGCTTTCTTGACAATTCTGAAGGGCATTTCCTTCTCCAAGTGGACAATTGCAAGTTTTCCAAAGGGTATGTTACCCTTCGAAAGGACCATTTCAAAATTCCCAAAGGGTATCTTTCCCTTCGAGAGGATCATTTGCGAAAATCCAAAGGGACATACAGAAAGCTCAAAAGGTCTCTCACCCTTCGGTAAAGTCCATTTTCAAAAATCCAAAAGGTAATTTTCGAAGGAGAGCAAGAAGGAAGCTTTGGACAAAAAGTCCGAAGGACAAATTGTCCCAAGGAATTCCTTCGAGAGATTTGCCCGAAACAAATAGATCTCAAAGAGCAAAGGAGCCTGCCGACAAAGTCCAAAGTAGGAGAGATCAGAAAGCCCGAGTTACTCTGCATAGAGTAAATCGGGATTCTTCAATGGCTTAGCTTGAAAAGCTTCACAAGTCAAGAGGCTTTGAAAACTCGAATTACACAGCAAAGAGTAAATCGGGTTTCCAACGTTGCTTGACTAAATATGCTCAGTCCAATGGCATGCTCTAAGGATCGAAAGTGCATAAGAGTCATGAAAAAGACAAATGAGAGGCTGCCAAGTGGCACAAAGGGCACCCAGCTGGCAGGGAGATCGACGATCCAAAGGCGTCCACGATAGAAAGATCCACGATGCAGGTCAAGGATCCAAGGCAACGTCCAACAGCTAATCAGCGCAAAAAGGAGTCCAAACGACTGACGTGAGATGGTAGCTGAGAATTTAGTGAAGGCCTTCATCCTTCAACATGGTTCCCTCTCCTGACAAATGGCCGTTCAAACATAAAGGAAGAATGGTTCGGCCAGATTATCAACACATGGAGACCTCGTCTTCTGTAGTAGGACACGTGAAAATGAAGATGACCACGCCGTTGCAAAGATCGTTTCAGCCACACAAGGAAGTGACATTCAGCTGCTCGTAACATGGCTCTTTAGATACGCCAAAGAGAGACTTGAAGGCAAGAGGGACTCGAGAAGGTTGTTCAGCGATCCTGAGCGGCGCATTTAGTGGCACAAGGGAGGGTGACGACAGGGATCCCAGTCATCAACAACTTCTCTCTTCCCATCTTTTCTTCCCCCTTTTCTGTTATAAATAGAGGCCTTGGAGCTAAGAAAATGATCTCTAGACTGGCGATAAAGTTACTCTGCCAAAATCGCTTTGTAATAGACCTTTTGAAGCAATTAAAATTACTTTTTGTCTATCTCTTTATCTGAAAATCGTGTTGAGTTAGCTTGTGTACAATGACGTTCTGAAGAAGTGTCTTCCTAAACTCGTTGTCCTTCTTTCTTGCCTATTTTTAGGTATTTTTCAGTTAGTTGCAGGTTTGGACTAGAGCTCTTTCCACCATTAATGGATGCTTAGTGTAAGTTTAGAAATCCCTCTTTGCTTCATGTATGGTTTAGTGAGCCTAGTTTACAAAATACTTAAGCAAATTAACTGCTTGTGAGGTTGTGTAATCAAATTTATCTTATGCTGAATTAGTGTCATTTTCCAGACCAAGTGGATCACTTCTTTTGGTGCATCACCTCCCTTAGCTTATATTTCTTTTCATGTTATTCTCCTATCCCTTTTCCTTAGCCGTACTAGATTTTAGTGTGGGAATCAAGAGCTGAAGTGAAGCACCTGAGGAACTAGCCTCATTAAAAAGCCTAGAGGTTTGACCTCACCATAGGATACCCACATCCTGAGGTTGTCCCCATGCTTGTAGCTGGAAGTGAGAGAGCCTGAAGAACTCTCCCACAAAAGGGTGCAATTTCTAGCTATAACAAGAAGTATTAATTTTTGTCATCCAACATTTGGATGGGGCTGCCCACGAATGGTGGCATTATGGATGGGTGACACAAGGACATAGAGCTATTGAGACACATGAAGAATTGTTGGAAAAGATAGTTAAAAAGTTTGGGAAAATGGAGCCACCTACACCTAAATCAATAAGAACACATAACAAGGAATCCCAATTGGAAGAAAGGCAGCCCTTAAAACAAACGGCAGAGCCTAATTTCCAATTGTACAAGGGGCAACCACTCCACAAGTTTGCCAATGACCAAAATTCAGTCAAACATAGCCCCTTTGCGAGGTGTGAACAGCGGGAAACTAACTCAGAAAATTCAAAAAAAATCAATGGCAAGTGAGCTTGAATTTGAAAGGCAGCAACCACATGAAGAACCCTTGAGATTTGAGCATAAAAAATTGGTCAATTGTGGACCCACAGAGATGAGCAATCAACTGAGATTGAAGGCAGAAATTCAGAAGTAAAGGCATGTGAAAAGGGAATAGAAGAGCAGCCACCTAAGGAAGAACAATCAGAAAATTGCGAGCAAAGAAATGAGCATGTGAAGGTAAACCAAACTAAAATTGACAGGCAAATACATCAAGGAAAAGAGGACAGCCAACATGTGACAATGAAAGAGATGATTGTTACCTTATCTAGTGCCACTAGACGCCATGTTTTCCATGTGAAAGGAACTATTAGAGGCAAAAATGTAATTGTGTAAATGGACAATGGAGCTGCTCACAATTTTATAGATGCTAAATTTATAGCAAGACATAGCCTGCCCACTAGAGAAAATGGTGGATTTAAGACAACCGTGGGGGATGGCTCCTCCATCTCATGCATTTCCAGCACTTTGGAATTAAGACTAACCTTGGGTGAATATACCATTGAAGGAAAATTCAATGTGACAGATCATGAGGAGATAGATGTTGTGTTTGGAGTCCAATGGGTCGAATCCCTTGGCTAATACACTCCTAATTTGCAAAAATCAGCACTGAAATTTATGGCAGCCAACAAGGAAATTGACCATGTTGGTGACCCCAAAAAGGATGGAACAAATTTTTCATAAAGGACAGCCAAATAAAGAGTTCCAACAAACTATGAAGCAACCAATGGGGTTGCAAACAATCGACATTAATGGGGAAGTTACAGAAAAATTAGTTCAACAACTTCATTAGCCTACAAAGGGTCAAAGGGGAAGCTTGAACATGGATATCTTAATCGAAAGTTATGCCAACGAAGAAAGTTTTTGTATTGTCCCTCTTCATGCATCATTTTCCTTGTCTAATTTCAGATTGCAAGAAGCAGCTTGGAGGCAACACTTGTCATGTATTGCTAAGGAAGCACATGTCCCAACAAAAAGGGACATAGCAAAGAGGTCCATTGAAGGAGTGATACCAAGAAGGAAAGAAGAAGAATGCACCTTTGCATATAAAGGAAGGGGAATCAGATTTCTTGAAGGGCAAACAATTGAGTTGTCAGCACGGTAATCATTCAATGTTTTCTCTTCATGATTGGTTCTTTCATTACCTTGGTTGCAAAGCTTGTGCTATCATTAAGGTGGTGATAAGGGACACTCAAGTAGAAGAAGTCATCTTCGAAGTAAGTTCAAGAAAAGGACATGAGAAATACCCCTCATGGCTATGGGATCAAGGTGAGTTCTATCAACATAATGTTGCCATCATGTCTAGGGCCAACATGAGGAAGGAGGTAGACAAGGAAAATCATGCAACATGGACCAAAGCCGCTGTTGTTTTTGATATTTTCAGTTTGTATTCCATGAAGTTATTAGTCACCTTGGTGAGCATGGGCACTAAGAAGGTGAGCTTGTCACTTTCCAGCACTATGGGGATGGTCCAAACATATAGTAGTGGTTTTCCCACCACAAGGAGAGATGGGGAGAGAGAAAGGGCACACTCCACCAAGTTAAGATAAAACATGATGACATAATTGTAAAAGTGTTGTTAAACACTAATGTTTTTTCAAACATGTTTGCTTCATGTGAGAGTCCATTAGTGAGATCACGTACCAAGGCTAAAAGCAATGCAATGGATATGATAATTTCCAAACAAGGACAGGTTGGGGAGGATGATTTTTATGTGGTTGGCATGGGTACGATGGAAGAAAAGGCTACGCCTAGACACAAAATGCAGCCACTTCATTTTGAATTGGAATCCTCTACAAAACAATTGGTGTGTTGCAAATTTTGATTTTCGTCATACTTATATTGAAAGGGATGATATGATAATTGATTGCCAAGGGCAACCCAAAATGTGATTTGGTAGCACCCTATTCCTTTTTGCCAAAGGGTTAATAGTGGTGTTATGAGGAAAATAAGACCCCTCTTGAATTTGGAAGGAATGGAGATTACAAGCAGCTGTTCACAAGGTTTGAATGGCAAGAAAAGGAGGTCCTACTTACAAAGGAATTATAAACATAGCTGGGCTTACCTATGGATTCTTTTAGGCATCAAAAGCACTTTATTTTGCATATGGCAGCCACGGAAAGGAGCTGGGAAAAGATGTTTGAAATATGAATTTGTTGGTTTAAAATTTTCTGAGTCAACAAAACAAGTCCAGCCACATAAAAGAATAAAAATTTGGCACTTTGAAGGCACACTACAGCCCATAATGGAGAAGACACATACCAAGATACATACTGAAATCTATCACACAAAAAAATATGAATTTAAAGGGCAGGTACAGCACTATGTAGAAGGTCAAAAGTCTGATTTTTTTGGGTAAAATCCAGCCAGTAATGAATTCTGAAAATGTCCATGTTGAAGCACGCTTTTGGCTTGATAGAGCATGGGGAGCACAATCCTATATGGTCGGTTGGTTGAGGCTTCTATGTGACCAATTTAAAGTTCTTCCTATGCATGAGAGAGATGATAAAAGGAAGTCAAGGAGGGATAGCAAGCCACAGGGATTGGGACACATTCAAGAGAGGTTACCACTATATGCTATGGTCACTCATGGTAAGTTTCATGATGAGATTGTTGCTACTTATTTCCTAATTTTGGAAACATCTTTTGAGGACACATTGATCTATAGGAGGGGCTACATCAAAGGCAAACCTATATGCCATGTATTATCTCTTTTAGGTTATAAGGGATTCTTGGAGGATGGTAATAACACCTTGAACCCATGGGGGCAGCCTCATAGATACACGTTTAGCAAGTGGGGAGTTTAAGTTGGAGCTTCAATTCAGTGGGAAGCCATTTTAATTGGTATGTGCATCATGAAGAATGTGGGGACAGCCCCATGGCTTTTGCAATTGCTTGAGGACATGTAATTTTGTGTAAGGACTATAATGTTCCCCGTTTTAGCATAGCTTGCTCTTGACCCTTAGCTTGGTTTTGTTCTTATAAGACTAAAAGAAAGAAAGAAAGATAAGAGAACTATGTGAGGCTATTCAAAGAGCAAAAAGGTGAAAAGTACTTAAGTATTCCAATTTTCAATTGAATTATGCAAAAAGTGCTTCTACCTAATTTTCACTTAAGTTGAGACCTTTTGAGGGTCATGGGCACTTAAGTCATAAAAGTGATTTTATAAGGAAGCTTGTAATATATCTTTTTTAAAAAGGAAAATGTAAACTCTCCCTCTCTATTTAGGTGCCACATTTGGAGGAGGAATACAAAAGGAAAGGGAAGGCTCATTTGAAAAGGTTATGCATTTTTTATATTGAAATTCTTGTGCAAGTCTATTAAGCTTGAACAAGTGACTTGAGGACGAAAACCTTCAAAAGCACCAAGGAGTTTGGGGACAAAAACCTCCATTCTTTTACCGGGGCAACTCTATTCAAGTCCTGCAATTGTGCCTCAATTTTGCATAATTGTATGCAATCGGATCTACAAAGGTGTCTTTGGACACCACCTTCATCAAGGATTATTTCAAACCCTTCAGAGCGCTGTAAATTCACGATTTACAGGTCAAAGAGGTGAGCCAACTTGCTTTAAAGAGTTGTTGATATTGGATGCCATCCCAAGGGTGGCGACTTGCTTTGGGAGGGTGGCAACTCCTCTAAAGAGTACAAATTGTCTTCGGAACCCTCTTCTAGGATTAGAGGTATTTTCAACAATTTATTATAGCTTGGTGAATGGTTTGAGAGTTGATTTGCGCATGATTTAGGGTGATTTTGTGCCTTAGATAATATTCTAAATTTATTATATTATTTCAGCAATGAACTAGGGTTTTGGGAATTTCAAGACAATTTTTGGTGGGCTTTCTGTGATGAAAAAATTCTAATTCTAATTTTATTTGATAGCTACTATTTTTGTGATCATTTTGAGCTATCATTTCCAAGTATTGTGGAAGTGAATTTATGAAATTCCACTATAATTTTGCAATAATAAATTCCAAAATTCTAAGTTTCGACTTTTAAGTGAATATTTTGACTTCTAAAATATATTGACTGTGATCTAAAGCTCAGTGCATATTTTTTGGAGGGTTAGAAGTATCAAATTTGATTTTTGCCCTAATCACCTAAGGGTTTGGTGGAGGAAATTGTTGAATATTGCTTCATTTTTTTAAGTGTGTTATTGGCTAAATTTATATTTTCAGATAAACTTGAAGGAAAGGGTTTTGGATTAGGTAGGATTTGTTGGTAAACCCCAACTTTGCCTAATTGTCCCATTTGGAGACATTACACTCTCATGGTGATTAATATGCCCTCACAAGATGTTCCCAAAATTAATAAATAACTATTATCTCTTCATGAAACATACCTTGAGTGCAAACGGTACATAGATGCACCCTCTCTTGAGTGTGCCTTAGAACATGTGGTAGGCCATTCCCATTTGACTTCCTTCTATCACTTTATGCATAGGAAGAATATTAAATTGATCAAACAAAAGCCTCCACCAACTCCAAATATAAAATTGTACCTCCCATGCTTGATTATACCAAAAGCATGATTCCCTATGAACATTTTCAGAATATACCTTTGGCTGGAATTTACCCAAAAAATCAGATTTGTGGCCTTCCCCATACTGTTGTACCTGCCCTTTAAAATCAGATTTTCTTGTATGACAAATTTCAAAATATACCTCGGTATATAGTTTCCCTAGCATGGGCTGTAACATGCCTTTAAAGTGCCAATTTTTTTCTCTTTTATGTGGCTGGATTTGTTTTGTTAGCTCATAAAATTTGAGGCCAAGAAATTCAGATTTCATACAACTTTTTCCAGCTCTTCCCTTTGGCTGCCATATACAAAATAAATTGCTCTTGATGCCCAAAAGAGTCCATAGGTGAGCCCAACTATGTTTATCATTCTTTTGCAAGCAGGACCCTCTTTTCTTGCCATTCAAATCTTGTGAACAGCTGCTTGTAATTTCAATCCCTTCAAAAAATTGAAGGGATCCTATTTTCCTTAAAACACCACTTTTTCCACTATTTTCACATTTTGCGTTGCCCTTGGCAATCAATTCTCATCTCATCCCTCTCCATATAAGTATGACAAAAATCAGAATTTGCAACACTTACCAATTGTTCTGTAGAGGGTACTGCATTTGATGTCTAGGGGCAGTCTTATTTTCCATCTTCCTCATGCTCATGAAACATCCTCCCAACATACTATTTGCAGAAGGGACCTCTCTATCACTCAAACCATGCAAAACAATCTCATTACCTGCTACTTTGAATTTAAGCTCCATGGTTTTGTAGTTTTGAATGTACTCACCAATTGAATGAAACCACTGAATACCAATGACCATATTGGTCTCCCCTATGCCAACCACATAAAAATCATCTTCAACCACATACTTTTCCAAAGTGAGACTAATCTTTGAAATCTTAGTAATACAAGGGATGGTAAACCTATCCGCCACTGTGACTCTAAATCTTTCGAACTCCACGGATTGTAGCCCACATGATGTTACCAATCCTCTATCAATGAAATTGTGAGTTGTCTCACTATCAATAAGTATGTCGATAGGTGTACCTTTCAATGATCCCTTAACTCTAAAGGGATAATACCTAGGAGCCCTTGAAAGTGATGCCAAAGTGCCACTCAATTCCTCTTTTCCCTCTATCTCCAAGGTGTCCTCATAGTGGGTTGTCCCAACTTCCTCCTCATTTTCCTCTTCGAAAAGTACCTCAATGTAGTGTACTTGCCCCTTGCCACGACAATTATGGCCCTTCTCCCAAGGATTCTTGCATGTGAAACAAAGACCTTTCCTTCTCAGCTCATTCTTCCCATCAAAGCTATTACATGGTAGCTCCTGCTGCCCTAAACCTAGTTGGTTTGGTCTAATCATGGGACCCACATGATTGGCCTTTGGAGACCCCGCATAGCTACTCTTTGGCTGCCCCAAACTGCCAAATCTCTGTTGCCCTGTAGGTGGGAAGAAAGTATTTGTTGGTTGTCCCAAAGGTGTAAATCTTCCCCTTGGAGTAGCAGACTCCAAATCATAGGCCTTCTGAATGGCCTCTATCAACGAAGGTGGATCAAAAGCCTTGACCAATCCCTTCAAGGAATCAACCAAGCCCTCCACAAACAACACCAATCTCCATCTGAAATATTGGTCACCATGACTGAAAGTCTCTGAAACTCTATGACATAATCATCTACTAAGGCCCTTTGCCTCATTTGAGCTAAATCACGAAAATGAAGTTCTGGATCCACTCTATCAAACCTCTCAATCAACCTCCTACTGAACTCTTCATAGGAGTGTATGTGTTGATGCCCCTATGTGATCAAACCGTAATACCACCAATCATGGGCTGCTCCCTTTAAATGTAAAGTGGCAAACTGAATGGCCTCTCCCTCTGCCATAAGTCGAAGTGAAAAGAAGGTATCCACCTAAATCCATGACCTCACTGAGCTCCTTTGTGACCCATCAAATGTGGAGAGAGATAACTTCTCCAACCCATGTTGGAGATCTCCCTGGCTGCCCCTCTGCCTTTGACTGATCTTGGGCCCACTTTGTTCCCTTTTCCAAGCCGAAAAACTTGGAAAAAGTCATAGCCTCTCTAACTGTCGTGGATAAGGTGACATACTCATCCATCTCCCTCTCTAACTCCTCATGTGAGCTAGGTAACCCCTCCCTCGCTGGTACGGGCTCCTCCCTCTGAACAAATGTAGGCTGGGTGGACCTATGTGTGGATGCTCCATTCCCCGAAGGGGGTGTATGTGCATTTAGTCTGCTCCCTGAAGCACCACTATCCCCATTGAGTGGCTTTAAGCCACCCATCTCATTGAGGGAACGAAGAAACCCCTCCATTACTGCTGTCATCCTCATCTGAGTTTGAGAATACTTCTCAAATGTATCCTCAACCAATTTGTCTCTCCTCTCACTCTCTGTCTCCTAGTGTCCCATGTCACCCATGACTTGATCCTGCTCAAGTGAACCAATTGGTGGAAGCCCTGCTTCCCTCTTGCTACTCAAGTAATAGTTAACCTCTTTATTGCCACTCATGTATCAAACCCTTCACCCCACAAATTAGCTAAGATATGGTTCTAACATCACTGTAATGTCCCAAAATTGGGACAACAATGCAAGAGAGGATTTTCCAACAACCCCTAAATAAATCTGAAATAAAATTTGAATTCTAGAAATAAAAACCAGCAAACCCTAATTGTTGTGCTTGTACCACCAACTGAAATTTTCACACCTCCAATCACTCAAAATTATCATAAAAATACCTTGTGAAGCTAGCCAACAAAGGCTCTCACCAGCATGAAGAAAAGAGTTGAATTTGTATGTTTTCCACTCCCAAACCCTTGGTGCCACCAAGTTAGTTTTAATGTTTTCTTCCGTCACCAAATCCTACTCAAAAACCTTCCACAACTAAAGATAAATTTCAGCATGCAAATCAATTAAAAATTAGCCAATGTTAGGACCTCAAACATGATAAAATCTTCTCCCAACCAAATCGCCAAAATCAGGAATAATTAACATTAAATAACTCAAAAAATTAGACTTGTAACCCTACCAAACCTACTAGAAATAGGTTATAAATTCCACCAATATTTTCAACAATAATTTCTCAATTGTTTAGGGCCAATCAAGGCACCCTAAACCCTTGCCACGCCTCCTTCAAGTGAATCACTTAAGTCAGAAATTAATGGCAAATTTTCAGAATTAATACCCTTGCTTTAACCCTCCAAAAATCCTTCAAACCTTTGTGATTTCTTACCAAATAAATCATAAATAATACTATAATTTACCTTGTTGAATTTGAATCTAAAAGCCCTCCAAAAAGGTTCGTTAACTCCTCAAACTGATTCTCCACACTTTAGAAATAATTATAAAATAAATCAGAATGTTATATCTCACCAATGGATCACCAATTGACCTTTCAAACGCTCCTAGGGCAAGTCGCCCAAGCAGGAATAATATGCAGAATATTATAGGTATTATTTGGCTTGCATCAGCCCTCACAAGACCTCAAAACCCGTGCTCAATCCAAGTCGCCAAAGCTAGAAAATAGTATAAAATTTAATGAAATATTTTGGGCTTCAATAAGCCCTCCAAATCAACTCGCATGGCCCCCTAGGCAAGTCGCCTAGCTGTAGAATAAATTTGCCAATGTTTTTTCAACCCTCAATGGTCTTTGTGTAGCGCAGCCCTCTCAAGAGGGGTCTTCTTCTTAACCCAAACAAGTCGCCACTATCTTAGACCTGTAGATTATCCAAAACCAGCTCTCTATAAGGTTTGCAATATTCCTTGATGAAGGTGGTGTTTAAAAACACCTTTGTAGATCCACTTGCATGCAAACATGCAATTTTAAAGCTCAACCACAGCCCTTGAATAAAGCTACCCAAGAAGTAGGAATGGAGGTTTTCGTCCCTAAACTCTTAACACTCTTGAAGGTTTTCGTCCTCAAGATGTGATGAACAAGCTTGTCATACTTGATCAATGATTCAATATCAATATTCAGTATACCTTCCCAAATGAATCTTTCATTGCTTTTTATAATGATCCCCCATGGGTGGCACCCAAGTTGGAGGGATGTGTCTTTTAAAACATAAGTAACTTTATCTTTTAAAACTTCTTTTTAAGGGTTTAGGCTCTCATGACCCTTAAAGGTCCCTTAAGTGAAAATTAGATCAAAAGTACTTTTTTGTATAACTCAACTGAAAATTAGAATACTTAAGTATTTTTCACCTTTTTGCTCATAGGATAGCCCCCTCAACATTCCCTTCTCTTTCTTTCCCTTAGCCTTGTGGAACAAACCAAGCTAAGGTCCCATAAGCAAGCTAAGCCAAAAAGGGGAACATTACATTGCATTTTTCATTCCCTATCAAGCCCATACTACCCATGAGCCAATGACCAACCAGAAGCCACAAACAAAGTGTAAATATCTATTTTGAAGTAGTGCAGTATAAAAGGAAGTGACTAGTAAGAATACTTGCATGTTGCACTACGGGCCTATCGAACAACATACAAAATCACACCCAATTGTACACCCTTCCAATTAATGTACATTCAGGAGGCAATAATCCCTATAGGTGGTACAAAATAGATTGGGGAACAATGAGAGTCTCTAAGAATGACTCCTCCAATTAGATAACTTGGATGAACATGGAATATTGGTAGTCTGATGGACAATGAAAGTGGACAATGAAAGCCACATAGAAAGGAAGAAAATACTGGCACAACAAAAACATCTTCGGCAAATGAACTTTAAAGCAAGGGATCTCATGTTAAGATACATGTGAGAAGTGAAATTAAACCAAGTTCAATGTATTATGGTTGGGATTATTTAAAATTATATAAATTTTGGAGATGGGACAATCAGACTAGAAAACTTGAATGGAACGGCAATCAAAGATATTGTGAACGACTTGAATTTAAAAGTATATCTACGAAAGACAGAAAGCACTGATGTCATTGATATTGAATTAAAGTGGGTATGTTCAAATGACAATGAAAGTGAAAAAAATAAAGTTAGGAGCAAAATCAATAAAACAATTGTATGGAATTTGATTATGAAAATACTAATAAAATTTGTCAAAGTAAAAAACGCCCTTATAAAAACGTAAATACCCTGTATTCCCCACAAATTCAGTCCAAACACCGAACACACCAAGATGAATGCCTTGCCTATTCACTCAAACGCTCTGCCTATTCACTTGAACGCCCTGCTTCTCTGCCTAAACACCCTTGCTTTTTCACTGAACACCATGGTTGTTTTATTGAACGTCCTCATTTGGAAGACTATCCCAAACACTCTAAGTGTCGAACACTTAGCAGACGTCCTATCCATGTATGCCCTAAGTTAAATACTACTACTATCGTACGCCCTGGTTTAAATACTTATGCTATTGTAAGCCCTAAACCTGGTGAGTTCCTAACAGAATGCCTTGCCTCTTATGAACACTTTGCCTTCGGCAAATGTTTTGCCCACCACAAACACTATTAATCCCTCAAATGTCCTAGGTGTTCCAACTCTGTTGAACATAGTGTCTCCACCATAGAGCCAAAACCCACCAATTCTTCCATAGTCATTATACACCCTGGCACATGACATCCTCACTCTCCCTTGATATAGACCGTGTTGGCCAAACGTGTAGGGCAGTCCGTACATCCTAGTAATGTTGCCCATAAAGCCTATGATGAGTCTAGTTGTGGCCCTATTGAATGCCCTTCTGAATTTTTTCAACCATACAACATGTACTTGTCCCTTGAAAATAGTCACCATATGGCCTGAATTTCTTATAAAACCCAAGCTTCAGCTATCACTTTCAAAATTTTCCTTTCAGAATATTGTGGAGCTTTTTGGAGAACAACATATATTAGAAAAAATCAGATTTTTGCTTTAGCTACCACGGGACAGTTTAACAACTCAGCATACAACACTAGATTCAAAAAATGAATCAACTGCAGAGTTTGGAGTACATGCAAAAAACTTCAAGGGCCTACACCTTTAGCAACAAATCCACAGCACAAGGGTTTCAACATGTATTTTTTGATAAATAGCTTTGCTTTTGCAACGGCTGTCATGGCTGAAACAAATAAAAATCCTCTTGCACCAACCACAGCCTATCTTCTGTGCAGCAAAATAATGCCTTAGAAAGAGCCATTGCAAAGTTTGGGCGCCTAGAGAAGGCCATATCATTCCCAAACCACATGCAGCAGCTCCAAGGACAATTCAGACATCATTAATAGGGGGTTCAAGCTCCAAACTAAGTGCTAAAGACCACAAAAAATAGAAGGTTGCCAAACCATAACCAAAAGCTATGGCCACTCTTGACACACTTATGTGGGAAAGCCCAGTAAGTCTCGTACATGGTGGGCCAACAATCCTGACAACCATGAGTTAAAGATAGCCCTATGCCAAGCAGGGGTGGATAGGATTTTATAGATGCCCTATTTTAATAGCCATGAATTTCAGCCATATCTAGTGCAGATGGTCTAGAGCTATGACAAAAGCAACATTTGTTCAATTGTTCATTACATGGACAAAGAAGTAAAGATTACATACACCATCCAAGACTTTACACAGGTATTTGGGGTTCCATCGCATTGATTATCAGTTAGTAAGCCAACCAACCTCACGTTACTCAGGCACAAAAGGATTTTTCTGTGCAACACCTATGTCGACCCAATCTCAAGGTGGAAGAATTGGCTCAGATAAAGGCCAAAAGCCATTACAGCCTCAAGAAGGAATATTTGGCCTCCAAAAAGTGATAGTGTATCGTAGTTGTCATCCGATGTCAATTAGTAGGGTTATTCAAGCATCCAACATTGCAGTTTGGATGAAAGACCACATGTTGGGTCTCAGGTAAGGTGAGATTTACAATTGGGGTGGGTTGTTGTCTACATGTATCCATGAGTTCCTTTCAGCATCATACAAAGGATTTTATATGACACAACATGCTATTGGATTATTCTTGGATGCAATGTACACAGTCTACATTGGATGGAGATTTCACAGTTGACAATTCATATGACCCAGCTTGGCCCTCTGTGTTCCGTTAGAGCCACCTTAGTATTCCCCTAGACGACCATCTTAATCACAAAGCTACATCAAATAAAAGAAAGGTAACATTGGAACAGCTTGTTGTCAACCTGGAGCTGCGCCCTGAATCGAAGACGTGCGTGAAATGGCCAGTCCTCTATCCGGTTGAAACAATGGGATCTTCTCACGAGGGTGGGTGCCTCAATGGTGAGAAGAACCTCAATGATGTATCAATGAGGATCTCTACTCTATGCTGCGGACTACCATGGAAAAGGGAGAAGGAAACTTTAAGGGGAAATCCTACCTAAAAAGGGTGATACACCAGAAGATTGATCCACTCAACTTGGAACCTTGAACACTGAACAAACAAGGGAAAGGAAGACCTTCGATTTCAATCAATCACTTATGCATAAATATTTCATGAAGAGGTTCGATCCAATGACCAAAACATGAGGGAAAACGATGGAGAGAGGTCTGATACAAGACACTTTGTAGCCACCTAACATCCACTTACAGCTTCAACAAAAGACATAAAGAACACTGAACATGACCTGCATAAGGATAATCTAGCAACTAGGTATGAAACACAATTTGGGAAGGGAGAGAAATCTACCACTTATGCAAATTGCTGAAGACATATACACTATGCCAACGCTTGAAATTTGAAAGTACAGTCCTTATTGATCGAAGAGGTTACACAACTCACCAATGGCAGAGTCTGGTCTAACCAAGAGAGATTGGATGATTTTTAATCAAGGCTGAAAGCCATTATAAAGGAAAACACAAGAGGCCAAAGATTGGTGTAGAAACTTGAAGAGAAAGATTCACTTTGGTTAACTCAAGGCTTTACTTTGCCTTTCAATAAAATATATTTTCCCTTTTGTCCTTGCATGAAGCTTCTTCGCTTGATGAAGCGAACTTATCTTTGTTATGAACTGCCTGCCTCTTTTTGCATGGAAATCCACACAAATGTCAAATTTAGAACTCCATGTGAGTTGCTTGATTGCCGAGTTGTAGCATTTGAAAACTGAGTTAACCATTATTTAAGCTGAGTTGGACGAAGAGATCATTTTCTTTCGCATGGAAAGCTTCTAGTGGATGCGGCGTTTTAATCAATTAGTCAACTCTAAATCTGGAACAGTCAACTTGTCGTTCGAATTTGGGACTCCTGCTGACGCTGAGTTAGACCTTCGGATGCATGAGCTGACTAGAGATGAACAGGACTTTAATAATCAGTCAACTGAAGCTTTGACCGATGTTTGAGAATAGCTCCGATGTTCGAAAATAGCTCTTGCTTGCATGTATTCTGTTCTATTCTGATCTTCCTGTTCGTGTCTATTTCTGGCGGGATTCTGTATATTAAGATGTGTTAGTCTAATTATATCCAGTTTATATTTTCTCCATTGGGCTTGCTTTCGGAACTCCGGCTTTACCCCTGTTCCAACGGTTACTTCCCGGAGTCAAAATTTGACGGCTAGCGGGACGTCACGTTTCGTCATTTATTCCTTCGAGATAATCTTCCGCATAATTCCTTTAGGCTTCTCTCTTTTCGGCTACCTTCCTTTTCTCCTATTTGTGCCTTGTCTCCATGGGCTTTTGTTTTAGTCGGGTCCTTTATTGTTTTGGTGGCCGAATTTCTTCGGACAAAAAGTCTGAAGGATATCTTTCCTTTACATTTTCTCCTTCATTTACTTGTCTTTCTTCTGACTTTCTTCTCGTCATTTTCCCGCGGACCTTCCCCGAATTCTTTCGGGCTTTTTTCCTTTGTATTTTGCCATTGGACTTTCTTCGGGCTTTGCTTTGTGCAAGCCATCCGAATTTCTTCGGACTTTTTGTCCGAAGGAATTCCTTCGGACTAAAAAGTCCAAAAGAATTCATTTTCTCTGTTTTGCCTTTGTCTTTTGTCTTTTGGCCTCCGTGGACACTTCCGAATTTCTTCGGACTTTTTGTCCGAAGGAATTCCTTCGGACAAAATGTCCGAAGGATTCCTTACCTTGCCTTTTCTTCTGAAATGTGCCCTTCGGGATTTCAAACGTGCCCTTCCGCCGATCCAGTGCCCTTCGGCACCAACCAAGTGCCCTCCGCAACCGACCAAGTGTCCTCCGCCCGTGCCCTTTGGAAAAATTGGAGGGCACCCGGGCTTTTTGCAACGGTCTTTGAATTTGGTCTTGTGCCTGCCCAAAGGGTAGGTGCCCTTCGACTTTTTTGAAAGTGACCCTTCCGAAGGGTACCCTGCCCTTCAAAATTCTTGAAAATGCATCTTCCGAATTAATTCCTTGGCTTTTCCTTGTGCGGACTTTTTTGTCTCTGTGGTCTTCCAAATTTCTTTGGACTTTTTGTCCGAAGGAATTCCTTTGAACAAAAGTCCGAAAGAATTCATCTCTTTTGCCTTCGCCCTTTTTCCAAAGCTTTCGGATTTTCTCATTGGCTCTTTCTGTCTTTTCTGCCCTCTGCAAGGGCTGTTTGGCCTCTAAAATTGCCTTTCGAAAAAGTTGAAAAGGCCCTTTTGTCGCCTAAGTGTCGGGAGAGTCCGTAGAAATCCTGCAGAGTCCGTAGAAATGACCTGCAGAGTCGGTAGAAATCCTGCAGAGTCCGTAGAAATGACCTATTTTGGTCAAGGAAAACCATGTATTCTTCCTTCCTTGGCTAGAGACGAGAACTTTCCAAGTGGCAAGAGAAAATCTGACTTGTGGAAGGTTTGTCAACAGTACCTTGCCCTTCGGGTTTCCTGTTTTGCCCTCTTCATTTGCCTTCCAAAGACACCCTTTGCTGAGAATGTCCTTCGGATTTCTTTGGACTTTTGTCCGAAGGAATTCCTTTGGACAAAAAGTCCAAAGGAATCATTACTTGGTTTTTTCTTGCTTTTTGGGCGGACTTTTGGATTCTCCGAAGTATTCCTTTGTCTTAGGCTCTTTCCTTTGTTATTTCCTGCAGACTTATGTCCTTAGCTCTTTCTCGAAGTTATGTCCTTAGCAGAAGCCTTCTTTGATGAACCATTCCTTCGGACAAAAGTCCGAAGGAATTCCTGTTGTAGCAAAGACCCTTACCAAAGAAAACAAAAACAATGTATTCTTTCTTCCTTGGCTAGAGACGTGAATTTTCTGAATGGCGAGAGACAATCTGTCATGTGGATGAATTGTCAACACAGCCTACATCTAAGGAAGAAGGGGATGAGTTTGAGTATGAAGATGATGAGAAGGGAGATAATGGACACATTGAGGGACTCTACAATCCTACTTTCTTGGAGTTACTAGCTCCAACTACCACCATTCCTTTAGAGCACGAAGCCAACCCTCCCTTGTTTACAAGTAATGATGTTGAGACTTGGTTACAGGAATTCGATGTACCAGTTGACATAGGCTTCGAGGTACCCTCAAGCCCATGTTAGCCTCAAGAGCCTATTGAATTAGAACCAACACACGATCATGTGCAATTACCAGTTCCCACAGAGTCCCATACAATAGTGGTCGGACCTTTAGATTCAAAGGCAAAGGCTACTAAAGTTCAGATTGGACACATGACTACTCTAGTAATTCTTCCCTTCCCTGATAGTAGCAACCCCTATGAGACAATGTCTTAGTTTCTACAAATTATGGAACCCATGATGGAGGCACTCTAGGGCATTTCCAGGGTAGTTGGACCCCTCAATGTGGCTAGTGGTCCTTCACAAATAAGGATTATATTAGATGAGGCAGCCCGTATCCATAAATTTGTGCATGACAAGATTGCACGCATATATGCCAGCTAAGGTTAGCTAGAGATGAACACCCCTAAGATGCATGAGAACTAGCTACCAACACCAGTCCCTCATACCATTACTTCTCCAGTGCAGCAAGTTCTATATTCCTTATGCAGTATTGATCGTACTTATAAGTACCAATACTTGCTACTTCAATCTTCTATGTGTGAGCAACATCAGATACAAGCTAAGAAGGATGGTATGACTCAGAGTAAGGAACTTATTAAGGTGCAAGCCAAGATGCAAGAGGTAGTTCAGATGGTAAAGTGTTCCAAGGAATGAGAACTCATGGCTATCAAGCATCTCCAACATCAAACTACTGAATTCTATGCCATTTGAGTTGAACCCCATCAACTCAAAGCTGCTCCTTCAAGCTCTCTAGCCACACCACGAGTTTTTCCAATGATTTCTTCCTTTCCACCTGCGTCCTCTTCTTGAGTTGATGTTGTATTGTTAAGGTCAGAAGGGACTCCGACTTAATTAAAGGGTGATGTAGATGAAAATTATGAATATATTGAATTGGGCAACGTAGTTTTGTCAGCATTGTGTCAGTGTTTTGTTAGTAGTTTACCCTGTTTCTTGTTATGTTGGTTAACTGACAACTGTTGGGTCTCAGTCATTAAATAGCATAATGTATGTTGGGGTACCAATGGTTGTATTAGGGATCCCAAAATGAATTGATTATAGATGGCATAATCACCGATTAATCGCCGCTTTGTCGATTAATCACGGGTTTTTCCTGAAACCAAGTATTGGCTACTCGCAATTGCAGGTTTTTTAAAAACAATAACGATAAGTACTAGCACAGGACTCAATGAGTACTATGTCAGTATTTCGTCGAGTACTATGCAGGGTTTGTACATGTCCAAAACATGTCCAGACCTTGCAAACACGTCTTGGACACTCCACAAATGCTAAAAAACATTGATTTTTGTCTTATAAATGCATACACGTCCCCTCATTGGATTCACGCAATATTTGGATCATTCCGAGCGAATTGGAAGGAGACAAATTCAGCAAACACATTTCCAAGTTAGTGTTGTCAACCTAGAGTTGCACCCTGAATTGAAGACATGCTGAAATGGCCAATCCTCTTTCCGGTTGAAACAATGGGATCGTCTCACGAGAGTGGGTGCCTCAATGGTGAAAAGAACTTCCAGAGAAGGCTGATTCTTGTAAGATGTATCAATGGATCTCTACTCTGTGCTGCGAATCTACCATGGAAAAGGGAGAAAGAAACTTGAAAGGGAAATCCTACCTAATGACGGTGATACACCAAAATGTTGATCCACTCTGCTTGGAACTTTCAACACTGAATCAAACAAGGGAAAAGGAAGACTTTTGATTTCAATTGATCACTATGCATAAATATCTCATGAGAAGGTTCGATCCAATGACAAAAAACGTGAGGAAAAACGATGGAGAGAGGTCTGATATAAGACACTTTGCAGCCACCTAATATCCACTTACAACTTCAGCAAAAGACATATAGGACACTGAACATGACCTGCATAACATGATGAGTGAGCAACTAGCTACGAATCAGAATTTGGGAAGGGAGAGAAATCTACCACGTATACAAATTGTTGAATGAATGTACACTATGCCAGCACTTGAAATCTGAAAGTACAATCCTATTGATTGAAGAGGTTACACAACTCACTAATGGCAGAGTCTGGTCTTACCAAGAGAGGGATGACTTTACAAGGTTGAAAAGCCATTAATATATAAATTTACAACAAGCCAAGAGATTGGCATTGAAAATAGAGACGGAGTAAACTCAAACCAACTCAATGTTTACAAAAGTCTATTTTGTCTTGCATGAAAATTCCTTGCATTGAAAAAAGAAGAAAAGCTTTGGATGCATGACACCTACGAATAGATGTCTTTGTTGATCATTTTTGGTCCTGTAGGCCAAAATCGGTCTCCCTTTTCGGTCTCCTTTTTCTTTTCTTTCCATTTCCACGCTCAGACATGAAGGATAATGCAAAAATATGCTTCTACAACTCATTTTCTCCTCTTTGCATACAAAAGGGCTCAACTTCAAGCACTTGGTACGGAAGGTACAGGTAGAGTTGGAAGGAGTGATTATACAGGAGTTTGCAAAAGGCGCTAGTTTCATGAGAGTTCCAAAGTTGAGTGCAAGTTTTGTGTTTCAAACGTCCAAGGAGCTCCATGATGTGTTCTCGGGTCTGACAGAGCAAATAAACTGCTTCAAATGACTTTTTGTCGGCAAAATGGAACAAGTTCAAAAGGCCAAAGGATCATGTTCAAAAGCCCGAAGGGTAGGTGCCTTTGCGGGGGGCACTTAGGTGAGAAATAGGACCTTTGAAATTCTGCCGAAAAGCAATTTTGGAGACCAAGCAGCCCTTGCGGGGGGCAGGTGATGAGCAAAGTTGACCATTGCAAAAAAGTCTGAAGGGTAACTTTGGACTTGAATTGCCCTTGCGAAGGGCAGCTGGTCAAAGCAAGGGGGCAAGGCAAGGAGCCCAAAAGAGACTTGCCCTTCGGAAAAGACTAAGGCAAAGGGAAGGATTTCCTTCGGACTTTTGTTCGAGGAATAAATCTGAAGGAATCCAAGGCAAAGGTCAAAGGTCCTTCGGACATTTTGTCCGAAGGAAAAGACAAGGAAATCCAAAGGATGAATTCCTTCGGACAAAATGCCCGAAGGAATTCCTTCGGGCATTTTGTCCGAAGGCATTTGTCGGAGGATTTTCCCGAAAGAAAGAAAGGGCCGAGACTTTTGAAGAAAGATCTCCTTCGGACAAATGTCCGAAGGAATTCCTCCGTATATTTTGTCCAAGGGAATTGAGAAGCCAAGGCAGCCCGAAGGAGCCCGAAGGGCAAGTGCCCTTGCGGGGGACTCTCAGCTGCCAAGAAGGGGACCTTTTCAAAGCCCCAAAGGGACACCTTCCCTTCGGGAGGGTTCAATTGCCAAAAAGCCGAAGAAATTGCCAAAGGGATGACAGGCCTGAAGACGTCATTCTTAACGAAGCGAACTAGCCGTTGGGGTTCAAATGTCTGGTGACGTCCCCGCGAACGTCAAATTTAGGGCAATGGAATAGCTGTTGGCTCTCAAATTTCTAAAGACAGGCCCGCGCATGGAAATGAGTTAGAAGAGATGCCGAAAGAATTCATAAGCGCAAACCCGAAGGAATTCAAAGACCTTAAGGCCAAAAGGAAGGGACCGCTAAGAAAGGAGCCCGAAGGGCCAAGAAATGACGAAAAATAGCCCCAAGGGCCACAGAGCCAGAAAAGGACAAAAGCCAAAGAAGCAAACAAAATAGTCCAGGTGGCACAAGAAGCGTCGACACAAGGAGTTATTATTGCAGATGGAACAGTCTTCATAAAATGGTCATCAAAGAGCGCGAATAGTGAAGGCGGGGCCTGTTTTTCTTCGTTTAGGCATTAATGAGCAGACAACCGCGTGAACCTCTTTAAGGAGCAGAAAAGCGCGACCCATGCTTTTACATGACATTTAATATGATTTAAACGCCAAAGTCAAGACTTGGACTGCCGCAGCATGACTTCCTTCACCGGACTTCCTCTTCCCAATGAATTAAATGCAGCATGGGCCACTTGTGGAAAGGGGCGCCATTACTTTCTCTTTCTCTATATATTGTAAACTCTCATTTGAGAAATATATCTCTCATTTTGTAAGGCGAAGCCCTGCCAAAATTTCACCTTAAATCAATAGAATGCATTTTTACCTCTATCTGACTGGTTATATCTCTGAGTGTGTCTGCGTATTAACCTTGTGTTTAGTCATTTTAGCTTGATGCTTTCACAGGTTGACACTAACACACCTGGTGTAGCTGGAGTACTAGTTCTGCAGGGTAACAGGAAGTGATGCATCTGGAGAGCAGAGACAGAAAAGGGTTCTTAGACAATGTGTTTTCTATAGCACCTATGGTAAGTTCATTTTCTGTGTGTTTCACTAAGCCTCCTTGTTAAAGCTCCCTACAGTCTGATCTTTTCATTAGATAAAGTGTATGTCCGCCCTCTTCTGGGCTAAAGTGTGAGTAACTGAGTAGATCAAACCATTTTTTGGTGCATCACCGTATTAGTTTAGGTTTTGTTTTCAGTATCCTTCTCTCTTTTCACCCCCCCACTTTATATATTATTAGCAGTAGTAGTGAAATAACTCAGAGATGCATCAAAGGGAGCTAGCCCTTATCTAGAGATTCTCCCCTCAATTTTGCCAGACCCACAGCAAGAGGGGAGTCTCCATTGTGCCGCGTGGAACACAGAAGCTCAACCTTTTGTCAAGGGTGCAATCCACAGCTTCAACAGTTTTTGGCACGCCCGGTGGGACCCATTTTAATGCTCAGAAAAGTTCCAAGATTGGTGATGGTCCTGTTACAGCAAGAATGAACCACTAATCCAGCACCTGACTTTTAATCAAGTAATTGTGGGACAAGTTTTTATTCTAAAGAGTTGAAGAATCTTGGTGTGTTCTTCAACCAACCAGCCTTTGGAGGCTTTTCATCAACACCAATGGCGACTTCGAGTTGAATCAACTGGTTAAGCAGTCTTGCTACCATCAAGAAATCACATTTTTGGTATGTATAATTCCATTGCTCAACATCATGGGCCTTGTGTTCCTTCATATAACTTTGATCAAGCTCAAGTTGTTCATGGAATCACCTCAAGCAGCTCTCCTAGTTGCCCTTCAACAGTAAGAGAAGTAACACTGGAATTTGAGAAGTGATGGAGATAGACAGATTGGATGAGCAGTATAGATATCAACAAGAGCTTCTGTACAAAGAGGAGTGTTTGTTCAGGCAAACTCAGGCCTTACAATCCATGGAGGAGGTAGCAAAATGAAAGAGTCCATTCATTCAAGGCAATCAGCCTTGTGTGCCTTCCCCCATTCCAAAGCAGCCCCCTCCTATTCTAAAGAAAGCCCCCTCTTGTGCACCAAATCCTTTCTGCCAGATAGCATTTGTTCACTCTAGCTCATCTGATGCAGTAACCACTCTTGCTCTTAATCCCTTGCACCTAGCTTTCCAACATCAAAGGGGATTAGAGCAACCTCTCATGGAGACTAACCTTCTCAATTCTTTAGAATGTGGACCCTCTTTTGATGGGAATCACCCTATATCTTTTGGAAAGCAACACATCTCTCTTGAAGCAACTCTTCCTGTGCATGAGCAGACCCTTCCCAGTCTCCCTCAACCTCCTCAAATCTTTCAGCATAGGAGTGCCTATCATGAACTAGCTCAGGACCTTGAAGAGGATAAAGTTGCTCCCTGTTCACAAGGGAAAAGTTTCAATCCCAAGGTCATGAGTTGGAAGCAAACAATGGAATCATGCGGTAGGAAAAAAGAAGAGGAGAGGCCTATTCATTTTGATAGAAGCCTTGAAGAAGATGAAGCTGCTCCTACTCATCATGATGATGCTTGTGACCTCCAAGAAAGACTCTTTCAAGAGAATATAGCCAAGCAAATTGCAGAATTGGAGTCCAGAATGAGGTTCCTCAACCAAAGTGTGATGGATGGTTCAGGCCAAGCAGAAGATCCTACTCTGAACACACCCCATCTACACTCCTCCAAAAGAGCTATCAATCCAAATCTGATATAGATAAAGTGCTGGCCAAATGGAAGGAAGAGAATCATTCGATTTTAGCTCAAGGACTGCCTCCTCTTCCACATGAGTTTAACCATCAGCCTTCCACTTCATCCTTTCTCAAGGAGGAACCTGTTTTGCAGGAGGCAAGTGAAGAAGAGAGGATCCAATTTGCAGCTGATCAAGAAGCTCTCATGGATGACAACGAGGAAGAAATCATCATGGATGCTCCTTTTGAAGACATCATCAACAATGGAGAAGACACAGGTCATGCATACATGCAGATGTTCCAGCAATATGAAGAGGAAAGTAAGCATGGTGAGCTCTCTCCTCCCTTGTTTGATGAACTTCCTTGTTACTTTGATGAGAAGGATGACCATGCCATGGAACCCAAGTTGGAGGAGGATCAGGAGGATGTCTTTGAACAACTAGAGACTCTGGTTTTTGAGAAAGAAAAGGAGAGCCTGTTTATCTTAAGAAAAGCTTTGAAGAAGAGAGCCTTGAGCAAGAAGGTGATGTTCTGTGGGATGAGCAAGCAGTTTGTGATCCCATTTCAGACATCGCAACAGTCACCCTTCTTCAAGAAAGCCATGAGAAAGCAGAAGATAAGTTTGACAGTCTCTTCAATGAGGTAGAAGGGAACAAGTCAATCCATGATGCATATCAAGGGGGTTATGAGCTAGATGATCCCTATGATGATGAGCTAACAGCCATTGATTTCTTGATGAAACACAACAGCATGAAGGACCAGCATTGGACAAGCTTCCAAGAGCAAGGTGAATACATATATGTTGGAAGCATGTTTGACCCTAATACACTCAGATACAAGCCAATCAAGGTGGCAAGCAAGAAGAGCAAGTCACCAAGTCTCCTTTCCATTCAGCAACTTGTCTGGCACCATAAATTTTCTTGCCATGAAGGAGACTTAAGAAGTTTTCCCTTTGATCCAGGAGGGAAGCAAATGTACCTAGTTAGCTGTACATAGTAGTTTGCTTTCAGTTTTTCTTTCCCTGTTTTCCCTAAGTGCTATTTGCACAGGTGGTGTGTAGTTTTTTAGTCTTTGTTGTGTGTGTTTTCCTTTGTGTTTGAGGTACAATCCTTGCTGGTTCATAGGTCCTTACAAGGTTGTTAACTTCTTTAAGCTGCATCTTGACTCCATGCCCAATGGACTTTGAGGCTACCAGTTTTCTTTAGCATAGCAGGCATGCTTCCCCTGGGAATCGCCAAATTGTTGACCATTTTTGGTCCTGCGGACCAAAATCGGTCTCCTTTTTCTTTTCTTTCCATTTCCACGCTCAAACATGAAGGATAATGCAAAAATATGCTTCTGCAACTCATTTTCTCCTCTTGGCATACAAAAAGGCTCAACTTCAAGCACTTGGTACGAAAGGTACACGCAGAGTTGGAAGGAGTGATTATACAGGAGTTTGCAAAAGGTGCTAGTTTCATGAGAGTTCCAAAGTTGAGTGCAAGTTTTGTGTTTCAAACGTCCACGGAGCTTCATGATGTGTTCTCGGGTCAGACAGAGCAAATAAACTGCTTCAAATGACTTTTTGTCGGCAAAATGGACCAAGTTCAAAAGGCCAAAGGATCATTTTCAAAAGCCCGAAGGGTAGGTGCCCTTGCGGGGGGCACTTAGGCGACAAACAGGGCCTTTGAAATTCTGCCGAAAAGCAATTTTGGAGACCAAGCAGCGCTTGTGGGGGGCAGGTGATGAGCAAAGTTGACCATTGCAAAAAAGTCTGAATGGTAACTTTGGACTTGAATTGCCCTTGTGAAGGGCAGTTGGTCGAAGCAAGGGGGCAAGGCAAGGAGCCCAAAAGGGACTTGCCCTTCGGAAAAGACTAAGGCAAAGGGAAGGATTTCCTTCGGACTTTTGTCCGAGGAATAAATCCGACGCAATCCAAGGCAAAGGTCAAAGGTCCTTCGGACATTTTGTCCGAAGGAAAAGACAAGGAAATCCAAAGGATGAATTCCTTCGGACAAAATGCTCGAAGGAATTCCTTCGGACATTTTGTCCGAAGGCATTTGTCAGAGGATTTTCCCGAAAGAAAGAAAGGGCCGGGACTTTTGAAGAAATATCTCATTCAGACAAATGTCTGAAGGAATTCCTTCATACATTTTGTCCGAGGGAATTGAGAAGCCAAGGTAGCCCGAAGGGCAAGTGCCCTTGCGGGGGACTCTCGGTTGCCAATAAGGGGACCTTTTCAAAGCCCCGAAGGGACACCTTCCCTTCGGGAGGGTTCAATTGCAAAAAAGCCGAAGAAATTGCCAAAGGGATGACAGGCCCGAAGACGTCAATCTTAACGAAGTGAACTAGCCATTGGAGGTTCAAACGTCTAGTGACGTCCCTGTGGATGTAAAATTTAGGGCAATGGAATAGCCGTTGGTTCTCAAATTTTTAAAGACGGGCCTGCGCATGGAAATGAGTTAGAAGAGACGCCGAAAGAATTCATAAGCACAAACACAAAGGAATTCAAAGGCCTTAAGGCCAAAAAGAAGGGACCGCCGAGAAAGAGCCCAAAGGGCCAATAAATGATGGAAAATAGCCCCGGGGGCCAAAGAGATAGAAAAGGACAAAAGCCAAGCACAGAAGCAGACAAAACAGTCCAGGTGGCACAAGAAGCGTCGGCACAAGGAGTTATTACTGCGGGTGGAACAGTCTTCATAAAATGGTCATCAAAGAACGCGAACAGTAAAGGCGCGGCCTGTTTTTCTTCCTTTAGGCATTAATGAGCAAACAACCGCGTGAACCTCTTTAAGGAGCAAAAAGGCGCGACCCATGCTTTTACATGACATTTAATATGATTTAAACGCCAAAGTCAAGACTTGGACTACCGTAGCATGGCTTCCTTCACCGGACTTCCTCTTCCCAATGAATTAAATGCAGCATGGGCCACTTGTAGAAAGGGGCGCCATTGCTTTCTCTTTCTCTATATATTGTAAACTCTCATTTGAGAAATCTCTCTCATTTTGTAAGACGAAGCCCTGCCAAAATTTTACCTTAAATCAATAGAATGCATTTTTACCTCTATTTGACTGGTTATATCTCTGAGTGTGTCTGTGTATTAACCTTGTGATTAGTCATTTTAGCTTGATGCTTTCACAGGTTGACACCAACACACCTAGTGTAGCTGGAGTACCAGTTCTACAGGTTAACAGGAAGTGTTGCATCTGGGGAGCAGAGACGGAAAAGGGTTATCAGACAGTGTGTTTTCTATAGCACCTGTGGTAAGTTCATTTTCTGTGTGTTTCACTAAGCCTCCCTGTTAAAGCTGCCTACAGTCTGATCTTTTCATTAGATAAAGTATGTCCGCCCTCTTCTGGTCTAAAGTGTGAGTAACTGAGTAGATCAAACTATTTTTTGGTGCATCACCATATTAGTTTAGGTTCTGTTTTCAGTATCCTTCTCTCTTTTCACCCCCCCCACTTTATATATTATTAGCAGTAGTAGTGAAATAACTCAGAGATGCATCAAAGGGAGCTAGCCCTTATCTAGAGATTCTCCCCTCAGTTTTGCCAGACCCACAACAAGAGGGGAGTCTCCATTGTGCCTCATGGAAGACAAAAGCTCAGCCTTCTGTCAAGGGTGCAATCCACAGCGTCAACAGTCTTGACTTGAAAACTAGTCAACTCTAAAACAAGAGTAGTCGAATTCACTTGAACTGCTAAAATGTTTGAAAGTCTCCCCTTTGCATGAAATTAATGCAAATGCCAAATTAAGAATTACGTTTGAACCGCCTAAACGTTTCATGCAAACGAGGCAAACGATAGTGCGTGCATGGAATTTTTTGATGTTTGAAATTTTCAACGCTTTACCTGTTCATCATGCAAGACAACTCTATTTTCAGAATTGAAGCGTGCTTGCTTTCTTAAATGTGTTCACTTCGTTGGAGTCACTTCACGTTACTTTGTGCATGATCTTTGTTTATCCTGCCTTTGTCTTTATTCTTCGTTTGTTTTATTCGTTGTTCATGCATATGTCCATGTTCAGTTCTGCTTTAATCTTTGCTCATGCCTCTATTTCTACGTTTGTCTTTCTTCTTGTTCAGTTCTAGCTCAATCTTGTTTTTGCTTACGTCTCTATTCATGCTATTGATCATGCTCAATTCACTTCATGTTTTCTCTGGCTTTTCCCGTGTTCTGCTTTAATTCGGGAATCGGGCTTTATTTTAGCTTTCGTCCTTTGGATAAATTGTCCGAAGGACTCTCCGTCTCTTCTCTTTCCCGGGCTTGGCATTTCCTTTTCTCTTTTTTGGCCTTTGTTTACGCCCTTGTCTTTTCTATCGAGTTTTTTGAAACTATCCTTATTCCTTCGGACAAAAAGCCCGAAGGAATTCGTTTCCTTGCCAATTTTCCCAAATTTATTCCTTTTAGGCTCTTATGTCTTGCCTTTGATTTTCTTCGTACTTTTGATGACTTCAAATTCCCACAGATTTCCTGTTTGACAATTATTCTGAAGGATCTCCTTCTTTGCCTTTGTTTTCTTATTTTCCCCGGGTTTTTTATCCTCCCGAATTTCTTCGGACAAATAGTCCGAAGGAATTCGTCTCCTTTGGCTATCTTTTCCCCAAAGGGCAAGTGCCCTTCGAGAACTCTACTTTTGTCCTTTGCTTATGTCTCTGCCCTCCACAAGGGCTTCTGCTTCCCAGGAGTGCCCTTCGGAACTTTTGAAAGGGGCCTGCCACCGACCAAGTGCCCTCCGCAAGGGCAGGTGTCCTTTAGAAAAATGAATTTTGTCCTTTGGAATTTTGCCAAGGTCTTCTTCGTGCTTGAAGTGTCCCTCACAAGGGCACATACCCTTAGGAGAAATTGTAAATGTCCCTACGCGATGCCCAAATGTCCTCCGCAAGGGCTATGTCTTCCAGGAGTGCCCTTCGTAAGAATTGAAAAGGTCCACTTCACCGACCAAGTGCCCTCCGCAAGGGCATGTCTACCTTCAAAAGTGACCTTCGGAAAAATTGTAGGGAACCCGAGCTTTTTGTGACTGTCCTTATTCCTTCGGACTTTTGTCTTGACTTGAAAACTGGTCTTCTCAACTGTGTTTTTCTCCTTTCTTTCGAACAAAAAATCTGAAGAAAAAAGCCTTGGACGACTGCCACTTAGTCATTTTTTCAGACTTTTACACAGTCCTTTTAGAGGTCTTTCTCTCAGACAAAATGTCCAAAGAAATAGTTCACCTCTTATACCCAAAAAATTCCTTGGGAAGACAAAATAAATAAACTTAAAGCTTTTATATCTTGGCTGTATTTGCACATTTCGTTGTAATCAAGCAAGCTCCTTGTAAACCTCTGAATGACTAAAATTCACCTGGCAGTAGATGGCCACTTGGGTGGCTGTAAATGCTGATTTAAGGACCCCAAAACTGATTCACAAGACAAACTTGGCACCATAGCAAAGTTTTGAAGTGTAGAGGTGACAATTTGCCCTGTAGGGGCAAAATTGTCAACAGTTAGTACATTTATTTTATAACTTTTATTTATTTTTTATTCCAAGCATGTAAATTATTTGTAAACATGTTTGATAAATATTCATGCATTCCGTTCAATTCGTAATTGTTATTTATAATTTATGCATAGTTCTTCATAATTTTTGAATAAAAATGTTTTTTTATTATTAACGTAAAAATTATAGTTTATCATTATTTTTATTGTAGATGTTTTAATTTTTTAAATGTTTTCAATATTCTATCCATGTTGTATGCAATTGCATAAGCCCCAGGGTTAGCTGTTTAAATTTCAAGTTTACAATATAAGTTTATTTTTTTAAATGTTGTATTTTAATATGTTTTAAATGCTTTTATTTTTATTTTTTTAATGTTGTTTTGAACATGTTTGCAAGTTTACCGTTAACATACAATGGCATCCAACGCTGCATTGGGGTCAAATTCAATCAATGGCAGTCAATTGGCTCCCCCTATGCTTGCATCATTGCTTAGAAGTATGACACACGGGTTGGAATGTTCTAGACGACTACAATTTATATGTTTTATTTAAAGGTTTCTAGAGGCATCAATTGCTTCAAGTACCATCTTGCATGCATTCCTTCTCACAATGTCACACCTTGTCCTAGTGTAACGGAAGAGGCAAAACGAGAGATGGTTGCAAAGCTTTCATTGCTGGATGAAAATAAATTATAAAGCAAAAGGATGCAAGCAGCCTTAAAAACGGCCATTGCTCCTGCATCGGTAGAGGAAGAAAATGCGGCTCTAATATAAATTGTGGGCTTTAGTCGTGATCCATGCAAACAAGACACCTCCACTTCATTAAGTTCAAGCAAAAACCAGATACACACTTTGTTTGTGCCTAAAAGAATACCTGGGACACAACCTTCATTGTAAGGTACAACATGGGACAAGAATGTGCATGCGAAAGCAGATAAAGCATGTGCACATTTTTTGTACTTCAACAACTTTTCCTTCAACATGACAAAGACCCCGTACTAAGAATATTTGGTGATAGCATTGACATTTGTTTGAAAATGGTACAAGGCACCCTTTTCAAAAGACTTAAGTGAGAAGTTGCTCCAAGATGCAAAGGTAATTGTGGAAAATCAAAAGAGGTTGTGGCGAAATTTTGGATGCACCATTCTTTCTGATGGATGGACGGATGGAATAAACCGCACCCTCATCAATTTTATTTGCGGTTTCAAATGGCAAGCTGGTTTTTTTGGAGTCAATTGATGCATCTAACAAGATAAAAAATGAATAAATTTTGAGCTTGATGCTCGAACAGGTTGTTTTAGAGGTGGGCATCGAGAATGTTGTCCAAATTATCACTTACAATATAGCAACATATATGGACGCTAGGAGACTTCTCAAGGACAAACATCCATCACTCTTTTGGACCCCTTGCACGGCCCATTGCCTTGACCTTCTTTTGGAGACATAGATAAACTTCACTGGGTGCAACCGGTTGTAGAAGAACCCAAAAACATCACAAAATATATATATATATATACATATACAATCACCCTCAGGTTCTTAGCTTTGATGAGAGAACACACCAAGGGGAAAGAGCTTGTGCGAGTAGGTGTCACAAGATTTGCAACTAACTTCTTTACGTCGCAAAGTATTTGAAGTTTGTTGACAACTTAGAAGCAGATCTTTGTGTGTCAAGCATGGGTGGACTCAACATATTCAAAAAAAGCTGACGGAGTCAAGGTCTCAAAGGCAGTTTTTAATGAACACTTTGTGAAGAGATATACAAAGATCGTCAAGGTAACTTCAACTTCAAATTTAAACTTGAATTTCAAGTCGATTCCTTTATTTTCAATTTCTTAAAGTATTTACTTTAACTGTAAGTTTGTAACTTTAATTTTTTAGGTGTCGGAGCCTTTGGTGAGGGTTTTGCCCTTGCTAGATGGGGAAAAAAACTCAATGGGTTATACATTTATGAGGCCATAGATAGGGCCAAAAAGGCCATCCAAAATTATTATATAGAGGATCGTGCCAAATTTGATCCCATCTGAGAGTTGATTGATCTGAGGTGGAACAATCAACTCCACCAACCCATCCATGCAACGGGGTACTATCTTAACCTCAATTTTTTCTACTATGATGGCTTCACAAATACCAATGGAGAGGTTATGGAGGGGCTCTCAACATGCATTGAGAGTATGACACTTGACGTTGAGGTGAGGGACCTCATTATTTCAGAGTTGCAGAACTACAAACAAGCTAGGGGGAGGCTCTTTTCTTCACCATTAGCCATCCAAGGGAGAGGCACGCAGTTACTAAATAATAAAAAATGAAGTCTTTACTTGTACCTTACTAGTTACAAATTTACAATTATTAATTATTTACAAACTATTGAATTTTTTGTTCGCAGAGTTGTGGTGGGAAAATTGGGGTAAGAATACCCCAAATCTTCAAAGGCTAGCCCTTCACATTTTATCTCAATCTTGTAGCGCTTTTGGATGTGAGCACAATTGGAGTTTGTTTGATGCCATTCATATGAAACACAACAAATTGAGTCAACAAAGCCTCAATGACCTGGTTCTTGTATAATAAAAATTTCGTCTTCGCACAAAAAAATTGGAGAACACATCACAAGAGCCTATCGATCTAGATGAGATCAATCCCTACGATGATTGGATTGCACAAGAGGAGGCCCCCATTTTCACAGAGTGAGATTTCTGATTTCAAGAGGCAAGCTATGGAGGGTGCAGCTACAACAAAATAAGAGATTGGATTGGATGGCATACTTGAAGATGTTGAAGATGAGGCTGAGGCTGAGGCTGAGGCTGAGGCGGATATGGAGGCAGAGGCGGAGATGGAGCCACGGACGTAGGCGCTGTGTAATGTCCCCTTTTCGGGATATTTTCTAAATTCTAAAATTTATTACAAACCCTAGATAAAAATCAGTTTTCTAATTTTTTCAACAGCAAACCCTAGCTGAATTGAACCCTTCAAAAATAACACAAAATTAGGATAAACCCAATGCACCAATTGGGGTTTTTAACAAACAAGTTTTGCCCTTCAAAAGTATTAAATTGCCCTCACACCCTCGGCATCACAATCTAAAATATTTAATCTATTTTATGGTTGATTTATCACACAACACTTCATGGAACCTTAATAAATTGCACCAAAATGACTAAATAAATATGCAAAATTTATTATGAATTTTCTAAATACATTTAAGGTCCAAATGTCCTCCAAAACCCTCACAAAAATCACAAATAAATTCAAGAATAATATAGAAAATTCAGAATATTATTTGGGCACAAAATAGCCCTCCAAACCCTAATAATTTAACTCCAAACCAATTTGCCCTAGGAATAATTTGGCAATAAATTCACAAACCCTAAGAGAGGGTTATTCCCTTGTAGTGCAACCCTTAATGGGGCTTCAACACAAGTGACCAAGTCGCTACCCTCTAGAGCTCTCCAAAAACCTGTAAATGGCTTCCAATAGAAAGCCACACAACCACACTTGCCAAAACAAGTAGCCACCCTAGGAGAGGGTCAAATCACCGAATCACTAAATCTAAAATGCAATTATAGCACCTGAAAGTAGTCCTGCCCTAAATAGGAGTGGAGGTTTTTATCCCCAAACCCTTGTGTCCTTGAATATTTTTATCTTCAAGTCACCTAGCCAAGCGTTTCATGCTTTAGCCTCAAAATCAAATATCATAGATTCATGGTAACCTTTCAAAAGATTATCATACCACCTCTTATACCAAATCTTCCCACAAGTCCTCCCTAAAAAGTGACGCTCCACTTGGAGGGAGAGTTAAAATGAATTTAAAATATCTTTTTCCTTTTCTTCATTAAGGGTTAAGCTAACCCTTTCTCACAAGTTATTTTTTAAGTTATAATATAAAAAGATATATAAAAAATATATCTTTTATAACTTAAAATTAGGACCAATGTTTCCCTTTCTTCCCTTAGCCTAGAGAAAGCACCAAAGAACTAGGCTAAAATTCATGTTCGTGCTTAAGCCAAAAGGGGGGACATGACACACAACGTTCTAGGCAGAGTGAGGAAAGGCAGCCAAGTGGGAGAACTAGACTCTCTTGGTCTCACTTAGTTTCCCAGAGAGCAGAGAAGAGTAAATTATAGATTCTTGTAATTTGTACTAGTAGATTCTTGTATAAGTATCACTGTATCAATTTATTGTTGACAACTTGACAGTGTCATAGTTGTATTTGCATGATTATGCAATTTTATACTTTATTTGTATTCAAATCTAATAGAAAACACTTCTCCAATGTTTTTCAGACTCATTTGATACATTTTGCAGCTGTAATTTCTATTAAATTTATGTTTTTTTGATAAATTTAAGCATTCTTTTAATTTGTTGATTGTTCTTGATTAATCACGAGCAATTGTCAATTAATTGATGGTTAAAATTTCTCCCTCGGTGAGTACTCGCCTAGTACGGCTATGCAAACTATGGATTGTACTAACGCTTATGATTGAAGAATATTGTAATGTCTCCAAATGGGACAAACTATACCTAGTTGGGGTTTAATCAATAGACCCTTGAATAAATCGTCAAACAACTGAAATTCTGCTCCACAAAACCAGCTAACCCTACCTAGAAAAATTATAGAATATCCAAGCGAAAACACATCCAAAATATCTCTACAAATAGCTGAAAATTATTCAGAAAAAATGTACCTTTTTGGGACGAAATAAATTGGCAAAGACATTGGAAATACCCCTATCAATAATATGATTTTTACTTGAATGTACAGCTGCATTTTTCAATCACCAAACATCACAAAAAAATTCACAAATAGGTCGCCACACCTCATAAAAATAAGGGAAATAATTCTGAATATTATTCCTTGGATTCGTCCCTCAATTCACCTCCTAAATCTCTCCAAGCAAGTCGCCGAAGTGCCAAAAATATTATAATAAATTCTAAAATATTTTTTGGGTCTAGATTGACCTTCCACGCATGCAAATTGATCCAAAACAAATCACCAATGGCTATAATAAATTATAAAAATTATCATGACCCTAGAAGAGGGTACTGAAGACCAAATTGACCTCTTGTGAGGGGTTTCCACCCTCCCAAAGGAAGACGTCACCCTTGAGATGGCCTCCAAATTTGTTTCAAGCTCCTCCACCGAGATCGCCCAAATTTGTTTCAAGCTCCTCCACCGAGATTGCCCACCTCTTTAACCTGCAATTTGAATATTTTCATCTTCCGAAAGATTATACTAATTACTTGTTGAAGGTGGTGTCCAATGACACCTTTGTATATCCACTTGCATACAATTATGCAAAATTATGGCATAATTACAACCCTTGAATAGCGCTACCCTAATAGAAGAATGGAGGTTTTCGTCCCCAAACTCCTTGGTGCACTTGAAGGTTTTCATCTTCAAGTCACTTGTTTAAGATTGACATACTTGCACAAAAATTTCAATATCAAAATATGCATAACCCTTTTTAATGAGCCTTCCCTTTCCTTTTATATTCATCCTTCAATTGTGGCACCCAAAATAGGGAGGGAGAGTTACTTTTTCCTTTTAATAAAAAGATATATTACAAGCTTCTTTATAAAAGCACTTTTAGGATGACCCTTAAAAAGGTCCAAAAAATTAGATAATAAAGTGCTTTATCAAAACATATCCTTGAAGCTCACCAATGTTCCTCTTTTGCCTTTAAAATCCTTAGCCCTTGGGAACACACAAGCTAAGGGTCTCATCTCAATGACTAGCTTGAAAAGGGGGACATTACAGTCCTCCCTACCCAAAATTTCTTGTCTTCAAGCAATTGTAATATCCACGAGCGCGTCCTTACACTTCTTATGATGCACTGTCTATCTGTAACTTCTTACCATGGAAGAGAAGCTCCAAACGGATCCCTCATACTGTTGTACCTATGTTTTGGGGGCTGCCCCAAAGTGCAAAACGTGACATAACAGCCCTCCAAAGGCTGCCCATGTCTCCATACTACCAACTCTTTCAATACCGAGTTGTAGATGATGAGGCTCCTCTCTTCTATGCCCTTATGAGGTGCACTATGTAGCCAATAGTATCAAAAAGAAATATATCCAAGAAATGACACCTTGCTACCCAGATGAAGAGATCCATTTGCTCTTCATTTATTGTGTCCATACTACGGGGGACACCTTTCAACAAACTTTTGATAGCTCCTACATGCCATGGTAGACTCATACAAGCTTGTAATAAGAGAACAAAAAATTCCTTAGAGGACACACTTTGGAAACCACTTTCCATATCTTGCCAACCCTTTGGAATGATTCTCTTCATGTATGCCACATGTATCATCATTGGCTGCCCTTCCTCCATACTCCCATACCTATGTGGAATCAAATGTGGGCCCAAAAAGAATTCATTGTGTCTGATGAAAGTGTTGTGCTATTCCTTCATTCTTCACCTTTAATTTATGTAAGTTGTACCTTCGAACATAGGTCTTTTTCGTATTTGGTAGCAGTTGTAAATGGATAAAAAAATCAGACCTTTCACCCCTATGAAATAGATATAGTAGTGCTTCATGTTATCACTTTGGAGTGCACCCTGCTTGAAGATGTGCAAGCACACTTTCTCTCCAGCTGATACAATTGGATCTTCTCAAAGTGTGAGTGACTCTGTACTGAGAAGAACCTCCAGAGAGGGCTGGTTCCCTTTAGATTTATCAATTATATCTGAACTACTGTGGTTTTTTGGGATAAAAAGGGGAAAGAAAAACTGAAAGAAAATCCTAATTAAAGGGTTGATGCACCTGAATGATTGGTATTCTCTACAAGCTATTGAAATTAAGGCACAAATATAAATCAATAAAAATTGTTCAGATTGCTCCTAAACATAAATATTTCAGATGAAGGATTGAAAAGATTTTGGATTGCAAAATTCTATTTCTATCTCTTCAAATGCCCTGTAGAAGATGAGACATTCACAGTAGGTGTGGAAAGGACCTGCAAAAAGGGAAAGTAGATTGCATTTGTATGCTGGTACACAATCAAATTACACTCTATTCTAATCCAAAACCATATGCAAAAAAAAAAATCTTCTTTGATTTGATAAAAAATGGTGTCAATTACAATTTCTTCTCTGCTTCCGAAATTAATTAAAAATTACTTGAAAAAGCCAATATATATGTTTAAAACTAACCTAAAGCCAAAGTGGAGATGATTTTAGAAAAGGATTAGTCGTGGTTAGTTAACTCAAGACCTAATCCTTTTACAATACAAAAAAATTCATCAAAATCTTCAAACTTTATAAAAATTTGCATAATCTTCAAATTTTGGCATGGAAGGAAAGTGGTGGGACCCATTTGACAATTCAAAATTGTTTCATGAATAAAATTACATGCCAATATTCAAAAGGAAACTCCACTTGAGTGTTTGAACATGTTTGGAACATAAGAAAGTCCCTCCTTGCATGCAAAGCATGATCTAGTCAAAAGTCAACTAAAGAGATTTGACCCTTAAGGACTAGTTAACTCAACTTGAGCTCAACTTGTATGAATTGAAACTTGTGGATTGACTTGATAATGATATATTCACTTAAAAAACATATATTCCACGTGATAACTCCAAAATTAATTCATTTGATAGATATTCAACGCCATTCTTCAAGTTGACCATTTGACCAACTAGGTCTATTAGACCAAATAGGCCTAAAAGCCAATCTGTGAATTTGAACTACATTAAACCTGCAACAAAAAGTCATGAAACCTGCAAAAACAACAAATTACACCTGAAAAAAATTCATCACCAAAAATGTGATTTTGATGCAAAAACCTTCGCCATTTAGTCAACAGGGTTGACTAGGCCCATTTTGTGCCATTTTCCAGCAGACTGGCCATTTTGATCAAGCTGTTTGGAATAATTCCGGGATGATTTATGACCAAATTAAAATTTTAAGATGAATAAAAAGTCTTAGGCTTTGAGCTCCATTGATTGGATTTCATTAAAGTGTCATTTAATTCATTTTACATGATTTTTTTCACAAAAAACATGATTTATGTTCTCATCCGTACATCTCCATGCATAAAATTAACATTTCTATAATCCTCTTTGAGTTTAATTGACATTTGAAAAGGTTTCAGGTTGATCAAAGATGATTTGATGTCAATAAAATCAAGTTTTTTCAAAACTGGTTTTTTGAGAGTTTAGGTGGGCTTTGAAGCTGAATTTTCAAAATGATGGTTCATGAAATACAAACCTCCAAATCTCAAAATCTTACCATTTATGTGTATCACACTGACCCCCCTAACATCCCTAAAAATATTGGGTTCCCATTCCAAATATACGAAAAGTTATCACATAGAGAAATTTGCTTGTGAGGTTCTGACTACATTCTGAGTTGTCTACACTCTTAACGATTTTTTACAAAGCCCATTTCATAAACTGGGCTCAATTTTTCATGAATTATAATTAAATAGGGGTCCTAAAAATATACTAAGAGCATTCGGCCAAACTCCACATGTGGTGAAAGATATGAGCATCTGAATAGGAGGCTTGGAAGGGTGCTTAGAATTGCAAAAAATGAAAAATTCACCAATATGAAAATAACTCTTCACCTACTTCCCAATACCTGAAAACATCATCATGGAGTCTATATCATGCTATTAAAACACTCTGAAAGCACATTTTTCTTGAAAAGTCAAAAAAAAAAAAACCCTTTTTGGCCTATATGCCTGTTTGCTTGCAAAAGCTTGTATAAGCATGGTTTGCTTAAAATTTGGAGTTGTGAAACTCTTAAAAGGTCTGATTATGATGTAACAACATCATCCCATGATTTTAAAACTTTTACTTGGACTTAAAAACCTCTGTAGCACTCCAGAACGATGCCTACTCCAATGTTGATCTCCAACGGACATGCTAAGGACTGTTACAAAACAGCGGGTATCTCCCTCCACTCATCTAATGATCATGAAACTTTGTCATAAGGTTCATCAAGTCATGATAACCCTGTGTACAAAATTTGTGGTCCTGAAACCACCTGTAGCTCCCAAAAAGTTCAACTTTCTCTCAAAATTGACCCCTGTGCATGGATTGTTTGCATATTTGAACTTGACAATGCTCTTTTAAAAAGATAACGACCCATTTACAATCCATTTTTGATGCTTTTTACCAAAATTAATGCTTTTAGGCCACAATTGATCGGTTTGACTTGTTGCAAAGGGATATTAGCGAGATTTAGAAAGTTTTGAATAATAAGGGTCGTCATTTGGCCTTAACAGGTCAAATTACAGGTTTTTCTCAGTATAGAGTCACCCACACTCTGAGAAGATCCAATTGTATCAGTTGGAGAGAAGGTCTGCTTGCACATTTTTCAGCAGGGTGCACTCCAGAGTGATAACAGTTTCTGGCACATTCGGTGGGACACATTCTACATACTAGCCTTTGGAGGCATTCAGAAGATCAGTGCAACTTTCAGGTACTCAATGCTGATTTAGAAGATCAGGTATCATATCAATTGATTACTTTCAGCACTTAGTTTACTAATGGTCTCAAATGACTTATTTCAGTATGGATCCATATAATCCTCACTATGATCAGTATGACCAGCCACACTATGATCCTCACTAGGAGTTTGAGGATCTATATCAGGCATATATGCAAGAGTATTGTCCAGATCTTCCTTATGAACAGCTATTCCATCATAATACTGTCCCTTACCAGCCCTATCATGAGCCATCCTACCCATCTATCCAGCCTAATCATGGCCATTTTGCAGCTACCCAATCCATACCAGCACTTAAACAAACTTTAGTGAGCCTTGAAAAACATGCACTAGAGCTGTACTCACAGAGCTATTATGGCCAGGATACCCCTACTCACTAGATCCATTATGTGAGAGTCATTGCAACAAATAAAAGAAGAATGGGCCCATGTTGAGAGGGCAAATTGGGGCAATCTTACTGGTGAGATGATGGATGTAGGTGGTTACATTCAGAGCATTGAGGATAAACTAAAAGGCCTCAAAGAACAACAAGTTCAACCACAGCGTGTTTATATGCCATCCATTCCTCCTCAACAGATCATTCCAAGAGCCCCTTTGAGTTTGCCAAATTCTTTATGTATTTCTCAAAGCTTCCCTTTTTAGAGATCAATCCAAGAGAATTGTCAAAGGAGATTGATTTGGGACAGCCTACAGTTGAGATCATTGACCACTTTAAAGAGAAGATATTCCAAGAGAATATTGATAAGCATATCAGAGAGTTGAAGCTGAAGACAAGGAAAGAGGAAGAGAACGAGAATCAAAAAGACAAGAAAGAGCCTCTATCTTTCCCATCTTGGAACCAAATCATGCAGTCAAGCCAATCCAAAGATACTTATATACTATCCCTCCCTCAAGAATCTAACTCATTTCCATCTTGGAAATCCATCCAAAGCAACATGCAGAAGAAGGAAGAGGAGCATGTCATGTGGGAACTAGAAGAGGAAATTGCAGATTCAAATGAGTTTCAAGAAGAGTGTGCTGAGGAGAATGCAAGTGTTCATGAAGAGGTTGAGGAAGCAAAGCTGCCATCTTATGAAAAGAATGAAGAAATTTATGTAATAACTGATCAAATTGATGAATTTGTGGAGCAGTCAGAGATTACCAATCAGCTAGAAAGCTCATTGGAGGATTTGTTTGAAGTTTTGGGAGCAGGATATACTCTTCTCTCGGGGGACTATGGTCTAATTGCAGCCAAAGAGAGTAGCCTTATCAAGCAAATCAAAGAGAAAGGAGTGGGTGGCCTTTCAATTCTGTCACCTCAAGAGTTCATTGTTGACATGGACTTGTTTCAGATCTTCAGAATGGGCTATCATCTTCTTGATGAGCCTACAGACATGCATATGCTTCCAAAAGATATTACAAGTATATTTTGTGTTTAGATTAGTCACCCAGATTGTGAAGAAATGAAGCTTGACAAAGTAGAAGAGCCACCAAATGAGTATGTTTACATTGGAGATTACTTTTTTCCTACTATTCCACATATGAGCATGCCAAAGGAGTTGGCAAAGAAGATACTTGATTCTCAACCACCAAGCTTGCAAGGGAACATGTAGTACATCATTATCCATCTTATCACAAAAGTGAAATGTCAAATTTTCAAGCCACATCAGATATAGATGAAGTGTTGGCCAAATGGAAAGAGGAGAATCATTTGATTCTAGCTCAAGGACTGCCTCCTCTTCCATGTGAGTTTAACCATCAGCATTCTACTTCATCCCTTCTCAAGGAAGAACCTGTTTTGAAAGAGGCAAGTGAAGAAGAGAGGATCCAATTTGCAGCTGATCAAGAAGCTCTCATGAGTGACAATAAAGATGAAATCATCATGGGTGCTCCTTTTGAAGACATCATCAACAATGGAGAGGACACAGGTCATGCATACATGCGGATGTTCCAGCAATATGAAGAGGAAGGTAAGCATGATGAGCTCTCTCCCCCTTTGTTTGATGAACTTCCTTGTTGCTTTGATGAGGAGGATGACCATGCCATGGAATCCGAGTTGGAGGAGGATTAGGAGGATGTCTTTGAACAGCTAAAGACTCTAGTCTTTGAGCAAGAAAAGGAGAGGCCTATCTATCTTGAGGAAAGCTTTGAAGAAGAGAGCCTTGAACAAGGTGATGTTCTATGGCATGAGCACTCAGTTTGTGATCTCATTTCAGACATCACAACAGACACCCTTCTTCAAGAAAGCCATGATCAAGCAGAAGATAAATTTGACAGTCTCTTCAATGAAGCAGAAGGGGACAAGCCAATTCATGATGCATATCAAAGGGCTTATGGTGACAAGCTAGCAGCCATGGATTTCTTAGTGAAACACACCAGCATGAAGAACGAGCAGGAGGCAAGCTTCCAAGAACAAGATGAATACATATATGTTGGAAGCATGTTTGCCCCCGATTCACTCAGATACGAGCCAATCAAGGTGGCAGGCAAGAAGAGCAAGTCACCAAATCTCCATTCTATCCAGCCACTTGTCTGGCATCATAAGTTTTCTTGCCATGAAAGAGACTTACGAAGTTTTCCCTTTGATCCAGGGGGGAGACAAATATACCTGGTTAGCTGTACATAGTAGTTTGCTTTCAGTTTTCTTCCCCTATTTTCCCTAAGCGTTGTTTGCACAGGTAGTGTTTTTTAGCCTTGTGTGTGTTTTCCTTTGTGTTTGGGGTAAAAAAGCTTCATGATTGATTCTTGGATCTCTCGAGGCTGTTACTAACTTTTTCAAGCTGCGTTCTGACTCCGTGCCCAATGGACTTTGAGGCTACTAGTTTCTTAAGCATCGCAGGCATGCTTCCCCTGGGAATCGCCAATTTGTTGACCATTTTGGTCCTGTAGGCCAAAATCAATCTCCTTCCTTCCCTACCACTCTAAACCTCAGTCTAGTCATGCACCCACCTTCTGCAAAATCTCATTTTCTTTGCAATAAGCCCTGGTTCTTATAGAACATTGAAAAATCTAAGGCCCTGCAGGGTTCGGTTCAGTATGGAGCTTTTCGCTTCGAGCAAATGCCTTAGACAAATAAGAATCTCTTACAAAGCTCCGAAGGTTAAACAGCCCTTGCGGAGGGCAGATGATGAGCAAGATGGGCCATTGCAAAAGATCCTAAGGGTAACTTTGGACTTGATTTACCCTTGCGGAGGGTAGCTAGTCAAAAGGCCGAAAGGTGAGTTCCTTCGAGAAGAAAGACCAAGGCAAAGAATTTCTTCGGACTTTCTGTCGGAAGGAAATTCGTAAGGAAATAGCAAAGGATTTCTTTAGACAAAATGTCTGAAGAAAAACCATGAAGTGAATAAGGCAAACGGAAGATAGCCAAAGACAAAAGTTGATTTTCTTCGGGCAAAATGCCAGAAGGAATTCCTTCGGACATTTTGTCCGAAGAAATTCACAAAGCAAAGACTATCTTTCGGAAGGAAAATTCCGCGGAAGAATTCACAAGGCAAATCTTTCGGACAAAAAGTCCGAAAGAATTCCTTCGGACTTTTTGCCCGAAGAAAAGCGCCGACCGAAGGAAAGCAAAAGCTAAGGATTGAAGGAAAGATTTCCTTCGAACATTTTTGTCCGAAGGAATTCCTTCGGACATTTTGTCCGAAGGATGTGACTACCAAAAGGAGCCCAAAGGACCCCGAAGGGCGGGACTCTCGGCTGCCGAAAGGAGGACCTTCCCCAAGCCCCGAAGGGACACCTTCCCTTCAGGAAGTTTCAACAACAAAGGCCCGGACAGAAGAAAATAAGAGAGAGACATCCTTCGGGAGAAAGTCTGAGGGAACACTTCAGAAAAGAAAGGCCGAAGAAAAGAAAGCCGAAGGAATTCAAAGGCCTTAAGGCCAAAAGGAAGAGACCGCCGAGAAGGGAGCCCAAAGAGCCAAAGATTGATAGAAGATAGCCCCGAGGGCTCAGATTGCCGGAAAGAGTCAAGAAAGGAAAAGACAAAACCAGGAAGAGACAAAGGTCGGAAAAGACAAAAGTTAAGAATGAACTCAGCGACCTTCTGATGAAAGAGCCCAAGGAGCCAGCAAAGGATGATAAGATAGCCTCGAGAGCTCAAATTCCAAGAAAAGACAAAGCCAGGAAGAGACAAAATGAATATGGACAAAATAGCCCAGGTGGCAAAGGGGAGGCGAGTTATTCCTGCAGTTGAAACAGTCTGCGCCAAGTGGTCATCAAGGGGCACAAACAGTGAATGGCGCGACCTGTTTTTCTCCACTTTGCATTGATAAGCAGACAAACCGCGTGAATGTCTTGAAGGAGCGGTCTTGTTTACAGACAAACGGCGCGGCCCATGATTTCACATATGGCGTTTAATATATTTTAAATGCCTAAAGTCAAAACTGAAGCCGACACAACATTATCTATCAAGCGGCTTCCTCTTCCCAATGCTCTCAACGCACATGGGCCACTTGTAAAAGGGCACCAAAGTCTTTCCAAAAAGGAGCGCCTTTTGCTTTCTCTTTCTCTATATATATTGTAATCTCTCATTTTGAGAAGGATCTCTCATGTTGTAAGGTGAAGCCCTACCAGTTTTCACCTGGAATCAATAGAATACGCATTTTTACCTCTATTTTGGTTGGATATATTTATGAGTGTGTCTGAGTGTTAACTTTGTGTTTAGTGATTGTTCCATAATGCTTTCACAGGCTTGATACCAACACACCTGGTATAGACAAAGCGTCATTCTTACAGATAGCAAAAAGAGCCGTATCTGGAGCGCAGAGATAGGAGAGGGTTATCAGACAGTGTGCCTTCCTACAGCACCTGTGGTAAGTTCATCTTCTGTGTGTCTTCATTAGGCCTTTCTGTTAAGTTCTTTGCAGTCTAGTCCTTTTACTAGATAAAGTGTATGTATGTGTTCTTATGTTTCAAAGTGTGAGTATGAGTAGATCGAACTTTTTTGATGCATCACCCTCTTAGTTTAGGTTCTGTTTCAGTATCTTTCTCTCTTTTCACCCCCACTATATATATATATATATATATATATATATTAGCAAATGTACTGGAATAAATCAGAGATGCATCAAAGGGAGCTAGCCCTTATCTAGAGACTCTCCCCTCAGTTTTGCCAGACCCACAGGCAAGAGAGGAGTTTCCATTGTGCCGCGTGAAAGAGAGAAGCCCAACCTTCTCTCAAGGGTGCAATCCACAGCGTCAACAGTTCCCTTTAGATTTATTAATTATATATAAACTAATGTGGTTTTTTGAGATGAAAAGGGGAAGGGAAAACTGAAATAAAATCCTAATTAAAGGGGTGATGCACCTGAATGATTGGTATTCTCTGAAAGCTATTGAAAATAAAGCACATATAAATCAATAAAAATTCTTCAGATTGCTCCTAAACATAAATATTTCAGATGAAGGATTGAAACGATTTTGGATTGCAAAATTCTATTTCTATCTCTTCAAATGACCCGTAGAGAATGAGATTTTCACAATAGGTGTGGAAAGGACCTGTAAAAAGAGAAAGTAGATGCCACTTGTATGCTGGTACACAGTCAAAATACACTATTCTAATCCAAAACCATATGCAAAAAAAAATCTTCTTTTATTTGATAAAAAATGGTGTCAATTACAATTTCTTCTCTGCTTCCGAAATTAATTAAAAATGACTTGAAAAAGCCAATATATATGTTTAAAACTAACCTAAAGCCAAAGTGGAGTTGATTTTAGAAAAGGATTAGTCTTGGTTAGTTAACTCAAGACCTAATCCTTTTACAATACAAAACAATTCATCAAAATCTTCAAACTTTATAAAAATTTGCATAATCTTCAAATTTTGGCGTGGAAGGAAAGTGGTGGGACCCATTTGACAATTCAAAATTGTTTTATGAATGAAATTACATGCCAATATTCAAAAAGGGAACTCCACTTGAGTGTTTGAACATGTTTTGGAACATAAGCAAGTCCCTCCTTGCATGCAAAGCATGATCTAGTCAAAAGTCAACTGAAGAGATTTGACCCTTAAGGACTAGTTAACTCAACTTGAGCTCAACTTGCATGAATTGAAACTTGTGGATTGACATGATAATGATATATTCACTTAAAAAACATATATTCCACGTGGTAACTCCAAAATTAATTCATTTGATAGATATTCAACGCCATTCTTTAAGTTGACCATTTGACCAACTAGGTCTATTAGACCAAATAGGCCTAAAAGTCAATATGTGAATTTGAACTACATTAAACCTACAACAAAAAGCCATGAAACCTGCAAAAACAACAAATTACACCTGAAAAAAATTCTTCATCACTAAAAATATGATTTTGATGCGAAAACCTTCATCATTTAGTCAATAGAGTTGACTAGGCTTATTTTGTGTCGTTTTCAACAGACTGGCCATTTTGATCAAGCTGTTTGGAACAATTCCGGGTAAGGTTTAGGCGGGCTTTGAAGTTGAATTTTCAAAATGATGGTTCATGAAGTACAAAACTCTAAATCCCAAACTCTTTCCATTTATGTGTATCACACTAAGCCCCCTAACATCCCTGAAAATATTGGGTTCCCATTCCAAATATATGAAAAGTTATCACATGGAGAAATTTGCCTATGGGGTTCTGACTGCATTCTGAGCTGCCTACACTCTTCACGATTTTTCATTTTTCATAAAGCCCATTCCATAAATTGGTCTTAATTTTTCATGAATTATAATTAAATAGAGGTCCTCAAAATATACTAAGAGAGTTCAGCCAAACTCCACACGTGGTGAAAGATATGAGCATTTAAATAGGAGGCTTGGAAGGGTGCCTAAACTGCAAAAAATGAAAAATTCACCAAAATGAAAATAACTCTTCACCTGCTTTCCAATACCTGAAAACATCATCATGGAGTCTGTACCATGCTATTAAAACACTCTGAAAGCATATTTTTCTTGAAGAATAAAAAAAAAAATCATTTTTGGCCTATATGCCTATTTGCTTGCAAAACCCTGTATAAGCATGGTTTGCTTAAAATTTGGAGTTGTGAAACTCTTATAAGGTCTGATTATGATGTAACATCATTCCTTGATTTTAAAATTTTTTTACCTGGGCTTAAAAACCTCCGTAACACTCCAGAACGATGCCTACTCCAATGCTGATTTTCAACGAACATGCTAAGGACTGTTACAAAACAGCAGGTATCTCCACTCGTCCAATGGCCATGAAACTTTGTCATAAGGTTCATCAAGTCATGATAACCCTGTGTGCAAAATTTGAGGCCCTGAAACCCCCTGTAGCTCCCAGAAAGTTCAACTTTCTCTCAAAATTGACCCATGTGCATGGATTGTCTACATATTTGAACTTGACAATGCTCTTTTGAAAAGATAATGACCCATTTACAATCCATTTTTGATGTTTTTTACCAAAATTAATGCTTTGAGGCCACAATTGATCGGTTTGACTTGCTGCAAAGGGATATTGGCGAGATTTTAAAAAGTTTCGAATGATAGGGGTAGTCATTTGGTCTTGACAGGTCAAATTACTAACACTTCCAATTCTGATTTTTCTGAGTGATAAAACTCAGACCTGATGGGTGCACTTTCCCTTGTCAACATGGGCTGTACTTTGCCCATTAATCTGATTTTTGTGACCTCAATAGGTGGCTGGAATCTCCCTATCAACTCAAAAATTTCTGAGTGAGAAAAATCATTTCTTACACATGCATTTTCAAACTTGATTGTGAGTGGGTGGATGCATAAAAGTTCAGACTTAATATGGTTCATTCTAGAATTCACTGTAAGTTGTAAGGAATCAAGAAAATCAAATTTCCAGCCTCGATCATAGGCCTGTCCTTGTCCCATCAAATCTGAATTTTCTGAGTGATAAGACTCAGATTCCTTATGTGCCTTTTTGTAAGTGGTTGCTTGATAGAATGCTCTCAAAGTTTTAGAATGTGTACCTATGAATGATGGCAGTTTTGGCAACTCGAACTCAGAATTTTCTGAGTGCACCTTAGATTGATTATTCAAACAAGACTTCCTTCTAACCTTCCCCTCCAATGCACAACAAAAATCAGATTTAGTCATACTTATTGATTTGGTAGGAGGTTGAATTTCCATGGAAGTCATTGGCTGCCCATGGTCAAAATTTGCAGTCTCTTTCCATGGCCTTGTGACAATTCTTCCACAGGGCAAAATTGTCAACCCTACTATTCGGAACTCTGCTTATGGTACCAGTTTGTCTTGTAAATCAGTTTTTGGGGTCCTTAAATAGACACCTACAGCCATGCAAATTCTAAAAGACACCCACATCAAGTTCAAAGGCCATATCTCCTGTTCAAAATGTCACAAACAGTCTTAAAGCTCCAGGCCTGTAGGTTCATTTAAAGATGAAAGCAAGCGATCATAAGCGTGAGCACAGGTAACAAATTCTGGGTTTGCCAACCGAATAACTATGTCTAGAGAAGGAAAAGTTGAATTTGGTTCCCTTAAGAGTATTGACAAATCATCTCAGGAGGCTGCACCATTACACTTGATCCCAAGAGAGATTAAGAGAAACGAGTCAGCCAAATTGAGTTCAGTAACATTGCAGGCAGTTCAATTGATTAAGAAACACTTGAGTGCAAGTCATTGTTACCATTTTCAGAATGGAATATTGAATCTTCTGAGTTGAAAACTAGAGCTCATGTTGGCATCGGTTCATTTGGAGAAGTTTTTCATGGTGTGTGGAGAGGAACGGAAGTGGCAAGTAAGATCTTGCTTGAACAAGATTTGACAGTGGAGAATGTGGAAGATTTTTTGCAATGAAATATCTGTTCTGAGTCATATTATTTCTTGGAGCTTGCAAACACCACCTCGTCTTTCAATGGTTACAGAATATATGCACATGGGTTCTTTATATCACTTAATACATACAAGTGGCCAGGGAATGATGTGCATACAGTGAAAGACATAATTCCGAAAGACAAAAATCCGAGGGAATAAGGCTAAGTAGAAGACAGGTAAAAACCCAAAGAAAATAAAAACAAAGGCAAAGAAGGAAATGAGAAAATTTAAGGAAGCAAATCCTTCGAAATAATTGTCAAACAGGAAATCCATGGGAATATGAAGTAAACAAAAAATCCAAAGAAAAGAAATAAGACAGTGGGTAAGACAAAAAGTCCACAGCCTCCAAAAGGTCCGAAAAAAATCAAAGGGCAAGACATAAGAGCCTAAAAGAATAAATTCGGGAAAATTGGCAAGGAAAAAGTCCGAGGAAATTAAGATGAAGCCAAGATAGAAACCCGAGGAAAATAAAAGCCAAGAAAATCCAAAGCTTCAGAAAAACAGCCAACAATATGTCCAAAAGAAATTAAAAGGTAGAGATAGCAAAAAGTCCGCAGGGCACAACATAAAATCCGAAGGAGAAGACCAAGGAAATAAGTCCGAATAAAATAATAAGGGCAAGATAGGTAAAATCTGCAGGGGAATGAAAGATCCGAAGGAAATAAGTCAACAATAAAATCCGCAGACATAAAAGCCAAAGGCAGGAATTCCGAGGAAATAAGAAGACAAAGGAAAACTTAGCCAAGAGAATTTCGAAAGAATTGTGCAAAAGGGACAGAAAATAGATAATCCGCGGGAAGTTAGAACAAGATAATCCCGAGACTAAATATAGATAAGAAAATCCAAATATAGAATCCCGCCAAAAATAAACAAGACACGAACAGGCAGACCAAAACAAGAGACAAAGTCAACGTAGAAATCCATGCAAGCAAAGGTTATTTTCGATTGACTAGTCAAAGCTTCATTTCACTGGTTGTTGAAGTCAAGCTCATCTCTTGGTCAAACTCTTGCTTTTAAACGTTCCAACTCAGCTTCCAACGTTTCAATTCGAGTTCTAATTTTAGCATGGCGTGGATTTCATGCATGCTCTTATTTATCTCATGCTTTCAAACGATCAAACAGCTCAAGAAGAAGTCCATATTTGGAGGTGGACGTAGCATTTTTGCATGATAAGAGTTTAGCAGTGCAAAATTAGCCACTGCCCACTTCAACACCAAGGATTCTTCATGCAAGACAGCCAGGTATAAGCCAAGAAAAGACAAATTTGGAAGACTCATGCAATGCAATTTGGACTTGGGCTAGTGAAGAGTTAACTTTCTCTCCTATTTCCAATGCTAATCTCTTTACTTTTTGTAATTTTTTATATTAATGGCTTTTCAGCCTTGTAAAATCCATCCCTCTCTTGGTAAAACCAGACTGCCATTGGTGAGTTGTGTAACCTCTTTAATCAATAGAAGTACTGTACTTTCAAATTTTAAGTGTTGGCATAGTGTACATTCATTCGGCAATTTGCATATGTGGTAGATTTCTTTCCCTTCCCAACTTTTGATTTGTACCTAGTTGCTAGCTCATGTTATACAGGTCATGTTCAGTGTTTTATGTCTTTTGCTGAAGCTGTAAGTGGATGTTAGGTGGCTACAAAGTGTCTTGTATCAGACCTCTCTCCATCGTTTTTCCTCACGTTTTTGTTATTGGATCGAACCTTCTCATGAAATACTTATGCATAGTGATTAATTGAAAATCAAAGGTCTTCATTTTCCCTTTTTTGTTCAATGTTCAAGGTTCCAAGTAGAGTGGATCAAACATTTTGGTGTATCACCGTCATTAGGTAGGATTTCCCCTTCAAGTTTCTTTCTCCCTTTTCCATGGTAGTCCGCAACACAGAGTAGAGATCCTCATTGATACATCTTACAGGACCCAGCCTTCTCTAGAGGTTCTTCTCACCATTGAGGCACCCACCCTTGTGAGAAGATCTCATTGTTTCAATTGGAGAGAGGATGAGCCATTTCAGCACATCTTCGTTTCAGGGTGCAACTCCAGGGTGACAACAGTTTTTGGTACGCCCGATGGGACCTATTGGAGTTGGTCTTGATGAAATTGCAGTTGCAGCAGTGTTCTTCAAGAAGTATTTGGTGTTTCCAAGCTCAAGCAATTGCTTCTAATAGTTCAGGGACATTTTCCATGTAAGTCTATTTTTATTGCATTATCATGAATGAATTTTGATGGCTGTGTATGAAGAGAATTCCTATGCTATGTTTCATTATCGGCCCAATGATGGATCATACCAGCGTTGTCATGATACCTATGAGTCTTTTTATGAGCCTAATCAGGCTTATCAAGAGTATTATCAAAGCTATGTTGTGCCTTATCAAGTTTATCATGATCCTTATTATCAAGAGCATGAATCTTACCTTCCTTGTGAGCCATATCAGTCTCAGGACCGGATTTCATCTTTCCCATATGGCTATGATGTTGCATATGAGCAGCCTTGCCTTCAAGAAAGAATGAATGAAATAGAGCTCAGAATACTAGTATATGCAAGAAAGGTTTGTTCTAACTCTTAGTATGAGGAAGTGAATGGTTTATTTCAAAATGTGTCCAATGATCCAGAAGAGATAAATGGACTGTGCATTCTTGTATTGGAAAAGATGGACGCTTGGGAGAGGCAGAAAATCGAGTTAAACCAATTGCTTACAAAGGGTTCTTGTGCTTCTTATTCTCATGAAGTTCTTAATCATGCCCAATGTGTGACAAGGGAGCTTCCTAATTGTATTCAAGAGCCTATTCATGAGACTAAACCTTCCTATAGTCCCCTTTCCTCACCAATCATCCCTCAAGCTCAAGTTGTCCAAGAAGACAAGTAGGTTTTAGACTTTGATGAGGTAATGGCCAAGTGGAAGGAACAAAATACAAATGTCTTTAAGAGTTTCTCTTTCCCTCCTCTCCAAAACTCCCTAGATAATTCCAGTGCCCTCAAGATTCCAAAATATGATCATGATCAACTTCCCATGCTTCAATTTCCCTCTCAAACAAATGAATTTCATCACCCTCCCACCATCCTCCTTCCTCAGGGGGAACCTGTTCTTTGGAGTATTGAGAAAGAGGTTGCAGCTACAGGTCAAGTTCTTGCAGAGTGTGTAGAGGATGCCTCAGGTGTGTTTGAGGAAGAATTTTCTATTGATACTTCACTTGAGGTTGTAATTGAGCATCCAATTATAATTGAGAGTGAGAAGACTGATCTTGATGTAGAGGAACTTCAAGAGGAGCTGATACAGATTGAAGTCATAAATGAGTTACAAGTATCTCCTATTGAGAAGGATCTAGATAGCTTTCAAGCTGATTCAGTTCAAATAGATCAAAATGAGGAACAAAAAGATGATTGGCAGCTGTACCTTGAATCTCTACAAGAGATTGAAGAGCTTTGTATGGATATGTTGGCTATTGAAGAGCATGTTTATGAGAAATCTGATCAAGAATCACCTATTCAAGATCATGATACAGATTGGGTTGCCTATTCAAAGCTTCTTGAAGAGTTGTATGAATATGCAGCAGTCGATAAAAAGGGTGTGGCCACTCAACATCAATGCATAGATGAGATATCACTTGACAAGGTGGTAGATGACAAGTACAAAAAATATCAGGAAGTACTTGATGAGTTTGTCTTTGTTGGTGACTGGTTTGCTGTTGATAACTCATTTGAGAAGATGCTAATACAGTTGGTGGACAAGGAAAATGCCTCATCAAAGGTTATGACTAATAAACATCCTGCGTCGCAACTTGTATCATCTCTTGGAAGGAGTGAGTTCAAGAATTTTCCATTTGATCTAGGTGGATCATGCTTTGTCATGGTTAGCTAGGTTCCTTATTTGTTTGTTTTCCTCCAAGTGCTTTTCAAGCACAGTAATTCCGTTCAGTTTTGTTCCAATAAGTGCTTGTTTGCACATTTGCTTATTAGTTTTCATGCTTTCGTGTGTTCCCCTTCTTATTTTGAAGAGGAAAGGTTACTTCAGCGATGATTAGAGAAGATTTGCAGTCATGGGTCAGGTTTATCACTGTTTTGGGGAGTTCGAATAGCATCTATATGGTCTGAGTTCTCAAGCATAGCAGGTATGTTGGGCCAGCTGAGTCGCCAAAAATGTGACAATTCTTACACAGGGCAAAATTGTCATCCCTACTATTCGGAACTCTACTTATGGTACCAGTTTGTCTTGTAAATCAGTTTTTGGGGTCCTTAAATAGACACCTACAGCCATGCAAATTCTAAAAGACACCTACATCAAGTTCAAAGGCCATATCTCCTGTTCAAAATATCACATATAGTCTTAAAGCTCCAGGCCTATAGGTTCATTTACAGATGAAAACAAGCAATCATAAGCGTGAGCACAGGTAACAAATTCTGGTTCTGCCAACCGAATAACTGTCTAGAGAAGGAAAAGTTGAATTTGGTTCCCTTAAGAGTATTGACAAATCATCTCAGGAGGCTGCACCATTACACTTGTTCCCAAGAGAGATTAAGAGAAACGAGTCAGCCAAATTGAGTTCAGTAACATTGCAGGCAGTTCAATTGATTAAAAAAAACTTGAGTGCAAGTCATGTTACCATTTTCAGAATGGAATATTGAATCTTCTCAGTTGAAAACTGGGGCTTGTGTTGGCATCGGTTCATTTGGAGAAGTTTTTCATGGTGTGTGGAGAGGAACGGAAGTGGCAATAAAGATCTTGCTTGAACAAGATTTGACAGTGGAGAATGTGGAAGATTTTTTGCAATGAAATATCTGTTCTGAGTCATATTATTTCTTGGAGCTTGCAAACACCGCCTCGTCTTTCAATGGTTACAAAATATATGCACATGGGTTCTTTATATCACTTAAGACATACAAGCGGCCAGGGAAAAACACTTAGTTGGCAAAGGAGATTAAGGATGCTTTGTGATATTTGCAGGGGCATGATGTGCATACAGCAAAAGACAGAATTCCGAAAGACAAAAATCCGAGGTAATAAAGGCTAAGTAGAAGATAGGTAAAAACCCGAAGAAAATAAAAACAAAGGCAAAGAAGAAAATAAGAAAATTTATGGAAGGAAATCCTTCGGAATAATTGTCAAACAGGAAATCCGTAGGAATACGAAGTCAACAAAAAATCCGAAGAAAAGAAATAAGATAGTGGGTAAGACAAAAAGTCTATAGCCTCCAAAAAGTCCAAAGAAAACCAAAGGGCAAGACATAAGAGCCCACAAGAATAAATTCGAGAAAATTGGCAAGAAAAAAGTCCGAAGAAATTAAGATGAAGCCAAGACAGAAACCCAAGGAAAATAAAAGCCAAGAAAATCCAAAGCTTCAGAAAAACAGCCAACAATATGTCCAAAAGAAATTAAAAGGTAGAGATAGCAAAAAGTCCGCAGGGCACAACATAAAATCCGAAGGAGAAGACCAAGGAAATAAGTCCGAATAAAATAATAAGAAGGGCAAGATAGGTAAAATCTGCAGGGGAATGAAAATATCCTAACAAAATAAGTCAACAATAAAATCTGCAGGCATAAAAGCCAAAGGTAGGAATTCCGAGGAAATAAGAAGACCAAAGAAAACTTAGCCAAGAGAATTATGAAAGAATTGTACAAAGGGGGCAGAAAATAGATAATCCGTGGGAAGTTAGAACAAGATAATCCCGAGACTAAATATAGATAACAAAATCCAAATATCGAATCCCGCCAAAAATAGACAAGACAAGAACAGGCAGACCAAAACAAGAGACAGAGTCAACGAGAAAATCCATGCAAGCAAAGACTATTTTCGATTGACTGGTCAAAGCTTTAGTTCACTAGTTGTTGAAGTCAAGCTCATCTCTTGGTCAAACTCGTGCTTTCAAACGTTCCAACTCAACTTCCAACGTTTCAATTCGAGTTCTAATTTTAGTAAGGCGTGGATTTCATGCATGCTCTTATTTATCTCATGCTTTCAAACGATCAAACAACTCAAGAAGAAGTCCATATTTGGAGGTGGGCATAGCATTTTTGCATGATAAGAGTTTAGCAGCCCAAAATTAGCCACTGTCCACTTCAACGCCAAGGATTATTTATGCAAGACAGCCAGGTATAAGCTAAGGAAAGACAAATTTAGAAGACTCATGCAACGCAATTTGAACTTGAACTAATGAAGAGTTAACTTCCTCTCCTATTTCCAATGCCAATCTCTTGGCTTTTTGTAATTTTCTATATCAATGGCTTTTCAACCTTGTAAAATCCATCCCTCTTGGTAAGACCAGACTCTGCCATTAATGAGTTGTGTAACCTCTTTAATCAATAGAAGGACTGTAATTTCAGATTTCAAGTGTTGGCATAGTGTACATTCATTCAGCAATTTGCATACGTGGTAGATTTCTTTCCCTTCCCAAATTTTGATTCGTACCTAGTTGCTAGCTCATCATGTTATGTAGGTCATGTTCAGTGTTTTGTCTTTTGTTGAAGCTGTATGTGGATGTTAGGTGGCTACAAAGTGTCTTATATCAGACCTCTCTCCATCGTTTTCCCTCACACTTTTATCATTGGATCGAACCTTCTCATGAAATACTTATGCATAGTGATCAATTGAAAATCAAAGGTCTTCCTTTTCGACTGTTTGTTCAGTGTTCAAGGTTCCAAGTAGAGTGGATCAAACATTTTGGTGTATCACCGTCATTAGGTAGGATTTTTCCTTCAAGTTTATTTCTCCTTTTTCCATGGTAGTCTGCAACGCAAAGTAGAGATCCTCATTGATACATCTTACAGGAACCAGCCTTCTCTGAAGGTTCTTCTCACTATTGAGGCATCCACCCTCGTGAGAAGATCCCATTGTTGAGAGAGGATTAACCATTCAGCATGTCTTCGTTTCAGGGTGCAACTCCAGGTTGACAACAGGCCTAAAAATCACATTTGCGTCCCTTGACCGCTTTGCCATCAAAATCTGATTTTCCATCTCTAGAAGTTCATTTTGACTACCTTTTAAGGAGTCCTTGGCTGATTTTAGCTCAAAGGTGAGCTCCTCCACCTTAAACTTCATTGCCTTATGTGCATTTAAGGCCTCATCCGCAACTTTGATGGCCACATCCTTGTCCTTGATCATGTGAAGAAAATATAATTTTGTTGTCTCCATTGCAACTTTGATTGTGTGTAAGTCCATCATAGTGACCCTTCCCTTCAAGCATTCCCCTTTCACATTGTGCATTGATTTATCAAGAAGCCTTTTTATGCCATCCCACCTTGTTAGGGCTTGTACTTCCCTTTCACTTGTGATTAACAATTGTTCTTTCCAATTTTCCTCATCAACTCTACTAGAGTCATGCAATGACAATGAACAATTATTACAAGCATTGCAAGGATTAATATTACCATCCACAACATACCTCTTCATGGGATTATTCATGAATATTTTGGTCTCTGACTCCTCCAAAATCTTCTTCATGGAATTCATAATTTGGGGTATTAGGCTACCTCAACATATTTAGTTTTGTTGCATTTTTGTTTATCATGTGCAGCCCTCTTTGCTGCTCCAAAAACTCTGTTTTTTTATGCTCTGAAATTTCTGTTCTAGGCTGTCCCAAAGTGTCATTTTTCTGTGGTTTACCCCTTTCCTTCAAATCTGAATTTTTTGTTTTATTGATTCCTTCATAGGAACCCACGTGAGGGGCTGTCCTTTCACTCCTTTTCCCCAATCTGTCCAGTAGTTCTGTCCTCTCTTCTTCATGTTCTATTATCAAGTAAGGCCTTAGCTTCTCTTCACAATTTTTTGTAACGCCTTCAAACATCATATGTGCAGCTGGAAATTCACATAGATATCCTTGAACCACCTCTATGGTGTTGGGGTGTAAGGAGCACACCTTCCTAGGACCAATACATACCATGTGAACAAAAAATTGTAAGGGAAACAAACTGAAAATGCAACCGACAATAGTCACTATGATCCTGGGACCATGATTACCCTTGTCTATACCCTTATTTATATTGGCCCAGCATGACATAGTAGCAATGTTACCTTTGTAGCGCTCACCAAGATCCCATACCATGATGGATACTTTTCATGTTCATTCACTTGTAAGGATTCTCTTTCCCATTGAGTGCCTTTCACCTCAACCTTAGTGATAGCACAAACTTTGTAACTGTTAACCATTTTTTACCCTACAGGTCAATTTGCAACCCTTATCATTTGAAACTTGCATAATCATGTCTTATTGTCTTGTGAGTCAGTAATTGGTCCTGAAAAGTCCTTGAAGAATCCATGGTTAACAGGTCTTAGGGTTGTTTAGGTGATTTAGGGTCTTTTCTTTCACTTGTCTTGTCCTTTGCAGAAAAGTTTTGATGTTGATCCGAGCAGTTGAAGGAAGCAAGTTTTGAAAAAGACTTCCGGCTCTCAAAGAAGAAGACTTTGGGCTTTTTCAAGAAAAAATACTTCAAGTTTTTCTATATAAGCTAAATTGAAAAAGGACTTTGCACAAAATCCAAAGGATTATTCCTTTCGAAAAAAGACATTTTCAACAATCCCGAAGGGTAGTTTCCTTTCGAGAAAGTCACTTTTCAAAAAGTCTGAAGGGTCATTTCAATTTGCCGAAGGACCATTACACATTTTTCGAAGGGTCTTTTCTAGAACAAGAGGACCATTTCAAAAAGTCCAAAGGGTCTATTGCAAATATCCGAAAGGCACTTCCTCGAAAGAGGTCCATTTCAATTTTTCCAAAAAGGACACTTGCAAGAAAGCCGAAGGGTTCATTTTTTCGAAGAAGTCCATTTCGACTTTTCCAAAGGTAAGTGGACTGTTACAATTTTTCCAAAGGGCGAGAGACCATTTCAAAATTGCTGAACGGTCCATTTTCAGAATTCTGAAAGGTTCATTTCCAAATGTCCGAAGGGCATTTTCATGAAGCCGAAGGGTCGATTTTTCCGAAGAGTCATTTCTTTCGAGAAAGTGACAATCAAAAAGTCCGAAGGATCTTTTTCTTTGGGAAAGTCCTTTGCAAGTTGTTCGAAGCCCTTTTCAAAAAGTCCGAAGGGCACATTCCAATAATCCAAGAGGTCCATTTCGAAAACCCAAAGGGCTTGTCAAAAAGCCCGAAGGGTAGTTTCAAAAACCCGAAGGGCAATTTGCAAAAGTTCCGAGTACATGAATTCCTTCGGAATTTTTGTCCTAAGGAATTGTCCATTGAAAGAAAAGCCCAAAACAATTCCTTCGAACTTTTTGTCTGAAGGGAATGAAGAGAGGAAACTCCAAAAAAATTCCTTCGGACTTTTTGTCCGAAGGAAATAAAAAATAATAATTCCTTTGGACTTTTTGTCCAAAGGAAATAAACAAAGAGATAAGCCACAAACAAAATCCGAAGGCCAAAAATCCAAGACAATTCCTTCCCTTCGGACTTTTTGTCCGAAGGAAATAAACAAAAATAATTCCTTTGGACTTTTTGTCCAAAGGAAATAAACAAAGAGATAAGCCACAAACAAAATCCGAAGGCCAAAAATCCGAGACAATTCCTTCGGGGAAATTATTCGAAGGAAAAGTCAGAAAGAAAAGTGCATAATAAAATTAGTCTCGGACAATTTGTCCGCAAGAAATAGATAGGAAATTGTCTGGGAGGAAAGTCTGCGGGAATAGACAGAAACAGAGGGTCTGAATACAAAGAGCCCGAACAATAAGTCCACAGTAATCGGCCAAAACAAAGAAGGGCAAAGGAAATATAAGGTTACCCAGTGCAAATCCGAATGACCAATTAGTCGGGGATAGGTCGCATAAGTACATTCAACTAGTGGGATTTCAATAGCCAATCAGCAAAGGACAACGAGGACTTTCCCTTTTGACTCAGACCAACGCATTTTACAGAATACATGCAGAACATGCAAATTGGTCCAAGCAGGATTAGACGCGTCTAGGTAGAGCATGAACATGCAAAAAAACAAAGACATGCAGCTACCTTCAAGCATGGCCCTCTCAATTCCAAAAAAGGAGACTCAAATGCATGAAAGGCTCAAGGAATTTAGCGTTAGAATAAGCTAACAAGGAGTTCAATCTGAGTTTTTACACCATGTATTTGTTGTTCCCTTGTAGTTTCCATGCACCTCTCACTCATCACAGTCTTTTTCCATACAAGCAAAGGTTATCTATAGTTTATTGGTCAAAGCTTCAATTGACTGTTTGTTGAAGTCATGCTTATCTCCTAGTCATTTCATGCATTCAATGATCCAACTCAGCTTCAAGTTCAATCAAGAGGCATATTCCTTTGAAGATGGTGACGTGGCTTTTCATGCAAGACAGTTTGACTTTTCAAAGTTGGGCCCACCATCTTTTTCAACACCAAAGAGCTTTTCAATCAAGGCACAAGACAAAAAGATATTATTTGAAGGCTTGGTCATCTTGGCATAGCTGGAGTTGGACTTGGGATGATGTGCGAGTTGATCTCCTCTTCTATTTTCAGCGCCAATCTCTTGGTTTGTGTATGTTTTTTCTATATAAGTTGGTTTTTCAAGCCATTTTGATATAATCAATCCTTCTTTTGGTAAGAACAAACTCTGCCAAAATTTGAGTTTTGTAACCTTTTCAAATAAATAGGACTGTTGGTATAGTGTATTTATGTCAGTGATTTGCATATGTGATAAAATTTTCTTCCTTGTCAAGACCTGATTCTTACCTATTTACTAGTTGATTAGATTATGCAGGTCATGTTTTGTGTTTGATGTATTTTGACTAAAATTACAGTGGATGTAAGTGGCTGGTTAGTGCCTTAAATCAGGCATGTTCCCTTATTTCCTGCAAGCTTTGATCACCAGATAGAACCTTTTCATGAAATACTGATGCATAGGAGTCAATTGGAATTGAAAGTTCAGTCTTTTTCATGTCTAATCAGTGTTTTTAGGAGCTCAAATTGAGTGGATGAACCAAAATTCAAGTGTATCACCATCATTAGATAGGATTTTTCTTTCAGTTTTCTTTCTTCCCTTTTCCCAGCAGTTTGTAGCGCAGAGTAGAGATCCTAATTGATACATCAAAGGGAGTTAGCCCTTAGAATCTAGAGATTTAATCAATTGATTAGACCACCCACAGCGTAAGATTGTTTCCATGTTTCAGCAAACTGTGAAGGCCTGAAACTACCTTCACAAGGATGCGAGTCTGATTGACAACAGTAACCAAGATAATGAAGGAACCAAGCATGAGGAGAAATCAATGAGCACTTACCAAGATGACCATTCCATTGCTTACCCAAACACAAATATGATCTTCCTTCTTCCAAATGCAAAATGGAATCTTCTTCCATTCTAATTGGCATTACTCTATCAAAGGGCCCCTTTGCCTTATCCAATCTTGTTAGGACTTGTGCTTCCTTCCCAAATGTTAATAGTTTCTTCCAAAATTCCTCTTGAAATCTGAATTTATGCAAAGAAGGTGAATTGTGATTAGAAACAAAGAAAAAACCTTTTCCTTGTGATTTCCTAATCATTTTCCAAGCTTTCTTCTTGATCCTTTGATTGCTCATGAAGTTGTTGAACTTCCTCTTGCTTAACCTTTGGAAATTCTGATTTTTATTCCGTTTGATGCAAGCATGCCAACTCCTCAAAGTAAAGTTCAGGAGTACCCTAATCAAATCTCCCAATGAACCACCTGCTAAATTCGTCATAGGTATCTATGAGATGGTGCTCTTGGGTTACCAACCCGTGGTGCCACCAATCATAGGCAACCCCCTCTAAGTGTGATATGGCAAATTTCATGGCCACACCTTCCTCCATGAGACAAAGTGAAAGATATGTGTCTACCTTATCCACCCAGACACTAGTTGAAATACCTGTAGAATCGTCAAATATGAGAATAACAAATTCTCCAAAGACATCATGTACTCCCTTTTGTCTATGTCGGTCCATCCTGTGAATTCCTCTTCCTCTCTTCCATAACACAAACTCAATGAGATTTAGGGCCTTTCGGATAGAGGGTGGAAAGGTCATGTATTCTTCATAGGTTTCCATGAGATTAATCTGAATAGAATGCTGCCCCTTCATATCTTCCATATCATGTAACCCTTCAATTCCTACAATTAGCCAAGATGTTAGCTCTAACACCACTGTAATGTCCCCAAATTGGACGAATTACACCTAGTTCGGGTTTAATCAATAGATCCTTGAATAAACTGCCAAACAACTGAAATTTTGCTTCACAAAACCAGCTAGCCCTAGCTGGAAAAATTATAGCATATCCAAGCGAAAACACATCCAAAATATCTCCACAAATAGCTGAAAATTATTCGAAAAACAATGTACCTTTTTTAGACCAAATAAATTGGCAAAATTGAAAATACCCCTACCAATTATCTGATTTTTACTTGAATGTACAGCTGCGTTTTTCAATCACCAAACATCACAAAAATCTCCACAAGTGGGTTGCCACACCTCAAAAAAATAAGGGAAATAATTATGAATATTATTCCTTGGAATTTGCCTCTCAATTCACCTCCCGGATCTCTCTAAGCAAGTTGCCCAAGTGCCAAAAATATTATAATAAATTCTAGAATATTTTTAGGGTCTAGAATGACCTTCCACACATGCAAATTGATCCAAACAAATCACCAATGGCTATAATAAATTATGAAAATTACCTTGACCCTAGAAGAGGGTTCCAAAGACCAAATTGACCTCTTGTGAGGGGTTTCCACCCTCCCAAAGGAAGTCGTCACCCTTGAGATGGCCTCCAAACTTGTTTCAAGCTCCTCCACCGAGATCGCCCACCTCCTTAACCTGCAATTTGAATGTTTCTAGCTCTCCGAAGGAATATACTAATTCCTTGTTGAAGGTGGTGTCTAAAGACACCTTTGTAGATCTACTTGCATACAATTATGCAAAATTCTGACACAATTATAGCACTTGAATAGCGTTGCCCTGGTAGAAGAATGGAGGTTTTCATCCCCAAACTCCTTGGTGCACTTGAAGGTTTTCGTCTTCAAGTCACTTGTTCAAGCTTGACATACTTGCACAAGAATTTCAATATTAAAATATGCATAACCCTTTTTAAATGAGCCTTCCCTTTTCTTCTATATTCTTCCTTCAATTGTGGCACTCAAAATAAAGAGGGAGAGTTAATTTTTCCTTTTAATAAAAAGATATATTACAAGCTTCCTTATAAAAGCACTTTTAAGATGACCCTTAAAAAAGTTCCAAAAATTAGATAATAAAGTGTTTTATCAAAACATATCCTTGAAGCTCACCAATGTTCCCCTTTTGCCTTTAAAATCCTTAGCCCTTAGGAACACATAAGCTAAGGGTCTCATCCCAATGACTAGCTTGAAAAGGGGGGCATTACAAATATAAAGCTGTATTTTGTGGAGACTCTTATATGGTATGTTATGTTCATTTGTTATTGTTCTATGTTACTTCTTGTGATAGTCTAGTATCTCAAAGTCTTTATCTATACTACATCAAGCAGGAATACAAACGGACTTGAAGTCAGGTCCTTAAAGATTACAATTTGGAATCTGCATGGTAACACCTTTTTTGACTATGTTGCCTCCTTAATGAAGAAATATAACCAGCCTTACTGATTTTCCAGTAGTTTAAAATGTAGATTTGAAAATATACTGTATACATAAACTAGTTCGATGGGTCTAAAAGTAAGATGCTGTAGATGTGTGTCATGAGAATATCTCCAAGTATTCAAACACAATTAGTTCAAATCAATTCCTTCAAATTGCTTTCACTTCAAATATATTATATTTACTATTCATCAACTGATGCGATTTTCACTTCAAAAACTTATATTCAGAATTCCTCTCTTGAAATTTGCGCATAGCTTGTTTTCATTAAAAAGGGTTTTGATTCTCTTGAAAGTTGCAAAGACTAAAATAAGAATGGGAAAATTTCTCTGTTTGTGAGTAGACAACGTTCATGAGGACAAGCTTCTTACCTATAAAACTTGAGCCCTTCTGTAAGATCTGCCTCTCTCTTTCTCTTGAGTTCCATTTTCCGCATATAGTTTTGCATCTGCAAGAATTTTTAGTACCTAATCCAATTAAGCATAGGATCATATATTGAAACATTAACATATTTAAAGGGTTGCATATTGGAAGGTATTTAAAATTATTAAATACATATATATAAACAAAAGGATAACACACTTATGAGATATTGATTGCACACGATTTTTATGAAAATTATTTTCAAGGTTTTGGTGACAGTTACTGTTTGGGAAATAAGAGAAAATGATTCACATTAGACAGGTGGAAAGAGTAAAGCATAGAAACCTCTCACTATAATGTCTCTATTGAAGCCACCTAGAGAAATACTTGGGGTGGAAGAATCATATACTCTGAGAAATCATTACCAGAATGTCACAAAAATAACTGTCCTGTACAAATCCAAAGAGTTTGAATAGCTAGTTCGACTGGATTTCCATAGGCCCACAACTAATGCAGGATAGGTTCCAGTTTTACACATTAACCTAACCTATGTTGAGTAAATAAGGGAAAGTAAAATAGCAACAATGTGAAACACGTAGGCATACAAGAAGGTTCTTCTTAAATGTAGTCAGACAGAAGAAAGTTTAATTTTATCTTATTACAATCCATATTTTATTTCTTTAGAAGAACTAATTCCATACATGTAGCATATCTGCAATATTCTACATCAACCACCATATATTCTTGCTTTTGACACCAACATCTTAATAATTACAACAAACTAACTGAATATCATTGCTTTCAATGTACACAAAAAAATAATAATACTTACTTGAATTTCCCTCACTTTATCACTGATAACACCTGAGTTTCTCTCTGCTGCTATCATATCTCTCTCATCAACGGCACTATCTTCAAGCTTTCCTGATCACAATCAACGACTTAAACAATGGAAAAAGTAAGTGGATAAACAAAAACTCCATAAGAAAAAAACCAATCGGTAAATTTAGTTCTGCACATCATGTAGCAATATGTATAAATATCACTTTGCAACAACAGGAAATTGGAGTAATCGAGATACATATTTTCTAGGACACTAAAATAGATTAGAGGTCTGAATCTGCCTAAAAGTGCCCTGTGTGGTTCAGTAAAAAGGATATCAAAGCCATTGAATTTTTATAAAGCAAATTTAACTAATCATAGCAATTTAGACCAACATTAAAATGAAGCTGCAAATAAATGTCAAATTGCTACTCAACTTCAATTTGCCTAATGTTTGGAATCTGCACCGAGCTTTTCTGAACAAAATTACTCGAGTTTGATTCAATTCCAAAACAGAATATATGCTACATGTTCACTTTGAAGAGAGAACTTGTGCTTACAGCGACCAAGGAGCTGTGGCAACTAACTAATGTCACCAACCTCTGATCAATTGAGTGTGTACGCATACAAAGTGATATGCATCAAATACTTTTAAGTAGGATGGCCATGATGAGAACATGGAGATACACATACTACAAAAGATAGGAAACCAAAGCAACCCTTTTTGTTAGAGTTTAATAGGGATGTCTGGAAATTCACCACAAATTCAGTTGTAGTGAAGAAGACTCTTCAGATGGGGATAAATTCATGTAACTGCCTAAATCTGAAAGGGCACAGAAAAATTATGATCCAGAGAAAAGAAAGATGCTTTTATACCACGTGCTATATGTTATAAGTTCTTTGTTGAATTTAGATAGGGTTGACACTTGAGGTACAACATATCAAAGTCACATAACAATGTCAAAGATATAGCATGTCGATAATTGCTTTTTGATATTGATGTATACCTTGTGTCAAACTCTATATAGCGGTTTTGAATTAGTTATCAAGTCAAGCTTTACACTTGGATTGTAACCCGTGTTGGTATTAATAATCCACTTTCAGATGTTACATGGTTGTTGAGAATATAGACATATATATAACTAGGTTATATTATATATCATATACAATACAAATTACTCCTTTAATTCTCTTGCATATATTATCAGAGTGTATGCTTATTGTTTCTTCAACCCCATTGAACAAGCATTCTAATCTATATGACAGATTATGATGCAATATAGGCCAGGGGACCAAACAAATGGCAACTTTATCCTAACAGCCCAAACTAAGCTTCCCCACTGTTTTTCTACCCAACTATGTTGTTCCAATTCTTTTGGTGGTCACTCGCAAGAATTTCAGATAAGACATCATTTAACGAAATTTTAACAAGAAAACATGGAAATTTCCTAAAGTTTCAAATTTTCTTGAGATGAGAGAAGAGGTATAAGGTGTGAGTACACAAAACGAATCTCCAACATATTCGTATAGGTATCCAATCCTATACGAAGCCCAACTGGAACAAGGATTATCTTTTCTATTAAAAATTAAAATAGAGTTTTTAGGCCTTTTCAAAGGCATAAGACGGTTTTCTCACACACCGAAAGCCCTTGAATCAGCGTCTTTCCACTTGCAACAATGTTCTCAAGGCCAAACACCTTTAAACAAACCTACTTCAGGTTCAACAACTCCTTCCTTGGGTTACAACAATGAAGATTTGATTCAAGCACTTTGTCTAACAATTAGGCTATTTTTCATATCCCGATTTCTTCCTTTACACTCACAAATGTCAATAAAAAATTATATGTTCTCTATCAGGGACAAAAACTCATCTCCAAACAAATTTCAGATTTTCCTAAAAGTACCCCACTCACCCCAGCCTTCACATGGGAGAAAAAGCCCCTCGTCTTGGCCTATTTTGTTGTTGCTTATTTTTCTTTGTTGCTGTTATCAAAACCTCTGTTTTCTGTGTTTTCCTACTGCTATGGCCATCCCATAGACTCCCCTAACAATCAAATATGAATAGAAATCTTCAAAGGACGTTTTTGGCTCCTTCCTTGGGCATTTTGGCTGATTTTATTTTTGCTTGTAACTCCCAACCTGCTCCTCCTTTTGTCAAACACTTCTTGTCACACCATGTGCATCCCAAGACCACAAAATATGTATAATTTTTTTTTTCTGAGATGGCATGAGAACTTCCAACCTTCACGATGCTCCAAGACGCCCCTTACAAGACATGATTGCAGTTTTTTATAGAAACGTATGTTCTTTTATGATTTGTGAGTTCCAAGAGGTTTGTGGTACCCCCCTTAGTGTGACTGAATTCACGTTCCAGCTTGAAACACCCTCCAAACTTCCCGCTTGAATTTTGCCATGTTTTCCCTTAGGCACAAAAACGGGTATAAAGCAACACATAAAGTAGACAACAAGGTTTGGATATGGTTACATGATCTCCAAAAAAACCCACTTCAAAACAATCTTCAGATGCTCTTGGGGTGGTCCCAAGTGCTCTAACCTTGACATAGCTAAAATAGCCCATGAAGAATGAGAACAAGATAACGAGGCCTTGTAGCTTGGATCACCATGATCAACCATCTTGTAATGGTTGTATGACGACACCATGACTTTGGAAACTCAACTGAATGCCTGATAAGGCATTCATCCAAATACCAACACATGCTACGAACCCTACATCAAGTCGTATGAGAAGACAGAAACAACCAAACCCTACTCTAAAGTGTGATGACCTACTTCAGAGTCCCAATATTACGCCACAAGAAGTTCACCATTATTGAATGAAACAAAATACTTTTGGCCATTGCTGGATAACCATGTCCTACCAAGGATGCTCCTACATCAAATTATACTAGAATAAATTCAAGGTGTTGAAAAGGTATCTTACTCATAAAATCTCACTCAAACAATGCAACCAATGGGTCGATGTAATGAATTTATTATATCACAAAGCAAATTCATAGAAATGGATCGCAATTCAACACATGGCATGAATAGATCAACATCAAATAACTCGCAAATGAGAATAGAATAGAGCAGATCCACGAAATATAAGTGAAATGAATAGCAAATTATTGGTTTATGACAGCCATTCTGAGGAGACAACCTCCACAATCCTTACAATAAGAACATAATTTGTAATATGGTGATCAAATACTCAAGTGCTACCTCGTATACACAACATAATTAGGCTATGGGGACTCCATATTCCCAATTAGGCCAACTACTACTAATATGAAATATAAAAATTATCAAATGAATAAGCCAAAAGTTATGTGTGCTACAAGTCAACCAGACATATCCCTAGACATCCAAATAGGCTAAGGGTGTATCATGCCCCACCTTCAAACAAGTGTTGTCCTCAACATTGACCAGATACAGATGCTTCTACATGAGAGCTTCATCTTCCCATGTGACGCAAGTTCTTTCACTTGACGAGTTACTCTATAATTGCCTTGGTCCACAACCTCTTCATTTGCATCTGGAGAATCACTTCAGGGTCCAAGATGATTCTTCCCTCTTCATTTAGCTCTAGTAACTCTATATGGGCTGGAATTTTCTTACCAAAAAAAATTATTCAAACAAGAAATATGAAAGACTAGATGTGTTTTCATTGATGAGATAATACCAAATTCGTATGCGACAATGCCAATCCTCTGCAAAATCTGACAAAGGCCATAATGCTTACGTGATAGTTTGTTATCCTTCTTTTATAGCTTCGAGGTCATTTGTTTATAGGGGTGCAACCTCAAAAAAAATCCAATCTCCCACTTCAAAATGTCTTTCACTCATATGTTGTTCAAACTACTATTTCATTATGTTTTTTGAGACTAGAAAGTACTTGTTGTTGAATTTGCTCTTCTACTTGGTGTTGCATCCCTTGGCGTCATTGTAAAAAAAAGCAGGGAAGGGGTCGTACGACTCAGAAAAAAGCACATGGGGCGTATGGTAGTTGATTTCATGTTATGAAAGAATAGAGGAACATTCTTGGCCACACAACATGATGCTTGGGGTGTACAAACTAACACTAGCACTATTTACATACAATGAAGAAAAATATTGAAATCCTTCAAGGTATATAGTAGGTTCAGGCTTGTCTTTAATATACAAATGGTCTTGGGTGTACAATAAAACAATCAACTCATTTTTGCTTTTATACTTGTCCTCTTTATTATTTTTTATTTTTCCAACATGAGGCACTTCATTAACACTATTTGTACTATTATCTTTTTACTTGGCAGGTCCCAATACTGCATCTACCAAATTAAGATGCTCAATATTAGTCATAGTAATATTTTATGTCCTTAACTGATATAAATTTGAGTTGGACCCACTCACTACACCTTTGCACTCCATACCATCCTAATTCACCAGTCGTTCAACAAAATTTTGTATTATAAAGAATTTTGGCTTTACATCCCATCAATCATTACATTTTAATATAAAAATCGCAGACGTAATATTCTTGTACATCAAGTATTTTTCATGCTCGTGCTTCCGATGCCTTTTTAACACAAGTGCCCTCATTTTTAAATTTTTAAGCTGCAAGTATTGATCATGATAATTTGTGATTCTTTTGTCTTATGAAGTGAAGAAGAGACTGAGTTAAAATTCATAGTGAGGGCATCAACCCTTTCCTGCATTTCCTCAAATGCAGTTAAGGCCCCTTCTGCAATTCCGATGCCCATATCCCTGTCTTTAATCACACGCGGATACTCTAATTTTATTATTTCCAATGTACTCTTTACCATTTGCAAATCTACAAGAGTGACTGTATGCTTAGTGCTAGCAACATTTACCTCACCCATAGTGTTTTTCTCTGCCGCAATTTGAGTACAATGCAAACTTAGAGTTAGATCTTCAATGTGCCTTTTCTTACCATCCAACTTTGTTAGGACTTGCACCTCTTTCTCTTATGTTATCAATAGTTGTAGCTCTTCAAACTTTTGCTCTACTTTGTTTGCTTTTGGTTGAACTGTTGTAATTCAGCTACTTTGAATTTGTTGATTTCTCATCAATTTTTGCTTCCTCAACCCTTTGAGATTCTGTTTTCTTCATGTAGTAACACTTCTACATGTCCTTTGCCTAGACAATTATGGCTTGGCTCCCAAGGTTCTTTGTATGATCAAAGATTTTGTCTTCTAAGATCATCTTTGTTACTATCTTTCTGAGAATTTTTGTTCAATTCAACTATCATTTTTATAATTATGGTTTCAACTTTTCTTCCCAGCACACTTTTAGCCAGTGCACGTGTTGCTGGTGAAATTACCCACACATCCTTTCTCACATTAGTCAATAAAATTGATAGGAGTGGCTAGAAAATATTGTCACTCTCATTCAGAACTAGTGTCATAATTATTTGCATTAAGGCAACACTATTTTTTGCATGATTCTTATGAATAGTAGCAAATAAATGTTCAAACATTTGGAGAATAAGATCATCACATTCAAGATCTAACATTAGAACACAATATCTAACTTTTGCAATAGTTTTTATAATTATAACCCTCTTATAAAAATAAGGACTTTTGATTTTATCCATACCTTGGAAGCTTTTCACAATCAACTAGAATATTCCCCTCATGGTGGTGGTGTTGTATGGCTTTTCAAGAGTTGTTATTCTTGTAATTTCACTAATAGAAGTGACAACTACAAGACTATTTGGATCTAGGTGTTTCAAAAGCTTGGGCTTAGCCAAAAGAGTCATCGATGAATTCGTTGCCCATAACATAGACTCAGAATCTAACTATCTTATCATGGACAAACAGTTTGCTACTTCCTCCAAAATATTGAGTAGAATTTTTTTTGAATGAGGCGTCTGCTCAAGTTTCTTCCCTGCTCTGTAAATCCTTATTCTCAAATCATCTTCACTTATTAACTCCATGATTCACACATTATGCATCAGATAGCATTTGCTAAATATTAATTCTTCCCAATAGGCTAGCAAGAGCAAGGCTCAGATACCATTGTAATGTCCCTTTCCAGACAAATTTGAACAATTTTGGATTTTACATAAACCTTTATTTTCTAAATTGGCAATTAAATAAATGATTTTACAATTGCTTTTAAAAATATAATAGAATTGTAATTTCACCAGAAAGTATCAACTTTATTTCAATTCTTTAATCTTTTTACAAAATGGGTTTATTGTCAAAATCAGAATACAAAGTTATGCTAACAATATTTATGAAATTCCAATCTTATACTTGTTGGAAGGGCAGTGTGTTGCTGCTAAAATGCCAGACAAATTTGAACAATTCTGGATTTTACATAAACCTTTATTTTCTAAATTGGCAATTAAATAAATGATTTTACAATTGCTTTTAAAAATATAATAGAATTGTAATTTCACCAGAAAGTATCAACTTTATTTCAATTCTTTAATCTTTTTACAAAATGGGTTTATTGTCAAAATCAGAATACAAAGTTATGCTAACAATATTTATGAAATTCCAACCTTATACTTGTTGGAAGGGCAGTGTGTTGCTGCTAAAATGTTGGAATTTATTTGTGGTTCTTATTCCTGCAAACCCTAATCTTTAAAAAGACAAGAATATTTTATAAAAACCTTGTGACTCTCTGGTTAGCTTTGGAAACTCTATTGTCATTTGCATTCTCTGTATTGGGTAGCTAAAACCCTACTATAAGATGTGATCATATTTTGCACCTAGTGGAAACTTTGCCAACAAACTCAGTCAACCCTGTTGTATTAAATGATGCGGCCAGGTTGTTGCTTTAGATTGTGATTCGCAATCATAACATTAAACCCTACACCAAGATGAAAACTTACAACTATGAAACTCTAATGCTCTACTTGATATTTAAATATTTTGATGTAGCACACTTGTAATTTTTTGATGTTTTGGATGAAATTGCCTCAAAGGTTTAGAGGGTTTTCGTCCTCAACTAAATCCAAATGGTGAGGGTTTTCGTCCTCAAAATTTGTTCCAACCATAAGGGTTTTCATCCTTACACTAAAAAACAATGAACTGGAAAGCTCAACAATTGAGAAATATTGATAATAAAAATTGAATGATTTACAATAACAAGGACTCTCAATATATAGAATCGATTGTCATTTTTAGGGTTAGGGTTATACTTTTAGGTTTAGGGTTTTACTTTTCACTTTTACGCTTTTGTTTTATTTTCACTTTTCTCTTTTCTCGCCCTTTTCTTTTATTTCTAATAATAATAAAACAATATTAAGTTGTCAGTTTTTTTTTAATATAAAAAAGTCACTTAGACAACTTAAAATATTAACTTTAATATTTTTTACTTTATTTGAAAAAGGGGACATAACAACGCCCCTCACAAAGTCCAAACACACAAGTTGACCCTTCTGCAACCCTTAAAAATCCATGATGACAATCAAACTTTCTGAAAAAAATTGCTTTTGAAGAATCCAAAATGTTTTTTTCTACCCTTTGTTTGTGTGGGGGCAAGCTCGATGAATTAAATAGAGGAAATGGGCATTCCAGGTCTGAAATCTATGATTTTATAGTGTTGTATGGTGTTGCATGCTTGAAAGGGCTCTTACGTGACACGTCGTCATATGGCACAGTGTGTAGGGTTAGGGAGGACTGTACCTATAGAGCAAAGCATATAGTGGAGTGCCTACCTAGGTCATACAATGGATGATGACCCAGTCGTTGGGCATACAGGGTTCAATGGACATACAAGGAGCAGTTGGATGAAGAGTACGATGAGTAGAATATGGTGTATGATAGCCAACGAAAAGGGGACATATGATGAGCAACGACAAGGGTGGTCATACGATGAACAATTACATACAACACATAAATTGAGGCTTGACCACAAAGACCGTTGTTTGATTATGCAGACCATACATTGGACTAAGCAGATCATATGTTTAGTTTTAGTAGAGCAGGGCGTACGGTGGGTTATAACTGAGAAGGTTGTATGGTGGGTGTTGACTGAGCAAACCGTATGGTAAGTGTTGACTACGTAGATTGTATGGTGGGTTTTAGATGAGCAGATTGTACGGTGGGTTTTGGTTGAGCCGGCCATACGGTGGGTTTGTAATGTGCAAGACCATATGCTAGGGCAAGCCATACGAATTCACTATGGGCAGGTCGTACAGTTAAGTAATGACGTACAACTATTTTACTAGACTCAAGGGGGCATATGGTGTAGAGGAAGTTCTACCTTGGTTTGTACTTTGCCTGATTTTATTAGTATTGATATGACTTCCATGAACTATATCCATACCTTTACCTTTCCTTTTTTCCCGGTTTCTTTGTCTCCCAACCATACCGGCTCGATATTAATATCAATGATATCGATGTTTTTTGTCTTTGTTCAATACCCATTTAACTTTGAGCCATTCACCATAACTTTGACTATTGTCCCATTCGAGCATACTTCAAAAACAGACAGTTATTCAAGAGGTTGTACCTCTCCTTAAAAAAAATCCTTGGACACCTCGTTCATGCTTATTGAAGTTGGATCTATAGAATGCACGTTAGCTAGCCGTTCCAATTGGCAGGCCAACTTTCCATTGAACATTGCACCCTTGACATTGAAATCATTGAACTCAAGTGGGTGAGCCAACTGTGACGATTTGATAGGACTTAACATTTTTGACATCTACTTTTGGTCATCTAGATGCAAGCCTAGGCCTTCATCCATCTCTGTAATGTCCCCAAATGGGACGATTAAGCAAAATATGGATTTTCCAACAAACCCTTATGTAAATCTGAAAATAATTTGAAATCTGACCCAAAAACCAGCAAACCCTAACTGAAAAGAATGACCAAATTCCAAGCAAAACACACTCCAATATAGCCCATAATTAGCTGAATATGAAACTGAAATAAAGTACCCTTTTTGGCAAGGTGGCAATGGTGATAAAGCTGAAAATTACCCCTGCAATTATTCTGATTTTTAAATGCCAATACAGCTATGTTTCTTTTCCTTCAAATCTGCCTGGAAACCCCTCCAAAGGAGTCACCACACTTGGGGAAAATTATAAGGTTAAATTTGAATATCAAACCCTCGAATTTGCCTTTCCACAAGCCCTCCAATGCAAGTCGCCCAGGTTGGAAAAATAATATAATAATTTTCTGAATATTTCTAGGGCATAGAGTGGCCCTCAAACCATGCAAATTAATCCACAAACAATTTGCTAAACTGGAATAAATTGCCAAAAATATTTCTAAACCCTAGAAGAGGGTTCTGAAGCCAAATAGTCCTCTAGAGAGGGGTCGTCAATCCTCCAAATCAATTCACCACCCTGGGGATGGCTTCCAAGATCAACCACAACTCTTCAAGCAACTCACCCACCTCTTTTACCTACACAAATACAACCACGAAGCTTCCAAAGGTGCTCATCAATCTTCCGTACAAGGTGGTGTTCCAAAACACCTTTGTAGGGCCAATTGCATGCAACCATGAAAATATGAAACACAATTACAACCCTTCAATAGAGCTTCCCTTAATGAAGGAATGGAGGTTTTCATCCCCAAACCCTTGACACACTTAAAAGTTTTTGTCCTCAAGTTGTGGTGAACAAGCTTGACCCACTTGGTCCTTTGCATCGATCTTCCCTCTTTGAGTCTTCAGGCTCTCTTTTCAGTCGATCGCTTGATTCAGGTTGAACCTTGAACCCATTGAACCACTGAAAGTTCATCGGTTCATTGGTTCATTCTGTCTCTTTTGTTTTATCGCTTCTTGGTTCAATCGCTTCTTCGGCCTTTGGTTGAACCATTCGTTGAACCACTTGTGTGCCGCTTTTTCTTTGACTGAGGCCGCCTTTGAACTTTTGAACCATGTTGAACCATTGAACTTTGAACTCTTTCGGTTCAAAGTTCAATCGGTTCATTGGTTTATTCTACGTCTCAATCAAACACTGCTTCCTTTATCTTTCTAAGCTTTGGTTGAACCTTTGAACCTTGAACCCGTTGAACCTTTTGGTTCAATGGCTCAATGGTTCATTCGGTTCATCTGTTGAAGCCCCTTTTTGTCTAAGTTCGTGAAAGCTCCTTTCTGCGTCTTTGTTCGGGCTTTTAAAACGGTCCTTTCTCTGTCGCCAAGTGCCCCCTGCAAGGGTACTTGTCCTTCGGGCTTCAACTTCCCCGGCGGGCTCTTACTTCTTCGGCGGGCTTTTTCCATCGAGCAAAAAGCCCGAAAGAATTCCTTCGAACAAAATGTCCGAAGGAAAGTTTCTTGTTACTTGGCCATTCGTTCTTTCCTGTTTCTTCGGACTTTTCCTCCGAGTGAATTCCTTTGGACAAAAAGTCCGAAGGAACTTTGCCTTAACTTTTTTCCGAGAAAATCCTCCCAAAAGTATTCTTTCTGCCTCTTGGACTTAGCCATTTTCTCGAGGGGTTCCTAACTTTTGTCCGCTTTTGCTTACTACCCCCCGCAAGGGCACTTGTTCCTTTGGCTTTGGGGCAGCCCCTTGAACCTACCGATTGAACCAACTTTGGTTCAATGGTTCAATCGATTCATTCTTCGTTATTTGGCTAAGTGTTGAACCCGTTTCTTTCCTGCAGAGTTCGTATAAACCAACCTTGAAAGTCCGTAGATATGAACCTGCCTGCAGAATTGGTAGAATCCAAGTTCGTAGTTTTCTCTAACCTTGAAAGAGTCTGTAGACATCTATTTGCGGAGTCCGTAGAAACCATCTGTGAAGTTCGTAGTTCCAAGCCTGCAGAGTCCGTAGATTCAAGCCTGCAGAGTCCGTAGATTTATGGAAAAGCTTTGAAAAATGAAGAACCCGAATGCTCAAAACAATTTTTTGAAAAGGGGAGAGATGATTTTGGTCCGATGAACCAAAATAGTTCATAGGTTGTCCCAAAAATGTCACTCATTTTTGGGGACAACAATAGGCAATCAGCTAGATTAAAAATCAGAAAATTCAAAAGATTTTGAGGCATGCAAGACCGAAATTGAGTGCAGCCACCAAGGGAAGAACAATCAAAAAATTCTGAGCAAAAAAAAGAGAACATGAAGGTAGATCAAATTGGATTTGAAGAGCTTTTGCACCAAAAAAAACAGGACAGCCAGTAGGTGCCAAGGAAAGGGATAATTGCTATGCTATTTGGTGCTACTAGATGCCGTGGTTTCCGTTTGTAAGGGACCCTTAGAGGCAAGAGGGTCACTGTGTTAATGGATAATTGAAACTCGCCATGGGTGAATATGCTTTTGAAGGTGAGTTCCATGTGATAGAGCTTGGGGAGTTAGATGTTGTGCTTGGAGCCTAATGGTTTCAATCCATTGGTGAGTACTGTCATGTCCCCTTCCAGTTGACATCTCTCAGAACTTATGATTAGCCTATTATGCGACCCTCGTAGGCTGATAGGATGGATAGAGGGTCTTGATTGGAGCTTGGCTTGGCTTCGGTCGTCAGATATTACCAGTTGGCTTTCGTTCGGGGTCATTCGTACACCATTTGCCTGACCTGCTATTTTTATCAGTAATAGTCACTCAGCGCAGCACCCCTGCTATTTTTAGCAGTATGGTTTGGTCATGTGCAAAATCAATCACTTATTCACCAGCTTCAGACGGTTTGTGAATCGGACATATTTTGAGGGAGATATTAATATTTTAATTGTCAAATAAAAATATTAATTATCTGGAGTTTATAATATAAAGTTATAATATTATTTAATATTATAACTTAAGTGATCTATTGAAGGGTTCAACCAACATTGAGAGGGGCCACTTTTTAATTATAATTTATAATTAAAAGTGCATTGAAGACTATTGAAAAATTAAAAGGAAAAGTTCGAATTTATTTAAATAATGCCTAATTGAGAAAAGTCGAACTTTTGATGGATATAGGGGTTTTCATTGGGATTGGAGCTCATTATGTTTTGAAATCGAATTTTTGCTAAGTCCTTTTGAGAACAGAGCCAAGGGTTCTAGTTTCCATTTGGCATTGGAGAACGAGCCATCTTCAATGTTGCAGTTCAGAGGCTGTGAAATACCAGCTGATTTATTGCTTTCAGAGAGGTAGCTTCATTCAGAGGTTATCACAGAACTTCATCAGAGATTGCATCATTCAGGGTTTTCAGTTTGAAATTCATCTAGAAGAGTTTCTTCTTTGAGGCGCCTATTTCCTGAGATTCGGCACATCAAATAGGGGCCGTACTTTTATTGGTTTGTTGCTGTCATAGAGCCGTACTTCTCTATAGCAGGGTTGTACCTTCAAGAAAGGACGTACATTTTCATCTTGGGCAAATCACCTACTTCTTTGATCTTCTATCTCCATCCTTTGTGGCGCCTACACCTTGGAATCACTTTCCAAGCATCAGAGGGAGGGAGAAATAGATTAATGATGAAGCCGTACCATTTCATGTACTCTTTCAGCAGGCTGCAATAACCAGGTTTTCAATCAAAATATTGTTGCTTTTTGATTTGAGTGTTACCAGATCTTATTTGTAATTGTCATAAAAGATCAATAAATCGATTGGCATCATTAGATTCATTAGATTCTCTCAATTTCGGTGTTGCATTATTTTATTTAAATTTATTCAGCAATTCTGCAAAAATCGCAACTTTCATTTGTTCATGCAAAAACACAAAAAAACAAAAACATCTGAAAAACAAGAAAAAACAAGCAGTTTCAGAGAAAGTGAGAACAGGGGTTTCTACAGTGGTATCAGAGCTAAATCCTGCCATCCTTAGGGTTTAGTTATTACATGCCGCCAGAGGAGGTTGGTTCACACAGGTATTATACACGCAGGAGAGCCTTACTTGAAGGCGAATAGGGTTTAGAACCACAGCAGGTCATCATGGGTGACAGGGGTGAGGGTAGCCCACCCAAAGGCAACAAGTATAATGATGATCAGGATACCAGAGATTTCTTCCGTGCTATGGTTACAGGACAGCAGCAGATGGCGCAGGAATTACAAGCACTCACTACTATGGTAGAAAAGTTGAACCCACCTGTTAGATAAAATGGGGAACATGGAGATAACAAGAGTGCTACAGGTAATCAGAGACCACAACGGACCCATTGCAAAACAGCTGATAGGCCTACACGCTCTACATTTGTTCCGAAGGAACTAGAAGAAGCTCCGGCAGAGGAGGCGGCAAGAGACCCCATATTTGCAGATGCACTCATGGCTGTAAATGATGAATGGGAATTATTAGCTCCTCAGGTTCGGGAGAGGATGACCTTTGAACGCTTTGTAAATCAGAGGAGAGAGCATTACAGGTCACTTAGACATGATAGGAGGCCTAGAGGTCAAAATAGTGAGCTGAAGAAGGCTACAGGCAAGCTTTCTTTGACTACTTTTGATGGTAGTGGTAAGATGACAGCTCAAGCTTGGATTTATAAGCTTGACACATTTTTGGCACTGAGGCCAATGACAGAGATTGAAGCTATCAAATACGCCACTTTGCATTTGGAGGGAGTAGCACATGATTGGTGGTACCATGGTATGGTAACACTTCAGCATAATCAGGTGACAGAGTACCAGGACTTCGTGGATAGGTTGGTTGAAAGATTTGACAAGAAAGATCCAGAGGTTTACTTTCGGGACTTAGCACAGCTGAAACAAACAGGCAACTAGGAGTATTTCATTGGTGAATTTCAGCGGTTGGCAGTCATGGTGCCAAACATTTCAGAACGTAGATTAATAGTTCTTTTCATTGAGGGCCTATCCGAACCACTGAGAGGTTGGATAAAGGCATTTGATCCTATTTCTTTATAGGAAGCTATGAAAAAAGCAAGAAGTAAGGAACATGCAGTCCCAACAAACAAATTTCAGTCCAAAGGAGCATCTTCTAGTAAGGATAACCAGCCATTTTATAAAAAATCAGAGAGGACTGATTTTTAAAATGATTCTAAAGATAAAACTCCAGAACCTTTTGGCAAGGAAACATTAAATGATTTGAGGAAGAAAAAATTATGTTTCTACTGCAAGGGTCCCTATGATGCTAACCATGATTGTCCTTTGTGGCCTAAGGGTAAGGCCAATAGAGTTATGTGGGCTTATTATGAGGATTCGGATTCTGAAAATTTCGGACAGCAGGAGAGTTCTGAGGAGTCAAAGTCAGAGGGTTCAGAACCTAAGGTGGAGGCAGAGTCAAAGATCCAGCTCCAGGAGGCACGGTTGTCTAGCATACAGCAGGAGGGATCTTTTAGACTCCGTGGAGTTTTGGCTTGTCAAAAGGTTATCACCATTTTAGACACAGGTGCCACCCATAATTTTATTGATGCCAGATTTGTGGAGAGGTGTGGGCTTATAACCGAAGAGTTTGAGGGCATTCGGGTTAAGGTCGTTGATGGTTACACTCTCAAGTGTGACCGTATGATTAAGGATCTCCCCTTGCGCTTGAATAACTATGAATTCAAGGCTGATTATTATGTGGTGAACATGGGAGATATCGATTTAGTCTTGGGCATGAAGTGGCTTCATTCCCTTGAGGAAGTCACTCTTCGTCTCAAAGACATGGAGATTCGGTTTGATGTGGACGGGAAGACATATCCTGAAGGTCACTCGGGACAGTAATGTCAAGACTATTTCCTTCCGTCGGATGGAGAGACTCATGCGACAGGAGGGACAGCATAAGGCCGAGTATCACCCTGACATTCAGCAGTTGAGAGTTAAGCATGAGAAGGTTTTCAGTGATATTCCACCAGGGAGACCTCCAGACAGGGGTATTGAGCACATTATAGAGCTTGAGGAGGGCGCTAAGCCCGTCATGATTACTCCGTACAGGCATCCTAAGCGGCTTAAGGATGAGATAGAGAAGACGATCAAGGAGCTGCTTGCTATGGATCACATTCGACCGAGCAAATCACCATTCGCTTCTTCAGTTGTCTTAGTGAAGAAGAAGGATGGCACCCTTCGCATTTGCATAGATTACAGAGTCCTGAATAAGAGGACTATCAAAAACAAGTACCCCATACCTTGTATAGATGAGCTTATTGATGAGCTCCATGGTGCATGTTATTTCAGAAGATAGACCTGAGATCAGGATATCACCAGATCAGAGTTCGTGAGTAGGACGTTGAGAAGACTGCTTTCCGTTGTCATTGTGGACACTTCGAGTTTGTGGTGATGCCATTTGGGCTCACCAACGCGCCAGCAACATTTCAGTCCACCATGAACAGGGTCTTCCACTCACTATTGAGGAGATATGTACTTGTCTTCTTCGATGACATTCTGATCTACAGTAGGACTTGGCAGGAGCATTTGGCTCATTTGGACACAGTGCTCAGCATTTTGGAGAGGGAGTCCTTATACGCCAAGGAGTCCAAGTGTGATTTGGGGATGACTGAGTTGCTCTACTTAGGCCATATCATCAGTGCAGAGGGAGTGCGGATGGATCCTGAGAAGATCCGTGCTATCATAGACTGGCCTACTCCGGTGAACCTTACACAGCTGCGAGGATTTCTTGGCTTGTGTGGTTTTTATCGCAGATTTGTGAATGGTTATTCACGACATGCAACACCTATGACAGATTTGTTGAAAAAGGGTGCATTCTGTTGGACTCCTGAGGCACAGGAGTGTTTTGTGAGGTTCAAGGAGCTAATGACTACGTGTCAAGTGTTGGCACTACCAGATTTTTTGAAGCCTTTTGAGCTTCAGTGTGATGCTTCTAGTGAGGGCATTGGAGCGGTGCTTATGCAGAACAAGCACCTTATTGTTTATGAGAGCCGAAAACTCAGAGGGCCAGAGAGGCTCTACAGTATTTATGATAAATAGATGCTGGCCATAATGCATGCCTTGGCCAAATTTAGGCAGTATCTCGTGGGCAGTAAGTTTTGCATTAAAACTGACCACAACAGTTTGAGGCATTTCCTGGGGCAGCGAGACTTGAATGATCGTCAGCAGAAGTGGGTAAGTTACAGGCATATGACTTCGATATCTCCTACATCAAGGGCACCCAAAATGTAGTCGCTGACGCTCTCTCACGCAGGCCTTATTTGAGCTCTATGGTTCACATTGCAGAGGATTGGAGGAATTTGATTGTGGCAGAGTATGCCAAGGATACTTGGGCATCCAGTATTGTTGAGGGATTGATGGTTGATACCAAGTACACGCTTGTCAATGACTTGATAATTTACAAGAACAGGGTTTTCTTGATCCCAGGATCTGAGATGAAGATCACTATTATGCGAGCCTTTCATGATGTGCCCACAGCAGGACATCCCGGGTATTTTAAAACATACAGACAGATACGGGAAAGGTTTACATGGAAAGGACTTAAGGCAGATGTTCTTTAGTATGTGCGTGAGTGCCCTGTTTGTCAGTAGAACAAGCAGGAGAACACGTATCCGACAGGATTGTTGCAGCCACTTTCGATTCCTGATAGGAAGTGGGAATGCTTGTCGATGGACTTTATCACGGGCTTGCCCAAAGCCCAAGGACGGGATTGTATATATGTAGTTGTGGATCGGCTGACGAAGTATGCCCACTTCTTTCAGATCACCACCACTTACACAACTACACAGGGAGCAAAAGTCTTCTTCCGCAAGGTTTTCAAACTACATGGGTTGCCTCGGAGCATAGTGAGCGACAGGGATCGGTTCCTGAGTCACTTCTGGCAGGAGGTGTTAGACTTTGTGGGACCGAGCTTACACCGAGCACCAGTTACCACCCACAGACCGATGGTCAGACGGAGATAGTGAATAAATAGGTGGAAGGATACCTCAGGAATTATATTGCAGGGCAGCAGAAGGCGTGGGTCAAGTGGATATATTTGTGCGAGTATTGCTATAATACTACCTTCCACATGACCATTCAAATGTCCCCCTTCATGGTGTTGTACGGTTATGAGGCGCCTAGTTTTCTGGATTTGCTACTGAGTGACAGCAGAGTGCCGAGTGCTGGAGATTTATTGCAGGTGAGTCAGAACACTATGAGGTCTCTCAAGGAGAATATTGCCAAGGCACAGAATCAGCAAAAGCAGTATGCAGATCAGAAGAGGACAGAGAGGTCTTTTGAGGTGGGAGACATGGTTTACCTCATGCTACAGCGCTACCGGCAGTCTACTCTTAGGAAGAGTGGTTCAGAGAAGCTTAAGCCACGATATTATGGTCCTTTCAAGATCCTGAGGCGTGTTGGAGAGGTGGCTTATGATCTAGAGCTTCTGGCGGATAGCAAGGTCCACAATGTTTTTCATGTGTCACGTCTCAAAAAGGCATTGGGACACCGGGTGGTACCTTCAACGGTTTTACCTCAATAGATGATGAGGGAAAGTTGATTTTAGTACCTGAGTCTATCCTGGAGTACAGAGAGAGACAGTTGCGTAGGACTATCAGGGAATATTTGATGAAATGGAGAGACTTGTCAGTGGAGGATGCTACGTGGGAGAGTGAAGATATTCTGCAGCATCCGGAGTTGAGATTGCTTGAGGACAAGCAATTTCAGGAGGGGCGGACTGTCATGTCCTCTTCCAGTTGACATCTCTCAGAGCTTATGATTAGCCTATTATGTGACCCTCGTAGGCTGATAGGATGGATAGAGGGTCTTGATTGGAGCTTGGCTTGGCTTCGGTCGTCAGATATTACCAGTTGGCTTTCGTTCGGGGTCATTCAGACACCATTTGCCTGACCTGCTATTTTTAGCAGTAATAGTCACTCAGCGGAACACCCCTGCTATTTTTAGCAATATGGTTTGGTCATGTGCAAAATCAATCACTTATTCACCAGCTTCAGACGGTTCGTGAATCGGACATATTTTGAGGGAGATATTAATATTTTAATTGTCAAATTAAAATATTAATTATCTGGAGTTTATAATATAAAGTTATAATATTATTTAATATTATAACTTAAGTGATCTATTGAAAGGGTCGACCAACATTGAGAGGGGCCACTTTTTAATTATAATTTATAATTAAAAGTGCATTGAAGACTATTGAAAAATTAAAAGGAAAAGTTTGAATTTATTTAAATAATGCCTAATTGAGAAAAGTTGAACTTTTGATGGATATAGGGGTTTTCATTGGGATTGGAGCTCATTATGTTTTGAAATCGAATTTTTGCTGTCCTTTTGAGAACAGAGCCAAGGGTTCTAGTTTCCATTTGGCATTGGAGAACTAGCCATCTTCAATGTTGCAGTTCAGAGGCTGTGAAATACCAGCTGATTTATTGCTTTCAAAGAGGTAGCTTCATTCAGAGGTTATCACAGAACTTCATCAGAGATTGCATCATTCAGGGTTTTCAGTTTGGAATTCATCTAGAAGAGTTTCTTCTTTGAGGCGCCTATTTCCTGAGATTCGGCACATCAAATAGGGGCCGTACTTTTATTGGTTTGTTGCTGTCATAGAGCCGTACTTCCCTACAGCAGGGTTGTACCTTCAAGAAAGGACGTACATTTTCATCTTGGGCAAATCACCTACTTCTTTGATCTTTTATCTCCATCCTTTGTGGCGCCTACACCTTGGAATCACTTTCCAAGCATCAGGGGAAGGGAGAAATAGATTAATGATGAAGCCGTACCATTTCATGTACTCTTTCAGCAGGCTGCAATAACCAGGTTTTCAATCAAAATATTGTTACTTTTTTATTTGAGTGTTACCAGATCTTATTTGTAATTGTCATAGAAGATCAATAAATCGATTGGCATCATTAGATTCATTAGATTCTCTCATTTTCGGTGTTGCATTATTTTATTTAAATTTATTCAGCAATTTTACAAAAATTGCAACTTTCATTTGTTCATGCAAAAACACAAAAAAATCAAAAACGTTCGAAAAACGAGAAAAAACAAGCAGTTTCAGAGAAAGTGAGAACAGGGGTTTCTACAAGTACACTCATAATTTACAAGAATCAAAACTGAAATTTATGGCAGCTAACAAGGAAATTGTTCTTCATGGCTTAAGCAATGGGACACCCATGTTGGTGACCTCCAAAAGGATGGAGTGAGCTTTCAATAAGGGCAGATTGCATGGGCAGTTGAGTTATTTATGCATGATACAAGGTCTGATTCAAATCAACAATTGCATCACAAGGATTCTCAAGTCATCCTAGATAGACACGAGGGAGTGTTTGGTGACATACTACATGGGCTGCCCCTGGATAGAGGGTTTGAGCATATAATTGAGTTGGAGGAAGTCACAAGAGCAGTTATCACTACCCCCTATCGCCACCCATGGATCTACAAGGAGGAAATTGAGAAGACCAAGAAAAATTACTTGAGATGGGACAAATAAGACCTAGTTGTAACCCCTTTGCTTCTTCGGTGGTGCTTGTGAAGAAAAAGGATGGGACCATGAGGATGTCTATTGATTATAGATTGTTGAACAAAAAGACCATCAAGAATAGGTATCCAATACCTAGGATTGATGAACTTATTGATGAGTTTCATGGGGCGGTTTACTTCTCCAAAATAGACTTGAAGACCGGTTACTACGAAATTCGTGTGAGGGAGGAAGTTGTGCAAACAATGGCTTTCCGTTGCCACTATGGGCATTAGGAGTTTTTGGTTATGTCCTTTGGATTCACTAATGCTTATGCTACATTTCAATCTTGTATGAATCACATTTTCAAATGACATTTGAGGATGTTCGTGCTAGTATTCTTTGATGACATATTGGTATATAACAAAACTTGGGAGGAGCATTTACGTCATTTGGACATTGTGTTGGGAATGTTAGAACAACAAACCCTCTTTGCAAAAAAATCCAAACATGAGTTTGCTACTTTTGAAATTTGTATTTGGGACATGTAATTAATGCTCAAGGTGTCCAAGTGGACCAACAAAGATTCAAGCCATACTAGATTGGCCACCTCCCACTGCTATGACTCAATTGAGAGGGTTTCTTGGATTGTGTAGCTATTATTGGAGGTTTGTGAAGGGTATTTCACAACTTGCTGCCCCCCTTACAAACTTGACAAGGAAAGGTGCCTTTGTGTGGTCCCAAACTGCTTTGGAAACTTTTGTGAGACTCAAGGAGGTGATGAGTTCTTGTCCCGTGCTTGCTGTTCCAGATTTTTCAAATCCTTTCATATTGGAATTTGATACTTCAGGAGAGGGGATAGGGGCTGTCCTAAAGCAAAAAAAACATTCCAATGCTTTTGAGAGTGGAAAACTCAAGGAAGAGGAAAAGAAATTTTCAGTTTATGACAATGAAATGTTAGTTATTATGCATGCTTTGGCCAAATTTTGTCAATACCTGATTTGTGGGAGATTCATAGTCAAAACGGATCACAATAGCCTCAATATTTCCTCACACAATCTAATTTGAATCATAGGGAACAAAAAATGGGTGAGCAAATTACAATCCTATGATTTCAATATTGAATATGTGAAAGGTAAAAATAATGTGGTTGATGCCTTATCAAGTGTTGTCCCCAAAAATGAGTGACATTTTTGGGACAACCTATGAACTATTTTGGTTCATCGAACCAAAATCATCTCTCCCCTTTTCAAAATTTTTTTTTGAGCATTCGGGTTCTTCATTTTTCAAAGCTTTTCCAGAAATCTACGGACTCTGCAGGCTTGAATCTACGGACTCTGCAGGCTTGGAACTACAAACTTCACAGATGGTTTCTATGGACTCCGCAAACAGATGTCTACGGACTCTTTCAAGGTTAGAGAAAACTACGAACTTGGCTTCTACCGACTCTGCAGGCAGGTTCAAATCTACGGACTCTCAAGGTTGGTTTCTACGGACTCTGCAGGAAAGAAATGGGTTCAACACTTAGCCAAATAGCGAAGAATGAATCGATTGAACCATTGAACTGTTGAACCAAAGTTGGTTCAATCGGTTGGTTCAATTGGTAGGTTCAAAGGGCTGCTCCAAAGCCAAAGGAACAAGTGCCCTTGCGGGGGGCAGTAAGCAAAAGCGAACAAAAGTTAGGAACCCCTCGGGAAAATGGCTAAGTCCAAGAGGCCGAAAGAATACTTTCGGGAGGATTTTCTCGAAAAAATGTTAAGGCAAAATTCCTTCGGACTTTTTGTCCAAAGGAATTCACCTGGAGGAAAAGTCCAAAGAAACAGGAAAGAACGAATGGCCAAGTAACAAGAAACTTTCCTTCGGACATTTTGTCCGAAGGAATTCTTTCGGGCTTTTTGCCCGATTTAAAAATCACGTCGAAGAAGTAAGAGCCCATCAGGGAAGTTGAAGCCAGAAGGACAAGTACCCTTGCGGGGGGCACTTGGCGACAGAGAAAGGACCGTTTTAAAAGCCTGAACAAAGACGCAGAAAGGAACTTTCATGGACTTAGACAAAAAGGGGCTTCAACACATGAACCGAATGAACCATTGAGTTGTTGAACCAAAAGGTTCAACGGGTTCAAGGTTCAAAGGTTCAACCAAAGCTTAGAAAGATAAAGGAAGCAGTGTTTGAGCGAGACACAGAATAAACCATTGAACCGATTGAACTTTGAACCGAAAGAGTTCAAAGTTCAATGGTTCAACATAGTTCAAAAGTTCAAAGGCGGCCTCAGTCAAAGAAAAAGCGGCACACAAGTGGTTCAACGGATGGTTCAACCAAGGGCCAAAGAAGCGATTGAACCAAGAAGCGATAGAACAAAAGAGACAGAATGAACCGATGAACTTTCAGTGGTTCAACAGGTTCAAGGTTCAACCTGAATCAAGCGATCGACTGAAAAAGAGAGCCCAAAGACTCAAAGAGGGAAGATCGATGCAAAGGACCAGAAATGTCTTTGAAAGAGTTATTTTCAGTAGGTGGAACAGTGGATCGAGTAGACTTCTGAGCGCACCAAACCAAGGATGCGACCTGTTTTCTTCCATGAAGTAAAGACAAATATGCAATGGACCAGACGGGCCACATTAAGGAGGAGACATATCAGATGAAAGGACACACCATAGTTATGGCAATGCACTGTTCTCAGCATGGTCTCTCCAGACAAAACTGGAGACGCATTGAAGACGCCCACTGCAGCATGGGCCGTCCCATGGAAAAAGGCGCCAATCCTTGCATAGTTGCTATAAGTTTGTGTTTTCTCTCATTTGTAAGGAGAGACTTTTCATTTTTACAAGAGCAAAACTCTGCCCATTTTGAAATAAGACTAAGACTTTGAGCTCAGGTTGTAATTTCATTTTCATTTTTATCTGATTGAGAAAGCAGGGTTTTCACAGACTTTGTGATGTTCTGACTTGTGTCATTTTAGAAGATCATTCTTACGTTTTGTCTTCTGAAGGTGTCCTTATTCATTTAATTTGGTAAGCAGAATTAGTGAAGGTAATAGGGAAGTGTCCTGAAACCAACTGTGGGAAGACTTTGTGCTCTCACAATTGCTTTCAGTCTGTGTTTTTCTTTTCTTTTTGTGTTAAGGATTCTAGGGCGACTTTGTGCCCCCATTATCCTTTGTGATATACTCTTTGGGCAATTGAGGTGGAAACTTTGCGTTCTGCTTCATCTTGCTGTTACTACGCCCTCTGGTTAACTGGTTTCTTATCTTACTATCTGAAAGAAACTCTTGTTGTTTCCTACAAGAACACTTCTGAAAGAAGAGAAGTGCCTTCAATGTTTACACCAGGATTTCTCCTTTGTCTGTAAGCATCATCTCTGAAAGAAGAGAGATGGATGGTTTATCCCACCCCCATGTGTTATTTTTTGCTTATTTATATTATATATAGCTCCTACATATCTATAGGGAACCTCCCTTTGATGAGAGGAGAGATGTCTCCGGTTGATGTAGTAAAGTTGCACACCTGGCCGACCAATCTTCTTATGCTGTGGTGATAGGAACTATTTTGGTCCCCAGTTAGCTGGCCGACAAAATATTCACCCAACAGTTTTTGACGACTCCGCTGGGGAAGAGCGCGCAGTTTGAAGTCTCAAACTTTAAGCTGAAGCAGATCCTGCTCTTTTCTATTTTTTGTTCTGCAATCTGGCAACTCCACGTTATACCAGAGGCCATAAATCCCAAGGTGTTGTTGACCCTGCTTTTGAGTTGGTGCAGCAGAGTAATTTTGAGTTGTTTCCTTCACAACCTCACTTTAGACAAACTAGGATTCTTCCTTCTAGCCCTACCAGGTCACCAACACAAGGCAGAGCTTTTTTTTCTGCTACTGGCCAAGCTTTACTTATCCACGCTCCGCCTGGATTAGTGATCCCACTTTTGCATAATCAAATCATGGCTCAAGGCCCCTGGGGTAATTCTTTCGGTCCCCTGAACTTGACTCCACCTCTGCATGAGCTTCCACGCAATTCAAGGAAGAATTTTTCCAAATTCTTTGGCGATGGGAAGGTTCATCTTGATGAACACATTGCAGCTTTCAGCATACCCTGCGGTGTAATAGGGGTGGAATTTGAAGACATAGCGGTCAGGCTATTCGTGGAGACACTCCAAGGCGCTGTTGCAGACTGGTTCTACCACCTGCAGGTTGTATCAGTGACTGATTGGCACACTCTGAAAGACAAATTTGAAGCCAGGTTCAAGCCTGCGGAAGATTCACATGCCTTGCTGGCCTAGCTCACTCAGATGAAAAAAGAGCCTCATGAGCCTATGAGGGATTTTATTGCCAGGTTCAACAAGCTGAGGCACAGGATTCCCATGGTCGCCCAGCGGACGCCTCAGAACCTCAAATGCTTCTTCGTTAACTCACCACTGCCTGAAGTGGGTTTCTTGCTGAGACGGACCAGACACATAGACCTTATTGCTGCTCAGGACTTGGCTACTGAGGTAGAAGATGACCTTATCTTGGCAAGAAAGATAAAGAGAGACCCTAATAAAGGTAAATCTTCATCTTCTGAGTATTCACCTGCAGTCACCACTGACCCAATGGTACAAAAGCTAGCAAATGAAATGGTAGCTCTCAAAAAGCAAATGGCGCAAGAGATGTCATTTGCTCCTGCATACAGAGATATGCCCATAAGGACATTTCAAAATCAGGCGTACCAAGGCAATGCTGCCAGGAATCAGGGACAGCAAAATCGCCTTCCTTTTCCACAGAGGAACCTCACCCTTGAAGCGCCTCCAAACAACTCGATAGTTGGATATCTTGAAGCTGAAGCGGATTTCTCACTCCAGCCTGAATTGAATCTTGAAGATGATGCTAATCTCTTCACTGAGGAAGAAGAATCAGCTAGCGACTCTCATATTAGTTTCTTGAACTATCAAGATGAACCCAGAAGTGAAGGCAATGCAGCTGAGGGGTCATATGATGTATTCATTCGGTCTAAGAATCAATTAGCTCATCCAGCTGATAAGGAGAAAGCAGAGGAACGACATCAACCAGCAGTTTCAATTGCTAAGCGGGGATCCGCTTTTCCTTTCCAGCCAAAGGACCCGATGATTGCGAGAAAGGTAAGTACCCCAAATGCCCCTATGCCTTCTACATCAATTTCGCAGTCCAGTCCTCTCCCTTTCAAAAATCAAAAAGATGAACTCCCATCCTCTGCTCCTAACTCATTCCAGACATTTGATATCATTGACCATATAAAGAGAACCAAAATTCAAATGTCTGAATTTGAATTTTTGCAGTCCCATCCCGAGCAGTTAGACAGACTGTTTCAATGTGTTTAAAACCAGAACATCTCTGTTGAGCGAGCAATTCCCAAAGTGACACATGATGCTGCCAAGAATGCATCCACCAGGAACAACCTTGTCACCGCTCCCCCTGCTGCTCCTGGCAAGATTGAACCTTTTTATGTCTCATTGCTGATAAATGAACATCAGCTGAATAATTGCATCATTGATTCTGGAGCTTCAGACAATGTCATGCCTGCTAAAGTGGCCGAATCCCTTGATCTCACATTGACCAAAACTTTTGATAGATGCTTCTCCATGGAGAACAAGCAAGTGCCTTTGCTGGGACAAATTAAAGATGCCCAATTTGCGTTTGCTGCATTTCCAGACAAAAGAATCAAGATGACTGTCTTGGTAGCAGACGTCTCAGCATCATATGGCATCCTTCTTGGGTGGAATTTCTCCAGGGATGTTGGTGGTGAATTAAGCATGGATTTATCTGAGGCGAGGATTCCAGTCAAAGGTGTTATGAAGAGACTGCTCTCTGAGAAGGAAGCGAAATATGTGGTTACCCAGACCTCAGCACCTGAAGCTCAAATTCTGTTTGAGTCTTCAGGTATGGGTAACTACTTTCTGTACACGGATGGAGTTCATGAGACATCTGATGAAGCTCTTGCAGATGACAGCCTGGAAATGCATTCAACTGGAACAACAGAAGAATTGGCTGAGCACAAGGCAAGTGTGAAAGTATCTCCACCCCCAGATGAAGAATCCAAAAGGAAATCAGTATCAAATGAGGTGTGGATTCTTGAATTTGATGGCAGCTGCTCTTCCACTGGTTCAGGAGCCGGAGTTGTGTTAATATCTCCTCAAAGAGATATTTTTCCTTCATCTTATAAATTGCAATTCAGCAACATGAATAACACAACTGAATATGAGTCTCTGCTGCTTGAATTGAGAGCCGCTCGAGACAAAGGCATCAAGCTCTTTCATGCTAAAGGAGATGCCGAACTAGTGGTTTGTCAAGTAAGGAACCTGTACCAAACCAAGAATGAAATATTGCGTCATTACCGCAATCTAGTCTGGGACCAGCTTGAAGACTTTGATGCATTCAGCATCTCTGCAGTTCTCAGAGAATTCAATGACTGGGCGGATGCATTGGCTATTCCAGCTACTCTCTTGGTCCCCCACCCAGATTTCAAAAGAGACAAGTACACGATTGAGCTGGTCTTTCGGCGTAGTGTACCTAATAATGTCAGTCATTGGCAGGTTTTTAACAATAACGACCAAATCATTGCCTTCTTGGATCAAAAAGACAACTTTGAACGGCTGCATTTTGAAGGCAGCGAACCTCAGAAGTGTGAAACAGCTCCTGAATCAAATGCAGACACATGTGAGGAGTTCTTGCAACTAAAAGGGAATAAGATTCCCAAAGGCCTGGTTTCCCTTGAGAAGCTGTTTGATAAGCATGATAGATTCATCAGACAACAGCCAATGGATTCAAGCTCATCTCAGGAGTTTGATCAAGTAAATCTGAGAACCAAGGAAGACCCCAAGATGGTGAACATTGGAAAATATTGTACAAATGCAGAGCGTTTTAAGTTCACCTCTTTGCTCAACGAATACATGGATGTCCTAGCATACTCCTATGCTGACCTGAAATCACTCCAGCCTGACGAAATTCGACACATCCCTCTCAAGGCTGATTCAACACCTTACAGGCAAAAGACCAGGCATTATAATCCGAAAATATCAGGTACTATTTTATTTGACATACAAAAAATGCTAAATTCCATCATTCCACATGGATTGCCAATATAGTGCCTGTAAGAAAAAAGAATGGTGAAATTCGCCTTTGTGTGGATTTCAAGAATTTGAATCAGGGATTCTTGAAGGATAATTATCCTTTGCCAATCATGGATCAAGTGCTGCAGACAGTGACAGGCTCGGAGATGTTGTCAATGCTAGATGGCTTCTCAGGATATAATCAGGTCGAAGTTGGTGAAGCAGACCAACATAAGACTGCTTTTACCACACCCTGGGGCATGTTTGCATATAGAAGAATGCCTTTTGGCTTGATAAATGCTGGCGCCACCTTCCAAAGAGCAATGGACCTTGCCTTCAAAGATGAGATGGGTAAGTTCATCATAGTTTATCTTGATGACTTGACTGTCTTTAAGCATCGCCCAGATCATGTGAGCCATTTGCAGCAAGTGCTGGAACGCTGCCGCCAGAATGGCATTTCCTTAAATCCCAAGAAATCAGTTTTCGGAGTAACAGAGGGAAAACTTCTCGGACACGTGTCCAAAGGAGGCATAAAGATTGACTCAGACAGAGTCAAGTCTATCCAAGAACTTTCCTTGCCCACAAGCAAGACTGTTGTTCACTCTTTCTTTAGAAAGGTGAACTTACGGGATTCATCCCCGAATTTGCCGAGAAGACTAGGCACATTGTAAACATGATGAAGGGAAAGGCCACCTTCAGCTGGACTGAAGAAGGCAAGTTGGCTTTTGAGGATATCAAGACTGCCATTGCCCATGCTCCAATTTTGGCTTGTCTAGACTATAGAAAAGAGTTCACCATTTATAGCTATGCTTCAGAACATATGCTTTCAGCAATTCTGGTTCAACAGAATAAAGAAGGTATGGAATCTCCCATTTCCTTCATGCGCTGTTTTCTCAAAGCTCATGCGCTGAAGTACTCAAATATGAAGAAGCACGCTTATGCAGTGGTGAAGGCCGTAAAACATTTTCGTTTCTACATCCTCAATTTTCGAGTTACTGCCTTGGTCCCTGACACCACAGTGAAATCTATACTGACTCAGCAGGAGTTTGGGACGAAAAGAGGCAATTGGGTTGCAAAGATCCAGGAGTTCGATCCGATCATCAAGCCAACAAAGCTAGTACGCAGAAAGGGGCTATGCCAACTAATTGCTGATAACAAGCCAAGAGGAACACAGCATGAAGAACTAGAAGTGGATGAGCATGACACACCAACAGTCCTCTTTGTCTCCACCACGAATGAGTGGTACTGAGGTATTGCTCATTTCCTTACTTATGGTGAATGTCCTGCAAACCTATCTTATAAAGAAAGGAGAACCATCAAGCTGAAAGCTGCCAATTTTGTCCTCTGGGACAACGGCTGTACAAGAGGAGCCTTGATGGAACGTTCTTTCGTTGTGTGGATAAGGAGCAACAAAGTCAACTTCTGAAGTCCTTCCACAATTCGGCTTATGGAGGACATTTTTTTGCCCCTGTGACTGCCCATAAGATCCTACGAGCCAGGTACTATTGGCCAACTCTCTTTCAAGATGCATACAAGTGGGTCAGGGGATGTGAATTGTGCCAGCAGTTTGTTGGAAGGCCCAAACTAGCTGCCCTACCCCTCGAACCAGTGATCATAGAGAAGCCATTCCAGTAATGGGGAATTGACTTTATTGGTGCTGTAAACCCATCGTCAAGTGCTGGACATGATTATGTCCTTACAGCAACAAACTACTTCACCAAATAGGTGGAAGCAGTTCCAACCAAACATGCTACTTCAGAAGTAGTATGCAATTTCCTTAAAGAGAACATCATGTCCAGGTTTGGGGTCCTAGTCAAAATTGTCACTGACAATGCCCCCTGTTTCACTTCCCAGGAAATTACTCAATTCTGCTTCTACTATGGAATTACACTCTCCCACTCCTCTGATTACTTTCCACAAGGGAATGGACAAGCTGAGTCAAGCAATAAAAATTTGGTGACTATCATCAAGACGCTGGTGGATGACAACCAAAGGACTTGGCATAAGGCATTGGTTGATGCTCTATGGGCAGACAGAATTACACCAAAGAGAGCAATTGGTATGTCTCCCTTCCAACTTCTGTATGGTGTCAATGCTGAGATACCAATCACCTTGGAATTGCCAGATGGCTTCTGTATGGTGTCAGAGATGTTATCAATGCTAGATGGCTTCTCAGAATATAATCAGGTCAAAGTTGGTGAAGCAGACCAGCATAAGACTGCTTTCACCACGCCCTGGGGCACGTTTCCATATAGAAGAATGTCTTTTGGCTTGATAAATGCTGGCGCCACCTTCCAAAGAGCAATGGACCTTGCCTTCAAGGGTGAGATGGGTAAGTTCATCGTAGTTTATCTTAATGACTTGACTGTCTTCTCTAAACATCGCACAGATCATGTGAGCCATTTGCAACAAGTGCTGGAACGCTGCCACCAGAATGGCATTTCCTTAAATCCCAAGAAGTCTGTTTTCGGAGTAATAGAGGGGAAACTTCTAGGACACGTTGTGTCCAAAGGAGGCAAAATATTTACTCAGACAGAATCAAGTCTATCCAAAAACTTTCCTTGCCCACAAGCAAGACTGTTGTTCACTCTTTCTTTGGAAAGGTGAATTTCTTACGGAGATTCATCCCCGAATTTGCCGAGAAGACTAGGCACATTGTAAACATGATGAAGGAAAAGGCCACCTTTAGCTGGACTGAAGAAGGCAAGTTGGCTTTTGAGGATATCAAGACTGCCATTGCCCATGCTCCAATTTTGGCTTGTCCAGACTATAGAAAAGAGTTCACCATTTATAGCTATGCTTCAGAGCATATGCTTTCAGCAATTCTGGTTCAACAGAATAAAGAAGGTATGGAATCTCCCATTTCCTTCATGAGCTGTTTTCTCAAAGCTCATGCGCTGAAGTACTCAAATATGAAGAAGCACGCTTATGTAGTGGTGAAGGCCGTAAAACATTTTCTTTTCTACATCCTCAATTTTCGAGTTACTGCCTTGGTCCCTGACACCACAGTGAAATCTATACTGACTCAGCAGGAGTTTGGGACGAAAAGAGGCAATTGGGTTGCAAAGATCCAGGTGTTCGATCTGATCATCAAGCCAACAAAGCTAGTACGCAGAAAGGGGCTATGCCAACTAATTGCTGATAACAAGCCAAGAGGAACACAGCATGAAGAACTAGAAGTGGATGAGCATGACACACCAACAGTCCTCTTTGTCTCCACCACGAATGAGTGGTACTGAGGTATTGCTCATTTCCTTACTTATGGTGAATGCCCTGCAAACCTATCTTATAAAGAAAGGAGAACCATCAAGCTGAAAGCTGCCAATTTTGTCCTCTGGGACAACGGCTGTACAAGAGGAGCCTTGATGGAACGTTCTTTCGTTGTGTGGATAAGGAGCAACAAAGTCAACTTCTGAAGTCCTTCCACAATTCGGCTTATGGAGGACATTTTTTTGCCCCTGTGACTGCCCATAAGATCCTACGAGCCAGGTACTATTGGCCAACTCTCTTTCAAGATGCATACAAGTGGGTCAGGGGATGTGAATTGTGCCAGCAGTTTGTTGGAAGGCCCAAACTAGCTGCCCTACCCCTCGAACCAGTGATCATAGAGAAGCCATTCCAGTAATGGGGAATTGACTTTATTGGTGCTGTAAACCCATCGTCAAGTGCTGGACATGATTATGTCCTTACAGCAACAAACTACTTCACCAAATAGGTGGAAGCAGTTCCAACCAAACATGCTACTTCAGAAGTAGTATGCAATTTCCTTAAAGAGAACATCATGTCCAGGTTTGGGGTCCCAGTCAAAATTGTCACTGACAATGCCCCCTGTTTCACTTCCCAGGAAATTACTCAATTCTGCTTCTACTATGGAATTACACTCTCCCACTCCTCTGATTACTTTCCACAAGGGAATGGACAAGCTGAGTCAAGCAATAAAAATTTGGTGACTATCATCAAGACGCTGGTGGATGACAACCAAAGGACTTGGCATAAGGCATTGGTTGATGCTCTATGGGCAGACAGAATTACACCAAAGAGAGCAATTGGTATGTCTCCCTTCCAACTTCTGTATGGTGTCAATGCTGAGATACCAATCACCTTGGAATTGCCAGATGGCTTCTGTATGGTGTCAGAGATGTTATCAATGCTAGATGGCTTCTCAGAATATAATCAGGTCAAAGTTGGTGAAGCAGACCAGCATAAGACTGCTTTCACCACGCCCTGGGGCACGTTTCCATATAGAAGAATGTCTTTTGGCTTGATAAATGCTGGCGCCACCTTCCAAAGAGCAATGGACCTTGCCTTCAAGGGTGAGATGGGTAAGTTCATCGTAGTTTATCTTAATGACTTGACTGTCTTCTCTAAACATCGCACAGATCATGTGAGCCATTTGCAACAAGTGCTGGAACGCTGCCACCAGAATGGCATTTCCTTAAATCCCAAGAAGTCTGTTTTCGGAGTAATAGAGGGGAAACTTCTAGGACACGTTGTGTCCAAAGGAGGCAAAATATTTACTCAGACAGAATCAAGTCTATCCAAAAACTTTCCTTGCCCACAAGCAAGACTGTTGTTCACTCTTTCTTTGGAAAGGTGAATTTCTTACGGAGATTCATCCCCGAATTTGCCGAGAAGACTAGGCACATTGTAAACATGATGAAGGAAAAGGCCACCTTTAGCTGGACTGAAGAAGGCAAGTTGGCTTTTGAGGATATCAAGACTGCCATTGCCCATGCTCCAATTTTGGCTTGTCCAGACTATAGAAAAGAGTTCACCATTTATAGCTATGCTTCAGAGCATATGCTTTCAGCAATTCTGGTTCAACAGAATAAAGAAGGTATGGAATCTCCCATTTCCTTCATGAGCTGTTTTCTCAAAGCTCATGCGCTGAAGTACTCAAATATGAAGAAGCACGCTTATGTAGTGGTGAAGGCCGTAAAACATTTTCTTTTCTACATCCTCAATTTTCGAGTTACTGCCTTGGTCCCTGACACCACAGTGAAATCTATACTGACTCAGCAGGAGTTTGGGACGAAAAGAGGCAATTGGGTTGCAAAGATCCAGGTGTTCGATCTGATCATCAAGCCAACAAAGCTAGTACGCAGAAAGGGGCTATGCCAACTAATTGCTGATAACAAGCCAAGAGGAACACAGCATGAAGAACTAGAAGTGGATGAGCATGACACACCAACAGTCCTCTTTGTCTCCACCACGAATGAGTGGTACTGAGGTATTGCTCATTTCCTTACTTATGGTGAATGCCCTGCAAACCTATCTTATAAAGAAAGGAGAACCATCAAGCTGAAAGCTGCTAATTTTGTCCTCTGGGACAACGGCTGTACAAGAGGAGCCTTGATGGAACGTTCTTTCGCTGTGTGGATAAGGAGCAACAAAGTCGACTTCTGAAGTCCTTCCACAATTCGGCTTATGGAGGACATTTTTCTGCCCCTGTGACTGCCCATAAGATCCTACGAGCCAGGTACTATTGGCCAACTCTCTTTCAAGATGCATACAAGTGGGTCAGGGGATGTGAATTGTGCCAGCAGTTTGTTGGAAGGCCCAAACTAGCTGCCCTACCCCTCGAACCAGTGATCATAGAGAAGCCATTCCAGTAATGGGGAATTGACTTTATTGGTGCTGTAAACCCATCGTCAAGTGCTGGACATGATTATGTCCTTACAGCAACAAACTACTTCACCAAATAGGTGGAAGCAGTTCCAACCAAACATGCTACTTCAGAAGTAGTATGCAATTTCCTTAAAGAGAACATCATGTCCAGGTTTGGGGTCCCAGTCAAAATTGTCACTGACAATGCCCCCTGTTTCACTTCCCAGGAAATTACTCAATTCTGCTTCTACTATGGAATTACACTCTCCCACTCCTCTGATTACTTTCCACAAGGGAATGGACAGGCTGAGTCAAGCAATAAAAATTTGGTGACTATTATCAAGACGCTGGTGGATGACAACCAAAGGACTTGGCATAAGGCATTGGTTGATGCTCTATGGGCAGACAGAATTACACCAAAGAGAGCAATTGGTATGTCTCCCTTCCAACTTCTGTATGGTGTCAATGCTGAGATACCAATCACCTTGGAATTGCCAGCATTGAAATTGGCTAAGGCGATTGAAGATCAAACGTATGAGAGCTCACTTGAGAAGAGGATCATGTGCCTTGCTGAGCTGAATGAGCAGAGAACTGTAGTGGTGGACAAAATCGCCGCCCATTAAAGTCTGGTGAAGAAGCTCTTCGACTAGAAAGCAAAGAATTGTGATTTTCAGATTGGAGATCAAGTCCTGCTATGGGTCAAGAGAAGAGAACCAAAGGGGATGCACGGAAAGTTTGATTCCCTATGGAGGGGCCCTTTTACTATTCATCAGCTCAACGGTAAAAACAGTTTCCTGTTGAAGTATCAAGATGGCACTCTCTTTTCTCTGCCTCACAATAGGCAACATCTGAAGCACTTTAACTCTTGAAGTATCGGATGAGTTCCCCTGTACATATATATATTTGTAGTCTTTTGTTCTGTTTTGTTCGTTTCGTTTTCGTTTTTGGAGCCTTTTTTCTTGGGTAGCGCGACTCCATAGCCCGATGGCACACTTCAAAGCACTGGAGATTCTGGTTTCTACTCCCCTCAGCTATATTCCAAGTTTTCAACTGAAGGAAGTTCCCCAACTGGACCCAGCTGTTGTCCCCAAAAATGAGTGACATTTTTGGGACAACCTATGAACTATTTTGGTTCATCAAACCAAAATCATCTCTCCCCTTTTCAAAAAATTGTTATGAGCATTCGGGTTCTTCATTTTTCAAAGCTACGGACTCTGCAGGCTTGAATCTACGGACTCTGTAGGCTTGGAACTACGAACTTCACAGATGGTTTCTATGGACTCCGCAAACAGATGTCTACGGACTTTTTCAAGGTTAGAGAAAACTACGAACTTGGCTTCTACCGACTCTGCAGGTAGGTTCAAATCTAAGGACTCTCAAGGTTGGTTTCTACGGACTCTGCAGGAAAGAAACGGGTTCAACACTTAGCCAAATAACGAAGAATGAATCGATTGAACCATTGAACCGTTGAACCAAAGTTGGTTCAATCGGTAGGTTCAAGGGGCTGCCCCAAAGCCAAAGGAACAAGTGCCTTTGCGGGGGGTAGTAAGCAAAAGTGGACAAAAGTTAGGAACCCCTCGGGAAAATGGCTAAGTCCAAGAGGCCGAAAGAATACTTTTAAGAGGATTTTCTCGGAAAAATGTTAAGGCAAAATTCCTTCGGACTTTTTGTCCGAAGGAATTCACCTGGATGAAAAGTCCATAGAAACAGGAAAGAACGAATGGCCAAGTAACAAGAAACTTTCCTTCGGACATTTAGTCCAAAGGAATTCTTTCGGGCTTTTTGCCCGACGGAAAAAGCCCGCCAAAGAAGTAAGAGCCCGCTGAGGAAGTTGAAGCCCGAAGGACAAGTACCCTTGCGAGGGGCACTTGGCGACAGAGAAAGGACCGTTTTAAAAGCCCGAACAAAGATGCAGAAAGGAACTTTCACGGACTTAGGCAAAAAGGGGCTTCAACAGATGAACCAAATGAACCATTGAGCCGTTGAACCAAAAGGTTCAACGGGTTCAAGGTTCAAAAGTTCAACCAAAGCTTAGAAAGATAAAGGAAGCAGTGTTTGAGCGAGACGCAGAATAAACCAATAAACCGATTGAACTTTGAATCGAAAGAGTTCAAAGTTCAATGGTTCAACATGGTTCAAAAGTTCAAAGGCGGTCTCAGTCAAAGAAAAAGCGGCACACAAGTGGTTCAACGGATGGTTCAACCAAGGGCCGAAGAAGCGATTGAACCAAGAAGCGATAGAACAAAAGAGATAGAATGAACAAATGAACCGATGAACTTTCAGTGGTTCAACAGGTTCAAGGTTCAACCTGAATCAAGCGATCGACTGAAAAGAGAGCCCGAAGACTCAAAGAAGGAAGATCGATACAAAGGACCAGAAATGTCTTCGAAAGAGTTATTTCCAGTAGGTGGAACAGTGGATCGAGTAGACTTCTGAGCGCACCAAACCAAGGACGCGCCCTGTTTTTTTCCATGAAGTAAAAACAGATATGCAAAGGACCAGACGGTCCATATTAAGGAGGAGACATATCAGATGAAGGGACACGCCATAGTTATGGCAGCGCACGGTTCTCAGCATGGTCCCTCCAGACAAAACTGAAGACGCATTGAAGACGCTGACTGCAGCATGGGCCGTCCCATGAAAAAAGGCGCCAATCCTTGCGTAATTTCTAGAAGTCTGTGTTTTCTCTCATTTGTAAGGAGAGACTTTTCATTTTTACAAGAGCAAAACTCTGCCCATTTTGAAAGAAGACTGAGACTTTGAGCTCAGGTTGTAATTTCATTTTCATTTTTATTTGAATGAGAAAGTAGATTTTTCACAGACTTTGTGCTGTTCTGACTTGTGTCATTTTAGAAGATCATTCTTACGTCTGTCTTCTGAAGGTGTCCTTATTCAATTAATTTGGTAAACAGAATTAGTGAAGGTAATAGGGAAGTGTCCTGAAACCAACTGTGGGAAGACTTTGTGCTCTCACAATTGCTTTCAGTCTGTGTTTTTCTTTTCTTTTTGTGTTAACGATTCTGGGGCGACTTTGTGCCCCCATTATCCTTTGTGATATACTCTTTGGGCAGTTGAGGTGGAAATTTTGCGTTCTGCTTCATCTTGCTGTTAGTATGCCCTCTGATTAATTGGTTTCTTATCTTACTATCTGAAAGAAACTCTTGTTTCCTGCAATAACACTTCTGAAAGAAGAGAAGTGCCTTCAGTGTTTACACCAGGATTTCTCCTTTGTCTGTAAGCATCATCTCTGAAAGAAGAGAGATGGATGGTTTATCCCACCCCCATGTGTTATTTTCTGCTTATTTATATTATATATAGCTCCTACGTATCTATAGGGAACCTCCCCTTGATGAGAGGAGAGATTTGTCTCCAGTTGATGTAGTAAAGCTACACACCTGGCCGACCAATCTTCCTATGCTGTGGTGATAGGAATTATTTTGGTCACCAGTTAGTTGGCCGACAAAATATTCACCCAACACCTATCATAAGAGGCCCACAATTTACTAAATTTTGATGTTCAAACTTCCCATGCAAAGAACTATCCATGCCAATCTGAAAATTTGTTTTGGGCTGCTCGGTAACCACCGATTTTTGATGACCAGTGAACTTGTGGAGTAGCTGCCCTTTGTATAATCGGAAACTAAGCTCGATTAGTTGTTTTAAAGGCTGTCTTTTATACATTTGGAAGTCCCTGCTTGGTGCCATTAGTAATTCTGATTTTGGTGGCTCCACCTTCTTACCAAACTCCTCAATGATCCTCTCAAAAAGCTCCTCATGTGTTCCAATGATGTTATGCTCGTGTTTCCCATCCACGATGCCACCATTCATGGGCAGCACCATCCAAATGTTGGATGAAGAAAATTAGAGCTCCCCTTCTACCCCTAGGTCTCAAGTCAAGGTATTCACTTAACTTGTCCACCCAAGTTTTCACCAAAATACCTAGATCACCATCAAAAGTTGGAAGAACTATCTTTCCTACGTCATCATGTGTAGCTATGTGCCCATGGGGCCCTTTGCCTTGACTCAATGCTAGCCATTCTCTGAAGCTCCTTCCCCTTTTGTACTGAGGTGCAAATGTCAAATACTCATCATAATTTTCCATTAGGTCCTAACAAACCAAAGGCTAGTCCTCCACTTTGAGGCGTTGATTCCCACGATCCTAGGCCTGAGTAAGACTTTCAACCCTAACCTTGTCCATGCAGTGTTTGTCATAAGACTTGAATCCCACAGATGGCCAAGATATGCCTTTGATACCATTGTAATGTCCCCAAATGGGATGATTAAGCAAAGTATGGGTTTTCCAACAAACCCTTATGTGAATCTGAAAACAATATGAAATCTAACCCAAAAAACAACAAACCCTAACTGGAAAGAATGTCCAAATTCCAAGCAAAACATACTACAATATAGCCCAAAAATGGTTGAATATGAAACTGAAATAAAGTACCTTTTTTGGCAAGGTGGCAATAGTGATAAGGCTGAAAATTACCCCTACAATTATTCTGATTTTCAAATGTCGGTACAGCTGCATTTCTTCCTTCAAATTTCCCTCCACACTTGGGAAAAATTATAGAGTTAAATATGAATATCAAACCCTCGAATTTCTCCTTCCACAAGCCTTCCAATGCAAATCACCCTGGTTGGAAAAATAATATAATAATTTTTTGAATATTTCTAGGGCACGAAGTGGCCCTCAAACCCTACAGATTAATCCACAAACAATTCACCAAGCTAGAATAAATTGTCAAAAATACCTCTACACCCTAGAAGAGGGTTCTGAAGCCAAATAGTCCTCTAGAGAGGGGTCCCCAATCTTCCAAATCAATTCGCCACCCTAGGGATGGCTTCCAAGATCAACCACAACTCTTCAAGCAATTCACCCACCTCTTTTGCCTGCACAAATACAATCACGAAGCTTCCAAAGGTGCTCATCAATCTTCCGTACAAAGTGGTGTTAGAGGTACAATCACTAAAAGGGGGATGAATCAGTGAGCCCAGATATTTCAATTCCAATCCTTTCAAACTATTAAACAATTAGCATATATCAACTTGATCAAGCAATATTAACAAGAGAGCTCATTCATTCAATGCATACACAAGATTAAATACACAACACAGTTCCTGTGGAAAACCCTAATGGAAATAAAACCCACTCTCAAGCCTGCAACACATGAACTACTTGTCCTATAAGATATTACAAACTAGAGACTGGTCAAGTCCTTTTGACCAGGATTCAGTGAAACCCCTGTTCCACAAGGAGCACCTGCCCCTAAGATGATCAAGTCCTCCTACCCCTAAGATGATCAAGTCCTCTTGACCCCCTGTTGGTCAAGTCCTTTTGACCCAAAACCTTGATCAAGTCCTCCTGACCTAAGGCCTTTAGTGTAACACCTGTTTCACAAGGAGCAACTGCCCCTAAGGAAGATCAAGTCCTTAGACCCTCCTTTGAAATGAACACCTCCACCTTAGAACTGATGTCTTCAACACCTAATGATGGATCTCTAATTTTCTAATCCCTGCACAAACTCCCTCTCTATCTCATATAGACCTCTCACATAGGCATGCCACAATCTCTCTCCTTCACTCAAATTGTCCTCATATGCACACTTAGACCTCTTCGCATATCCTCAGACTGCAAGAGCACTATTCTAACATCAGAAATATGACCTACAAGTCATACACAAAGTCAACAAACTGTTCTGCTCATCAACTCATCCAACAGACACACTACTTATCCTCTCTTCTTCGCTTCAACACTCACTGCTCTCAAACAAGCCTTGCACAAGTCTAGAAACCATCTCCTTTGGTTTCACTATATATAGAGTTTTCATGAATTATCATGTCCACAATCTTCCTTGTCGGCCACAACACATGCCTTCACCTTTAAGGCATCTTACATGGGTCACACTTAAGCACAACTCTCTTTCAAATAAACCTAAGTAACCTTTTAGGTCCTATGATGACCCATTCACCTCTTTGACACTTCTTCGAGTAAACTAGAAACACAGAGACACTTTCCAAGTACATGGACCCATGCCACATGATCTATAGGTTCTTCTTAAGTGTCCATATCCATCACAACACCCTTCTGTTAACACTCAATTAGCTCAAACACCTTTTTGTACATAGTCATTATGAACGAAAACACAGTCGACTTTTAACCCTTTGTTCATACTGCATATGATTGGTCAAACCTTCATAATGCACACAGATGGTCCTCATAGAATCTACAACATACTCCAATAGCTAGTCCACCTTTAAACATCGAGATACCAACACGCACACGTCAAATACCCTTCTCGGGTTACTTGCAGAATATAGATGAACACACAGTCAACTTTGAACCTCAATATCTTTGACTATACACACTTACAGATCTTCAAATCTATATTGTCAAATGTGCCTTGGAGTCCTCTACAAATTCGTTTTTTACACCATGAGCAAATTCTGCATAGATCAAAAGATATAACACAAAAACTAAGCACTGGATTTTCCTTAGCAAATTTGAATATTTAAATCCAAACGGTCACAGTTAAACTTCAGTTACTTAATACGCATCTTGTGCCCTCGCATTGTAAATTAAATACGCACCGTCGATCTTCTTCAAACTTTAACTCATAGTGCACCACTGCCCAAACATTAAACTTCGAACAATTGACCTCATCTCATGCAATCTTGCAATCTTGACCACATACACACCGTTGATCTTGTTGACCATTTTTGGTCCACCAGGCCAAAATCGGTCTCCTTCCCCTGTTGTTCTGAGCCAGTTCAATTTTGGTTGCACAAGTCTTTCGGCAGAAGATGAACCAGTTCAAAGAATGCAAGGGCTTTTACAAAGCTTCTTCGAACATTTTGTCCGAAGAAATTCACAAGGAAAGAGAGCTAAAATGATTCAAGACACTTTTCCTTAAGGTTCAATCAGTCAGTTCAAGTGATTGGTTCAGTCAGGTTGGATCAACGTTTGGTTCAAAAGGATGGTTCTAGCAGGCCTCTTCTAGAAGGATGATATCAGCAACAGCGACTTCCTCTTCCCAAGGTTTTCAACGCAGCATGGGTCATTTATTTTCCAAAGGGGCGCCTTTTGCTTTCTTTTCTCTATATATATTGTAATCTCTCATTTTGAGAGGATATTTCTCATATTGTAAGGCAAAGCCCTGCCAATTTTCACTTGGAATCAATAGAACACGCATTTTTACCTCTATTTTGGTTGGATATATCTCTGAGTGTGTCTAAGTGTTAGCCACATGTTCAGTCATTTCTTCCCTAATGCTTTCACAGGCTTGATACCAACACACCTGGTATAGACAAAGTTCTATTCCTGCAGATAACAAGAAGAGCTGTATCTGGAGCGCAGAGGCAGAAGAAGGTTATCAGATAGTGTGTTTTGCCTACAGCGCCTGTGGTAAGTTCATTTTCTGTGTGTTTCCATTAAAGCCTCCCTGTAAGTCCCCTGCAGTCTGGTCTTTTTACCAGTTAAAGTGTATGTATGTGTTCTTATGGTTCAAAGTGTGAGTATGAGTAGATCAAACTTGTTTGGTGCATCACCAGCTTAGGTTAGGTTCTGTTTTTTAGTAATCCTTCTCCCTTTTCAACCCCTCCTATTATATATATATATATATATATATATATATATATAGCAAATGTACTGGAATAAATCAGAGATGCATCAAAGGGAGCTAGCCATTATCTAGAGACTCTCCCCTCAGTTTTGCCAGACCCACAGGCAAGAGAGGAGTTTCCATTTTGCCGCATGGAAGAGAGAAGCTCAGTCTTTTCTCAAGGGTGCAATCCATTGCGTCAACAAATCTCCTATACGTAGCTCAGTCTTTATCTGTGTTAAACATTGGAAACCTTGAAATCATCTCGCTCAATATGCATCGTTGATCTGTATATGTACAAACGTCCGCTCACCGTTAGATTTTAAAAGAAGCCTAATCTTTACCTTTGCTCAACGTTAAACTTCGAACACTTGTCCTCATCTCACTGCTTCCTGACACCTTGGAACAAACACGCTTCGTTGATCCTTTTGTAAGGAGCTCGATATTTAACTTCGTTAACCAATGAATACTTTGACTCATCTGACTCAACACGCACCATAGATTTTGATTTGTACGAATGCCTGCGAGCCGTTGGATCTCCATTTGGACCTAGTCTTCACCTTTCACAAATTTGGCTAAGTATGGGGACCATTGCAATCTCCCTGGAAGGCCATTTTTGCTCCTTAATAACTTTTGCCTTGATCAATCTCACACCCTGAAACTTGAGCCATACGATCTTCTCATATAGGAGAATTTATTCATGTATCAATCTGGTCTTGGAACCTTTACGCATGCAAGATATAAGTCCATTAATTTGCTCACTCAGATTTTTCTACCACAAAGCCAACTATGTCAAGAACTATCTGGAAAGCCAACTTTGCACATGCATATCTTTTGATGCGCTTCATCGCATGACTTAAAATTTCACACATATTAAATAGGTGAACAAACCCATATAATCAACTCGTTCTAAAATTGCCACACGTGCGAAATATGACTACATCAAAATGCCTACTCAGCGTTTCTTGCCACAAACAAATTTGGCTATGGAAAAACACTGTCAAACTGCCTGGGAGCCCAACTTTGCACACTTTATCATTGTCACTTAGACTATCAAGGGACTTCATCCACTCACCTGGACACCTCCATGATATCACCATGACATCATTGACAACCCTCCAACAGGTGGTGTTCCAAAACACTTCTGTAGGACCAATTGTATGCAACCTTGCAAATCTGAAGCACAATTACAGCCCTTAAATAGAGTTGCCCTTAATGAAGGAATGGAGGTTTTCGTCCCCAAACCCTTGGCACACTTGAAGGTTTTCATTCTCAAGTTGTGGTGAACAAGCTTGACATACTTGGTCAACAATTCAATACTCAAAATGCATAACCCTTCCAAATGAACCTCTCCTTGCTTTATATACCCAACCTCCAAGTGTAGCACCCAAAATTAAGAGGGAGAGCTTACCTTCTTTTAAAAAAGAAATATATAAAATCTTCTTTATAAAATTCACTTTAGGCCTTAAGTGCCTATGACCCTCAAAAAGGTCCCAAACTCAGATCATAAACTGTTTTTTCATAAAATGCTCTTGAAACTCACAAATGTTCCCCTTTTTGCCTCTAAATTCCTTAGCCCATGGGAACGAAAAAAGGCTAAGAGTCTCCTCCCAAGACTAGTTCGATAAGGGGGACATTACAATCTCCATGTTATTAAAATCAAGGTGGAATGCTTCATAGTCTTCCATCTTCCAATGGAACAGGGTGTTGAGGGAATTTGTCTCATCTTCAGAGCATGATTGTAACTCCAAGACCCCTTTATCACCTGGCTCCATTGTACCTTAGTTCCTGTCAATTGAGCATTCTCCTTCAAAATCCAAATCTGATGAGTCTAATGAGGTTGCTTCCTCATTGGGCAGACCATAGTTCACATACTCACCTAGTACTAGCCGAGGATGTGAGAAATTACCTCGACGAGTATTCGCCATAAAAATTGGTAGGTTTTTTTTTAAATTGATGATTATGTACACAGTTCTTGTCGAGTACTAGTGAGTACTAGCCAATACTTGACAAGTACTCGCCAGTACTCAACAAGTACTGTGTAAATACTCGCCAAAAAGGTTTACACACAATAAACTCCAAAAATGTGAAAAAAACATTGCCAACTATTGACAAGTATTCGAGTATTTTTCGAGTAAACTTTTTTTTGCTTAGAAAAATACTCTCCGAGTACGAGTATGCGAACTATGGTGTAGACACAAATTTGGTCACAAATACTTGACAATGCTAATTCTTGACACACCCTAAACCACATGATATGCCAACCTTGTTTTAAATTTCTTTGGGAAGCATTGCATTGTGTCTGATTTGAAACATGAGAAAGTAAATGTCCTAGGCATTGGGCAAGGTGGCTTGTATAGACTTGTTGAAACTACTATAATCATTTTATATGCACAAGTGGAGGAGACTTCATATACAGGATGTGCGGGAGGCTAAAATGCCTCAACCAAATGCATGGTTGGTTTTGTGGGAGGATGCAATGCCCAATCAAAGGCACTAGCTTGGAGGACTGGAACCAAAGTTGTTAGTCCAACAGAGCGTGGTCATTTTGCTCTTGCTTCTGACCTTTTTATGGTACTTGAACTGCCAATTAAACAACCCATTGGGTACAAATGGGTGGATAAAGTCAAAATCAAAGCCGATGGTATTTTGGACAAGTACAAGGCATGTCTTGTTGTGAAAGAATTATCAAAACAAGAAGGAATAGACAATGAGAAAACTTGTGTTTTTGCTCCTACTACGAAAATGGTCCCATTTTTGTTGCTTCTCTCCATAGCAACTTGGTTAGGTTACTGTTGACCATTTTGGTCCTGCAAGCCAAAAAATCGGTCTCCTTTCTTTCCCTGCTGTCCTGAGCCGTCAGTCTTTGATGATTCACCTTACTGCAATTGTGCCATTTCCCTTTGCAATAGCCCTGTTCTTATAAAGAGTTGAGTGATCTAAGTCCTGTAGGTTTTCAGTTTGATATGGAGCTTATTTCACTTTGAGCAATTGCCTTGGGCAAGCCTTTTTGGCAAAGGAATGGGCCAGTTTCAAAGAGATGCAAGTCTTTCACAAGACTCCAAAGGACAAGTGCCCTTGCGGAGGGCAAGCAAGTTACAAATGGGACCGTTCAAGCAGGCTTCAAGCAGGCTCCGAAAGACATTTTGGACCCAAAGTGCCCTTGCGGAGGGCCAAGAGCACATTTGGAAGGGAGCAAGGTAGAGGGCCCGAAGGGGAATTTCCTTTGGAAAAGTGACAAGGCTAAAGACAAGATTTCTTCGGACTTTTGTCCGAAGAAAATCCAAAGAAGAAACCAAAGGTTAATTCCTTCGGACAAAATGTCCGAAGGAATTCCTTCGGACTTTTTGTCCGATGGAATTAACAAAGAGAAAGCATTTTGTCCGAAGGAATCGGGAAAACAAAGGAGCCCGAAGGGCAAGTGCCCTTGCGGAGGGCTCTCGGCTATCAAAAGGGGGCTTTTCCATTTTTCCGAAGGGACACCTTCCCTTCGAGAAGGTTCGTTTTGCAAAAGGCCGAAGGAATTACCAAAGTGATGACGGGCCCGAGCACGTCAACTTTAACATAGTGAACTAGCCGTTGGAGGTTCAAACGTCTGATGACGTGCACGCGAACGTCAAATTCAAGGCAGCAAACTAGCCATTGGTTTTCAAACGGTGACAGGCCTGCGAACATCAATTTTATGGTGATGAAATAGCCGTTGGTTTTCAAATGATGACAGCCCACAGACGTCAATTTTGATGGGATGCGTCAGTCGATGAAGAGAAGCCAAAGAACCAATTCCTTCGGACAAGCGCCCGAAAGAACTTATGAGCGCGGGCCCGAAGGAATTCAAAGGCTTAAGGCCAAAAGGAAACTCAGCGATCCGCCGAAAAAGGAGCCCGAAAAGCCAAAAAAAGACAAAAGCCAAGCGCAGAAATGAATAGAATAGTCCAGGGGGCACAGAAAGCGTCGGCAGGGGAAGTTATTGTTGCAAATGAAATAGTCTCCACCAAGTGGTCATCAAGGAGAGCAAGCATTTATAGAGTGGCCCATTTTTCTTCATTTTACATTGATGAGCAAACAACCGCATAAGTTTCATAAAGAGGTGGCCTCGTCTTTCAAATAACAAGGCGACCCATGCTTTTACGGGAACATTTAATACGGTTTAAACATCAAAGTCAAGACCGGCGACATCTACAACATGGTTCTTTCAGGCCATTTATAATAAGATGACAACAGCATGAGCGGTTTCCTCTTCCCCAGGTATTTAATACAACATGGGCCGCTTGTTTCTAAGGGCGCCAGAAGTCTTTCTCTTCATGCTATATATTGTAACCTCTCAGCTGAGAAATGGATCTCTCACTTGTGTAAGGCGAAGCCCTGCCAAATTTTACCTTTGAATCAATAGAACGCGTTTTACCTCTATCTGACTGGTTATGCTTCTGAATATGTCTGTGTATCAACTCTGTGTTTAGTCATTTCAGCTTGATGCTTTCATAGGTTGACACCAACATATCTAGTATAGCCAAGACCATTTCTGCAGATTAACAGGAAGTGCCAAAGTTGGAGCATAGAGACAGAAGAGCAGTTATCTGACAGTGTGCTTCTGCAGTGCCTGTAGTAAGTTATTTTTCCTTGTATCTTCATCAAGCCCCCTGTTAAACCGCCCTATAGTCTGGGCTTTTGTTTAGATGAAGTGTTTGTTTGCCCTTTCGGTCTGAAGTGTTGATATAGCTGAGTAGATCAAAATCATTTGGTGCATCACCGTTTAGATAGGTTTTGTTTTGGTTATATCCTCCCGCCTTTTCACCCCCCCATTATTAACAGTAGTAGTTAAAGACCCCAAAGGATGCATCAAAGGGAGCTAGCCCTTATCTGGAGATTCTTTCCTCAGTTTGGCCTAGCCCACAGCAAGAGGAAAGTCTCCATTGTGCCGCGTAGAAGAGAGAAGTTGAGCCTTCTTTCAAGGGTGCAATCCACAGCGTCAACAATTACCTGAACAAAGATCTAGACAAGGAGATTTGCATGGTGTTGCCTAAAGGTTTTCGTGTACCTAGTTATGATCATATAGTTTGCAAGTTGATTCAGTCATGTATAGACTTAAGCAGGTTCCACAAGCCCGATATTTTTTGTTTGATCAAAATCTCCAAGATTATGGATTCAAAATTATAGAGGTCAAGCTGGAGTTATCAACCAATGATGACTCATCACTAGTCGGTGAATCACTCTACATAAAATTGGTGGACAGCCTGATATACCTTATGTCCACACAACTGGATCATAGTTTTGATATTAGTGATCTTTCTCAGTTTTTGTCTCAACCAAAGCTCATACATTGGACAACAACAAAACATCAGAGGACTGCTGATTTCAAAATGATATCTAAGAAGCAGCTTGCAAATTAAACAACTAAACTTTTTGGTTCCATTTTGTTTGTAAAATTTTGGGACAAACTTGTAGTAGTCTCTGGTTTAGTCATTAAGGGGGGTATTAAAGTTATTAATGTAATATTAGTTATCTATTAACTAATGTTCAGTTATCAACCTCCTCAACTAATGTAACTTCTTTATGCTTAATAAAAGATGGATACATACAAGCATGTAAGAGTGTCGTATGCCTTCCATTTCCTATCATTCTTTCTTTTAGTCTTATTAACAAAAGGCCAGCATCATAATCAATGGCATACCAAAGTGAATTGTTTTGTGGTGAGTATTAAAGGACCCTAAATGAGATGGGGAGGCTAAGAGCCCACATTGAGAGTGAGAATCAAAACAACATGATTAGCAGGGGCATGACAGATGAATAGAAAACCCGAATGTGGGGAAAAATGAAAAGTTTGCAAGTTGGGAAAAATGACGTTGGCAAGAACATAATCAACTAAACACATGCCCCTGCTATGAAGGAAGCAAATAAATGTAATGGACTATGGGAAACAAGAAAGTCCATTAAGAATATGAAGTCCATTGACTCACTCAACTAGAGAAGATGCCTCTCGTAATCCATGGTAGGGCTATCCCCATCAATCGAGGTTCTTTTTAACCAATCTCTTCAAACTCCAACTCCTCAAGATAAGAGCTCACCCTCCATAAGATGGCACATAAGCGTCTAGAGGGTCCCAATGTGGTCATTAAAATTTCCCAAAAGAATGACATTACCTAATTAGAAATAATGGGAGATCTTAGGGTAAATGTCTACATATGGGTTAGCATAAGTGTGCGAGACAAAGGGCAATGAAGCTATGGGAAAATAAAAACCAACAGTCAAGATATCCAAAAGGGGAGGTGGACCTCACTGAACTCATAGCCACATGTATCTAGAATGCACATCAAGAGGGAATAAAGCCAGTCACAAATGAGGCAAATCATGCCCAGGGATCCACAAACATTGCATGGAATCACGAACAAATTGGTTGTGACTATTTGAAAGAAAACTAAGTGAAGTCAATAATAAACAACTATTTGAAAGAAAATTGAGTGAAGTCAACAATAAACAACTATTTGAAAGAAAACTGAGTGAAGTCAACTATTTAAAAGAATATAGAGTGAAGTCACAAATAAACAACTACTAGAAAATATTGCAATAGCATCAAGATATCTCAAAGGAAAAAACCAGATTTAATTTACGCTTGTAATTTGATAACTTGCTTTAAATTGTGTCACTATTATAGTTGAGATCCAATAATAACCAATACCTGGAGAAAGGGCCCATTTAAGGATCTCATGGGTATTATTAAGAAAGATAAGATCTTGTAATGCAATAATATCTTGGAAGGTCCCCAAAGAAGACTATATTGCACCATTGCAATTATTGCATGCAATAGAGACACCACCATCACCTTCTAAGACTCAAGGGCACCATCATTTATACGGCCAAGGACGATGAAGCTGAGAGGAAATAACAAACTGCAATCAAGATATCCAAAAGGGGAGGTGCACCTTGCTGAACTTAAAGACATGTATCTAGAAAGCATGTCAAGAGCTAATAGAGACACCTTGAACTGAAGGCAGTCACTAATTAAGCAAGCCACACCCCTATATTTACACACAGTCCAGTCTACAAAGTCTTACTATAGAAGGTCGATATCCAAATATAACCAATAACTGGAGAGAGGGCACATTGAATGATATCATCAGTCTAAGTAAGAATGATAAGATCTCACAACATGACAATATCTCAGAAGGTACCCAAAGAAGACTATAATGCAACACTTCAATTCTTCCACAAAATAGAGACACCAACATCACCTTTTAAGACCTAAGAGTGCCATCACTTAGATGGATAAGAAGGTGACTACCCTGAGGAGGAAAATCATGAATCACAACCCCACAGTCTCAAATTACAACCAATCTTCTATCTTTCCTGGAAGTTGACCTAAACGCAACCTTCTAGGCCCCTTCACTTGGAGACTTGTGAAATCCATACCTAAATAAATTTTGGTTGGAAACTACTTAGATTTAAGAGCTTGCAAACACTCAACAAATTGGAACCTGATAACAGATGTGTTATCTGGATTTGTCAAAGCCTTGTCAAAAGAGATGTCTTTTAGGTCCAAAGACTTGCGTAAAAAGGTATAGCTAGCCTACAAGGGATCAACGGACTTAGGAAGTGTAATGTCCCCTTTTTCGAATTAAATAAAATTAGGGGACCGAAGCCTATTGTTATTTCCCGTACGCTGGGGGGTTTAATGAGGGAAATAATTTAATAATAATGTTTTAAGTTGTCCTCAATGTCACTTTACTTATTAACATGAAAAGTAACACTTATTCATTATTATTATTAAGTGGGGCCAAAAGCAATATTAATTATATGGACAAAAATTAATTATTATTATGAGGAGAAAAATGTGAATATTTAATTAAAAAATAATTTTAATACTTTAGGGTTAGGGTGAAATTGGAAAAGTGAGTTTCATAAAAGGGCAAAGGGGCAATCATTATTCATTATAATTGATTATTTACTTTTACTATTCACGATAGAATCCAGAATTCTTCCAACTTTTGCTTGAAGACGAAAACCTTCATTGTAGATGGGTTAACAGACAAAACCCCTCCAATCTATTGAAGTAGCTCCACACGGGTTACAATTGCTTCACACAATTCGGTTATATCCATTAAATTAGAAATCACGATTTAATCAAGGGTTTGAGCAGCAAATTCCAATTATAACAGCACTCAAGGTTGTCATATTGTCAAGGGTTTACCCTTATTGGTTGGAGTCACCCCCTAGAGGGCTAGCGTCAACCCTACCATCATTATTGTTGTTGTTCTAATGTTGTTGGGTGCAATCGTAGATTTCTAAGGATGCCAACCCTTCTACACCAGGCCATACAGGTCAAACCATTTGCACTAGGGTTTTTGGAACTATGACATCCATTGTACATGGGCTTTAGGGATTGTAGACTCCTTCCACAATTGTTGTAATGCCAAGAAACAAAAGGGTTTGTGGAATTATTGGGAATATCACTAGTATTTATGCTTAATCTTGATGTTGTACCTTCCAAAAATAAATAAAAATAAAAAGACAAACTGTTGTACCTTGCCCTATGGGGTATTAATTGGTATTTATTTTTTAATTTCATTACTTGTGGATTTATAGCTAGAGTTTCAATAAGAGATCCCACCTTTATGCATTTTTTGGGTTTGTCACATTAGGGTTTGATCAAAAATCAAGAATAAATTGGTGTATGACTTTATTATGCTGATGAACTTTTCCTAGAGTCGAATAATACTCATGTTTGTCTCCAATTATTAGCTAGTAATGTGTTTCAACTGCTAATTCTTGTTATCCCAGATTTGGGTAGGAAAAATAAAAGAAACAAAATTTCGTATTTTCTTTTGAAAGGGATATTCTAGTGGTATTAGAGCAATGATCTTGCCAGCCTGTGAATCATTAGGATAGTGCTAGAATCCATGTTAGAGATGTCGCAAGCTATGCAAGAATATGAAAAGGATCTAAAGGCATGGATAGAAATAAAGATGGAAAAGTCAAAATATGAGCCTCAAAAATCTACTGAGGAGCAAAAGGAATTCAGCATGCAAGACAAAGGTAAGGAGATCTTATCTAAAAAGTAACCAAAGAATGTTATTGGTGACCAACTTGGAATGGTTCAAATCTACAACATTGCCCCTGAGAATCAGGAAGTCAACAGCGATTTGAATAAGATTTCAATTCATCAAGGATCTTCCCAGGACATTGCCACCGAGATTCAAAAGGTTGGGGTACTCAAAGTTCACAAGTCAAAGATTTGTTGCATCTACCTTGATAGGTCTTCAACACATGTTGCTGTTGGCTGCCAAGAAGGCTTGGTTTCAGTCATTGATGCAAAATTGTGCACTGTTTTGTCACAAAAATGTTACTTTCCTGGATCTTCTCCAAGTATCTGTTCTCTGCAATTTGAAAACTGCTTGCTACATGGTTTAACAAAACCCATTTTATTTGCAGCAGCAAGTGATGCATCAGTGATAGTTCTCAATGGAGAAACAGGAGACTGTTTTACTTCAAATATTCTGCAACCTAAGAACTGATCTACTGTGATCTTCATGCATGTTTTAGAACTAGGTATCAATACTGCAAATGGAAATAGTGGTGACAAATTGGACTTGGCCAAAGAATCAAGTCATTGTGAACAAAATAATGTCTCACATACCAATGCAGCTCAGTCTTTATTGTTAGTATGTTCAGGAAACTGTACGTGGCTATATTTTGCATATGGTGTCATACAAGGCATGTAAAGGTATATCTGAAAGAAAAAATTCAAACTTGCAACATAGGGCATATAGATTCTTTGATTCATGTTCAAAATTGTTTTGGCATATGGGATCCAGGTGATCCTTTGGGACACAAGAAGGATAAAGGCTTTGATGAGATCAATATTACTATTTCTAGTGCAAGGATTGTCTATCCTTCTAATAAAGTGACACATCAAGAAGATACTAATGCAGTTCATGGATTTATGCTGCCTTCTATTTCTTTATGTCATTCAATGTCTAGGTTATCAGATCCTTTAAAATGGGACATGGGGAAAGTTCTCCCAGTTATGGTTACTGTTATACATTGGATTTGCACCCTTGTGAGAGAATTCTTCAGGGTCTCTCACTTCCAGCTATAAGCATGAGAACAACCTCAGGATGTGGGTGTCCTATGATGAGGTTGAATCTCTAGACTTTTTTATGAGGCTAGTTCCTCAGGTGCTTCACTTCAGCTCTTTGGGTTTCTACGCTAAATTCTACTAATGGCCAAGGAAAAGGGGAGAGAGATTACTTGAAAATAAAACTAAGCTAAGGGAGGTGATGCACCGAAAGTAAGTGATCCACCTGGCCTGGGAAAGACACTAATTCAGCATAAGACAAGTTGGCTTACACAACCTCCTAACCAACTAACTTGCATAAGTATTTCTTAAGCTAGGCTTACTGAACCACACATGAAGCAAAGAGGAATTTCAAAATTCACACCAAGCATCCATTAATGGCCGAAAAGCACGAGTTCAGACCTGCAATTAACTGAAAGTACTTGTAAATAAGCAAGAAAGAAGGGCAACAAGGTTGGAAGGATGCTTCTTCACAACGCTATTAGTGCACAAGCTAACTCAACGCAATTTTCAGACAAAGAGATAGGTAAAAACAATCTTTATTGCTTCAAAGGTCCATTACATAGCGATTTTCGCAGAGTGATTTTATCACCAATTTGGGGATACATTTATAGGCTCCAAGGCCTCTATTTATAAAGAAAAGGGGGAAGAGAGAAAGGGAGGAAAGAAGAAGTCGTAGATGGCTGGCACCACCTGTTGTCCTTCCCTGATGTTCATAAATGCGTCATTCCAGATCGCCGCCCAATACTCTTGAGCCCCTCCCGTCTTTAAGATTTTCTTTGGCGCATCTGAAAAGTCATGTTGCAAGCAACTGGAATCTTTCTTCTTGGCGTGATGCATTTAAGCGTCGAACGGCGATTGCGGGCAATGAACCATGGCGGATGGGAGCCTTCATAACTTCCAGCTACCAGCCGCTCGAACTCTCCCATGTTTATTGAACATCTTTGTGCCACTTGTCCTTTACTGATTGGCCCTTTCTGCTTCAGTTACACCACATGGCAGCGTTCCATTTGTTGCATCATGATTCCAACGCTACCAGACCAGGCTTAAGTCGAGCCCTTGGAGAATCCCAATTTACTTTATGTAGAGTAATTTGGGTTCTTTGGCCTCTCCAACTTCAAACTTTCCCAGATCCTTCGCTTAAAAAGACTTTTAAGCAGAGTACTTTGAGAAACCCGATTTACTCTATGTAGAGTAATTCGGGTTCTCTAAGCCTACTTACTTCGGGCTTGTCCATCTTGAAGTCTTCTCAATTTGTTGCTTCCCAAGCCTTAAGACTTTGGGCTTTTCAAACCCGTTAGACTTTGGGCTTTTCAAACCCGGTTACTTCCAACGACTAGTCACTTATCTTGATTTTGACGTCCATTGGCCCGTCATTTCCTTTGGACACTTGGTCTTGGGCTTCTCTCTCAACTTATTTCTTTCAGGCAAATCTCCCGAAGGAATTTCTTTAAACAATTTGTCTGAAGGAATTCCTTCGGACTTTTTGTCCGCATCTGTCCATGACAGTCTGCTCTTCTTGGAATTGGTTGCCCTCAAGCAATTACAGATTAAGATGCTCAAGGATCTCTACACCTTCCCATGTAACATCTTCTGTTGGGAGATCTTTCCAATGCACCAAATATTTTGTTATGCTCTTGTTCTTCAATTTCTTATCTCTGATATCAATAATAGCTTTTGGAACCAAGATCAATTTACCTTCATCATTTAAAAGAGGTCACTCAACTGAAGGAATGATGTGTTGTCCTAGTTCCCTTTTGAGGCACAAAATATGAATTACATTATGAATTTTGTTGTAATCTTTCAATTCAAGCTCATAAGCAAACTCTCCAATCCTCCGCTTAATCCTGTAAGGGCCACAATGCAAGGCTTGAGCTTTTCAGCTCCAATTTTCTTGAGAGAAGACTGTCTATAGGGCAGCAACCTCAAGAAAACCATGTCTCCAACATCAAATGTTCTCTCAATACGATGTTGGTCCACATAAAACTTCTGCTCAATTTGTGCTCGTTGGAGGTTTTCTTTGAGTGACTCCAATATGTTTGGACTCTGTGCAACCAAGTCTCTTTCCCCTAGCACTCTATTGGTTTTAATAACCAATTCCACAAAAGAAAGAGCATCATAATCATATAGAGTCTTGAAAGGAGTCATACCAATGAACATATGATGTGAGGTGTTGTAGTGATGCTCCCCCATATAGAGCCATTTGATCCAAGTTGTTTGTTGCCTTGCTACGTAGTTCCTTAAATCGCCTTAATCCACTTATTCACAATCTCTGTTTTCCTATCTGTTTGACGGTGGCAACTGGTAATAGGAGTCAACTCGGTTCCTATCAAATGAAAGAGCTCCTGCCAAAATAAACTAAGGAACCTACTATCCTTGTCACTTATTATGTTCTTAGGCAAACCATGAAGCCTAAATATTTCTTTGAAAAACAAATCAGCAACTTGTGGTGCCTTAAACTCAGTTGAAAAGCAAAGAAGTGAGCATATTTAGTAAGTCTTTCCACTATCACATATATACAACTCTTACCTTGAATTTTTGGAAGACCTGTGATAAATCCATATAAATGCTCTCCCATTTTTGGTTTCAAATTGGTAGCGGCTGCAACAAACTTGCTGGAAATACCTGTTTTGCTTTATTTTGTTGGCAGGTAATATACTTTGATGTATTGGAGGACCTCTCCCTTGAGTCCTCTCTAGAAAAATCTATCCCTTATTTGCTTGTAAGTCTTGAAATACCCTGGGTGACCAGCCAAAGGCATATCATGTACAACTCTCAAGACTTTATTCTTCACTTTTGATTCAAGAACAAGATAAATTCTATCTTTGTAAAGGATGAGATTGTCAATCACCTTATACCTATCATCCTCTAATTTGCCTTTAAGGATATCATTAGTGAAAACACTCTTTGCATACTTTGCTATTATAATAACCTTCCAATCAATGGAGATTTCAGACAAAGAACATATAAATGGTTTTCTAGACAAAGCATTAGCTACAACATTGTTTTTTCTTTTAACATACTCTATGTCAAAGTTATAGGCCTGAAGTTTACTCACCTATTTTTTCTGCCTATCATTCAAGTCCTGGTTGAGAAAAAACTTTAAACTGTTGTGATCCGTCTTGACCACAGATCTGCCACAAACCAAATATTATATGAATTTCGCTAATGCATGCATGATGGCCAACATCTCTGTCATATATGTAGAATCCATGTTCTGTATCTTTGAGTTTTCGACTCTCAAAGGCTATAGGATGTCCCTTTCACATCAAAACTGCTCCCATCCCTTCTACTGATGCATCACACTCTAACACAAATGGAATAGAAAAATCTAGAACAACTAATACTGGGCATGAACTCATTACCTTTTTGAGTTTTTCAAACATTGTTTGGGCTGATTCGGATCAGCGAAATGCTCCCCTCTTCGTTAAATCAGTCAATGGAACAACCACTTGTGAACAGTCCAAATGGCATCTTCCTATAAGCAAACGTCCCCCATTTGGTAGTGAAGGTTGTCTTGTACTGGTCACAGTCTTGCACCAGAATCTAATTGTATCCTGAATACCCATCCAGGAGGGAGAAACGCTCGCTGCCTGTCACCATTTGGAGGATTTGTTCCATACATGGGAGAGGATAATGGTCTTTCAAAGAGACTCTATTGAGGTCTCTGAAATCTACACATAACCTGATCTCCCCATTCTTTTTTCGGACAGGAACAAGATTGGCCAGCCAAGAAGAGTGTTTGATCGAAAATATAATTCTGGACTCAATCAACTTGGTGAGTTCCTTACGCATGAGAGGCTCAATCTTTGGATTGACAGGCCTTTGTTTCTGCTTGATCGGCTTGGCGCCTTCCTCCAGCTCGATGGTGTGCTGGGCCAAACTTGGGTCAAAACCCTTCAAGTCGTTATATTCCCAAGCAAAGACATCAGCAAACTCTTGGCATAACAAGATGAAGGCCTGCCTTTCATGATCTGTACACATTTTCCCAAGTGCAAGCAGCTTATTCTTGAATATTTCAACTTTCTCATAGTTCTCCTTTGTTGTGATGCTTTATCATTTTTCAATTGGTCATCCTCATTGAAGATACTTTCAAGAGTGACCAAGCCTTTGGGAAGTTTATTGTTCTTCAGTTGAACAATTTGGCTGCCATACTGTTGTTGTAGCTTAGCTTGCTTTCTAGCAGCAAACTCAGCTTCCTCTTACAAGAAGAGTGCTATCTGGTGATTGCTGTCAAACACCTGCCAGTTAGTGATGTTGTCAGGCACAGAGGGTCTGATTACCACTTTCAAATGACGTGGAATGCTATCGCGGCCTATCTCCTTGGGGACGTCAAACTGAGCACCAACTGCTGCTAGTCTATCAGCTTGCTTATTCTGCTCTCTAGGAATGGAAGTAACATTGAAAGCAAGAAAACTCTCCACTAAGTCCCATACCCTATGTTTGTAGGACTTAAGCAAAGAATTCTTTGTCAGATTTTGGCCCCTCACCTGATTTACGATCAGCTCGTTGTCTCCAAAAACCTGCAGCTCCCTAATTCCCCTTTTCTTCACCCACTCCAAACCATGGATGAGGGATTCATACTCCGCAACATTACACGTGCAAGAAAATTGAAACCTAAAGGCCGAAAAGTATTTTTCCTGTAAGGGGGAAACTAGCACCAGTCCTCCACTAGCTCCCAACTTGCTCCTTGAGCCATCAAAGAAAAGTTGCCATAAACCTGAGCTCTCTTGGCTGGCTTTCATCTAATTTGGTACAAACGTACCCTCTTCATGCATGCAATAAATCTCAAGGCCTTCCTCTTCTATGAATTTGTAAGGATCATGTTCAAAGTTGTCACTTCCCCATTTATCCAAGAGTAGGTCAACAATTCCTTCAAGGGCAGAGGGTGGAGATTGATCTACCTGAAAATTTTCTTGATCAATAATGGCGTAGCTGACATTTGCCGCCTTGAGTGAGTATGATTCCAAATGATCTCTGTGGATTGGCTCTGAAAACCAGATAGGACCAGTTTGCTGCTAGGTAGCCGCATATTTTAGATGTGAAATCCCTGGACAAGCAAATGACAAAGGAGGAACATCAGCCACCACCACGTCATGAGGGACCGAGAAGGTTGGACAGGCGTGAAGCGTCAAGTTCAAGCCTCTCATCACTCATATTGTTTTTGCTGGTGTTCCATCCAGCTGCAGGACTCCCTTAGTCATCTCTTCATATTTGAGCCCCAGTTTATCCGCTATGCATTTAGGCATTACCGAGGTGCTTGCTCCACTATCAATGATACAATTGTGCACCAAGAAGTCTCCTATAACCAAGGACAAATAGAAAGGGGGGACCTTTTCTTCTTTATTTACTTGTCCTGATGTGGAAGGCTGCCCATTTGTGATCAGAACATTATCGGCTTTTGTTGGGACAGCTGGTTCATTAAGCCCATGTAATTCCTTTTGCAGCATGTCCTTTTGTCCCGATATTGATAATGAATCCCACAAGGAAATATTCATGTGCAGCTTCTTCATCTGGTCTACCACATTGATCTTAGGGTTGCTCCCTTTCAAATTTTCTTTGGGATCGCTTGCAGCCTTTTGAGGCACAGGCCTAGGAGTTAAAGGAACAACTAACGGCTTGAAATTTGAAAATTTTTGGTTCACCTGTGGTGAAGAAGATGGTGCGGATGCTTGAGCTTCTTCCATATCTGTCCTCTTGGACCTTGTGTTAGTTGCGACACAATCACCTTGATTGTTTGTACTGCCCACGTAATTAACTGTATAAAATTCACCTTCCAGGTGATTCATGAGAGTGGAATCGCGCTGAGCCGGCCTGCTATCCATGCCATGTTGTAATGATGCCTCAAAGCTAAGGAATTGGGCAGCTACCTGATTGTCATGTGCATTCGTGTACTGACTCAGCATTTCATTTGTGTAAACAGCCTAATCTTGACTGTATCCCATGCGTGAGCAATTTAGCTGCTCTTGTACCAAATTGTTTTGAACGAGCACCATGGCCTTGGTCCTGGATTATAGCCTTGAAAAGGTCTGCCCTGTGCAAACTGACCTTGTCCTTGATTGTAATTCTGGAAAGGGGGTCTATTTACTTGCCCATACTGCTGATATCCTTGATTTGGCTGATTGCTCTGAGCTTGCTGCCTTTTGAGAGCCACTAGTTCATTTGTTACGCTTTGCAACAAGCTTTTTACTTCATGGACATCATTGGATGGAGTAGTAGCCAACTTTTCTACACTAGGCAGAAGAGCTAAGGTAGATGCAGCAGTTTGGACTGGAGGCGGCAATTCAAGAAAGAGCGGCATATGAGGTCTAGGGGCTATCTTCCCAGCTTGCACCAGGAAATTCTCAACCGCTATAGCTATGTCATAGGCAGCAGGCAGCACATGTCCTCCCATGGACTGTATCATGACAGCAATATCATTGTTCAACGCTTTCAAATAATATAGGAAAGCATAGCTTGGGGTTGGCCTTACTAGAATGGGGATTCTATCCCATGTCTTCTGAAACCGAGTATTGAAATTTTGCATTAATTCGTGTGGAGCTCTTTTCATAGTGGTCAGCTGCTCGGCAAGTGAGAGGTGGTCACTCTTCTCCCCAAATCTATTTGTTAAGAGGGTGCCCAATTCGTTCCATGAGTCGACTGAATTCATGGGCAAAGTACCATACCAGTCCAGAACCTTGCCCTTGAAAGACAATGCCAACAATCTGATAGCAATGTTTTCCTCAGTGACATTGTGAATATTGCAGAGGTTAGCAATATTTCTGATGTGTTCAATGGTAGTAATGGGCCCTTCTCCATTAAAGGGAGGCACACTTTTAAGGACTGCCCCTGGGATTGGGTCATAATGCAGGAGATTCAAAGGACTCTGACCGTGAAAAGCCACAAAAGGTAAAGCCACAGCTATGATAGGATTCAGCTGAGGCCTTCTTGCGTAGGTGTATCTTATAGCAAGTTTGGGAAAACAATTCTCTGAATAAAGATGAGTTCTTGCAAACCTCAGTCGTCTTGCTGAGTTTAAAGGTAGTTCAACAAATTCAAAAGGGACACCCTTAGCAGCAGATCGTGTGGTGACCTTAGGCATAGGATGTCAGATTGACCTATGACCAGATACTGATGTTTTTAGTAGTGGAGTCACCAGATGCTGAAAAAAAGATTATTTTTTGCTGTACCAGGACTAGCACCAATCCTAGAACTTTTCTGAGTGTTAAAAATGATGTTAAAAACAATCCAACCAAGCGTGCCAAAAACTGTTGATGTTGTGGATTGCACCCTTGAGAGAACGTTGGGCTTCTCTCTTCCACGCGACACAATGGAGACTCCTCTCTTGCCTGTGGGTTTGGCAAAACTGAGGGGAGAATCTCTAGATAAAGGCTAGCTCCCTTTGATGCATCTCTGAGTTATTCCAGTAACATTTGCTAATATATATATATATTATATATATATATATAATATATATATATATTAGCAAATGTTACTGGAATAACTCAGAGATGCATCAAAGGGAGCTAGCCTCCTTTGACTAGAGATATATATATTAGCAAATGTTACTGGAATAACTCAGAGATGTATCAAAGGGAGCTAGCCTCCTTTGACTAGAGATATATATATATTAGCAAATGTTACTGGAATAACTCAGAGATGCATCAAAGGGAGCTAGCCTTTATCTAGAGATTCTCCCCTCATATATATATATATATATATATATATATATATTAGCAAATGTTACTGGAATAACTCAGAGATGCATCAAAGGGAGCTAGCCTTTATCTAGAGATTATCCCCTCAGTTTTGCCAAACCCACAGGCAAGAGAGGAGTCTCCATTGTGTCGCATGGAAGAGAGAAGTCTCCTCTCTTGCCTGTGGGTTTGGCAAAACTGAGGGGAGAATCTCTAGATAAAGGCTAGCTCCCTTTGATGCATCTCTGAGTTATTCCAATAACATTTGCTAATATATATATAATGGGGGGGTTGAAAAGAGAGAAAAATTACTGAAGCAGAACCTAAGCTAAAACGGTGATGCACCAAAAGTTCAATCTAATCATTTGCTCACACTTCAAACCATAAGAACACATACATACACTTTATCTGATAAAAGAACCAGACTGCAGAGAACTTAACAGAAAAGCTTAATGAAGACACACAGAAGATGAACTTACCACAGGAGTTGTAGGAAGACACACTGTCTGATAACCCTCTCCTATCTCTGCGCTCCAGATACAACTCTTTTTGCTACCTACAAGAATGGCGCTTTGTCTATACCAGGTGTGCTGGTATCAAGCCTGTGAAAGCATCATGGAACAATGACTGGACACAAAGTTAATACTCAGGCACACTCAGAGATATATCCAACCAGATAGAGGTAAAACACTTTTTATTGATTCAAGGTGAAAATTTGGCAAGGTTGCGCCATACAAAAATGAGAGATCTTTTCTCAAATGAGAGATTACAATATAGAGAGAGAGAGAGGAAGTAAAGGCGCTCCTTTGGAAAAGACTTTGACGCCTTTTTACAATTTGGCCCATGTGTGTTGAGAGCGTTGGGAAGAGGAAATGTTGAAGGAGAATCTGTGTCGGCTGCCAATTTTGACTTTAGGCGTTTAAAATATATTAAACGTCATGTGTGAAAACATGGGCCGCGCCGTTTGTCTGCAAACAAGACCCCTTCTTCGAGACATTCACGCGGTTGTCTGACCGTTAATGCAAAATGAGAAAAAAACAAGCCGCGCCGTTCACTGTTCGTGCTCCATGATGACCATTTCATAGGGACTGTTCCAACCGCTGTAATAATTCTCCTGCTGACGCCTCCCAATTGCCACTTGGGCAGTTTTGTCCATATCTCGTTATTTTGTCTCTTCCTGGCCTTGTCTTTTGTTGGAATTTGAGCTCTCGGGGCTATCTTGTCGTCCTTTGCTGGCTCCTTGGGTTCTTTTATCAGCAGGTCGCTGAGTTCGTTCTTAACTTTTGGCTTTTTCCAACTTTGTATTCTCCTAGCCTTGTCTTTTGTCATCTCTTTTGTCTTGACCTCATCCTTTTTTGCTCCTTTCTCGGCGGTCTCTTCCCTTTATCCTTAACCCCATTGAATTTCCTTAGGTTCGTGCTCAAGCATTTGAAGATCAACGACTATCCTGTTGCCCTGAAATTTACGTCTGCGGTGACGTCATCTGATGTCCGAATTCCAACGTCTAGTTCACGATGCTCAATTTTGATGTCTTCGGGCCCGTCACCCCTTGGCAATTCCTTCGGCTTTCCTTCTTTGGGCTTTCCTTTCCTTCGGCTTTCCTGTCCTTGTCTAGGCCTTTGTCTTTTAACACTCCCAAAGGGAAGGTGTCCCTTCGGCTTTGAGAAAGGTCCCTTTCACGTTCACCGAGGGTCCCCCGCAAGGGGTCCTTCGGGCGGCCTTGGCCTACCAATTCCTTCGGGCAAAATGTCCGAAGGAAATGTTCATTTGAAAGCTCGGCCCTTTCTTTCGAGCGGATTCCTTCGGACTTTTTGTCCGAAGGATTAAGCCACGGGATTTTCTTTCGAAAGGATTTCTTCGGACATTTTGCCCGAAGAAATTCAGCCTTTGCTTTTCCTTTTATCTTTGCCTTGAAAATTTCCTTCGAACAGAAAGTCCAAAGGAATTCTTTGCCTTGGTCTTTCTTCCCTTTAAGTGCTTTCCTGCCCTCCGCAAGGGTACCTTTGGGTCCGGAACTGCCCTCCGCAACCTGCTGGAATGGTCCATTTTGTGCCTGACTGCCCTCCGCAAGAGCTGTTTAACCTTTCGAAGAAGCTTTGTAAAAAACCTTGCATTCTTTGAGCTGGTTCATCTTTTTGTCGAAAGTTTGTCTAAGGCATTTGCACAAAGCGAAAAGCTCCATACTAAACTGAAACCTGCAGGTCCTTAGATCTTTTCAATGTTTTTATAAGAATAGGGCTTACTGCAAAGAAAAAAGAAATTTTGCAGAAGGTGGGTACTTGACTAGACTGAGGGTTCAGAATGGTAGGGAAGGAAGGAGACCGATTTTGGCCTACAGGGCCAAAAATGGTCAATAGGTCTTTTACAAAAAGTTTGAAGGGTAGATACCCTTGCGGAGGGCACTCAGGTGCAGAACAGGGCCTTTTCAAAAAGCCCAAAGGGCAGCCTTAGGCTCAAAGTGTCCTTGCGGATGGCAGAAGGTCCGCTTGCAAGAAGCCAAGGAAGGATTCCTTCAGGAAACATGACAAGCCAAAAGGGAATTCCTTCGGATAAGCAAAAAGGGAATTCCTTCGGACAAAACGTCCGAAGGAAATCCAAGAACGCTCAAGGCACGAATTTCTTTGGACAAAATGTCCGAAGGAATTCCTTCGAACTTTTTGTCCGAAGAAATTCAACAAGACAAGACCCTGAAGGGTAGGTGCCCTTTCGGAGGACACTTCGCCATAAGAAGACCTTTCCATTTTTTTCGAAGGGTCACTTTCCCTTCGGAAAAGTCCATTTGCAAAAAGCAGAGGAAATTGTTAAAGGGTCGTGACGGGCCCGCGGACGTCAATTTTAAGGTAGTAAGCTAGCCGTTGAAGTTCAAATGTTTGGTGACAGGCCAGCAAACGTCAAATTCAAGGTAGAGAAATAGCCGTTGGTTTTCAAATGAGATGACAGGCTCGCAGACATCAATTTTAAGGCGATCGGTTAACCGTTGGAGAGAGGCCAAAGAACAATTCTTTAGGACAAAATGTCCAAAAGAATTCTTTCGGACATTTTGTCCGAAAGAACTCACAAGTGGCAAGCGTGAAGGAAGAGTTCCTTCAGGCAAAGTGTCCGGAGGATTTCCTTCGGGCATTTTGCTCGAAGAAATTCAAAGACGCGCCAAGAAGGAAGCCTGAAGGGAGACTTAGCGCCTGCCAAGGAAAGAGCCCGAATTACCAAAGGAGCCTGAATTGCCAAGAAAAGGACAAGAAATAGCAAGAAAAGAGAAAGCAGAGTGGGTAATCCAGAACACGATCACGCACAGATAAGACAAATACTCATAACCCGCTAGGTGGCGTGGCAAGTCAAATGCATGGATGAACCAGACCACGCTAGGTGGAATAGGAGGTGTTGATGGGAGAAGTAAATGCTTGCAGATGGAATAGTCTCCACCGAATAGCCATTAAGAGAGTTGCGTGAGCATTCAAGGGAGCGGCCCATTTTTTCTTTGTTTTAGCATTAATAGGTAGACAGTTGCACAAACTTTCAATGGAGAGCATGGCCCAGGACATGAGTGTTGATGTGGTGGATTGCACCCTTGACAGGAGGCTGAGCTCCTGTCTTCCACGCGCAACAATGGAAACTCCCCTCTTGCCTATGGGTCTGGCAAAACTGGGGGGAGAGTCTCTAGATAAGGGCTAGCTCTCTTTGATGTATCTCTGAGGTCCTGGATTCCCTACTGCTAATAAATAAATGAAAAAAGGGGGGGTTGAAAAAGGAGAAAGATGCTGAAAACAGAACCTAAACTAAAAGGTGATACACCAAAAAAGTTTGATCTACTTAGCCCGAGCCTACACTTTCCACCAAGAACAAGCTCCCATACACTTCATTTGACACAAGAAATCCTTCTGTGTCAGTGAGCTAGGGGTCCGTGGATATACAGAGAGGAAGAACTACAAGAGGCGTTCTCAGACACACTATGGCAGCCTATTCGCAGGCACCTATACTCTTCTAGGGACACTTCTGGCAAACCTGCAGAAGAAGAAACTTCACAATGCACTAGACATGCTGAAATCGTTCTGTGAAAGCATAAAAGAAAATGACTTAACACAAAACGAAAACATAGACATATGCATGAGTGCAAGTTCAAATGGAGGTAAAAAATTGCTAAGACTTGATTCAAGGTAAAATCCAACAAAGCTCCGCCTTACAAGTCGATATTTTTGGGCAAAGCTTTGCCTTACAGGGTAAGAGATCTTTTTTTTTCAAAACGAGAAGTTTACAATATATAGAGAGAGAAGAAACGGCGCCCCTTTGGGAAAAGACTTTGGCGCCTTTTTACAAGTTGGCCCATGTGCGTTGAGAGCATCGGGAAGAGGAAGCCGCTGAAAAGGATGCTGTCGGCTGCCAGTTTTGACTTTGGCGTCCAAACATTAATGTGAAAGCATGGGCCGCGCCTCTTTTTCTACAAACAAGACTGCTCCTTCAAGATATTCACGCGGTTTGTCCGCTCATAAATGCAAAGTAGAGAAAACAGGTCGCGTCGTTCACTGTTTGCGCTCCTTGATGACCACTTGGCGGACATTGTTTCAACTGCAGGAATAACTCGCCTCCCTTTTGCCACCTGGGCCGTTTTGTCCATTTCTGCACTGTCTCTTCTTGGCTTTGTCTTTTCTAGCTCCTTCGGCCCTCGGGGCTATCTTCTCGGTGGGTCGCTGAGTTCACTCGCGGCCTGTCCTTAAGCCTTTTTCAAAATCAACGGCTATTTCACCGCCTTAAATTTGACGTCTGTGCACTTATCACTGGGCGTTTGAACCTCCTTTGAATTTCTTCGGCCTTTTCCTTTCCTTCGGCTTTTTTTTGCTCTGGTCGGGCTTTTGTCTTAGTCGGGTCCTCATTGTTTTGGCGGCCGAATTTCTTTGGACTTTTGTCTGAAGAAAATCCTTTGGACAAAAAGTCCGAAGGATATCTTTCCTTTTGTTTTGCCTTCGTTCGGGCTTTCCCTTTTGGTCAATTTTCCCGCAGACAAAATGTCCGCAAGAATTGTCTCGATCACTTCCTTTCCTTCGGAATTCTTCTTCGGGTTTTTATCCCGCGGCTCTTTCTTTGTCCGAAGGAATTCCTTCGGACAAAAAGTCCGAAGAAATCAATTCCTACCTTTGCCTTAGTCTTTTATTTCCGCAGAATTTTCTTCCGAAGGATTTCTTCGGACATTTTGTCCGAAGAAATTCTCCCTTTCTTGCCTTGAACAATTCCGAAGGAATTCCAACTTGCCTTATTCACTTTTCCGAAGGAAAACTTACCCTTTCGGCCTTCTTTCCAAGTGCTTTCCTGCCCTCCGCAAGGGCTATTTGGCCTCTAAAATTGCCTTTCGGAAAAGTTGCAAATGTCCTTTTATCGCCTAAGTGTTAGGAACTTGTCTCTTTCCTGCAGAGTCCGTAGAAACGCCTGCAGAGTCCGTAGAAATCAGCCTGCAGAGTCCGTAGAAACAAGACTTGTGCAAAATCAAAATTGTACTGGCTCAGAACAGCAGGGGAAAGAGGGGGACCGATTTTGGCCTGCAGGACCAAAATGGTCAACAAATTGGCGACTCCCAGGGGAAGCATGCCTGCTATGCATAGAAGCCAGTTGCCTTAAAGTCCATTGGGCACGGAGTCAGAACGCAGCTTGAAAAAGTTAGCAATAGCCCCAATAGATCCAAGAATCAATCATGAAGCTTTTTACCCCAAACACAAAGGAGAACACACACAAGGCTAAAAACACTACTTGTGCAAACAACACAGGGAAAACAGGAAAGAAAACTGAAAGCAAACTACTATGTACAGCTAACCAGGTATATTTGCTTCCCTCCTGGATCAAAGGGAAAATTTCTTAAGTCTCCTTCCTGGCTAGGAAACTTACGGTGCCAGACAAGTGGCTGAATGGAATGGAGATCTGGTGACTTGCCCTTCTTGCCTGCCACCTTGGTTGGCTCGTATTCAAATGAATCGGGGGCAAACATGCTTCCAACACATATGAATCCTTCTTGTTCTTGGAAGCTTGCCTCCTGCTGGTTCTTAATGCTGGTGTATCTTATCAAGAAATCAAAGGTTGTTGGCTCATCACCATAAGCCCTTTGATATGCATCACCGGTTGGCTTGTCTCCTTCTACCTTCTCAAGGATCAAAGTCTCTAGTTGTTCAAAGACATCCATCTGATCCTCCTCCAACTCAGGCTCCATGGCATGGTCATCCTCCTCATCAAAGCAACAAGGAAGTTCATCAAACAAGGGAGGAGAGAGCTAACCATACTTACGTTCCTCTTCATATTGCTAGAACATCTGCATGTATGCATGACCTGCGTCTTCTCCATTGTTGATGATGTCTTCGAAGGGAGTATTCATGGTGATTTCCTCTTCATTGTCGCTTATGATAGCCTCTTGGACAGCTACAAATTGGATCTTCTACTCTTCACTTGCCTCCTGCAAAACAGGTTCCTCCTTGAGAAGGGATGAAGTGGAAAGCTGATGATTAAACCCATGTGGAAGAGGGGGCAACCCTTGAGCTAGAATCGAATGATTCTCCTCTTTCCATTTGGCCAGCACTTCATCTATATCAGGTGCGGTCTGATAGCTCTCTTGGAGATGTGTAGATGGGGTGTGTTTAGACATGGAAACTGTTGCGTCCATCACACGTTGGCTAAGGAATCTCGCTCTGGACTCCAAATCTGCAATTCTCCTGGCTAGATCTTCTTGGAAGAGCCTTTCTTGGAGGTCATAGGAATCATCATGATGAGTAGGAGCGGCTTTGCCTTCTTCAAGGTTTTGAGCAAAACCTTTCTCCTTCTCCTTCCTGCCCCATGATTCCACTGTTTGTTTCCAACTCATGACCTTGTTTTCTTTCATATAGTTTTGATCAAGCTCAGGTTTTTTATGGAACCACCTCAAGCAGCTCTCCTGGTTACCCTTCAACAATGAGGGAAGTAACGCTGGAGTTTGAGGTGATTCCATGACAACCTGAGCTTCTCCAAAGTTATATAAAAATGTGATTTCTTGGTGGCATCAAGACTGCTTAACCAGCTTATTCAACTCGGAGTCGCCATTGGTGTTGATAAAAAGCCTCCAAAGGCTGGTTGGTTGAAGAACACACCAAAATTCTCTAACTCTTTGGATAAAAACTAGTTGGTCCCACCGGGCGTGCCAAAAACTGTTAACGTGGTGGATTCACCCTTGACCAGAGGCTGAGCTCCTGTCTTCCACGCGCAACAATGGAAACTCCCCTCTTGCCTGTGGGTCTGGCAAAACTGGGGGGAGAGTCTCTAGATAAGGGCTAGCTCCCTTTGATGTATCTCTGAGGTCCTGGATTCCCTACTGCTAATAAATAAATGAAAAAGGGGGGGTTGAAAAGGGAGAAAGATGCTGAAAACAAAACCTAAACTAAAAGGTGATACACCAAAAAAGTTTGATCTACTTAGCCCGAGCCTACACTTTCCACCAAGAACAAGCTCCCATACACTTCATTTGACACGAGAAATCCTTCTGCGTCAGTGAGCTAGGGGTCCGTGGATATACAGGGAGGAAGAACTACCAGAGGCGTTCTCAGACACACTATGGCAGCGTATTCACAGGCACCTATACTCCTCTAGGGACATTTCTGGCAGACCTGCAAAAGAAGAAACTTCACAATGCACTAGACATGCTAGAATCGTTCTGTGAAAGCATAAAAGAAAATGACTTAACACAAAACGAAAACATAGACATATGCGTGAGTGCAAGTTCAAATGGAGGTAAAAAATTGCTAAGTCTTGATTCAAGGTAAAATTTGGCAGAGCTCCGCCTTACAAGTCAAGAGATTTTTGGGCAGAGCTTTGCCTTACTGGCTAAGAGATCTTTTTTTCTCAAAATGAGAAGTTTACAATATATAGAGAGAGAAGTAAAGGCGCCCCTTTGGGAAAAGACTTTGGCGCCTTTTTACAAGTTGGCCCATGTGCGTTGAGAGCATCGAGAAGAGGAAGCCGCTGAAAAGGATGATGTGTCGGCTGCCAGTTTTGACTTTGGCGTCCAAACATTAATGTGAAAGCATGGGCTGCGCCTCTTTTTCTGCAAACAAGACTGCTCCTTCAAGATATTCACGCGGTTTGTCTACTCATAAATGCAAAGTGGAGAAAACATGTCGCGTCGTTCACTGTTTGCGCTCCTTGATGACCACTTGGCGGACATTGTTTCAACTGCAAGAATAACTCGCCTCCCTTTTGCCACCTAGGCCGTTTTGTTCGTTTCTGCACTTTGTCTCTTCCTGGCTTTGTCTTTTCTGGCTCCTTCGGCCCTCGGGGCTATCTCTTCGGCGGGTCGCTGAGTTCACTCGCGGCCTGTCCTTAAGCCTTTTTCAAAATCAACGGCTATTTCACCGCCTTAAATTTGACATCTGTGCACCCATCACTAGGCGTTTCAACCTCCTTTGAATTTCTTCGGCCTTTTCCTTTCCTTTGGCTTTTTTTTGCTCTGGTCGGGCTTTTGTCTTAGTCGGGTCCTCATTGTTTTGGCGGCCGAATTTCTTTGGACTTTTGTCCGAAGAAAATCTTTCGGACAAAAAGTCCGAAGGATATCTTTCCTTTTGTTTTGCCTTCGTTCGGGCTTTCCCTTTTGGTCAATTTTCCCGTGAACAAAATGTCCGCAAGAATTGTCTCGATCACTTCCTTTCCTTCGGAATTCTTCTTCGAGTTTTTATCCCGCGGCTCTTTCTCCGAATTTCTTCGGACTTTTTGTCCGAAGAAATCAATTCCTGCCTTTGCCTTAGTCTTTTATTTCCGCAGAATTTTCTTCCGAAGGATTTCTTCGAACAAAATGTCCGAAGGAATTCCTTCGGACATTTTGTCTGAAGAAATTCTCTCTTTCTTGCCTTGAACAATTCCGAAGGAATTCCAACTTGCCTTATTCACTTTTCTGAAGGAAAACTTACCCTTTCAGCCTTCTTTCCAAGTGCTTTCCTGCCCTCCACAAGGGCTATTTGGCCTCTAAAATTGCCTTTCGGAAAAGTTGCAAATGTCCTTTTGTCACCTATGTGTTGGGAACTTGTCTCTTTCCTGCAGAGTCAGTAGAAACGCCTGTAGAGTCCATAGAAACAAGCCTGCAGTGTCCGTAGAAATCAGCCTACAGAGTCCGTAGAAACAAGCCTGCAGAGTCCATAGAAATCAGCCTGCGGAGTCCGTAGAAACAAGACTTGTGCAAAATCAAAATTGTACTAGCTCAGAACAGCAGGGGAAAAAGGGGGACTGATTTTGGCCTGCAGGACCAAAATGGTCAACAATGAGGAGAGATGGCTTTGTTGGTTGCTGAGAGAAGCGACCCATACTCTTGCAAGAGTGTTTAATACGCCTAGGCAGTAAAGTCAATATATGACACACCTACAACATGGCTTTCACAGGCACGTTTAATGAGAAGTGATAGCAGTATGGGTGATTTCTTCGATGCAGAAGTGTTCAATGCAGTATGGGCCTCTTGCTCTTGACTAGTCAAGGATCTTTCTCCAATTTCTCTATATATTGTAACCTCTCAGTTTTCAAAGGGGATCTCTCAGTTTTGCAGGGCGAATCCCTGAAGAAATTTACTTTTAATCCAAAGAAGTGTTTTACCTCCATTTGATTTTGGCGCTTTTGCATATGCTTGCATATTGTCTTATGTTCAGTCATTTATTTTAAATGCTTTCATAAGTTGATGCCAATATATCTAGTGCATTCTAGATCCTCTTCTACAGGTCAACAAGAAGCGTCCAGGTTGAAGTATAGGTGCAGGTGAGCAACTATCCAATAGTGTGCTTGTGGAGCACCTCTGGTAGGTTCTTCCTCATTATACCTCCATAAAACCCCTTGTTGAAGCATTGATGAAGTTTAGTTTCTTATTCAAATGAAGTGTCTGTCCGCTCCTTTGGTGCAAAGCATAGGGAAAAAACTAAGTAGACCCATCAATTCTGGTGCATCACCACTTTAGTTAGGTTTAGCTTTGGTAGTATCCCTCTCTCTTTTCACCCCCCCCCCCATTGTTAACAGTAGAAATCCAGGGCCTCAAGGTGCATCAAGGGGAGCTACCCCTTAATCTAGAGATTCACTCTTCAATTTTGCTACCCACAGCAAGAGGAGTGTCTCCATTGTGCCGCATGGAGGAAATGAGCCGAGTTTCCTTTTCAAAGGGTGCAATCCACAACGTCAATAGGAAACTCATCACAGCTGCTATTATTCTGCATATCATGTCCCAAACCTCTCAAAACATAACCGCCAAGGGCTGCAAACTCCCAACTTGAAGCCATAATCAATTGACTTCCTAGCAAGGAGGAAGATATTCCATAAACACCACTATTCTTGTTGTTATAAGGGCTGTAATGGCGATGTACAACCTTGTCATTGCTCCAAGTTGTCAACTTATTCAGTACCAAGTTGGCCTCCAATGAAGCCCTTATGTCACTACTCTTAAAGTCAACATGCATGCAAACATTATGCCCAGAGAGCTAGGGCTGCCAACATAATCAAAACTGATTTCTATCATAAGGCTGTCCCTTATGAAGGTTTCCCATTGAATGTAGGCCATGGAGTGTGGGCTTCCATGGTATGCATTCCAAATCCTCTTAGGGTCCCTCTTGTGTCGTGCCATTCCTTTTGCCTAGCAAAAATATGGCTCCCAATCTTTCAAACAACAAACAATCCTGAAGTCACTTGGAAACATATCTTGCAAAGAGAAATCATGGAGATGTGAGCACCCTTGCATTGGTGCCCTTATGGATGTCACATGCTTCTTCTCTTGCTACCCCTTTTCAACATTATTAAGCATGGATAGAACACAATTTGAGCCTAACAAGGACTCGAATTTACCAATGAAATAGAGTTGTACCTTATTTGTGACCTCCAACCTCTTGTCATACAAGAAGTGTCCCAACCTGTATGCATCTTCAGAACTTGCTTTGGGTTGTAGGATGCCCAAAAAATTAGAATTCTTGCCCTCATGAAGTGCCTGTGTTTGCATTGCTCACTCAGAATTCTTGTAGTGAAAGAAATCAGACCCTATATGTGCCCTTCCCATACTCATCTTGGGCTTAGTATGCTCATAGTTTCGAAGTGTATGCCCTCAATAGGCGGCTGTGTTTGACTTATTAACTCACAAATTTCTGAGCAAAAGAAATCAGACTTTGCATATGCATTTCCAGAATCCATGTAGGGCTGTAACATGCCAACATTTTTATCTTTTTCTAAGCAAAAGAAATCAGACTTTGCATATGTATTTCCAGAATTCATATAGGGCTGTAACATGCCAAAAAATTTATAGTTTTCTGAGCGTGTTACCAACTGAATTTGCAACCCTCTTTCTTCAGAATTCACCGCGTTCTTCAACACAAAGTTGGGTGGTTTCTACCACACCCAAGTGGCTGCCCATGCACGGAAATCACAACACTCTTTGCCCCTCTCATGGCCATTGCAACCGGCCCCACTATAGGTCCCACACATGAAACAAACATGTTAGTTATTTAAAATAGTGTTTAACAACACTTTTCCACTCACTTCATCATGCCTTATGAACATGATATGGACTTTTTGTGTCTTAGTTTTTTCTTATCATGGTTGTAGTATGCCTTTTTCCTCCTAGTGGTTGGAAATCCACTAATACACACTTGGACCATCCCCATGGTGTTGAGGTATGAGAAGCACACCTGCTTAGGGCCCCTACTCACCATGGTGACAAGAAACCTTAAGGTGAACAAACTAAGAATGCTAAAAACAGCAGTCACTATGATCCTGGGACTATGATAACCCTTGCTTATTCCCTTCTTTATGTTGGCCCAACTTGTGTTCTTTGTCTCACAACATGACATGATAGCAATATTATGCTTGTGGGACTCACCTAGATCCCATATCCACGATGGATACTTGTCATGCTCATTCCTTGAATTTACTTGGAAGAATTTTCTTTCCCATTGAGTGCCTTTTACCTCAACCTCGGTGATAGAAGAAGTTTTGCAACCAAGATAATGACAGGACCAAGCATGAGGAGAAATCAATTAGCACTTACCGTGATGACAACTCAATTGCTTACCCATACACAAATCTGATTTTTCTTGTTCCAAATGCAAAATGAAATCTTCTTTCTTTCTATTTGGCATTACTCCTTCAAAGAACCCTATTGCCTTGTCCAATCTTGTTAGGACTTGTGCTTCATTTCCCAATGTTAATTGTTTCTTCCAAGCTTCCTCTTGAAACCTAAATTTAGATTTAAAAAATGGTTTATGATAAAAACAATGGAAAAAAATTATGTCATGACATATCTTTCCACTATGGTTTCCTTATCCATCTCCAAGCTTTCTTCTTGATCTTTTGATTGCTCATGAAGTTGTTGAACAACTTCTCCTTGCTTTACATTTGGAAGTTTTGATTTTTATGTTACTTTCACCTTAGTGTCTACTATTTGCAACCCCATTGGTTGCCCCATAGCTTGTTGAAAACCCTCACTAGGCTGCCCTTGAATTTATGGTTCTTGTGGCTCAGAAAAATCAATCATTGGCTGCCCTTTACTTAACTGAAACAACTCTTCTTGTTGCTCCAAAATCTCTAATTATTCTTCTTCTACATGCTCCACTATCAAATAAGCCCTCAATTTTTCCTCAAAATTTTTTACAACATTTTCAAACAACACATGTGCAACTGGGAATTATTCTTTTATTGCCTCAAACCTATCAACAAGATAGATAATAATGGCTCGAAAAGATCATTACTTTCATTGAGTGTCAAAGTCATGATTCTCTGCATGGAGTTACAACATTTTCAGTAGGATTCTTACAAGCAACTGCAAGGAAATATTGAAATATCTCAACAATAAGTTCATCACATTCCAAATCTAACATCAAAATACATAGCCTAATTTTTGCCAGCCTCCAGCAATGTGATCCTTCTAGTAAAAGAGTGTCCCTTGTTATCCTCTAGACCTTGGAAACTCTCCATAATCAACTAAAATATCTCCATCATGATTTTGTTACTGTAAGGAACCTCGGGAGCGGTTAGTTTTGTAATTTCACTAACACCACTAGTAACCAAAAGCCCTACCTCCTTATTGGTGTGCCTCAAGAGTTGGGGTTAGATCAAGAATATCCTTGAGGGCTATACTGCACATTCCAAAGCCTCATATTGTGACTAATTTACCTCGGACAACCCCTCTTCCACTTATTTCAAGGCGCTGATTAGGTCACCCACCGGTTGACATGGATGCCCTAGCTTTCTCCCTGTTTTGTAGAGTCTTTCTCCATTTCTTCCATGGCCTCTTCCCTTGTCCTTATTTTCACCCCACAGTTGGCCAAGAAATTGGCTTTGATACCACTGTAATTTTTCCAAATTGAGACAATCATGCAAAAAAAGAGTTTTCCTGCAAACCCTATAAAATCTAAAATATATAATTAAAAATTGCAGCAAACCCTAGCTATTGTAAATGCACTTCAACATTGAAAATAAAGCTCCAATCCACTTTGAAAAATATCAAATAAATACCTTATGAATTTTAGTAACCAATGGTTCTCACAACAAAGGAGGAAGTTGCAAATGAGGGTTTCAACCACCAAACCCTAGTACCTCCCAACCTGAATTTCAATGCCTTTTTCCAGGCATCAAACCCTGCCCAAACCCTTGGAAAGTGTAGGCAAAAACCATATAAAAAATGCATCAACATAACAACATTCAATCATCAATGATTAGGGCTCCCAATAAGCCAAAACCTTAGTCAAACCAAGTCACCACTTGCAGCAAATTACAGCCATAACTATATGTTATTTTTAAGTCACTAATGTCTTCAAGAGGCTGCCAAATACCATGTTAAATATAAGAAAATTATGCAAATATTATTCACATATATATAAGAATTATTATTGGCCAAAAACAGCAGAAACTTCATAAATTCATCCACGAAATACTTGGAGTTACAATGCCAATGATGCTCGAAATGACCATAAAAATGGTAGCTAACAAACAAAACAAGAATCAAAATTTTCCCACCATGGGAAGTCCACCAAAAGCTGTCCCAAACTTCTCAAAGCCCTAGTTTGTTGCAATTTCTCCTCAAAACCCTAGGCATTGCCCTAGATATAATTATTGCCTTGAAGAAAAAGCTCAATTACACTACAAACCAATGAATAACAATGCAAACTCCTGGATGAAGTATGCCCTAGTTAGACCAAAGGTTTCCAGCCTTGTTCCAACATCTATTGAAGGGTTTTCGTCCTTATAATAGATTAGCCAAGCATTACATGCTTAAACCCAAATTCATTATCCAAAATCTCCCCTTCAAATGATTCCCTCGCTTTTATAATCATTCCCCTAAAAGGGGCGTCCAACTTGGAGGGAAACCTTCTTTTCAAATATTAAAAGAGTAAACCTTGTAACTCCCACTTAAGTCCTTGGGCACCCATGACCCTCAAAAGAACACAACTTAAGTGAAAATTAGAACACAGAGTATTTTTTGCTTCATTACCCTTAAAAGGGCCCCAATGTCCCATTTTCTTTCTTTTTCCTTCAGCGCTTGGGAATAACTTAAGGTTAAAGGTCTTCACGCATTTGTTAGATCAAAAAGGGGGACATGACAGGGGCTAAAAAGAGTCATTATTCATTATTCATCTTTGACATTCAAACCTTAATCTAGAGATTAAGTCATTGTGTTCAATATTTTCATCTGAAGATGAAAACCCTCTGATATACAGGTGTGGAGGACAAAAACCCTCTAACCTATTGAAATGATTCCATCCAAGAAGCATAATTATGCTTACAAATCATGATAAACTTTCAGTTTTAGTGTGATTGAGGATTGTCATCATTTTTCAACCCTTTTGAGGGTTTGAAATAATTTCTAGACTGTTGCATTGGGGTTTAGGTGGATGTTGTTCTTGAAACCCCCAATAGCTAATGTTCCCTTGATTGGGTTGTTGTACACCTGCATGGCTATTTGGAGGGTGTTCGCCCCATATCTATGCTTGGCATCAATCTGAATTGAGGATGGTTGTATGCCCTCCTTGCTACCTTTATTGTTGGGTGTTTTTCTTGCTGCCTCCTTGTGCTCACCGTGGACATCCCAGCCAACATCACACTCCAAAAGGGGCTGTCGTACATCTACAGGAGCATATTCCAGCCTGTCATACCAGTTGGGGACTATTGTACCTTGTTTTCAAGTTGTTGGACATTGATTGGTATTTATTGTTAAGTTTATTCATTTGTTGTGGGATTTTCGCAGTAAGGGTTTGTTGTAATCGATTTTGAATTTATAATCAGCTCCTTGAATAAATATTACAGTTGGGTTCTTATCATATTTAGAGTTTCGGTTTGCATGTTGTTTAGGATTTATTTCAACTTGATTAAATTCAGAAAATTACAAAAAAAAAATCAGAATAGAAAAATCATAAAAAGGGATACCATAGGATAGCCAAAGGACTAAAATTAATTTACTTTCTGCATTGATGTGGGAATGCATAACACAAGATTCTTTCATCACATTTTAAGGGAAAGGCAGTCTCTGCAGAGCTGGAATAGGAGAAACACGAAAAGATGAGCAGAAATTATAGAAAAACTTGAATACCAATCAAACCATTGATTGCACATATCTTTCTTGCACACATAGAATCTTTAAAATGCTCATAATACCATCAAAACCTTGAATCCTATAGCTCCTAAACTGCATAAACAAACGTAGAATGTTTAACAACAGAATAAGGTACCCTCTGAACAGTTATTCTCAATACAATTATGCATATTGAAAAACAGGTAGACCTAAAAATCGCTCAGCAGCATATTTCAAAACAAATAAAAAGAATGTGATATATATATATATATATATATATATTATATATATAGCCTATGAAAGGTTCGGGAACTAACCATATCGTTTCTGCATTTTCATATATAAAGACCCAACTCGCTGGCGTATAGTGTACATTGTGCGGCCATATTCAGCTGCAGGCCAAATCTCTGTCCCAAAAACAGCACTGCATTTGCAAATTTGATCTCTTCTCATCCATTAATATGATCAATAAACGTGATAAGAAATTGACTGAAATTTCATTTAATATCGACTAAAACATCCTTTCCAAGGTGCAATCCAAGACCAAAGAAAAAGAATAATAACATTAGCTTAAAACATGAGTTGGATTATCCAAGTTATGGAGGTAAACCAGAAGAGTTATCCTGAAAGTGTAAAGGAAATTACATGGATTAATATTTGGAATGCTCATATATAGTAAGATTGTGGAGAAACATTGCCGTCTGCAAACAGATTAGACTGGACTTGTAAGTAAGGCATATTACTAAGCTCATCAAGAACACAAGATTTGTAACTGACCCGAGCTCCCTAAAGCATAGTTGTAATGTACATCTTCCAAAACATATTTACTTCAAAAACAAGCATTCTGTCATGGGTTTTACAAAGAACACTGCATGAATGGTCTAGACAGATTTAATCAGTTAAATAGTGAATGTTAGTAAGTCAAAAATACAATGATTTAAAAGAGGGTTTGAAGCAGGACTAACATGCAGGAAATGACTTGTTGTCAAAAACACACCCAAATTCCGATAGAATTTCATGCCACTACTGCATATTCAAAAATTTCAGGACAAGAAGGAGCTGGTTTATTTTGTTTGAGTTTTATAAGGGACTCGTCTTCAATTCCTAGGGTTATTGTTTTGATTGAATATGATCGTGTTTATTCTTTTGGTTGATCATGTACGATATTCCTGCTATTTTGCTTGGCTTTTCTGCCTACCCTTTAATCTGTTGAATTTTGAGGATGGTAGACTTGTTAGTCTCTTGTTGTCCCTTCACCCAACATAGTTTCTATTTCCATGTTGTTTTCTACATTTAATCATTTTCCTTTGTGCAACAGCAATGTGCCACTGATTTTAATCCCACTCACAGAGCCTTGCTTGTTCGAGTGGTTTCGCTTTTTATATTAGTCGATTTTCAAATCTCTCCATGCAGTGAGATCTTGCCAAGTGTTTTATTCCCATTGAAATGAAATGGTTTTAATTACGTCCATGATACCAAATGGTCTATGGGACCACCAATTACTTCAACCGCTCAAAGATTCCTAGGACCCAAGGTATCTTTTAGAACGTTGCTCCACCATTTGTTGAACTGGATTACCATCTCCCCCAACCTTTTTAATATTTTTTCCTCAAATATATCAACCATGCAGCCAACGCTTAAATTTTCCATATATTTGGCTCGTATGTCGGTGTACTAAGGACACTCAAGGATGAAGTGCTCCTCTGTTTCCACTGCCCTTGTAGTGCAAAAAACACAAACCCTCTCATCCCATTGCTTCCTGGGAGTCGTCCATCTGCATGTCTCGCACCGGAGCCTATGAGAGCTAGTTCTTAATTAAGCAATGAGGATCTTTTCCCTCCAACTAATTTCAGCCCTATATAAATGCTTTTTCATCATGCTCGTAAGTCAAGTTAAACATTAAAATATAGTGTTGTATTTTCTTGCTAGTCCCCTTCCTCCACATGACCGTTCTAAATTTTTTATTCACGTAATTTTTTGTCTTTGTTACAATTTGGACATTCAATTAGGTTGATATCCCATCTATTCATCCAGTTGTGGTTTTGCTTCATCTAAATGTTCTTCCTTCTATGCAGCTCTTCTTCTCTTGCTGCCCTAGGCCATTTGTTGGTCTTCATGCTTTCTATTTTTTTTAACATAATAGTCTGGTCATAGCGTGTGATGTCCCCTTTTTAGCGTGATCCTGTTTTATGATGGTTTAGCCTATCACTGGCCCTCGTAGGCTAACTCAGATGGTTAGAGGGTCTTTTGTGACAGAAACCTAGTTAGTGGATGGTTTATTTCTTCTTCAAAGTTCAGTAAGTTTCAGGTTTGGCCTTAGCAAGGGTTTCAGGGCTCTTTCTCTCATACTTACTATTTATAGTAATTCATTCAATCATGGTTACTATTTATAGCAGGGCGCCTGAATGGGATATTTCATCAGTGTCGATTCTGGTATTCAGTTGGCTTGGAGAAATAAGATGTTTGGCCTCAGTTATGATGCTTATTATTATTAAAGGTCACTTTAATAATAGTTAATATTTTAATATTCTATTTTAACGTTATATTTGCACTTTATGACTTGAGGGGTCATGTGGCATAAAAAGGGGGTCATTTCAACTTATTATTAATAAAGTCATATTTTAATATTATTAAAAGTACAACTAAAATATTATAAGGAAGCTTCTAGATGGGCCGACTTGATGAGGAGAAAACAAGTATATTAAGAGGGTCACCCAAGCTTCATATCATCCAAGAACTGATATTTGATTTTGAGATTGTTGGTGATGAGACCAGCTAGGGTTTCTACCATTATTTCAACCATTGCGAACGAAGACTCTCAATTGGTAATGCGATTTTGAGGTTGTGGAATATCATCCGAATTATTGCTTCATTGTGGGCTTCATCTAGGAGTCCAATCTGTGCTTAAATTGGAGAATACATTAAGTTTCACAAGGGGTCCAAAGGTTAATCATTTGCAGATTTGAAAATTGTTGATGACATGAATAGTGGCGTGAATAGTGTTGCGCTACAGTGATCGCTACAGTGCACCTGAACAGTGATCCCTACAGTGCACATGAACTAAGCATGTTATTGCTGCTAAACAATCTTCAACACAGCCACGTGGAAGTTAAGGAAATTGATCATCATTCTCAGGCCGTATTGTTGTCCTGGCTGGGCATGTAAAGTCTAGGGCAGAAACGCCTTTCTTTGGCATCTTCACTTCATTACTAAGGGACGACTAGACTTTATAAAGGCTTCTTTGGGGTTTTTATGGTGGAGACAACATTCCCTGCAGTAGTTAGAATAATACAAGGGTTTACAATCCGCTGTCAAGATTTCCAAGTTCATTTCCATTCTAGTTTGCATATAGCTAACTCAGTTAAATCAATGCTGAAGCAGCCTTGTAATTGTTTCATTGAATAATCTTGCATTGTAATCAACCTTGCCTTGGCATGTTGAGTCTTGGCAATCCAATTGTAATTAGGTTTACTGAGTTTAGTATGCAAGACAATTGTTTGTCTTAATACATCATTGTTGCAACAGCTTATGGGTATTAGTTCTAGTCATAATAAGTTTGCATGCCAACCATTTGTGATAATGCCTATACATTCCCAATCAATATAATCAGTCGGAAGGCTGCAATAAAGGAGTTTGGAGTTGCATTGAATTGTTTGCAAAATACCTTCTTGTTGTAGCTGTTTATTTGCTTTGGTAGGTTGCTTGCCAAGTGTTTGCATTAATGCCCTTGGCTGTAGTTGCACATCAGCTATAGAGTTGCATTATATATATATATATATATATATATATATATATATATATATATATATATATATATATATATAACTTGCATTACATCCTCATTTCATTTCAGTCCTTTGCATATGTTCTTTGGAGCCTATTGAATGCATATTACCATACCAAAAGAATCATCAATCAACAAGTTCAGACTTCGCAAGACAAGTGTTTGACGGACTTCCTAAGAGCCCGAAACTGAAAATTAAAGGCCAATTCAGCAGGGGTCTTTACAATGGTATCAGAGCTTTTGTCCTGCCATCCTGTTGGGTAGATTGGACATTGAATCGGCTAGTTAATCATAGTTACTTCAAGTACTCAGAAGCTGTGGGACAAGAATATGGAGAAGCTTAAACAAAGTTTGAATAAGTTGGATGAAACCTAGAGGAGGATGAATGAATTGCTTTCACACCCTGCAACCAAAGACAGATTAGCACGGTGTATGGCATCCATTTTTAAGGGGTCTACATCACAAAATGAAAAGAAGGAGAAACAAGAGGTATCTATAGGAGAAATATCTAAGAATCTCTACAATGAATTTTCAACAGTTAGTGACCAGCATACAGCTAATCCTATGGAGAGCAAAAATCAAACTTACATAGAGAAAGAAGTTGAGCACAAGACAGTTCATGATGACTTCAAGAGTGAAGAAGAGCAAGTGATGGGTAAAAACAAACCGGTTACATTAGAGAAGCTACATGAAGATAAGGTTTCTAGTGATGCTTCATTAGGTGAGTCTAGCATTGCTTCATCCTATCGTGGCAAAGAGTTAGATGGTGCTTCCATGAATGTTATGCATACATATAAAAGTCCATTGAAGGTCCAAGATATTAAGGTGGATGTGAAAGTTGATCCTTTGCTTAGTGGAACAGCCACTAGTGTTTTGAATACACATGACGGAGACATTTTACAATGGCATGATGCTATCACTGATTTGTTTGAGGACAGCAGCATTATGTCCCATCATTCTCTTGAGATAGGAGCTTGTGATCATGAGAAAGCCAATGATATGATATCACCCATTGATGACAGCCCTACACCAATTGGTAGACATAAAGATATTAAGCATAAGAGAACTGATTTTGTCTATTTTGGCATCCAAGAGGTAAAGAAGTCCGAAAAGATGAACGAAGAATGGTTGCAAAAATCCAAAGAGGGTAGATTAGTGGCTGCCAATGCAAGACAACATCTTCAAAAAGTGAAAGAAAAGATCAATCTCATCAACATAGCAAGACAAAAAAGGATAGATAACATTAGAAGACTCTTATTTCAAAGAGAGGATGAATCTGAAAATGCACTTTGTTCTAATGATGATCATGAGGTTGATACGTTTGGTCAATTGAAGGACTTGATAAAGATTCCCAACATGAGGAAACAAAAACAAATTGAGGTTTCTTCATGTGAGGCGGAAGTGGTTCATAGCTTGGAGACTCAGTTGACAGTGAAGGAGGATGAGATTATTGCAACATTATCTCATCATGACAGGATGCACAAATGGATTGAGGATCATCTTTGGGTGGTTCAGTTAGACAGAGGACAAAAGGGGATTGGAGCAGAGTCTTCTCATGATGACTTGCAGGGACAACAGTCAGCTATCCATCGTGCAATTATGTATCCGATAAGGTTTGCTACTTCTATGTCACATAGATTTCACACGGATACATGGTTACGGGATGATTATGGGGGTAGTAGGTATGATGGCTTGGTTAGTCAGCACGTCCATAGGAATTGGGCAGAGGATAGAGGTTGTGCTTTTATGCTTGCTAGGAAGTTGTATGGTGCACTCGTGAGGAAAGAGGCACAGATATCTACTTCCGTTGATGCTGAAAGGGATCAACCCTCCACAGTTGCATTGATTAGTGCAACTGGCTTTATGAGTTGGTGTCAGGAGCACTCTTCTTCCAGCCTTGGCAGTTGGAGTATTGTGGGGACGCCAACATTTGCAGATGAGTTAGGAGATACTCATCTTTTCTGGCAGTTGTTTGGGTCCATAACCCACAGGTCTCAGTATCAGGGAGCAACCTCTTGGCAGATTAGTGATCTAGTTGCAGACAGTATGGTACAACAGGGGCCACCAGTTGTCATCGATAGTGGATTGTTGATTCTGTTTTGGGATCCTGGTGGTGACGTGTTTGATTCGTCACTCCATTTTGGTCCTGATGAGGTATTCCACCACTCTTGGTGCGATGTCAGTAGTTTATGTAGAATGGTATAGTGGAAGTCAACAGGGGTGCTTTGTGACGTACTTCCAGTTTGGCATTGGGACCCAGGGATTGACATCAGCAGTGATATGTTTATTTCAGCTGCAGAATTGCACAATTTGCTAAGTTTTGGCAGGTTCTATGGCTGCAGCTGTTTTCAAGAAGATTCTGATGCAGTTCCTTACAGATTCATTTGGGATCTGGGCATTAGTTGTGGGATACTCTCCAGTATGTTGAGGAATCCTTTGTGTGCATCAGGGTTCCAATCAGGGTTCACTGTTGAGTTTTGCAACATGTATATGATGGTGATTACTTGCAGTTGCACTTTTGATCTTTATGTACATGATTTGTTTCAGATGCACAGCTCAGTTGCACATATGCTAGATAGTGTGTATGATAGCTTAGCTTGTGCAGTTACAGGAAGCAAACATTGTCAGTATTCAGAGTTGCTTCCACTTAATGTTTATGCTCCTGCGACACCTGGTGTTTGGGGATGATTTGATTCGATAGGATCTTTCAATTGTACTTGTGATGGTGTTACAGGCGTTGATTGGTGACATGAGGGACATTACACAACCCTTTCCTTGGGATCCGAGTGGAGTGGTGTTAACTTTGTTGTTGAGATTGCTTGGGGACAAGCAATTTTAGGGAGGGCGGACTGTGACGTCCCCTTTTTAGCGTGATCCTGTTTTATGTTGGTTTAGCCTATCACTCGCCCTCGTAGGCTAACTCAGATGGTTAGAGGGTCTTTTGTGACAGAAGCCTAGTTAGTGGATGGTTTATTTCTTCTTCAAAGTTCATTAAGTTTTAGGTTTGGCCTTTGCAAGGGTTTCAGGACTCTTTCTCTCATACTTACTATTTATAGTAATTCACTCAGTCAGGGTTACTATTTATAGTAGGGTACCTGAATGGGATATTTCATCATTGTCGATTCCGGTATTCAGTTGGCTTGGAAAAATAAGGTGTTTGGCCTAAGTTATGATGCTTAATTATTATTAAAGGTCACTTTAATAATAGTTAATATTTTAATATTATATTTTAACGTTATATTTGCACTTTATGACTTGAGGGTCATGTGGCATAAAAAGGGGGCCATTTCAATTTATTATTAATAAAGTCATATTTTAATATTATTAAAAGTGCAACTAAAATATTATAAGGAAGCTTCTAGATGGGCCGACTTGATGAGGAAATAACAAGTATATTAAGAGGGTCACCCAAGCTTCATATCATCCAATAACTGATATTTGATTTTGAGATTGTTGGTGATGAGACCAGCTAGGGTTTCTACCATTACTTCAGCCATTGCGAACGAAGACTCTCAATTGGTAATGCGATTTTGAGGTTGTGGAATATCATCCGAATTATTGCTTCATTGTGGGCTTCATCTAGGAGTCCAATCTGTGCTTAAATTGGAGAATACATTAAGTTTCACAAGGGGTCCAAAGGTTAATCATTTGCAGATTTGAAAATTGTTGATGACATGAATAGTGGCGTGAATAGTGTCACGCTACAGTGATCACTACAGTGCACCTGAACAGTGATCGCTACAGTGCACATGAACAGTGCATGTTATTGCTGCTAAACAATCTTCAACACAACCACATGGAAGTTAAGGAAATTGATCATCATTCTCAGGTCATATTGTTGTCCTGGCTGGGCGTGTAAAGTCTAGGGCAGAAACGCCTTTCTTTGGCATCTTCACTTCAATACTAAGGGACGGCTAGACTTTATAAAGGCTTCTTTGGGGTTTTTATGGTGGAGACAACATTCCTTGCAGCAGTTAGAATAATACAAGGGTTTACAATCCACTGTCAAGATTTCCAGGTTCATTTCCATTCTAGTTTGCATATAGCTAACTCAGTTAAATCAATGCTGAAGCAGCCTTGTAATTGTTTCATTGAATAATCTTGCATTGTAATCAACCTTGCCTTGGTATGCTGAGTCTTGGCAATCCAATTGTAATCAGGTTTACTGAGTTTAGTATGCAAGACAACTGTTTGTCTTAATACATCATTGTTGCAACAGCTTATGGGTATTAGTTCTAGTCATAATAAGTTTGCATGCCAACCATTTGTGATAATGCCTATACATTGCCAGTCAATATAATTGGTCGGAAGGCTGCAATAAAGGAGTTTGGAGTTGCATTGAATTGTTTGCAAAATACCTTCTTGCTGTAGGTGTTTATTTGCTTTGGTAGGTTGCTTGCCAAGTGTTTGCATTAATGCCCTTGGCTGTAATTGCATATCAGCTATAGAGTTGCATTATTTATATATATATATATATATATATATATATATATATAACTTGCATTACATCCTCATTTCATTTCAGTCCTTTGCATATGTTCTTTGGAGCCTATTGAATGCATATTACCATCTTCTTTTAAAATACCAAAAGAATCATCAATCAACAAGTTCAGACTTCGCAAGACAAGTGTTTGACGGATTTCCTAAGAGCCCGAAACTGAAAATTAAAGGCCAATTCAGCAGGGGTCTTTACATAGCGGTTGCCTCTAAAGGGAAAGTACCCATTTTGGCAAGAATGATTTCATAAAGGACTGAGTCCTTGATTCTAAAATTGTTTGTAAGTAGATGCTTTTGATTCTTTTCAATTTTCCTCGATTTCAAACTTGTTGTTCCACTAGCCCACACCTCGCAACCATATAATACCACTGGTGTGACAATAACCCAAATAAGACCATTGTTTTATTTCATGCAATTGTGAAGTAATGTTTAAATGCGAATTTGTCTAATTGATTTTAACGTTTTAAAGAGCTTAACATGTGTAAATCGCCTGTTTTATTTTATCCACTACATCTTTGCATCTCCTATAGGTTTACATTGTCTCCTGGTTCACAAGATGTTGACAAGTGTCAACATCATGTGAACCATTCACTAGACTATCTCACTGCTTGCTTTGTTTGCTAATTTGCTTCACTCCAATGCTTTGTGAAGCACAATTACACCATGTTTTTGATGCCCCATTTAATGTATGCACCGTCATTTTTATTGAATTAAGTCCTTTCACCCCGGTTTTTGAAAAGTGAATTCGTGATTTCAAGTCTCCAGTGCAAATTTCAAAATAAAGTCAGAAGTAGTTGCTGCAAAATCTTAAATGCAGATTTGTTGACTTTATAAAAAAAGTGATGCAAAGATTATAAGGATGTAGACCACTGATACCTTCATCATTGCAATCTGTAGATTAAAAGTAGAGTGCATTATGCAATGTTAGTGTCTCTCCATTGATTGTTCAGATGAATAGTCAACAAATTTAGCGCTACAACACGTAGGACAAGAGCTTAAAGACATTGTTTTCTCATGACAGATTTCTAGTAGGAAGAACTACAATGAGTTATTCCTTTATTTAGAGATGCACTGCAGCCTACCTAGGTGATGGAAAAATTTGACATGCTCTTGGTTTTGTTCATTCATGCTATATTGGAATGTCCCCAAATTGAGACGGCAATCAAATAAGAGGGTTTTTCCACAAACCCTAGCTAAACCAAGCACCAACTGAATTATGAAAATAAATAATCAGCCAAACCCTAGCTAGAAAAGTGTATGATATTTAATCCGAAAAACATCCAAATAAATCCACAAGAAGCTGAAAATTATTTAGAAGATTGTGTACCTTTTTTTGAGTCCAAAACTATGGTAAATTTATGAAAATACCTTGCCAAATTATTCTGATTCTTCCTTGATATTACAATTGTATTTTCTAACCTTTGAATGCCCCAAAAGTTCCCCCAAGAGGTTCACTACACCCCGAAAAATAATATAAATAAATCTGAAATTTATTTCTTGAATTTTACTCACCGGAACACCTCCCGAAGCTCGCCACACAAGTCGTTCAAGTACCAAAATTGCTTGAATAATTTTGGGAATGTTTTGTACCTTGAATGACCCCTTATGCATGCCAAAAGTGACCAAACAATTCACCAAAAAACTGAAATAAAATAGGAAAATTACCTAGTCCTCCGAATAAGGCTCCGAAAATCAAATTTTGCACTTATGCAAGGTTGCCACCCTTCCAAAGGGAGTTGCCGCACCCCGGGAGGCCTCGAATGATATTAGAGCTTCTCCACGGGGGTTCGCTAATCTCTTTTCTTCCTGCAACTTGATGAATTCCAACTTTCCGAAGAGTAGTACCAATTTCTTGATGTAGGTGGCATCAAAAGATACTTTTGTAGAGTTTTTTGCATATAATTATGCACAATTATGGCTCAAATACAGCCCTTGAGTAGAGCTATCCTAGTAGAGAATTGGAGGTTTTTATCTCCAACTCACAGTGCACTTGAAGGGTTTCGTCCTCAAGTTACTTGTTCAAGCTCGACATACTTGCACAAGAGTTTCATTACCAAAATTGCATAACCCTTCCAAATGAGGCCTCTCTCCACTTAAATATGCGACCTCCAATAATGACATCCAAAACAAGGGAGAGTTACTGTTGTCAATCTGGAGTTGCACCCTGATCAAAGACGTGTTGAAATAGCTAATCCTCGCTCCAATTAAAACAATGAGATCTTGTCACGAAGGTCGGTGCCTCAATAGTGAGAAAAACTTCCAGAGAAGGTTGGTTCCTGTAAGATGTATCTATGAGGATCTCACTTCTACGCTACAAATTACCCGGGGAAAAGGGAAGAAAGAACTTGAAAGGAAATACTAGCTCAAATGGTGATACACCTAATTTGTTTGATCCACTCAAATCGAGCTTCTGAGAACACTAATTCAGACAAGGAAGAGGCAAAACTTCAACTCCAATTGATCAATACACAAGTATTTCACGAAAAGGTTTAATCTAATGATCTAAGCTTGAGAGAAATGAAAAAATAGGCCTGATGAAAGGCACTAAACGGCCACTAATATCCATTATAAACTCAGCAAAAGACATTTTTTAACACAGCACGTGACCTGCATATGACCAGCGAGTAACTAGGTACAAATCCAGATTTGACAAGGAAGAAAGGAAATCTATCACTTAGACAAATCTATAACAATAGTACACTATACCAGCTATTGGAAATTGAAAACACACAATCCTCTTATTGATTCTGAAAAAAGGTTACAACACAATCTTTGGAAAAAGATTTCTTTCCAAAAGAGGGATACGTTTTACAACGCTGAAAAGCCATTAATATAGAAAATTTTACAAAAAACCAAGAAATTGGGGTTTGAAAATAGAGAGGGAGTAAACTCAAACCAACTCAGCCTTTACAAAAGTCTATTTTGTCTTGCATGAAAATTCCTTGCGTTGAAGTGGCCAGTGGCTAATTTTGGGCTCTTTCAACATGCATGAAATCTACGCCAACCTTGGAAGTCTTGACTTAAGCTTGAACTATTTCAAAGCTGAGCTGAAATGTTTGAAAGTTCTCCTTTGCATTGAAAACACAAGTGGATGTGACACTTGTCAATTAGACAACTCTAAATTAAGAACAATCAACTCCACATCTGAATTTGGAACTCCCTTCGAGCTATTTGAACGTTTGCAAGTGAACCAACAAGAGTGCATGCACGTAAATCACGTCAAGCTCCCCAACATTAAACTCCATGAATTCTTCATGCAAAGTGAGCCTCCGTCTTTAGAACTGAAGGTAACATCTTGTATGTGTCTATTCTTGTTCATGGCTACCTTGCATGCTCGTTAATCTCTTCATTAGCTGAAGAAGTCCTTGCCTTAATCTAGCTTTCCATTTGACTGTGCATGTTCATTGACCATTTTTCTATGTCTCGGACTTCTCCTTTGCATGTAATCGTCTCGGCCATTATCCTCTTGGACCTTACTGCCTTCTAAATCTCGGACTTATTCATCTAGTCATTTTCCCGCGAACAAAAAGTCCGCGAGAATTGACTACAGATTTTCCTATATTGGCTTGCCTGTTTCTCTCGGACTTTTGTCTCTCGGACAAAAGGTCCGAGTCTCCTTAGGCAATTTTCCTTCATCATGATTTGTCTTGCTTTTCTAGCTCTATGCTTCATGTGCCTTTCCATAGGATTTTTTCCTGTAGGCTAATCCTTCGGAAAAAATGTCATGAACCAATTGTTTCAAAAAAATTGTCAAACCCATTCTTTCGAATTTATTGTCAAGGCCTTTTGTTTCGGAAAAAATGTAAGCCCATTTCTTTCGGATTTATTGCTTTCCACTTCTCGCGGACAAAAAGTTCACGGGAATTGTCCCTTGGCCTTCCCAAGAGAATAGCCCTTCGGGCTTTCTGTCATGGTCCTTTCCCGAAGGGCAAGTGCCCTTCGGGCTTTTTGTAAAGCCTTTGAAATTCGTGAGATGAACCTTCTTGAAGGGCACTTGCCCTTTGGGTTTTTTGCGAATGACTCTCTCGAAGTTGACGTGTACCTTCCCAAAGGGTACCCTACCCTTCAAGTTTTTTGTCAATGACCCTTCCGAAGGGTACCTTGCCTTTCGGGTTTTGCAACTTCTCAAACTTTGGTCCTTTAAACTTTCCTGAAGGGTACATACCCTTCGAGAATTTTGATTTTGTCCCTTCGGCCTTTGAAATGTACCTTCCCAAAGGGCACCTACCCTTCAGGATTTTTGTTGAGTCCTTATCCAAAGTGAATTCCCTGCGTTTTGATCCTTCCCGAAGGGTGCCTACCCTCCAAGAATCCTGAAATGTACCTTCCCGAAGGGCACCTTCCCTTCGGGATTTTTGTTTTTGTCCCTTGTGCTGTGCTCCGAAGGAATTCCTTCGGACAAAATGTCCAAAGGAATCCTTCGGACTTTTTGTAGAGTCTTGTTACTTTCCCACGGACAAAATGTCCGCGGGAATTGTATTCTTCCTTTTCTCGGACTTTCTCCTGCCTGCGACTGCCTCGGACAAACTAGGGGCCTTAACTTCTGACTTTCATGACTCGAGACTTCTAAAAGAGAGAAGTCGTACACCTCCCAAAACCTGATTAGATCTAACAAGAGTAAGGTTCGAAAAACCCACTTGCTCTTACTTGTAAAACACTTCAAAGTAAAGCACAACTGAAAACCCGATAAGTACTAGGAAGAGCAATTCAGACCTGGGAAACTCAACTGTTGTTACTGCTGAAGCCGCATAAGTAAAGCACTTTGCAAAACCCGATTAGCACTGTCAAGAGTAATTCAGGTTTTCCAACCCAGATTACTTCTGCTGATAAAACTTTCATAAGCAAAGCACTTTGCAAAACCCAATTAGCACTATCAAAAGTAATTCGGGTTTTCCAACCCAAATTACTTTTGCTGAGGGGTTTCAACTGTTGATTACTCAAAGTGAAATACGTTGTGTCTCTTGTAAAACCCGAAGACTTCTCCTTCCAAAAGAAACTGAAGTCTTCTGTTGTGTAAAACCTGAAGTCTTGCTTGAATGCACACCCTCTCACACTTAGGCAAAATTTTGGTATGTAGGCCAAAAAATGGCCAACAGTTACCTTTTTCCTTTTTATAAAAAGATATATCACCATTTCCTTATAATAGCACTTATAAAATAACCTTTTAAAAAAGGTCTCAAAAGATATAATAAAGTGCTTTTACACAAAGTAACCTTGAAGCTCCAAATGTTCCCTTTTTTCTTAGAATAACTTAGCCCTTGGGAACGCACAAGCTAAGGGAACATTACATATATGAAGAAACATAAGCCACCAAACTGGGTTGATTTTGCTTCCTTAGACTTGATTAAGCAAATTCATGAGTGTAAGCAAAGGGCCAATTTGTTTATGGCCTCTTAACTTGTAGACAATATCTGCATTTCCCTTACTTCTAAACCCTGTTTGTTCCCTTGGGACACTAATAATCAGCATCTTATCCATATGGTTGCAATGTCTTATATAGGCATAGGCCCTTTGATGCATATACTTTGATTTGCAACTTTTTCATTCCTAAGGTATATGTCACAATTCATGGGACTGAATGCCCAAGGATCTTTAGTCCTTTGATGGATTCTCTGAAATGTTTAGGGAGTTGGTTCTTTTATAGCCAAGGGACTATAATTAGGGTTGATAGGGCTTTGTCTACATCCCGTGAGTTTCCATTTCATGTACCCAATAGGTTGGTCATCATGGAGGTATGCTAGCAATTGTCCAAGGGTATTAATGGGTTGTTAAGACAAAGAAGCCTTGCCATATATCCAAAGTTCCCTGTAGTTCTAGGTAGTTATGCTTTTCATGAGCCCTTTCATTGAACATTAAGGGAATGGGATCTTGGCTTACAAGGTGGAGGATATCGCTTTTTGGAAATGGGATCCCTTCAAAAGGGTTCACAGACACCTAGAAGCTCTGAGGCCTTGTGCTTCAATGGAGTATGTGCATGAAGAGCACCCAAATCAAGATTATTATCAGGATGCAATGGACTCTAGAGAAGTCAATCAGAAACTGATCAAGACTGGAAAGATAGGTTGCCCAAGCAGGTCACTCAGGATTTCAGTGAAGATCCAAATCTTCCTTCAGTTCACATCATTGAAACTAACACTACCACACAACCTGAGTCTTCTGCCTCAAGATATCAAGTTGATACTAAAGATCTTCCATTTTGGTATTCTAACAACCTGATGATTTCACTATCTTTCACTCCCCAATCTGGAACTATTGCAGCACAATCACATGTAATTGCATTGGATGAAGAACGGAGATCATTTCTAAAGAAGTTTTGGCGGTTGCACTTATAGAGGGAAAGGCTCCACAACAAAGAATTCTCAGTGCTAATCACTTCATAGATGCATTAGTTGAGGGAAGTGGGAATTCTAAAGAGAATCGGGATTCTGAAGAGGTGCAGGGTCAAATTGCACCAATGCTTTGTGCGATCTGTAATGTCCCCATTTTTTTGCGAGCATCAGAGTTCGGTGGATTTAGCCTATTCTTAGCCCACGTAGGTTAATATGCATGGTTAGAGGGTCTCTTGATGGAGCTTGGCTCAGCTTCAGTTTGTCAGTACTTGATCAGTTGGCTTTCGTTCAGGCTCATTCGGACACTTCTAGCCTGAGTTGCTATTTTTAGCAGTATTCAGCACTCAGCGTGGGACCCCTGCTATTTTTGGCAGTATGGATTGATAGCATTCAGAATCACTTCCTCAGTCGACAGCTTCAGACGGCTCGTGCATCGGATGAATGATGAGAGAGATATTAAAGTTTAAGTGACTTAAGTGATTTATTTAATATTTTAATATTATTATAAAGTTATAAAGTAACTTTATAATAATAAAGTCACTTTAACATAATAAAGTGCGTTAAGTGAATAATTTAATGTGGGAATAAATCTTTTATCCCACATTGGCCAGGAAGGTGATTCAGCTCTCTTAAGAAAAGAATAAAAGGAAAGGCAAGAGCTCATTCTCGGCATCCAGTTGAATGAATAATATTTTGATTGATTCATCTTGTGGAGCCTAGGGTTTCTGCAGAATAGCCATTGGAGACGAAAACCTCCATTGGAAGCATAACTGAGGGTGTGAAATAACATCTGAAGGGTTGCACTTTGAGGAGGAAGCATTCAGCTTCTTCATTTGGGCATCATCGACAAGCTTTGGTCAAGGGTTTACATTGCATAATCTGAAGACTTTCATGGCAGCTATGGCAATGAATTCTAATCTTTCATTCTAGGTGTTTGTTGAAGCAACAAGAACATCCAATTGAAGCGCCCTAGCTGGGAGAACATTCTCAAGACAATGGAGGTCTATTTTGGTGAGTATGCATATATTTAGGGGTGACTGTAATTTTGTTTCAGTCCCATTGGAATGGTTCGATTTCAATATTTAAGGGAGTGTTTGCAAGTGATAGTGTTACCAAAGGGATTCCCCTTCCTTGGGGAAGTTTTTGTGACTAGTTTGGAGACCTTTGGAAGGTCATTACAGCTGTCAATAAGGAGGAATATATGACTGTAATTTTTGAGGACAGCCACACTTCCAATTTCGTTTTGGTCACCTAAGAGGGTTTTCAACATCAAGCATACTGCCATTTGGAGTGCCCAAGTCCAAGGAACATTTTGTTTATGACAAAGAATCCAAAGGTTGTGGAGATTATTTCAGATTTGAAGGTTTATCCATGGCAGGTCTGCAACTTTGAAGTGGGGCGATTTTGCATTAAAGGAGTCCAAAAAAATATCAAATATCATCCAAAAGGGGCGCCCAACATTTCCTAACACTTTGGCATTGACATATATTCATTTGGAGGTGGAATTTGGAAGATATGCAAGTCTGATCTGAAGTATACCAGTCTGAAGACAACTCAGAAATTCATATCATTTGAACGCGTCTCCAATCAGGTTCATTTTGAAATTGTTAGCATTGAGTCTTGGCCATATTTCATGAGCATTGTATTAGAAATTTCATTGCAGTTAAGGAGATAATAATTGCTGGTGTCATTTGAGAATTTCGATATCATTTATTGTCAGCTAGTTAGTTTGCATACCAACTGTTTGTAAAAATGTCAGTTGGCTGTAGGTGTTCATTTCTCAGGCTTAGATCATATATATGCATGGAATATTGCCAAAATTAGTTGCACATTCGTGCTAAGTCATTGTTTAGACAATCTAGTTTCTTCTTGCAAGCATTCTTATTGATGTTAAGTAAAGGAAAGAGCCATTAAAGCAAACTAAAATGTTATATCAGTCATATAACACTTGTATGTGAAGTGTTTGATAAAATTTCCAAGACCAAAAATCAAAAGTTTTCAACCAGATTTGAGCAGGGTCATTACACGATCCCAGATTCTTTTGATGTGATGCAGATGTGTAGATCTCTTTTGCTCACTCCATCTTTTGCTAAAGTACAAATTTCTTCATATAATCTGAATCAGGGTGTAATGGATGTCCCTACTGGGACATCCCTCAGTCTAAGTAATACATCTAATTGGAAAGAACAATTAGAGGTGGAGAGGCCAAAAAAAACATTGACATGATTGTGGTGGAAGAACCAGAGGTCACTCTCAAGTATAAAAAGAGGAAAATCAAAAGGGTGACCAAATAGAAAAGGAAAAGCGGAGAAGAAGAGGTCATCATAACAAGGAACTGACCATTGCAGATTTGTACCATACCATGAAGGAGGATTCTGAGTCTATCATCAAAACTCTAAATGATTACGGCCAAGAGGCAGTGAGAGATGGAAAAACCGAGTTGCACAAAGAAGCTCAGAGTCTGAAGCAAACAATCAAGGAATTACAGAGGCAGTCCGTAGATATGGTCTTGATCAAATCTCCTATTTTGAAGGTTATGTATGAAGTAGAGGAAGTTATAATGCTTTGCTCGCCATTTTTCTGCAATTGCATAAAGAGTTGTCTCAGGTAGAGCAAGCACAAAAGCAGATTAATATCAAACAATGAGAGGACACTGAAGGTCAAAGATATGATAAAATTTTCATTGAAGAAACCAGAATACAATTGAGCTCTGGGCTACTGAGTTCATTACCTCTTCCAAGTTTAAATCTGGGATGGTTAAAATACTTTATCAATAACCATTTAGATGAGATATCTACTCTAAATGTGTGATTGAGAAATATTGTTGAATACCCTTATTGAAAAGGCTAATAGTCTGTTTGCTATATTTTTTGTGACTAAGTTCAAAGAAGTGGATGGAAGGCGGTGGTCTACATAAGATTTTAGAAATGTTGTGGTGTCTGCTATCAAAGCCCCAAAGTAAGAAGTCATAGATCTAAAGGTGTTGATGAAGACTTTTCTTGATGAATACTTGGTGGGCCCAGCAAAGAATGTGGAGCATACCCGGGCATTGATTGAAGAAGTAAATTTGTCTATTCCAAGTATATAAAGAGAATTGGCATTTAAAAACAAGAATTATGCTTATTGATCTGTCATATGTGACTTCAGTGTTTGATGAGAGTAAGGTGTTAGTTAAAGGAAAATCCAAATGTTAGATCAAAACCAATCTTTAATTGGTTTTGATGATATCATGTGTCCAACTATATTGTTGTCTCTGCGATTTCTCAAACAGATAAAATGGTCGTCGTTTAGTTATGTAAGCTTATTTATATGTCACAAAAATGTGAAAAGGGAGATTGGAAAAGGGGGGAAGGAATCTAGACTTTCATTTTGATCCAAAGTAGACTTAAAGCATGGATGGCATTTAGATTATAGTAATAAATTTCTCGGATATCTTTGAAATTCTCAAAGTTATATGTGATATGCATATTGATATGTTTGATTGAGCTAATGTTGTTTTAATATATTCATTTGTTGTCAAATATGATTGCTTAGTAGTTTTGATAACAAAACTTCGTTGAGCTTATGTTGTTTGGCATTGAAGTTACTAAAATTCATTTGTGATGTTGTGTACTAAAGAAAGTTATGTGGGTATATGTTTAATTTCATAAGTAGACAAATTTGTAATCCTGCACTCTTCTTTACAGATACGAGCACGTGTTGTTTTTGTTTAGAATGAGTTCAATTTCAAAATTATGATAATTGCATTCCTATGTGAAATTGATTATGTTGTTACAAGCCTTTGTGATTACTGATCTTATTTTATACGTTTCCAGTTTCCTTCCAAAATAGTTAGCAGCTATTTCTTTACAATCATAAATCGGTAGAATAGGGTTTTGACGTGCATTTTATATTAGCTTCTTTTATGTTTAATATTTTATTTTCCATACCTTCAATAGGTTTTGGCAACCCATATCACAGTCTAGTTTCTTATGCCCAAAATGGGAGGTTATTTTAGCCCTCATTGTGTTTGTGTTAAAACAATGGACAACATGACTATGGTAGGTTTAACCACTTAAATAGGAGGTTATATATGGGCAAACACCTATGGATCTATATGGCCGCATCTTACATCAAAGCCCCTTCCTTATCTTACCTAAACTGGTCCTAGATCATCAACAAGAAGTTTTCATTAGAATTGGGCTACTTGATTGATCCAAATACTTCTATTATGTTAACAAAACTAAAAACCAAACCTATATGCTGCTATTTTTTGATTTAATAAATCTGTAATACAAAAACAAAAACAACAATTTACTAAGGATATTCGGACCACCTTGTGTTTTGAAATCTCCAGATAATCAAAGTGGTTTGGAAATATTTTCTGATTTGAACACCATATAAGAACAAATCTCGATACAAATGGTGCACATTACTTCAAGAGCATACTTTTCTTACTTAGTCATTGTGCTTTGGTATTTTACATTCTGGTTTATCAGGGGTTCTCCTTTATCGTATTCTTCTTCATTATCTGCTGGCGTATCATGACATACCTATTCCCAAGTCAACTTTTTTGTCATAAATTCAAGACATTAGATTTTTCAAATTTCAACAGGCAAACATTTTTAGTTTTGAATTTCTGGAATCAGTGCCATTTCTATTTGTAACCAAAAGATGATCCAAGACTTGGCATCCATAAAACTCATTGAAATTCTAAAAATGGTTTATTTTTAGTCACATACGGCCTCACAATATCTCAGGAATCATTTTTCTTTCATGTAACAATCTCTTCAAGGGTGAAACATTTTGCAAAATCTAATCACGAATCTAAAGCTCCAAAGAACATTTCCTGAGCTTGAAGTACATTAACATTTCCGATTACAAATAATAGATATGTTCACATCATGTCAAGAAACAACCACTCATAGTTATGATTACTTGTTGCAGTATCAAATATATTGAAAGGAAATATGGTATCTTCTGCAAGTCATCTAGTACATTTGATTTCATTATATTTTTTGGAATACTATAATTAAAGAGATACTTTTGCTTTTGGCATGGTTAATGATCATATCAAATGGATTTTTTTTGGTTTGAATGTTTCTTATATTACAGCATAACTCAATAAGAGTACAATCGGGAGTTAATGTCATGTCCCCTTCTCAGTGACATCTCTCGAAGCACAGGATTAGCCTATCATACGACCCTCGTAGGCTGATCGTTTGGATAGAGGGTCACCTGGGAGCTTGGCACATGCTTCAGATCGGCAGAGTTTGATCAGTTGGCTTTCGTTTGGGCTCGATCAGACACTTTTGGCAGAAGTTACTATTTTTAGCAGTTCTTGGTGGTCAGTGTGGGACCCCTGCTATTTTTGGCAATATGGGTTGACAGCATTCGGAATCACTCCAGTATATGACCGCTTCAGACGGTTCGGTCATCGGGCGAGTAACGAGGGAAATATTAATATTTAATTGCATTAATTAAATATTAATATTACGAGATTATTATATTAAGTTATAATTAAAAATTATAACTTAAGTGATTTAATGCTGAGGGGGCGCCCATCATCAGGAAGGGGCCAAATTTAATATTATTATAAAATTTGGCCTAAGTTGAAAATATTAAAATAATTAAAGAATTGCGATTTTTAATTAAAAAGTCCTATTATAGTGGAAATCGCACCTCTTTGGTTATATATACTTCTGCATTGGGAGGAGCGCCATTATGTCATTTGGAGAATTGAAAATTGATCAAATTTGTCTGAGCTAGAGCTTCAGGGGTTCGAGTTCATTTTTCTTGGAGAACGTGCCATCTCCATTGGAAGCAATTCAGAGGGTGTGAAATAACACCTGATTTATTGCAGCCGGGGTTTTCTTCATTCAGGAGAAGACATTGATTTTCAGAGGTTATCATCACAGGTTTTTCATCGGGGTTATTCCTTCTTCAGTCAGGAATCATTTAGGCGCCCATTTTTGGAGGTTGAAATAGCCAGAGGACAGGCCGTACAGCAGCATTAATTGCTGGTTTTATCCCAGCCGTACATGTACCTGGCCGTACAATCTACAGCAGAGGACAGATATCATAAGCGCAGGGCGCAGGGTTTTTTCTGTTAAAAAAAACAAAAAAAACTGTACCTGTCCGTACCGTACGGACGGCATCCGTACGGCGCCGTACGGACTGTACCGCGCCTAGTTTTTGGCAGCAGTCATTAGTTTTATTGGGCAGCGAACAGTCAGGTTTTTCTTGAACCAAACAGCAAGTTTTTTTTGGTAAACTCATGCAACTAGGGTTTCATTTTTAATAAAAAAATAGTCTTTTCGATATTCAGTAAATTTTATAGGATTTATTTATCATTTTATGCAAATCCGCATTTCTTTCAAAAACTGGCAAAAAACCCAAAAACAATAAAAAAATTCAAAAACCTCAGAAAAAACATATAAACCGTCAGTTGTCAGAATCAGAGGGAACTTGGGGTTCCTACAGTGGTATCAGAGCTAAATCCTGCCATCCTACGGGTTTAGCTATCTTATGCAGCCGGATCAGATTGGGTCACCCAGGTATTACACACGCAGGCGAGCCTTGATTGACAGGCAACAGAGTTTGAGCAGGCAGCCGGGCAATATGGCTGACAGAACAGATGTACCTAGGCCGGGACATAATGACAGAGATCAGGTGGGTGCAGAGTTCATGCATACTCTTCGAGATCTTCGTGCAGGCCAACGGCGATCCGATGAGGTATTGCAGCAGGTGGCAGCGGCACTGCAAAGGTTGGGTACTTCGAGGAGACCATCACCTAACCGTGACGATGACAGGAGTGATGCAGGGTCACGGAGAGCTACTAGGGCAGCATCACGGACAGCAGATAGGCCTACTAGGCCCATTTTCACGAGACAGGAGCCCGGCGAGGCTATACCAGATGAGGAGCATGATGAGTTATTCGCTGACACCCTTATGGCAGCGCATGAAGAATGGGAGTTGGTACCTCCTGCGGTCAAAGAGATGATCACTTTTGACCGTTTTATTACACAGAGGCGAGAGCATAGCAGATCTCGGCAGGATAGGAGACCTCGTCAGCAGAATAATGATCTAAAACATGCTACGAACCGGCTCACATTGACGACGTTCGATGGTAGTGGTAAGATGACTGCTCAAGCTTGGATTAGCAAGCTTGACACATTCCTTACACTGCGCCCGATGGCTGAGAGTGACGCCATCCGATATGCTACTTTGCATCTTGAGGGAGTTGCTTACGACTGGTGGCACCATGGTATGGTGACTTTACAGCATGACAGGATCACTACATACCAGGAGTTTGTGGACAGGTTGGTTGAGCGCTTTGACAAGAAGGATCCAGAAACCTACTTCCGAGACTTAGCACAGTTGAGGCAGAGTGGCAGTGTAGAGACCTACATAGGTGACTTCCAGAAGTTATCCGTTATGGTCCCTAACATCTCAGAGAGGCGTTTGGTAGTACTCTTCATGGAGGGGTTGTCAGAACCATTGCGAGGTTGGATCAAAGCTTTTGATCCTCCTTCGTTACAGGAGGCGATGAAGAAGGCACGAAACATGGAGTTAGCAGCACCATCGAGTAAATTCAGCTCCAGAGGTTCTTCATCATTCAGGGATAACAAGGGCTTTAACAGGAACAAGGATAAGACTGATGTTAGCAAAGAAAAATCAAACTTCAGGAATGATCCAAAAGGTAAATCAGCAGCCCCACCTTTGGATCATGAGGCCCTTAATGACCTACGCAGGAAGAAGCTTTGCTTCTACTGCAAAGGACCATATGACGCTAATCACGATTGTCCTCTAAGACCTAAGGTCAAGGCAAATCGTATAATGTGGGCGTTCTATGAGGACTCGGAATCAGAGGATTCCGAACAGCAGGAGAGTTCAGAGAGTTCAGAGCCAGAGGCTCCAGAGCATATAGTTGAGACAGAACCCGAGCTTCAAGTCCAGGAGGCCCGTTTATCTAGTATCCAGCAGGAGGGTTCTTTCCGGATTCGTGGTGTGTTGGCAGGACAGAGGGTCATTACCCTACTTGATACAGGAGCCACGCATAATTTCATAGATGCTAGATTTGTTGAGAAACGTGGGCTTATCACAGAGGAGTTTGAGGGCATAAGAGTCAAAGTGGCCGATGGGTACACTTTGAAATGTGAGCGCATGATTAAGGATCTCCCTTTATGCTTGAACAAATATGAGTTCAAGGCAGATTACTATGTGGTTAATATGGGGGACATTGATTTGGTCTTGGGGATGAAGTGGTTGCATTCATTGGATGAGGTCACACTTCGCCTCAAGGACATGGAGATCCGTTTTGATGTTAACGGAAAGACACACATTCTTAAGGCAATTCGGGACAGCAACATCAAAACAATTTCCTTCCGCCGGATGGAGCGGCTTATGCGTCACGACATGGTAGAGTGGGCTGCCGAGTGTCATTTAGCACCTATACAGGAGGGACAGCAAAAGATAGATTATCATCCGGATATACAGGAGTTAAGAATCAGGCATGACAAGGTGTTCAGTGACATTCCGCCAGGTAGACCTCCAGACAGGGGCATAGAGCACATCATTGAGCTCGAGGAGGGTGCGAAACCCGTTATGATAACTCCCTACAGGCATCCAAAAAGATTGAAGGATGAGATAGAAAAAACAATTAAGGAGTTACTCGCTATGGGACACATTCGGCCTAGCAAGTCACCATTTGCTTCTTCGGTTGTTTTGGTGAAGAAGAAGGATGGGACTTTACGCATGTGCATTGATTACAGGGTCCTGAATAAGAGGACAATTAAGAACAGATACCCTATACCGAGGATTGATGAGCTTATTGATGAGCTCCATGGGTCATGTTACTTCTCTAAGATTGATTTACGGTCGGGCTATCATCAGATCAGGGTGAGAGAGCAGGACATAGAGAAGACGGCCTTCCGATGCCATTGTGGGCACTTCGAGTTCGTAGTGATGCCATTTGGACTCACTAACGCACCAGCCACTTTTCAGTCTACAATGAACCGGGTTTTTCATTCATTGCTGAGGAGGTTTGTGTTGGTCTTTTTCGATGACATCCTTATATATAGCAGGTCTTGGCAGGAGCACTTAGCTCATTTGGAGGCAGTGTTGAGTACCTTGGAGAGGGAGTCCTTGTACGCCAAGGAATCCAAATGTGACATAGGGATGACCGAATTGCTATATCTCGGTCACATCATTAGTGCAGATGGAGTGCGCATGGATCCTGAAAAGATCCGCGCCATTGTTGACTGGCCTACACCGGCGAACCTGACGCAGTTGAGAGGGTTTCTCGGTTTATGTGGGTTCTACCGCAGATTCGTGAATGGGTATTCACGACATGCAGCCCCGATGACAGATTTATTGAAGAAGGGGGCTTTTGTTTGGACTTCAGAGGCACAGGAGTGTTTTATGAAGTTCAAGGAGCTGATGACCACATGCCCTGTTCTAGCACTACCCGACTTTACGAAGCCGTTCGAGCTTCAATGCGATGCATCAGGTGAGGGCATTGGTGCGGTGCTTATGCAGGACAAGCACCCGATTGTGTATGAGAGCCGCAAGCTCAGAGGACCCGAGAGACTGTATAGTATATATGATAAGGAGATGCTCGCAATCATACATGCCTTAGCAAAATTTCGACAGTATCTTGTCGGCAGCAAATTTTGCATTAAAACTGATCATAACAGCTTGAGACACTTTTTAGGGCAGCGAGATCTCAATGATAGGCAGCAGAAGTGGGTCAGTAAGTTGCAGGCTTATGACTTTGATATCTCATATATCAAAGGTACACAGAACGTAGTGGCTGATGCACTTTCACGTAAGCCGTACTTGAGCACTATGGTTCATATTTCAGAGGATTGGAGGCATATGATAGTGGCAGAGTATGCCAAGAACAGTTGGGCCTCCAGCATTGTTGAGGGATCAGCAGTTGATACCAGGTATACACTTGTGAATGATTTGATCATTTACAAGCACAGGATATATTTGATCCCAGGGTCAGAGGTGAAGAACATTGTTATGCGAGCCTTTCATGACACGCCTACAGCAAGACATCCTGGATATTTCAAAACATACAGGCAGATTCGGGAGAGATTCACTTGGAAAGGACTCAAGACATATGTTCTTCAGTATGTGCGTGAGTGCCCTGTTTGTTAGCAGAACAAGCAGGAGAACACGTACCCGGCAGGTTTGTTGCAGCCACTTCCGATTCCTGACAGGAAGTGGGAATGCCTGTCGATGGATTTTATCACGGGCTTGCCTAAGGCCCAAGGGCGTGATTGCATTTATGTAGTTGTGGATCGGCTTACGAAGTATGCCCACTTCTTTCCGATCACCACGACTTACACAGCTACGCAGGTAGCAGAGGTTTTCTTTCGCGAGGTATTCAGACTTCATGGGTTGCCTCGGAGTATCGTGAGCGACAGAGATAGTCGGTTCCTGAGTAACTTCTGGCAGGAGGTTTTCAGACTTTGTGGGACTGAGCTCACTCCGAGCACTAGCTACCACCCGCAGACTGATGGGCAGACAGAGATTGTGAACAAATGGGTGGAAGGATACCTCCGAAACTACATAGCAGGGCAGCAGAAGGCGTGGGTCAAATGGATACATTTGTGTGAGTATTGCTATAACTCGACATTCCATATGACCATTCAGATGTCACCCTTCATGGCGTTGTACGGGTATGAGGCGCCGAGTTTCCTTGATTTGCTACTGAGCGACAGTAGAGTGCCGAGTGCAGGAGGTTGGTTGCAGGAGAGTCAGGACACTATGAGGGCTCTTAAGGAAAATATAGCTAAGGCACAAAACCAGCAGAGACAGTATGCGGATCAGAAGAGGACGGAGAGGCATTTCGAGGTGGGTGACATGGTTTACCTCATGCTGCAGCCCTACCGTCAGTCCACTCTTAGGAAGAGTGGGTCAGAGAAGCTCAAGCCGCGCTATTACGGACCTTTCAGGATCCTGAGGAGACTTGGCGAGGTGGCTTACGAGCTTGAGCTTCCAGTAGAGAGCAGGGTACACAACGTTTTTCATGTATCACGCCTCAAGAAGGCGTTGGGTCATCGTGTGGTACCGTCTGCAGTTCTACCTCCCTTAGATGATGAGGGAAAATTGATTTTAGTACCTGAGTCCATCCTGGAGTATAGGGAGAGACAGTTGCGTAGGAGGACTATCAGGGAATATCTGGTGAAATGGAGAGATTTGCCTGTTGAGGATGCGACATGGGAGAGTGAGGATATTCTACAGCATCCGGCATTGAGATTGCTTGGGGACAAGCAATTTCAGGAGGGGCGGACTGTCATGTCCCCTTCTCAGTGACATCTCTCGGAGCACAGGATTAGCCTATCATACGACCCTCGTAGGCTGATCGTTTGGATAGAGGGTCACCTGGGAGCTTGGCACATGCTTCAGATCGGCAGAGTTTGATCAGTTGGCTTTCGTTTGGGCTCGATCAGACACTTTTGGCAGAAGTTACTATTTTTAGCAGTTCTTGGTGGTCAGTGTGGGACCCCTGCTATTTTTGGCAATATGGGTTGACAGCATTCGGAATCACTCCAGTATATGACCGCTTCAGACGATTCGGTCATCGGGCGAGTAACGAGGGAAATATTAATATTTAATTGCATTAATTAAATATTAATATTACGAGATTATTATATTAAGTTATAATTAAAAATTATAACTTAAGTGATTTAATGCTGAGGGGGCGCCCATCATCAGGAAGGGGCCAAATTTAATATTATTATAAAATTTGGCCTAAGTTGAAAATATTAAAATAATTAAAGAATTGCGATTTTTAATTAAAAAGTCCTATTATAGTGGAAATCGCACCTCTTTGGTTATATATACTTCTGCATTGGGAGGAGCGCCATTATGTCATTTGGAGAATTGAAAATTGATCAAATTTGTCTGAGCTAGAGCTTCAGGGGTTCGAGTTCATTTTCCTTGGAGAACGTGCCATCTCCATTGGAAGCAATTCAGAGGGTGTGAAATAACACCTGATTTATTGCAGCCGGGGTTTTCTTCATTCAGGAGAAGACATTGATTTTCAGAGGTTATCATCACAGGTTTTTCATCGGGGTTATTCCTTCTTCAGTCAGGGATCATTTAGGCGCCCATTTTTGGAGGTTGAAATAGCCAGAGGACAGGCCGTACAGCAGCATTAATTGCTGGTTTTATCCCAGCCGTACATGTACCTGGCCGTACAATCTACAGCAGAGGACAGATATCATAAGCGCAGGGCGCAGGGTTTTTTCTGTTAAAAAAAAACAAAAAAAACTGTACCTGTCCGTACCGTACGGACGGCATCCGTACGGCGCCGTACGGACTGTACCGCGCCTAGTTTTTGGCAGCAGTCATTAGTTTTATTGGGCAGCGAACAGTCAGGTTTTTCTTGAACCAAACAGCAAGTTTTTTTTGGTAAACTCATGCAACTAGGGTTTCATTTTTAATAAAAAAATAGTCTTTTCGATATTCAGTAAATTTTATAGGATTTATTTATCATTTTATGCAAATCCGCATTTCTTTCAAAAACTGGCAAAAAACCCAAAAACAATAAAAAAATTCAAAAACCTCAGAAAAAACATATAAACCGTCAGTTGTCAGAATCAGAGGGAACTTGGGGTTCCTACAGTTAAACAGCTAATGGAATATCAGTTGCTCTTGGAACCTCTTCCAGTACAAGCAAGAAAAGCTAACATGTCAGCTCTGGTACAAACATCTAAGAAATTTACATTATTATATATGCATTTATTATAGAAACTACTTAAGAATCTCTCTTTTTTTAAGGACTCAGTCTCTTCCAAATGAAGATCTGAAGGATCCAATAATTATCAATGTTCTTGGCCTTGCAATATACATAATTATCTGTATGTTGTTTTCAGCATCTTGTACATATCAACGTCACTAAGGCATGAAAAAACATTAGATTCTTGTACATATCAACGTCACTAAGGCATTATCTCCAAGTTCCACCAATATTTATAATATCCTAAAGAAAATGCTTTCTTATCCTTAAGGACAAACCTCGTGAATCTCAAGAGTTTATCTCCTGTCTACCTACCTATTTATGAAGTCCTCTATTGATATGGTGTAATGACCCCTTCTCGAATCTAATCTCATAATGACCGTTGGCCTATTCCTGGAAATCCGTAGGCTATTCGAAAGGTGCAATTGAAGGTTTCCTATTTTTTAGGATGTCTTTGTTCGAAGTTTTGACAGCAGATTCCTTCTGGGTTTTTCGAGAGCTTCGCGGAGGTATGTTCGTTTCAGTTTTCTGAGCATTTCCAGGAATTTACTATTTTTAGTAAATTCTATTTTTGGCAGCTAGCAGGATTGTCGCAAGGAGTTTATTTTCCCTTTTTAGTTGTCTCATTCAGTTTTGGGCTTCAGAATTCGGTCTTGGCGGAATAAGTGAATGTCACTTAAAAAATAATAATAACGTTATATTTTAACATTGACCTTGGCCTAGACTAGATAACTTAATGTTATTTTAAAAGAGGGACTTAAAGGGGGGACGCCACATTGCTTGGAAAGGGGGCGCCACTTTTGAGGATAAGCTTCAAGGAAAAGCCAATTGAAGCCTATAAAAGAAGGCATTGGGCTATCATTTGATCATCTTGGTTTTAATGCATTGTTATGCTGCAGCTTTGGCTCTGGAATTGTTTCGGGGAATGAAGGCCTCCTAGCAAGGGCATCTCTTCATGCTTGCAAGACAGCATCTAGGGGTGAATTAGTTATTGATATTTGTATTTGCTTACGTATTGCTTTCAGTTATTTCATTGTCAGTTCCTTTGGTATTATTAGAGCTTCAGATATTGTATTTCTGTATAAGATAGACCTAGGTTTTCTTTCATAAATCAAAAAATACAAAAAAAATAGTTCTGGGCATCATCTAATTGTCTTGGTTAGGCCTAGGCGCCCCTTTGCTCAAATTTATAGAATTTTTAGAGAAAGCATTGAATTTCTAGAGCAAGTCGCCCCTTTTCAGCTAGACGCCCCTCTGGGGTTTGCATTGGTTTTTGTGTAACACATTTGGATGCAGATTTCACCAGTTTATTGATGATAACTTGGGCGCCACATCCAAGAAGAGTCTTTGCAACAAAAATCAGGAAGATTGATTAAGTTTTGCATGAGTTATGAACATCTGAAGGAATTAATAGGTGGCTGGTTTTTCTTCCTTCTAAGAGCAAATTTCTCTTAATTTTGTAAGCTGACAGTAGTACTGGCAGCACTTCTCTATTTATTCAATTTTCCTTTTAATATTGTAATTAGTTTACAGCTCCACCTTATGGTAGCTACTTTCCCTATTGGGTTAGCAAGCACATTCTAGGTGTAGAGCATCCGCCCTATGGTAGCTACTTTCCCTTCTGGGTTAGCAAGCACATGCTGGGTGTGGAGTAGTTTCCTTTTCAGTATTTCCATTAAAGCATTGTTATTAAGCATACTCCGTCATATGGTAGCCCCTTATGGGTAGCACATACTTGGCGTAGAGTTCCTTTGTTAAGTAATTTACTCCGTCTTATGGTCGCCCCTATTCCGCCTTGGATTGGGTAGCACATACTGGACGTAGAGTTCCTTATTTGTAATTACTCCGTCTTATGGTCGCCCCTACTCCGCCTTGGACTGGGTAGCACATACTGGACGTTGAGTTCCATTTCTTGCATCCTAGTGGCGAAGCTATTTCAGTTTATTTGAGATTAACTCTTAATCTTGACGGAATTTGCTTGTGATGTTGTAATCCAAAATCTAAAAAAGTTGAAAAAATTTAGCTCGGAATATTTCATATGGAATGTTTCCAATAACGTAAATGTATATTTAACATGTTGGGTTTTAACCAGCCTTGAATGGAACCGTATCAGAATAGTTAGTCTAGTAGCTGTCCATAGCTTATCTGAACAGGGTTAGGTTTCATGCAAAGATCTATCACATAGAAATGACTGCTCTCATAGAAGATCAAACTTGTGCAGAAATGATTGTATGATCCTATCTGCATGGAAATGATTTTTCTCATGCATAATCTTATATCCGTGGGGAAAATATATCCACACCTAAGAAACTTTATTTGATTTTAACTATTCTAGACTAGTAGAAACTACAATTTTGTTCCTATTCATTGTAAGAAAAAGTTTGGTCTTTTTGAGTAATTGTTTCTCTAAATGAATATATAGGCAAACCCACTATACAGGGTGATGATACATTTTTTATTGAATTTCATTTTATCTCTCAATCTTAGTTCTTTTATTCATACAAACTATTCTATTACCCTTTTTATGTCTATAATAGTTGAGCATATTTTTGTGGTATCATAGTCTCATTTCAACATTCAGTCATTTCTTAAAAATGATTGGAGATGTTTTCTTACAAAGATGGCAATGTAGTCACATATTAAATAGTGGGAATGTTCAGAGGAGATAATGTAAAGTCACAGTGCCTAGTCTTGGAAGGAATCAAAGAAATGACTGAATGTCTCAAAGGTGCTGGATGTTAAAAAATCACACTGATACAAGAAAGGCTCACATTATTGTCTGATACTAGCAAGACTCGGATTACAGACAAGATATTAGAACAGTGAAAAATATTAGCCACAGGAGGAAAGGATCAATGTGATATCATGCACATAGCAGATTTGGGTAGTAACCACCTAATATAGGGGCAGTGATAAATTGCGTTGGAAAAATTATAAATACAGAGATGGGAAACTTAATAGGCAATTGTCTTTGAATGGAACAGAGGGATTACTGCAAGAGAGAGAGAGAAGAAATAAGGAATATTCAACCCAGTTTTAAAACATGCGCACAATGGGGAAAAAAATCAAACTAGCATCTTATTATCAGCCCGATGAAAAGATCACATCCCAAGTTTTCATCCACAATCTTGAATCATACTTTATGTATCCATGCAAGGATGGAAAGAAAATATAAGATTTGCTATCCTACATCTTCATGGGGTTGCTTATATGATGAGACATAGTCACATGGCATATTTTATTAGTCACATGAGATATTGTATTTTATTGTATATTCCTAAGCTTATCATATTTATGTACTTATCTTCCTCTAATAGCTACCTCTTTCCTAGAAACTTTATTAGACACTTTTCTTCTCCTTGAAGCTTCCAATTTCTCTAGAAGTTTCCTTTCTCTTTCTTCTTTTAGAAGCTTCATATTGTCTAGAAGCCTCCTTGTAATCTATAAATACATAATGTAGTAGTGTACAGCATATGTACAGTTGGGGCAATCTCATGTGTTCTCTCTCTTGTTGCAATTGTGCTCATATCCTATGGAATATGAGCCTCACAATCAGGCCTATTGTCATCAGCCTTTGATATACTCATTGTATATCTGGTACAAATCTGCTCGATTTCAGTTTAAGAACTGACTACTACTCAAATCTACACTATTTTAGTTTAGATTTCTTCTTGTTTCCTACATTTCCAGGAAACAGAAATGGAAATGGGTATGAAACGCGGAAATGCGGATTTTCAACAACCCTTGGTTTGGAAATATCCATACAATATACTATAGAATATATTTATATTTATATATATATACATAAACAATGCATAATACTCATTTTTTAGTCCATAAAAGATAAAACACTTAAAAAATTATATAGTATTCATCCAAACTTCAAAGACAAAATGTACATTCAAATCTAGAATAAATCATCTAGATTGCCCTCAAAATATAAATGCCACTCCCACTAGCTCCACCCCTCCTTATTGCAATGGCTGCCTTCAAACTCCTCCTCCTTGAAATGGCTGCCTCCAAACTACTCCTCCTTGCAATGGCTGCCTTCAAACTCTTCCTCCTTGAAACGGCTGCCTCCAAACTACTACTCCTTGCAATGGCTGCCTCCAAACTACTACTCCTTGCAATGGCTGCCTCCAAAAATCCTCCTTGCAATGGCTGCCTCCTAAAATCCTCCTTGCTTTCATAAAAAACAGCAATGATGAGAATGTGTGTTTTGTCTTTGCACTGTGTATATATAGGTTTTAAAGTGTATTATAGAAAATTATGTTTTTTTAAAATGTTTTGGCTGTTTTTTTTCAACTTGGTCAACTATTTTTCAGCCAGAAATGCTCAGGTACGTGACGAAAATGTCCAGACATTTCCAACACATGTCTGGGAATTTCCAGTACATTTCTGGAGAGTTTCCATACTGGAAACATTTTCAAGGCTGACATGGGGACCTAAGACGTTTCCCTGCAATGTAGCTTTTTTCTTTTACAGATTTAAACATCAGAAGTTGCCTTCAGATCTGGCATATGTGGAGATTATTCTAGATCACAGAATCTACAGAAGCTTTCAGATATGCTTATATTTTCAAAGTTAACCTTTCGATCCAATCTCCAGAATTTCAGATTTACACTCAAATTTCAGATATGGCATTCAAGCTTTCAGATCTGGTTTTTATATTTCAGATGTGGTCTCAATTTTGAGGTCTGATCTTGAATTCAGATCTTGGCACTTGGCATTAACAGGTTTAGAAGAAAGCCTCTTCACTCAGCGCTGCTCTCATTTTCTGTAGCATTTCTTTGTTGTTGGGAGTCGTTGTTGTCAAATCCCAATATTTTGTCAAGGTGAATTCTTTTAGAAAGGGTTAAATTCTTAAAAGGATACCTTTTCCTTTTCGTTTATCCCTTTACTGTCTTCGTTATTTATTTTTTAAGTGTTTTCTTCCTGGTGTCTTTTTTTGTGTTTTTTCGCCCCCTTGTGTCTAGTCCATGGATACATTTTCAGATTCCACCCCCCATTCTCCACACACTAGTTATGATCCTAATGTAATTCAACAACTTACTAATGAACTCCGGAAGCATGCCAAGCACAAAGTGAATTCCAAACTAAGTTGTTGAACAACATAATGACTGTTTCAGCAAATGTTTCAGCAGCAGCTGCAACAACTTCAGCAACCATAGCAACAACAACCATCTCAGAATCAACAACAACAATACCAGAATCAACAACTTGTCATGCAACAAAACCAACTCCCAACATCACAGCAGTCCATCCTACAACCAATTAACTAACCTTCTCTCCAATCAACTCAAGAATCTCTCATCCAGCAGTTTCAGTCCTCGGTTCTACAATCTGCTCAGCAAGCAGTCCTTCAACAAACTCAACCATCCACTTTACAACAAACTTCTCAGTGTCTCCTTCAGCAGCACCAGCAATCTGTCGTTAGGCAACAACAGCCTTCAATCATTAACTTTTCAAATATGCAGCAGAAGCAACATCAACAACTACAGCAGCTTCTGTAATCCAAAAATGCTCCACAACAGCAAACACAGCAAGCATCACCATCATTGTCAGTCTCATATGTTGACCATTTTTGGACCAACAGGCCAAAAATCGGTCCCCTTCTTTCCCTGTTGTTCTGAGCCAGTTCATTTTTTGATTTTGCACAAGTCTTGGAGTTTCTACAGACTCTGCAGGCATTTCTACGGACTCTGCAGGCCTATTTCTACGGACTCCACAGGAAATTTCTATGGACTCTGCAGGCTTTTCTACGGACTTTGCAAGGAAGTTTCTACGGACTCTGCAGTGTTTTCTACGGACTCTGCAAGGAAGTTTCTACGGACTCTGTAGGCTTTTCTACGGACTTTGCAAGGAAGTTTTCTACGGACCCTGCAGGCGTTTCTACGGACTCTGCAGGCAGAGACAAGTTCCCACTTAGGCACAAAAAGAAACCATTCAAGTACCCTTGCAGGGGGCAGTTCTGGACTCAAGTGTCCTTGCGGAGGGCAGGGAACATTTTCAAAGAGGCCAAAGAGAAAGCCGAAAAGGTAAGTTTCCTTCGGAAATTTGTTTAAGGCAAAGAAGAGAATTTCTTCGGACAAAATGTCTGAAGGAATTCCTTCAGACATTTTGTCCGAAGAAATCCTTCGGAGAAAACCCTGCAAAATGAAAAAAGGACAAGGCAAAGGCATAAATCGATTTCTTTTGGACTTTTGTCCGAAGAAATTCGGAGAAAAGGCAGCAGGAGGAAAACCCGAAGAAATGCCGAAAGTCAAACGAAGTGATCGAAACAATTCTTGCGGACTTTTTGTTCGCGGGAAAAAAAAGCTGCGAGAGAAAAGCCCGAGAGAAAACTCCGAAGGAAACGAGCGAGACAATTCTCGCGGACATTTTGTCCGTGGGAAAATTGGCCGAAACAAAAGCTCGACCAGAGCAGGAAAGTCGAAGGAAAGGAAAAGGCCGAAGAAATTTCAAGGGGTGACGAGCCCGAAGACGTCAAAATCAAACACGACAAACTAGCCGTTGGTTTTCAAACGGTGACGGGCCCGCGAACGTCAATTTTACAGCAGAGAAATAGCCATTTGATCTTTAAATTCTTGAGCGCCAACCAGAAAAGAGCCCAAGGAGCCAGCGACCCGCCAAGAAGATAGCCCCCGAGGGCCGAAGGAGCCAGAAAGAGACAAAACCAGGAAGAGACAAAGTGCAGAAACAGACAAATAGTCCAGGTGGCAAAGAGAGGTGTCGACTCAAGGATTTATTCCTGCAGTTGGAACAGTACTTGCCAAGTGGTCATCAAACGGCGCAAACAGTAAACGGCATGCCCTGTTTTCCCCATTTTACATTTATGAGCAGACAAACCGCATGAATATCTGAAGGAAGCAGTCTGTTTGCAGAAAAGAGGCGCGGCCCATGCTTTCACATTAATGTTTGAACGCCAAAGTCAAAGCAGGAGCTGACACAGCATTATCTATCAAGCGGCTTCCTCTTCCCGATGCTCTCAACACACATGGGCCAACTTGTCAAAGGGCGCCAAAAGTCTTTTTCAAAAGGGGCGCCTTTACTTCTTCTCTTTCTATATATTGTAAACTTCTCATTTGGGATAGGAAGCTCTTAGCCCGTAAGGCAAAGCTCTGCCCAGAAAACCTCTGAGCTTGTAAGGCAGAACTCTGCTGGATTTTACCTTGAATCGAGACATAGCATTTTTACCTCCATTCTGAGTTTGCACTTTCGTATGTGTCTATGCCTTTGTTCTGTGTTAAGTCATTTTCCTTTATGCTTTCGCAGGATGATTTCAGCATGTCTAGTGCATTGTGAGCTTTGTTTTTGCAGGTGAGCCAGAAGTGTCCATAGAGGAGTGTAGGTGCCTGCGAATAGGCTGCCATAGTGTGTCTGAGGACGCCTCTGGTAGTTCTTCCTCCCTGTATATTCACGGACCCCTAGCTCACTGATGCAGAAGGATTTCTCGTGTCAAATGAAGTGTATGGGAGCTTGTTCTTGGTGAAAAGTGTATGTTCGGGCTGAGTAGATCAACTTTTTTGGTGTATCACCTTTTAGTTTAGATTTAGGTTCTGTTTTTAGCATCCTTCTCCCTTTTCATCCCCCCCCCCTTTTTCATTTATTTGTTAGCAATAGAAAATCCAGGACCTAAAAGATACATCAAAGGGAGCTCGCCCTTATCTAGAGACTCTCCCCCCAATTTTGTCAGGCCCACAGGCAAGAGGGGAGTTTCCATTGTTGCGTGTGGAAGGCAGGAGCTCGGCCTCCTGTCGAGGGTGCAATCCACTGCGTCAACATCATAATCATAGCAGTTGCAGCAACAGTCACAACATCAGCAACTTATCTCTAAGATCCAACCTCAGCCACAAAAATTGCAACAACAGCAGACAGTGCAACAAAATCCGAAAATCCATCAATAAAGTCTACAGTAGTTATAGCAAGAATTAATGAACAATGATGTAAAGCTAAAACAAGTTGCCACTGTTAAGCAAGCAATAATGCAGAAAAGACATTCATTAGCTCAGCATCCAATTTATCAACAGCAACAACAGTTTAAGATAGGGACATCACTTACTGTTTCTTCCCCACATTTCCTCTTGACTGCTTCTCAAGTCTCTAAACAAGGAGGACACCCATCGAATTTTCATTCAACATTTGGATTCTCATTTGTGGACTCCATCACAATTTTTGGTCTGCATGCACTTCATACTCTGCCATATTCAATTTTCTCATAGCTCAACTTAGAAGCTACAAAGTCGTTTTGATCATCTATTGAAATTGGGAACAATTTCCTCCAAGCAGGAAGAAAATGATGAGACATAGTCACATGGACTACTTTATTAGTCACATGAGCTATTTTATTTTGTTGTATACTCCTATGCTCATCCTATTTATGTACTTATCTCCCTGTAGAAGCTTCTTTTTTCCTAGAAGGACACCTTGTACACTTTTCTTTTCCTATAAGCTTCCTTTCTCTTTCTTATTTTAGAAGCTTCCTTGCAATCTATAAATACATAATACAATAAATAGGGTGTACAACAAATGTACAGTTGTGGCAATCTCTCTCTCTCTCTCTCTCTCTCTCTCTCTCTCTCCAATTGTGCTCATATCATTATAAATGGAGACTAAATCTTGATCTTAATATCTAGGATGGTTTGGTTCAAGAAGATGTTCTAGGGAAAAATTTACTTCAAACTTTTGAATTTTTTTGATGATAGGACAAATGAGAATTACATATAAAAATAAGCTTTTCAAGGATCCTGTTCTAGTTAGGCATCTGAAGGTCTCGATCATAGTCACCGCATTCGAATTCGTGTTCGAATTCGCCAAGGAAAAAAATCAGAAAAAATTCGGAGCTAAAAATTTTCAGATTAAATTCGGCTAATATAAATATACTTATTTTTTTAAATATATCATCCCACCATTCAAGAAACCCTCATGTTTGAAACCCTAATGCAAGCGCTGGAAGTCTGAAACCCCAATTTAGGCACTAGAAGTGGAGAGTCAAAGATTGTAACTCTAAGTCGAAGACTCGAATGCCGTCGAAGTTTCAGCGCAGGCACTAGAATGCAGTTACGCAGGTCGTGAGTTGTGGAAGTAACAAATACATCAAAGTTTCGAGCTGAAGTTTCAACGCAGTGGCAAAGGAAGGAAATAACCCAAATGCATTTCGCATTGAAGTTTCTACACAAACAACCCTAAAAAAATGAATTTAAACGAATTTACCCGAATTTAAACGATTTTATACAATTTTAAAAGGATTAAATTCGTCATTTAAATGCGTGATGAATTTTAAGACGAATCTAAACGAATTATAAAAAAAAATTTGAAGTTCGGCGAATTCCGAACTAAATCGTTGGAATTCGCCAAATGCGGTGACACTGGTCTTGATGATGGTTATGTACCTTTAAGGATTGTTAAAAGACATAATGGATACTATATGTTAGGCCATTGATAATTCTATTAAGTCCTTGAGTGTGATCATATAACTTGTACGTAAATCATGATGTTTAGAAATTTTGATGTTTATGCATAGCATGTTAAGACTTATTATATCATTCTTTCTTGATATAAGGGCATCTAAGAATGGTAGAGACGTGTTATCTTATAATTATTAGGTGAATTGAATATTAGTGCACATGTTGTTGAAATGAGAGTGGAACTCCACGAATTTTTCTTCCATGATGCAGATTTACATTAGTATCATCTACATATCTTTTCCAACACTTAGAGATCTTTCCTCAAATTCATCCATAAATATGATAGCAATCATAGGTGACAAGGGAGAGCACGTGGCTAACCCTTCAGTTTGCTCGAACCAGCACCCTTAGAAGGAAAATAAAGTGGATTTAAGGCAAAGCTCAACAAGACTAATAATTTCACCATCTATAAGCTCCTTAATAAGCAAAATAGTCTCAACAACAGGAAGTTTAGTGAATAATGAAACAACTTCAAAAAATACTAGGATATCCTAGTCTTCAACCCTCTTATCCTTCACAAAATCTACAAAGCCCTCTGAATATTTGATGTAAAGTGAGGTATTATCAACCAAAGTTTGCAAATTATTTGCTAAAAAAGCTGCAAGAACGGAGGTTGGAGACTGACGTGTATCAACAATAGGTCTCAGAGGAGTCAACCTTGTGTATCTTAAGTTGCCCATATATTCTAGAAGTAATTTCTTTACTCGGCATCAAATAATTCTTCAGATCCTTGCTCACGAAAGAGCGAGTAATGAATTTTTTGACATCTCTAATGATCTTCTTTACTGGATTCTTACTTAACTCGCTGTAGCCTCCATTGTTCATCAGATGGTCCTCCCTTTTAGCCAAATAATCTGTTTTGTCCATTAGTTCAACTCCATTGTCTTTGTAATGACCAGATCCGGAATTTCTCTCAAATGTTTTAAGTTCTTGGAGTTCCTCAGCTCAAACATTCATTTTAGGTGGTTTTGCTGACCGTAGAGCAATGGGAATGTCCTGTCTAATCAAATATGTTGTCTCCATAGGAAGCTCTTTCACCATGCATTCAATACCCACAATAATTTCCTCTAGGGGATCTGATTTGAAGAAACCGTAAACCCCAGGGATTTCATTAATACATATATAACATGATCATCAAAACAGTGAGAGGATAGGTTCATAACCAGTTTGTTTTTATCAAATTCAAACAGTTCTGCTCAAAATGAACCAGATCCTGTGAGGAAGGTATCATGGACAGGTTTGGAACGAGAGGAAGCTTAGAAAAATGCAGTGTACAAAGAGGAGTAGAAGATGAATCAGAATTTGAGAGGGGACAAAAGATGAGACAGGCAGAATTTGATAGAGGGAGATTGCACCAAACTCGGGATATCATTTGAAAACATGAGCAAGAGCGATGTCGCCAGCTGGACCAAAAGAAGATGAGGGAGAACAAGTGTGCTCATACGCGTTGGGATGAGGCGATGGGGCATGAGACTGAGAAGATAAGTTTGCAATGGGATGAGGTGATGGGGTAGGAGAACAAGAAGAACCAAGGGAAAGCAACAAGGGAGGACAATAGAGAAACGTTGTTAAAGTGCTAGCGATCGGCAAGACTAGGAAGATCAGAGAAGCTATTAAGATTGGGAAACATCCTAATAATCTCAATTGAGATGATGAATTTTTCTTAGCAGTACATGTAAACACTATCCATTTGCTCGAAATCCATGATGCATTTAATTAATGATTATATGATAATAATTAATGCCTCTATCATATAAAAAATATTGTACATGGGCATTAAATATTTAAATAAGTTAATTTTGGTGATCTCTACACCACATTGTAATCTAGGTTATCTATATAAGGTTGTCTGTTTTCTTAATAATTCATCTTGATGATGGACTACAAAGTGCGGTTTGAAATGTTGATTTTTCAAATCTTGTTCGCAAATTATCTGGAAATCTTTTTGCACATGATGATAGATGTTAGCTTCCACAACATGGAACATGGATAACCGGCACCGTGAAAAAATACTTCAGGTAGGTGTGAATGTTGAGAGTTGAGCTTGAGCCTTTAAGACATGAACAACTTCGACAATATATATGTGCATGCGTGTGCAAGCATGTGTGCGCACCTTGCATTGCAGATTTGGTACATATTCAATCAAAGATCTTATTGGAGTTTAAATTTGACACAAGTATATGGAGGAATAATCTTGGGGTTGTCTTCCAGGGTTTTTTTTCAGAATAGCTATTCATCAATCTATTAGGAAAACCAAGCATACAAAGAAACCAAGTAGAAACATGAGATAACTTGAAAGAGAAAAATACTTCTTGGATATAGTACGAACAACCGTCACTTTATAGGAAATCAACAACATAAACCCTAATACTTGGGTGACACAAAGCCTAACCCTAAAATGACTTGAAATGAACATTAAGTCGTGTTTACATTATTTGATAAAGCAAACTAAAGTCATAAAGTGACTTTATTACTAGGCCTATCACTAAGGCCATTGTAACTTTACGTTATAAACTCTAACATGCTCCCTTAATGGTCATTCTAGAAACTACATCATGTTTATCTCTAAATTTTACAAATTTATCTAGGCCAAGAGACTTGGTGATAATGTTTGCAGTTTGGCCCTGAGTTGGACAATATTGCAGCTCAATTTCTCCATCTTCTATAAGTTGTCGAATGAAGTAAAACTGTATGTCAACATGTTTTGTTTGCTCATGAAAGATGGGATTCTTTCCCAACTTGAGAAGTCCCTGGTTATCACATAAAGGTATTGTGGGCTCAGTCTGATGAACATATAGATTTGCTAGAATTCTTCTAAGCCAAATAGCTTCACATGCCCCTTTCACTGTTGCTCTGTATTTTGCTTCTATAGAGGAAAGTGAAACCACATGTTTCTTGTTGATCCAAGAAACTGCTCCTATTCCGACACTGAACCCATACCCTAATGTAGATTTCCTATCATCCACAGATCCTGCCCAAATCTGAATTTGAATATCCACATAGCCAAATCTCCTTACTTTTAGCATATAGAATGCCAAAGTCTATGTTCCCTTCACATAACTTAGCACCTTCTTTGTTGTTGTCGAATGTTTTGCTTTTGTATCTATCATAAATAGAGAGATATAGCTGATTGCATAGCTCAAGTCAGGCCTAATGACTGTAAGATTGAAATATCCCTTTTAAGGTTGAAAGCTAAACAAAGGGGTTATCCAAGAAACCCTAGTGAAATAATCAATTTCAAAAATTTATTCAAACCCTAGGTAATTCAAAATATATTATTTACTGTTTTAAGTGCCCACAAATGGCACAAAAAATAATATTCAATGATTCCAAAAATTTTAGAAAATATCCCAAAAATATAGCCAATGAATTCAGTCAAAAAAACTGATTTTTAGCAATGTTTATGGCTGGAAAATATTAAGAAAATTTAGAATATTTGTGTGGCGGTTCCACACCCCTAAAAGGGCCCAAAGAGCCTCAAAAGCCAATCGTCCACCCTATTGTCAACCTGGAGCTGCGCCCTGATTCGAAGACGTGCACAAAATGGCCAGTCCTCTATCCGGCTGAAACAATGAGATCGTCTCACGAGGGTGGGTGCCTCAACGGTGAGAAGAACCTCCTGAAAACGCTGGTTCCTGTATGATGTATCAATGAGGATCTCTACTCTATGTTGTGGACTACCATGGAAAAGGGAGAAGGAAACTTAAAGGGGAAATCCTACCTAAAAGGGGGTGATACACCAAAAGTTTGATCCACTCAACTTGGAACCTTGAACACTGAACGAACAAGGGAAAAGGAAGACCTATGATTTCAATCAATCACTTATGCATAAATATTTCATGAAGAGGTTCGATCCAATGGCCAAAACCTGAGGGAAAACGATGGAGAGAGGTCCGACACAAGACACTTTGCAGCCACCTAACATCCACTTACAGCTTCAGCAAAAGAAATAAAGAACACTTTAACATGACCTGCATAAGGATAATCTAGCAACTAGGTATGAACCAGAATTTGGGAAGGGAGAAAAATCTACCACTTACGCAAATTGTTGAATGAAATATACACTATGCCAACACTTGAAATCTGAAAGTACAGTCCTTCTATTGATCGAAGAGGTTACACAACTCACCAATGGCAGAGTCCGATCTAACCAAGAGAGACATTGGATGATTTTTTAATCAAGGCTAAAAGCCATTATATATAGAATTACAAGAGGCCAAAGATTGGCGTTGAAAATTTGAAGAGAAGGATTCACTTAGGTTAACTCAAGGCTGACTTGGCCTTTCAATAAAATATGGTTTTTTTTGTCTTTGCATGAAGCTTCTTGCACTTGAGGAAGTGAACTTGTCTTTGTTATGAACCGCCCACCTCTCTTTGCATGGAAATCCATGCCAATGTTAATTTTAGAACTCTACGTGAGCTGCTTGATGTCGAATTGGAACGTTTGAAAGGCTGAGTTGGCCGTTTGATACACTGAGTTGGTCGAAGAGATCATTCTCCTTCGCATGGAAAGCTCCTAATGGATGCAACGTTTAACAATTAGTCAACTCTAAATCTGGGACAATCAACTCAACATTCGAATTTGGAACCTCGGTTGAAGTTGAGTTGGACCCTCGGATGCGTGAGATGATTTGGAGACGAGCGGGACTTTAATAACCAGTCAACTGAAGCTTTGACCGGTGTTAGAAAATAGCTCCCGCTTGCATGTATTTTACCCTGTTCTGGTTTGCCTTTTTGTGTCTATTTCTGGTGAGATTCTATAATCAGATGTATTTTTATAATTATATCTGGTCTGTATTTTCTCCATTGGGCTTTGCTTTCGGAATTCTGGCCTTACCCCTGTTTCAACAGTTACTTCCCGCAGTCAAAATTTGACAGCTAGCGAGACGTCACCCTTTGGCATTTATTCCTTCGGACTTCTCTTATTTCCTCTTTTGCACAGTCAAAAAACTATTACTTTTGGGTGTCTCGGCTTAATTCCTTCGGATTTCATTGAAGGGGCCTTGTCCGATTTCCTTCAGACTTTTGTCCGAAGGAATTCCCCTTTTTCTTTGCCTTCGTTTCTCTATTTTTCTTCAGACTTCTATCTCGTCATTTTCCCGCGGACAAAATGTCCGCAAGAATTATCTCGGTCTCTTCCTCTGTCCTTCGGAATTCCTATTTTCTTCGGGTTTATATTCTCGGGCTTTTTGCGTGGCCAATTCTCCGAATTTCTTCGGACTTTTTGTCTAAAGGAATTTTTTCAAAGGGCACATTTCGAAAAGCAAAGGCACAAAAGAGACCTTCGGACAAAAAGTCCAAAGGAATTCGGAAGACGCAGGAAAGAAGACCGAAGGCAAAACGCCGACGGCAAAAGACAAAGACAACCACAGTCCTGCGTCTTCCGAATTCCTTTGGACTTGTTGTCCGAAGGTCTCTTTTGTGCCTTTGCTTTTCGAAATGTGCCCTTTGAAAAAGTCACCACAGTCCTCTCGCCGACCAAGTGCCCTCCGCAAGGGCTAGTTGCTCGTGTCTGTGCCTTTTTTCGGAAGAATTGTAGGGCACCCAGCCTTTTTGCAAAGGTTTTGAATATGTTCTCTCACCTTCCCGAAGGGTAGGTGCCCTTCGGGAATGTTGAAAGTGACCCTTCCGAAGGGTACCCTGCCCTTCGGGATTCTTGTAATGGACTCTTTCCTTCGGCCTCTTGACTTTTCTTCGAAAAAATTGCAATTGGTCTCTTGGCCGATAAAATGACCCTTTGGCGAATTTGTGAACCCTTCAGCATCCTTATGATCCTTTGGGCTTTAAACAAGTGCCATTTCGTTCAGACCAACAGGTCGAAGCAATTGAATCTTCAGCGAGTGACCCTTCGGACAAATTCAAACCCTTTAGAATTCGCCCCTTCAACTACTTGAATAAATCTATTCTTTCCTTTGGGGAAAAATTGTCAACACACCCTAGATGAGGGTTCGCTGCCCTTGTAGGTAATTTGTTGCACTTTTGGAAGGTACGCTGCCCTAAAAACAGGTCTAAATCAACTCGCCCAGTCTCCACGGCTAGTCGCCCCAACTGTAGATGCTAATATGGTGTTGAAAACACCCTTTTTCTGCCAATGATGCACAATACAACCTCTTTGTGAAGTTGTCATAAGTCTGAAATCAAGGGTTTCCGTCCTTGTTCCCCACCTTGAAGGGATTTTGTCCTCAAGGAGAAAGCCAAGCTTTTTCATGCTTAGAATTGAAATCAATTATCCAAAAAAAACATGAACCTTTCCACAAGATCCCCCCTTTTACCTTTATGGTCTTCCCCAAAGGGTGGCATCTAAAAGGGAGGGAAAGTAATTTAAATATAAAAAGTCTCTTCTCTTATAATCTTTCACTTGGTCACTTAAGTGCCCATGACCCTCAAATGTCCCCTTCTTAAGTGAAAATTAAAATCATAAAGTACATTTTTGATGAGAAGCAATTAAAACCCCATGTTTCCATTTTCTCTCACTTCGTCTCTTAGCTTTTTGGAAAAAAAGTCAAGCTAAGGGTCTTCACGAATCATATTGAAAAGGGGGACATGACAATCCTCCCTTCCCATAATTGCTTGTCCTCAGGCAATTGAAAGCTAGGATGTTGAAGGATGGTTGCCCCTTCCCAAGTAGCATCTTCGAAAGGCAAGTCCTCCCAATGTACCAAGTATTCGGTGATGACTCGGTTCCTAAACCTCCTCTCTCTAGTCTCCACAATAGAATCCATAATCAAGACCAACTTACCTTCCTCATCAAGGGGTGGCAAATCCATGGATGGAGTGATGTGTTGCCCAAGTGCCCTTTTGAGGCAAGACACATGAAAAACATTATGGATCTTGCAACTTTCCAGTAGCTCCAACTCATAATCTATTGGGTGAATATTGTCACCAGCTAACTGATGGGCAAAATAGGTGTTTCAACCACAACATAAGGAGATTTATCGGCCAAAACGTGCGGGTCTACCACATCAGGATGGGACAAATCTCTCCTCTCATCAAGGGGAGGTTCCCTAAAACTATAGAATACTATATACTATATATATAAGCTGAAAATAACACTCAGGGGTAGGACAACACCATCCATCTCTCTTTTTTCAGAGATGATGTTCACAGATCAAAGGAGAAATCCGGGGTGATTGGTGAAGGTACTTCTCTTCTTTCAGAAGAAATATTTAGTCAACAGCCAGATTCCTTCCTGGATAGTAAATGTAACAGGGCACAGTAGTCAGCAAGATGAAGTGTAGCGCAAAGTCTCCACCTCAATTGCCGAAGAGTAAAATATACGAAGGACAATGGGGGCACAAAGTAGTCCCAAAATCCTTTACATAGAAACAGAAAAACAAACACACTAAAGACAATTGTGGCAGCACAAAGTCTCTCCACAGTCGGCTTCAAGACACCACCCTGATTACTTCCACTAGTTTTGCTTATTTAATTAAATGAACAAGACTGCATCTAGGAAATAGACATAAGAACAACCCCTAAATAACACAAGTTATTACAGCACAAAGTCTGAAAGTAACTTGCTTTCTCATTCATATAACAAAATATGATTAACGATCTGAGCTCAATGTCTCAGTAATGCCTTTCAATTTGGGCAGAGTTTTTCTTCTACAACAGAAAGATCTCTTCAAAACAATAAGAGAGATTACAATATATAGCACTCCAAGAAAGACTTGGGTGCTTTGTTTCATGGAAATGGCCCATGCTGCATTCAATGCCTTGAATGCATTTCTGTGAAAGAGCCATGCAGGAACAGGTCATCGGCCTTAACTTTGGCATTCTAAATCATATCAAACGTCCTTTCCTAAGCATGGGTTGCCTGATCTTCTTTATGATGCTTACACGGCTGTCCATTCGCCTTCACTTAATAAAGAAAAACAGACCGCGCCATTGAATGTTCTCGCTCTCTGATGTCCGCCTGGTGGACTATTCCACCTACTGGAAATAACTCTCCTGCAGATATTTCTGGATTTGTTGTAGTTCTCTTTTTTCTCGCCACGTCTTGTCCTTCCTTGGCGATCTGAGCTCTCGGGCTATCTTCTCACTTTTTGCTAGCTCCTTCGGCTTCTTTGGCCGGTCGCTAAATTTGTTCACAGGATCCGCGCCATATTTCAAAATCAACGGATATTTCATTACCTTGAATTTGACGTCTGTGGGGACATCATGATCACTTAGTCGCTTGAACCATTATGAACCTTGAACCTTGGAGTGCATCGGTTCAATGGTTCAAAGTGGTTCAATGGTCGGCGGTTCAATCGGCTCTTCGGTTCAATCTCTTGTGAAGGGCTGCGTTCACTTTCTTTTCCTTCTTCGGTTGAACCATCTTTGGACTTCTTTGAACCTTTGAACCTGTGAGCCATATCGGTTCAAGGTTCAACGGTTCAATGGTTCAATCTATTTCTTTGAAGCTTCGAACTTTCTAGATCCTTTCCTTTTTCATCGAACTCGTTGAACCTTTGAGCCCCCATGGACCTTTGAACCTTTGAAGTGCTTCAGTTCAATGGTTCAACGGTTCGGGCGGTTCAATCGGCTTGTCTGTTCACTCAACTCTTTGGTTCAATCGTTCTTTGAACCCTTTGGTTGAACTCCTTGTTGAACTTCTTCTGCTTCTTCCATTCGCTCAAAGCTTCCTTTCTGCACTTTGAACCCTTTGAACCATTTCGGTTCAAAGTTCAACGGTTCAACAGTTCATTCTCTTTCTTTGAATCATTTTATTCTCTAAGTCTTTTGAACTTATTGAACTCGTTGAACCTTTGAACTCGTTGAACCATTTTGGTTCAAGGTTCAACAGTTCAACAGTTCAACCTTCACTCTTCGAAGCCTTCTTTTCTTTAAGTCCGCTGAAGTCTTTGAACCTTTGAACCTTGTGGAGGCGGGGTTCAATGGTTCAACGGTTCAAAGTGGTTCAGTCTATTTGTTTGAAGCCCGCACGTTAAGTATTTTGATCGAACCTCTACGTTGAACCATCCTCAAAACACTAAGGAAATGCCTCGAGTGTTTTAAACTTCCTTTGAAGAAAGCCCGCCTGTTGAACCTGTGACTTCTTTAGCTGAAAAGGCTTGAATATTTGAAAAACTTAACTGCTCAGAACATTTTGAAAGAAAGAAAGAGACCATTTTGGCCTGCAGGACCAAAATAATCGGCCTGTTGTCCATAAAAACAAGTGACGGATTTTGGGAACAACATAATCCACTTCCCCCACCTTAGGATTTTGTAGGGACCATAGAACCATGGTTTCAACTTTTCCACCCCACTTTGCTTGACAAATGATTGCCTATAGGGCTGCAACCTTAGAAAAACCATGTCACCTACCTCAAAATGCCTTTCCCTTCGATGTTGATCCGCGTATGCCTTATGTTGATTTTGAGCTTGTTGTAGGTTCTTTTTGATCTGTTCTAAAATTTTCATGCTTTGCTATACTAAATCAGCAGCCCCAGGCACTCTACTCACTCCAAATCAAGTCTAGGAAGGAAAAAGCTTCATATCCATATAATGGCTTGAAGGGGGACATACCTATTGACATATGGTATGTCGTGTTGTAGCAAAACTCCGCCATATACGGCCACTTATTCCACACCTTTTGCTAACCTGAAACATAATTCCGTAGGTATCCTTCCACCCACTTGTTCACAATTTCAGTTTACCCATCCGTTTGGGGGTGGTAGCTAGTGCTTGAAGACAACTCAGTGCCCACCAAATATAAGAGTTTTTGTCAAAAGAGGCTCATGAACCTGATGTCCCTGTCACTTACAATATTTCTAGGCAAGTCGTGCAGTTTGAACACATCTCTAAATAAAAAGATCAACCACCATAGGAGCATTGTAATGGGCTGGAATAGCAAAGAACTGAGTGAATTTGGTGAGTCTATCCACCACCACAAACATAGAATTCTTAACTTGTGCCATGGGCAGCCCCGTGATGAAGTCCATAGAAATGCCCTCCCATTTTTTTATGAGGAATAGGTAGAGGTTGCAGAAGACTAGCAGGAAATGTGTGCTCTCCCTTATTATGTTGACAAACAAGGCATTCCCTAATATACTGAAGTACCTCTCTCTTTAGGCCCTTCCAAAATAATCTTTCTCTTACCTCTTTCTAAGTCTTAAAATACCCTGGATGTCCTGCCATTGAGGAATCATAAACAACTCTTATTATTTGTGCCTTAAGATTGGATTTAAGTGTCAAAAGAATGTCGTTTTTGTACAAAATCAGTCCATCCACAATCACATACCTCTCATCATTCATCTTTCCCTCCATAACAATCGTGTCCAAGGCATCCTTAACATACTCAGCGATTATGACAGCCTTCCAATCCACTGTAATTTTACTTATTGCACACAAAATAGACTTCTTAGACAATGCATCAGCCACCACATTATTTTTCCCTTTGACATACTTGTTGACCATTTTTGGTCCAACAGGGCAAAAATCGGACCCCCTTTTTTCATGCTGTCCTGAGCCAGTACATTTTTATTTTGCACAAGTCTGGGAAATTTCTACGGACTCTGCAGGTCCATTTCTACGGACTCTGCAGGCATGGATTTCTATGGACTCGACAGGCGGAAAACTACGGACTCCGCAGGAAGAGGCAAATTCGACACTTAGGCACAAAATGGACCATTTCAAGTGCCTGCGAAGGGCAGTTCCATCTCAAGAGCCCTTGCGGAGGGCAGGGAACACTTTCAAAAGAGGCCACAGAGAAAGGCCGAAGAGGTAAGTTTCCTTCGGAAATTTGTCTAAGGCAAAGGAAGTACCCTTCGGAAGGGTCGTTTCCAATTTTTCCGAAGGGCACTTTTCAAAGGGCAATCGAAGAAGCAAAAGAAGAAATCCTTCGGACAAAAAATCCGAAGGAATTCGGAAGGGCCACAAACAAAAATCCCGCAAAAAAGACTAAGGCAAAGGCTAGAATAATTTCTTCGGACTTTATGTCCAAAGGAATTCCTTCGGATAAAAAGTCCGAAGAAATTCGGAGGAAGGCCGCAGGTGGAAAAGCCGACGGAAATTCCGAAGGAAAGCAAAGTGGTCGAAGACAATTCTTGCGGACTTTTGTCCAGGGGGAAAAAGTCCGCGGGAAGAAGTCTGAAGGAAAGGAAGCAACAAGAAGCCGAAAGAAAGAGAAAGGCCAAAGAAAGTCCAAGGGGTGACGGGCCCGAGGACGTCAAAATCAAGCACGGTGAACTAGCCGTTGGAAGTTCAAACGCAGTGACGGGTGCGCGGACGTCAAATTCAAGGCTCGTGAAATAGCCGTTGATTTTGAAAAGCTTAAAGAAGAGCCCAAGGAACTCAGCGACCCGCCAAGGAGATAGCCCCCGAGGGCCGAAGGAGCCAGGAAGAGACAAAGTGCAGAAGCGGACAAACAATCCAGGTGGCAAAGGAGAGGTGTCAACTCAAGGATTTATTCTTGCAGTTAGGCGAGTTATTGCCAGCTGGTCATCAAACGGTGCAAACAGTAAGTGGCACGACTTGTTTTCTCTAGTTTGCATTTATAAGCAGACAAACCGCGTGAATATCTGGAAGGAGCAGTCTTGTCTGCAGAAAAGAGGCGTTGCCCATGCTTTCACATTAATGTTTGAACGCCAAAGTCAAGACCGGCGATTACACAGCATAGTTCCAACAAGCCTCTTCTAGAAGAATGACATCAGTAACAGTGACTTCCTCTTCCCGATGCTCACAAACGCACATGGGCCACTTGCAAAAGGAGCGCCAAAGTCTTTTCCAAAAAGCGCGAAGTTCTCTTCTCCTCTTTCTATATATTGTAAACTTCTCATTTTGAGAAGAATCCATCTCTTAGCCCGTAAGGCAAAGCTCTGCCCAAAAATCTCTCAGGCTTGTAAGGCAGGACTCTGTGAGATTTTACCTTGAATCAAGACTTAGCATTTTTACCTCCATCTGGACTTGCACTCACGCATATGTCTATGTTTTCCTTTTGTGTTAAGTCATTTTCTTTTATGCTTCTCACAGAACGATTCCAGCATATCTAGTGCATTGTGAAGTTTTTTCTTCTGCAGGTCTGCCAGAAGTGTCTACAGCAGGAATATAGGCGCATATGAATAGGATGTCAAAGTGTGTCTCAGAACACCTTTGATAGTTCTTCCTCCCTGTATCTCTACGGACCCCTGACTTACTGATACAGAAGAGTTTCCCACATCAAATGAAGTGTATGGAAGCTTCTTCTTGGTGAAAAGTGTATGTTCGGGCTGAGTGGATCACCTTTTTTGGTGTATCACCTTTTTATTTTAGGTTTAGGTTTTGTTTCGGCATCCTTCTCCTTTTTCATCCCCCCCCCTTTTTTTCCATTTATTTGTTAGCAGTAGGAAATCCAAGGCCTAAAAGATACATCAGAGGGAGCTAGCCCTTACCTAGAGAATCCCCTTCAGCTTCGCCAGTCCCACAGGCGAGAGGGGAGTTTCCATTGTTGCATGTGGAAGGCAGGAGTTCGGCCTCCTGCCCAAGGTGCAATCCACTGCGTCAACAATACTCAATGTAAAAATCATAAGATTGCAACTTCTTTACACATTTTTGTTGTCTATCACTCAAATCAGTGCATAAGGAAATATTTCAGACTATGTGGTCAGTTTTCACCACAAACTTCCCACAAATCAAGTATTGACAAAATTTAGCCACTACATGCATGATGGCCAACATTTCTTTGTCATAAATTGAGAACTTCTACTCAATTTCTTTGAGCTTCCTGCTTTCAAATGCAATCGGGTGCCCCTTTGCATTAGGGCAGCCCCTATGCCTTCCTCCGAAGCATCACATTCCAATACAAATGGAATAGTGAAATTTGGAACAGCAAGCACCGGGCACAAACTCATGATTTCCTTGAGTTTTTCAAATGTTCCCAAGCTGTTTTGGACCAGCTGAATGCACCTTTCTTCGTCAAATCCGTGAAGGGAGGAGCAAGCTGGGAGAACCCCTTTACAAACTTTCGTTAGTAGCTACATAACCCAAGGAATCCTCTCAACTGTTTCACATTAGTAGGAAGTGGCCAATCCAAGATAGCTTGTATTTTCTGTTGGTCCACATGGCCCCCTTGGGAGTTGATCGTATGTCTTAAATATAAAATTTCAGAAGTGGCAAACTCATATTTTGATTTTTTTGCAAAGAGTGTTTGTTGTTCTAGCACTCCCAAAACTATATCCGAGTGCTGCAAATGCTCCTACCATGTTTTTCTATGCACTAGAATGTCATCAACAAAGATGAAGACAAATTTCCTCAAGTATTGTCTAAAGATGTGATTCATGCAAGATTGGAATGTGGCGGGAGCATTGGTTAATCTGAAAAGCATAAACAAAAATTCATAGTGCCCGTAATGACATCTAAAGGTTGTCTTTTGCACATCTTCGTCTCTAACTCATATTTTGTGGTACCCAGTTTTCAAATCAATCTTAGAGAAGTAAACCGATCCATGGAGCTCATCTATAAGCTCATCAACCCTAGGTATTGGGTACCTATTCTTGATTGTCTTCTTATTCAACAACTGGTAATTAATGCACATTCTCATGGTTCCATCTTTTTTCTTTACAAGCACAACCAAAGATGCAAAGGGGATGGAACTAGGCCTTATATGCCCATATCTAGGAGCTCATGTATGGCTTTCTCTATCTCTTTTGTGTAAATCCTTAGGTGATGGTAGGGTGTAGTGATCACCGCTTTGGTACCTTGTTCCAACTCAATTATGTGTTCAAACCCTCTATCCGGGGGCGGCCAATGAGGAATGTCACCAAAAACCTTGGCATGCTTGTCAAGAAGGAATTGAACATCCTTATGAAGAGGTTGTTGTCCCGGATCAAAATTCATGTCTGTCACAAAACATTTGGCTGTCCACACAACCTGCCCTTTGTTGAAATCTCTTTCCATCCTTTTGGAGGTCACCACCATAGGTGCTTCATTTCTCAACCCCTGAATGACTATTTCTTTACCTGTTGTTTTGAATTTCAGCTTCATAGTTTGAAGATTGAGTGTATTCTCCAAGGGAGTGTAGCCATTGTACACCCAACACCACATCGGTTTCCCCTATGTCAATCATATGAAAGTCTCCTTGCACTTCATGCTTCCCCATAGTGAGTTTCAATTCTGGAACTTTGTGATGGCAAGGGAGAGAGAATCCATCCCTCAAAGTCACATTGGACCCCTCAACAGATGTAGTTGGCAACCCACATCTTAAAGCCAATTTCTTATCAACAAATTATGTGTAGCCCCACTATCAATGAGTATGGTGATCTTCTTATCTTGCAAGACTCCTCTTACCTTAAAGGAGTGGTAATTGGAATTCCAATTAGGGTGGCCAAGGTGCCCACCATCTTGCTTTCTCCTTTGCTTATGGCTTGCTCCTTCCCACAAGGGGTTGCCTCTATCCTCTTTGCTCCTTCCCTTCTACCATGGACTGCTGTTTTTAACTTTTGTATGCTGCCATCATTTGTTTGCAGCTCCTTTAAATGCCTTTCCCCTTGCTGCGAACTCTCCTTTTCACTCTCAAGAAAGTCTGATTTTTGAAACTCAGAGCTTGCCATTCTGGGTTGCCTTGAAAATCCTCCTTCCCGTTGCCCCATAGTATGTGAAATGTTGTTTTTCTGCCTTTCAAGGGGCAGATCTTGCACTATAGGTGTTGCATGCTCAAGGTCTATGGCCCTTTTGATGGCCATTTGCAGGGAAGGAGGGTCAAAAGCTTTGACCAACCCTTTAAGGGGTTTAGCTAATCCTTCAATGAACAAAACTATGAGTCTATTTTCTAAAATGTCCATCACCAAAGTTAATAACCTCTGAAATTCTGCAACATACTCCTTCATGGAGTGCCCTTGTTGTAGGTTTGCCAAGTCTCGGATGTGCAACTCCTAATCTACCATATCAATGATCTTTATGTTGAATTCCTCATAAGTCTTGATAGGGTTGTGCCCTAGGGTTATTAACTCTTGGTGCCACCACTCATGGGCAGCCCCTTCCAAGTGTAATATGATCAACTTCAAAGCTTCATCTTCTCTCATATGACGCAATGAAAAGTAGGTATCCACCTTGCTAATTCAAGCCTTGGCTGAATTATTTGGAGAACCATCAAATGTGGGTAGGGTAACCCTCCCCATCTCATCATGTAAGTCTATGTGGTTGTCCTGCCCCATGATGGAGACTCCTCTACCTTTTTATTGAGTTACGAAACCATTGAAACTCATCTTTTTTCTGAATGGGGGGGTATGTTGCCATCAAATCTGATCTATAGGAGGGTTGTTCCTTCCTTCCCAACGAAGTTTCCTCCTTTTGGAAGACCCTAGGTCCATTAGGTCTTGGCGTAGGTCCTACACTTGTGCCCAATTTGTTGCTCATCACAACCTGTGTTTTGTCTCCCTTCATATCCTTCACTATTTGAAGAAATTCATTTATCACTTCCTTCATCTGCTCTTGTGCTTGAGACAACCTCTCAAGCCTAGCTCTATGCATGTCACTGTTTGACATGAAACCCTTGTTGTCTCATAGCTGACCAAAAAATTGGCTATGATACTACTGAAATATCCCTTTTAGGGCTGAAATCTAAACAAAGGGATTATCCAACAAACCCTAGTGAAATAATCAATTTTCAAAATTTATTCAAATCCTAAGTAATTGAAAATAAATTATTTACTGTTGTAGGCGCCCAGAAATGGCATGAAGAATAATATTCAATGATTCCAAAAATTGTAGAAAATATCCAAACATATAGCCACTGAATTTAGTCAAAAACCCTAATTTGTAGCAATTTTTATGGCTGAAAAATATTAAGAAAATTCAGAATATTCAGTTGTTCCACACCCCTGAAAAGGCCAAAAAAGAGCCTCAAACCCAATCGCCCACCCTAGATGAGGGTTCACTATCCCTGTAGATAATTTGCTGCACTTTTGGAGGGTACGTTTCCCTAAAAACAGCCCTAAACCAACTCACCAAGCCTTCAATGCTAGTCGCCCCACCTGTAGATGCAAATATGGTGTTGAAAACACCCTTTTTCTGCCAATGATGCACAATACAACCTCTTTGTGAAGTTCTCCTAAGTTTGAAATCAAAGGTTTCCGTCCTTGTTCCGAAACACCTTGAAGGACTTCCATCCTCAAGGAGAAAGCCAAGTTTTTTTTGTGTTTAGACTTAAACAAATCAATTATCCAAAAAGAACATGAACCTTTCCACAAGATCCCCGCTTTTACTTTTATAGTCTTCCCCAAAGGGTGGCGTCCAAAAGGGAAGGAAAGTAATTTAAATATAAAAAGGTCCTTCTCTTATAATCTTTCACTTGGTCACTTAAGTGCCCATTACCCTCAAATGCCCCCTTCTTAAGTGAAAATTAGAATCATAAAGTACATTTTTGATGAGAAGAAATTAAAACCCCATGTTTCCCTTTTCTCTCACTTCGTCCCTTAGCTTTTTGGGAAACAAGCTAAGGGTCTTCACAAATTATGTTGAAATGGGGGACATGACAAAGATAGATCAAGTTTCCAACTAGTTGCCTGTAAACAGATTCAGTTACTGCTTTTGAATCAATCTTGGCCGAAAAATTCAGCCATGTCTCCATAAGTGTAGATTTGGTTGTACAATCTAACATCTTGAACTTGTTTAACAAACTTTTTGCATATTTTGTTTGAGAAGCAAAAATGTGTTTATCAATTTTCCAAAATTCTACACCTAAGCAGTGATCTAGGAGTTCTAGATCTGTCATGCCAAAAGTGGAACATAAACCTGATTTTACCTTTTTAATTGCTCTGACCTCAAAATCCAATCGCCCACCCTGGATGAGGGTTCGCTGCCCCTATAGATAATTCGTTGCACTTTTGGAGGGTACGCTGCCCTAAAAACAGCCCTAAACCAACTCACCCAACGTCTAATGCTAGTCGCCCCACCTGTAGATGCAAATATGGTGTTGAGAACACCCTTTTTCTGCCAATGATGCACAATACAACCTCTTTGTGAAGTTCTCCTAAGTCTGAAATCAAAGGTTTTTGTCCTTGTTCCAAACCACCTTGAAGGACTTCCATCCTCAAGGAGAAAGCCAAGCTTTTTCGTGCTTAGACTCAAATAAATCAGTTATCCAAAAAGAACATGAACCTTTCCACAAGATCCCCCCTTTTACGTTTATAGTCTTCCCCAAAGGGTGGCGTCCAAAAGGGAGGGAAAGTAATTTAAATATAAAAGGGCCCTTCTCTTATAATCTTTCACTTGGTCACTTAAGTGCCCATGACCCTCAAATGTCCCCTTCTTAAGTGAAAATTAGAATCATAAAGTACATTTTTGATGAGAAGAAATTAAAACCCCATGTTTCCCTTTTCTCTCACTTCGTCCCTTAGCTTTTTGGGAAACTAGCCAAGCTAAGGGTCTTCACGAATCATGTTGAAAAGGGGGACATGACAAAGATAGATCAAGTTTCCAACTAGTTGCCTGTAGACAGATTCATTTACTGCTTTTGAATCAATCTTGGCCGAACAATTCAGCCATGTCTCCATAAGTGTAGATTTGGTTGTACGATCTAACATCTTGAACCTGTCTAACAAACTTTTTGCATATTTTGTTTGAGAAGCAAAAATGTGTTTATCAATTTTCCAAAATTATACACCTAAGCAGTAATCTAAGAGTCCTAGATCTGTCATCCCAAAAGTGGAACATAAATCTGATTTTACCTTTTCAATTGTTATGACCTCACTACTTGTGATGATGATGTCATCAATATATATCACTAGAATCACCACATCGCCATTCTCGCTTTCAACATAGAGATTAGGATCAAAAGGACTGTTGACAATTCTTCCACAAGTCAGATTGTCTCTTGCTATTTAGAAAGTTCACATTGTTTTCCTTGACCAAAAGAGGATTTCTACGGACTCTGCAGGTCATTTCTACAGACTCTGCAGGATTTCTACGGACTCTCCCGACACTTAGGCAACAAAAGGGCCTTTCCAATTTTTCCGAAAAGCAATTTTTAGAGGTCAAACAGCGCTTGCGGAGGGCAAAAAAGACAGAAAGAGCCGATGACAAAGTCCGAAGAAATTCGGAAAAGTTGCAAAAGGCAAGGAAAAGTCCATTTCAAGAATTCCGAAGGGCACCTACCCTTCGGAAGGGTCACTTTCAATATTCCCGAAGGGCTCCTACCCTTCGGGAAGGCATAAGACCAAATTCAAGGACCTTTGCAAAAAGCCCGGGTGCCCTCCAATTTTTCCGAAAGACACGGACGGAGGACACTTGGTCAGTGCTGAAGGGCACTTGGTCGGCGGAAGGGCACGTTTGAAATCCCGAAGGGCACATTTCGGAAGGAAAGGCAAGGTAAGGAATCCTACGGACTTTTTGTCCTAAGGAATTCGGAAATATATATACAGAGAAGACCAAGGACCTTTCAAAGAGCAAAGACAAAACAAATGAATTCTTTCGGACTTTTTGTTTGAAGGAATTCCTTCGGACAAAAAGTCCGAAGAAATTCGGGAGGCTTGCAAAGAGACAAAGTCCAAAGAAAACAAAGAAAAAAAAAGGAAAAAGCGAAGGCAAAAGAAGGAATGAATTCTTTCGGACTTTTGTCCGAAGGAATTCCTTCGAACAAAAAGTCCGAAGAAATTCAGGGAAGACATAAGTCCGAAGACAAACAAGACTTAAGGCAAAGACAGAATCAAAAGGAGGATTAATTCCTTCGGACTTTTTGTCCGAAGGAATTCAGAGAAAAGACCGTGGGAAAAAACCCGAAGAAATATAGCCGAAGGAAATACGACAACTTCTGGTGACGTCCCGCAAGCCATCAATTTTTGACCGCGGGAAGTAACCTTTGAGACCAAAGAGACAAGAAAACCGAAATAAATGGAGGCCGACTGTGCAAAAGAGAATAGAAAACAGATAATCCGACGAAGGAGTTGAATACGAAACCCTGCCAGAAATAGACACGATTAGAATTAGAACAAATACATGCAAGCAAGAGCTATTTTCGAACATAAGAGCTATTTTAGAATAAACGGTCAAAGTTTCAGTTGACTGATTATTAAAGCCCTGTTCGTCTCCATTCAGCCCATGCATCCGAAGGTCTAATCCAACTTCAGCAGGAGTTCCGAATTCGAACGACGAGTTGACTATTCCAGATTTAGAGTTAACTAATTGACTAAAACGCTGTTTCACTAGAGCTTTCCATGGGAAGGAAAATGATCTCTTCGTCCAACTCAACTTAAATAACGGTTAACTCCATTTTCAAATGCTACAACTCGGCAATCAAGCAACTCACATGGAGTTCTAAATTTAACATTTGCGTAGATTTCTATGCCAAAAGAGGTGGGCAGTTCATAGCAAAGATAAATTCGCTTCATCAAGCGAAGAAGCTTCATGCAAGGACAAAAGGGAAAATATATTTTATTGAAAGGCCAAGTAAAGCCTTGAGTTAACCAAAGTGAATCTTTCTCTTCAAGTTTCTAAGCCAATCTTTGGCCTCTTGTAATTTTCTATATAATGGCTTTCAGCCTTGTTTAAAAAATCATCTAATCTCTCTTGGTTAGGCCAAACTCTGCCATTGGTGAGTTGTGTAACCTTTTCGATCAATAGGACTGTACTTTTAGATTTCAAGCGTTGGCATAGTATATATTTCTTTAGCAATTTGCATAAGTGGTAGAGTTCTCTCCCTTCCCAAATTTTGTTTCATATCTAGTTGCTATATCATCCTTGTGCAAGTCATGTTAAAGTGTTATTTATTGTCTTTTGCTGAAACTGTAAGTGGATGTTAGGTGGCCGCAAAGTGTCTTTTATCAGACCTCTCTCCATCGTTTTCCCTCAGGTTTTAGTTATTAGATCAAACCTCTGCATGAAATACTTATGCATAAGTGATTAATTGAAGTCTAAGGTCTTCCTTCTCCCTTGTTCGTTCAGTGTTCAAGGTTCCAAATTGAGCGGATCAAAATCCTGGTGTATCACCCCCTTTAGGTAGGATTTTCCCTTTCAGTTTTCTTTCTCCCTTTTCCACGGTAGTCAGCAACGTAGAGTAGGAATCTTCATTGATACATCATACAGGAACCAGCCTTCTCTAGAGGTTCTTCTCACTATTGAGGCACCCACCCTCGTGAGAAGATCCCATTGTTTCAGCCGGATAGAGGACTGGTCGTTTCGCGCACGTCTTCGAATCAGGGTGCAGCTCCAGGTTGACAACAAGGACTTCTACTAAATCCATATTCTCCCAAATAGCTGTCAATTTTGATGTACCATTGCCTCAGAGCCTTTTTCAGCCCATAAATAGCTTTCTTCAATTTATGTTCCTTCCCTCTAGATCTCCATTGGGGAAGGCACTCTTCAGGGCCATTTGATATGGTTTCCATCCAAATTGTGCTGCCATGGCTAGAACCAATCAAATTAATCCAAACTATGTTGCCATGGCTAGAACCAATTAGATTATACCCATTTTTACAGTATAAGCAAATGTCTCCTGATAGTCAATCCCTTCCTTCTGTGCATGCAACTAGCCTTGCTTTAAGTTTGTCAAGTGTTCCATATGCTTTATACTTGATCTTGTGTACCTATTTGCAGCCAATGGTTTTGTTGACCATTTTGGTCCTGCAGGCCAAAATCGGTCTCCTTCTTCCCCTGTTGTTCTAAGCCATCAGTCATGAATTTGGTTTGCACAAACCTTTCGGAAAAGAGATGGACCAGTTCAAAGATGCAAGGCTTTTACAAAGCTTCTTCGGACATTTTGTCCGAAGAAATTCACAAGGAAAGAGACCAAAGTTTGAAGGCACGTTTCCTAAAAGTATGAAAAGTGGTTCAACATCAGAGCTTTGAACTTTGAACTTAGGACTTTGAACTTGGAAATATTGAACCGTTGAACGGTTGAACCATTGTAGGTTGAAGCAGTTGGTTCAAATTGTTGATTCAAGCGGTTGGTACAAGCGGTTGGTTCAAGCTATTGGTTCAAGCGATTGGTTCAAGCGGTTGGTTCAAGCGATTGGTTCAAGTGATTGGTTCAAGCGGTTGGTTCTACCAGTAGATTCGATGATACATTAAATCCACAAGGGAACTGAGTGAACAAGACTCCTTGCAGAACATAGAGTGTTGGACTTTTGAACCGTTGAACCATTGAACTCCGAAAAAGGGTTCAGGTTCAATCAAAGGGTTCAAAGTCATAATTGAAAAAACCTGAAATGGCGAGCAGATTCATCAAAGAGCGAAGGGCAAAGGATTCCTTCGTATTTTCTGTTCGAAGGAAATCCACGGCGAACAAAGGCAAAAAAAAAAAAAATCCTTTGGAAAATACAAGGTAAAGGACCAAATCAGAAAAATCCAAATGCACATTCCTTCGGACATTTTGTCCGAATGAATTCAAGAAGAGAAAGGGCCAAGACTCCAAAGAAAAAAGGACTAAGGCCTTCACGATAAGCTCCGAAGACAAAAAGATAGCCCGAGAGCCGAGTTGCAAGGAAAGAGACAAAAACAGTGAAAGCGTGACCATGCACACAATAGCCAAGCATAGAAGAAGACAAAATAGTCCAGGTGGCATAGGAAGCGTCGGCAGAAGAGTTATTACTGCAGGTGAAACAGTCCTTAAGAAATGGTCACCAAAGGGCACAAGCATTCAATGGCGCACCCTGTTTTTCTTCGTTTGAGCATGGGTGAGCGGACAGTCGCATAAGTTTCATAAAGAGGGGCGGCCTTGTCATTCAAACAACCAAGCAACCCATGCTTTTACAATAATATTTAATATGATTTCAACGCCAAAGTCAAGACTGGGACTGCCGCAGCATGGGCCACTCATTCTGAAAAGCGCCTAAGTCTTCTTTTTGATGATATATATATTGTAACCTCCAAGTGAGGAAGAGATCTCTCAGCTTGTAAGGCAGAGCTCTGCCGAAATTTACCTTGAATCAAAAAAAAGCATTTTTGCCTCCATTTGAGCTTGCACTTTTGCATGTCTATGGCTTTGTCTTGTGTTAAGTCATTTTCCTTCATGCTTTCACAAAATGATTCCAGCATGTCTAGTGTATTGTGAGTTCTTTTGCAGGTTATCCAGAAGTGTCCACAGCAGAGTATAGGTGCATGTGAACAAGCTGCCATAGTGTGTCTTAGAAAACCTCTGGTAGTTCTTCCTCCCTATATCTCCAGAGGACCCCTAGCTCACTGATGCAGAAGAATTTCTCATATCAAATGAAGTGTATATCAGCTTGTTCTTGGTGGAAAGTGTATGTTCAAGCTAAGTAGATCAACCATTTTTGGTGCATCACCGTTTAGTTTAGGTTCTGTTTTCAGTAACCCTTCTCTCTTTTCAACCCCCCCTTTTATATATTAGCAGTAGTAGTGAGATAACCCAAAGATGCATCAAAGGGAGCTAGCCCTTATCTAGAGATTCTCCCCTCAGTTTTGCCAGACCCATAGGCAAGAGAGGAGTCTCCATTGTGCCGCGTGGAAGAGAGAAGCCCAGCGTTCTCTCAAGGGTGCAATCCACAGTGTCAACAGTTTTTGGCACGCCCGGTGGGACAAACTGGTTTTTATCCAAAGAGTTGAAGGATTTTGGTGTGTTCTTCAACCAACCAGCCTTTGGAGGCTTTTTCATCAACACCAATGGCGACTCCGAGTTGAATCAGTTGGTTAAGCAGTCCTGGTGCCATCAACAAATCGTATTTTGGTATGCATAATTCCATTGCTCAGAACCATGGGTCTTGTATTCCTTCATATAGTTTTGATCAAGCTCAGGTTGTTCATGGAATCATCTCAAGCAACAAGGATGCATACAGTTATGAGTTTTGCCCTTTGCAGGCTAGTGAAATATTTTGGGCTTTGCCTCTTCCTCCTCAGTTTGAGCAAGTCCTTGGCCACCCTGGCTATGATCCTTACCAGCTTTGTGTTGATCTTTATCGGGTCCAATATGACCAGTCTCAGCCCTGTCATGAGCTATATCAGTCTTGTGCCCAGTCTTCTCAATGTGTTACTTCTCCTACTCAACCTAATCTTTTTGCCAATCAGCCCATTTCCACCTTCAAACAAGCACTGCTGGGATATGAAAAGTATGTAGTGGAGCTTGACACTAGAAGGCGATGCGGCCAAGAAATTCCTGATCATTCCATTCATCAAGTGAGAAATGCATTAGATTTGGTTAAGAGTGAATGGACTCCTATTGAAAGAGCCAATTGGCAAAGGCTTACAAGCGAGATGTTGGATGTGAGTGGTTTGATTGCATCTTTGGAAGAGAAGCTGAGTATTCATGAAAGACAGCCTTACCAAGTCTATCAACCTGCATACCCGCTGCCCTAAGTTTCATATCAGACATATGCAGCCCCTGCTCATGAGCCAAGTCAAGCCTGTCAAAGTCCTTTCCCCAATCATGTTGAGGAGAGTTCTGAAACAGTAAATCTTGTGTTTAAGGCCAATCTTGATAAGCAGATTGAGTTGGCAAATATTCAAATCCAGCAGTCTATGTTGGTAGCAAGGGAAGTGGAATCCAAACCCTCACTACCCTCTCACATCGCAACCCCATCACCCCAAAAGGAGATTTCCAATCCTAATATCATGAGCTGGAGTAAAGTCGTTGAGTCATGGAGCAGCAAGGAGGAGAAAGACATTGTCCGAGAGTGTGAGGTACAAAATGAGGCTAGTCCTTTTCAAGTCCCTCCCACCCTTCCTCAAGAAGTTTCTTGTACCCCATGGCAGCCTTCATGCACTCCCCATTTCCATGATGATTCCTATGAGCTCCAAGAAAGGCTCTTTCAAGAAAATGTAGCTAAGCAAATTGAGGAATTAGAGGCAAAGGTGAGGTTGCTTAGTGAAAGAGAGATGGAGGTTTCAGGCCTTAGAGAGGAACCTACGCCAAAAGACACCCCTTCTACTAATCCTCAAGCTAATTTCGATATTGATGAAGTGTTGGTCAAGTGGAGAGACGAAAATCAAGTGATTTTGGCCCAAGGTCTGCCTCCGTTTTCTCATAAGTTTTCAAAAAGATCCCCTGCTTTCCATTCCCAACCTGATTTTGACAATCCTTGTGTTCCACCTCCTTGCCTGGTAAATGAAGAATGTTTCTCGTGTTGAGGAATCCATCCCAAAAGAAGAAGTGAAGAGGAGTATGCTCAGTTCATGACTTCATGAGTGCAGATGAGGAGATCACCATAGGTACCCCCTTTGATGAACAAGAAGACAAGTCACAAACTTTTGCCTCTATCTCTGATGAGGAAGAGATGATCTTTGACTCTTCTCTCACTTTGCAAGACGTCATGGAGGAGCATGGACAGATTCTTGATCATGTTTTGAATGATTTGTTTGAAGTCATTGGGGCAGGTTACACTCTTCTTCAAGGAGGCTATGAGCTGGCTAAGGGTGGAGAAGGCAGCATTGGGACTCAAATAAGTATTCAAAGGGGCTGCAAGCTTTCAGATTTATCCTTTCAAGAGGTCGGTGAATCTGAAGATGATATTTTTGAAGTCATCAAGGAGGATGACCATGCCATGGAACCCGAGTTGGAGGAGGATCAGAAGGATGTCTTTGAACAACTAGAGACTCTGGTCTTTGAGCAGGAAAAGGAGAGGCTTGTCCATCTTGAGGAAATCTTTGAAGAAGAGAGCCTTGCACAAGAAGGTGGTGTTCTGTGGGATGAGCAATCAGTCTGTGATCTCATTTCAGACATCACAACAATCACCCTTCTTCAAGAAAGCCATGATCAAGCAGAAGATGAGTTTGACAGCATCTTCAATGAGGCAGAAGGAGACAAGTCAATCCATGATGCATATCAAGGGGCTTATGGTGATAAGCTAGAAGCCATTGATTTTTTGATGAAACACACCAGCATGAAGGGCTAGCATGAGGCAGTCACCAAAGAGCAAAGTGAATACACAGATGTTGGAGACATATTTGACCCTGATCCACTCGGATACAAGCCAATCAAGGTAGCAGGCAAGAAAAGCAAGTCACCAAATCTCCATTCCATTCAGTCATTTGTCTAGCACCATAAGTTTTCTTGCCATGGAGACTTAAGAAGTTTTCCCTTTGATCCAAGAGGGAGGCAAATATACCTAGTTGACTGTACATAGTAGTTTGCTTTCAGTTTTTCTTTCCCTGTTTTCCCTAAGTGCTGTTTGCACAAGTGTAGTGTTTTTTAGCCTTTGTTGTGTGTGTTTTCCTTTGTGTTTGAGGTAAAGCTTTGTTGGTTCATAGGTCTTTAGAAAGTTGTTGCTAACTCTTTTCAAGCTGTGTTCTGACTCCATGCCCAATGGACTTTGAGGCTACTGGTTTCTTAAGCATAGCAGGCATGCTTCCCCTGGGAATCGCTAATTTGTTGAATTTTAGTCTTGCAGGGCAAAATTGGTCTTCTTCTTCCCTACTATTCTGAACAGTTAGTCTAGTCATGCACCCATCTTCTGCCAAATCCCCTTTTCTTTGCAAATAAGTCATGTTCTTATAAAAACATTGAAAGATCTAAGGACCTGCAGGTTTCAGTTTGGTATAAGACCTTTTCTCTTTGGGCAGTCAATCGCATAAGCCTTTTCGGCAAAGGAAATCGCTCATTTTCAAAAGAGTGCAAGTCTCTTACAAAGCTCGAAGGTTAAGCAGCCCTTGCGGAGGGCAGGTGATGAGCAAAGTGGACCATTGCAAAAGATCCAAAGGGTAACTTTGGATTTGATTTACCCTTGCGGAGGGCAGCTGGTCAAAAGGCCCAAAAGGGACTTGCCCTTCGGAAGAAGACAAAAGTTGAATTTCTTCGGGCAAAATGCCCGAAGGAATTCCTTCGGACATTTTGTCCGAAGAAATTCATAATGCAAAGAACTTTGTAAGAAATTCCTTCGGAAGAAAATCCCGCAGCAAAGTGAACAAGGCAAATCCTTCGGACAAAAAGTCCGAAGGAATTCACCCAAAAAGATAGCCCGAGAGCCGAGTTGCAAGGAAAGAGACAAAAACAGTGAAAGCGTGACCACGCACACATAAGCCAGGCGTAGAAGAAGACAAAATAGTCTAGGTGGCACAGGTAGCATCGGCAGAAGAGTTATTACTGCGGGTGAAACAATCCTTAAGAAATGGTCACCAAAGGGCGCAAGCATTCAATGGCGCGCCCTGTTTTTCTTCGTTTGAGCATGGGTGAGCGAACAGTGGCGTAAGTTTCGTAAAGAGGGGCGGCCTTGTCATTCAAACGACCAAGCAACCCATGCTTTTACATTGATATTTAATATGATTTCAACGCCAAAGTCAAGACTAGGACTGCCGCAACATGGACCACTCATTCTAAAAAGCGCCTAAGTCTTCCTTTTGATGATATATATATTGTAACCTCCAAGTGAGGAAGAGATCTCTCATTTTTTTGTATGGCGCAGCCTTGCCAAATTTTCACCTTGAATCAATAGAAAGTGTTTTAACTCTATTTGGTTGGATATATCTCTGAGTGTGCCTGAGTATTAACCTTGTGTTCAGTCATTGTCCCATAATGCTTTCACAGGCATGATACCAACATACTTGGTATAGACAGAGCGCCACTCCTGCAGGTAACAAGGAGAGTTGTATCTGGAGCACAGAGGCAGAAGAAGGTTACCAAGTAGTGTGTTTTCCTACAGCCCCTGTGGTAAGTTCATTTTTTGTGTGTGTCTTCATTAAACCTCCCTGTTAAGCTCTCTGCACTCTGGGCCTTTTATCAGATAAAGTGTATGTATGTGCTCTTATGGTTTGAAGTGTGAGAAAATGAGTAGATCAAACTTTTTTAGTGCATCACTGTATTAATCTAGGCTCTAATTTCAGTAATCCTTCTCTCTTTTCAACCCCCCCTCATTGTTAGCAGTAGGAAATCCAGGACCTCAGAGATGCATCAAAGGGAGCTAGCCCTTATCTAGAGATTCTCCCCTCCGTTTTGCCAGACCCACAGGCAAGAGAGGAGTCTCCATTGTGCCGCGTGGAAGAGAGAAGCCCAGCCTTCTCTCAAGGGTGCAATCCACAGCGTCAACGGGTTTCTTCCTAGTAAGTAGCTCTTCTAGGACCCATGTTCAATTATTCATCAAAGTTTCATATTCAGCTTGCATGGCCTTTTCCCATTCTAGTCTACATGTGGCTTCTTCACATATCTCAAGCTCAAATGAGTATTTAAAGTTAGCTATCAAAGCATAATTCATAGTATCAGATGTCTTACCTCTTTTTGGTCTTCCTTCCACCCTCATATCAGGAATTTCATCTAACCAAATATCACCAATAGTTTTGTTCCACCACTTTGGTATTTTCTTTGCCTCCTCCAAATCAGCATTGTTTTCTTGCTGATTTGGGTTAAGTAGTTTCTTGGCTGGGAATTTCATGAGAATCAACGTTAGAAACATCCCCCCCTCTAGGTTGATGTTATACATGCATCATATCTGATTTTCCATCCAATTTCTCTTCATTTCCAGCAAGTTTCAAATCTGATTTTCTTTTAATTTTGTGGTCATTGCTTGGAACAGCCCTGCACTTTCATCAACTACAACATCTTGACTAAAGCATGCTTTATGATTTGTCATTGTAGCCTATGAGCATCATTTTCTTGCATTTTGCATCAAGTTCGGTCCGTCTTTCTTTAGGAACCCATGCATATACAACTGAATCAAAAACTTTGAGATGACTTTGGATTTCATCCAAACCATGCTTCTTCTAGAGTTTCCTTGTGTATTGCTTTTGTTGGACACCGATGAAACATATACACTAATGTGTGTATTGCTTCTGCCCAATATTTATTAGGAACAAACTTGTTCTCTAATATATACCTAGCCATCTCCACAATGGTAAGATTCTGCCTCTCTACCACGTGTGCTGTTTTGCCTTTGGATGCCCTCTTGAGCACAATAATCGAGGAATTTCTTGAGCAAAATACACCTCCATTATTTGATCTAAGGATTTGTCATTGTAGCCTATGAGCATCATTTTCTTGCATTTTGCATCAAGTTCAGTTCGTTTTTCTTTAAGAACCCATGAATATACAACTAACCCAAAAACTGAGCTGACTTTGGATTTTCATCCAAACCATGCTTCTTCTAGAGTTTTCTTGTGTATTGCTTTTGTTGGAGACCAATACAACATATACACTAATGTGTGTATTGTTTTTGCCCAATATTTATTAGGAACTAACTTGTTCTCTAACATATACCTCACCATCTCCACAATGGTAAGATTACGTCTCTCTACACATGTAGTGTATTGCCTCTGGATGCCCTCTTGAGTACAATAATCAAAGAATTTATAGAGCAAAATTCACCTTAGATTATTTGATCTAAGTATTTTGATACTCTTTCCTAATTGTTTCTCTATCGTGACCTTGACTTTTTGACTCATCAAATGCATCTGAGTTTTGTTTTAAATATAACACTCACATTTTTCTTGCAAAGTTATCTAAAAATAGCAAAAATTCCTAACACTGGAGATAGATGTCGTCTTCATATGCCCACAAATGTCAACATGAATCAACTAAAGGACTCCCTTAGCTCTCCAAGCTTATCCTTCATCAAATCGAACCATATGCTTCTTCCTAGCATAACATGCGACACAAACTGCTTGTTGATTTTGTATCTTTGCGAAGCCATCCACCAAAATGTTTTTAGCCAAATAAGAAATATATATCAAATTTAAATGCCCATATCTTTGATACCAAAGTGAACTATAATCTTGACCACTCTTGGCCATCAAACCTAAGTCACAAGGGTCGTGTTCATGTTTGTGTTCAGCGAGGATAAAATTCAAAACAAATTCGCTAGCCGATAAAATTCAGGGAAAAAAATTTGTGAATAAGTTCAAATTATATAAATTCGCATTTTCTATTATATCTTTTTTTTATAATAAATATTAAATGTACAAGAATATCAAAATAGATAAATATTATTAAATAACTGCAAAAACTGTGTAAAAAGACATCAAAACATATACATCATGATTAAATTACTTGTAAAAGCCTTAGCGTAAATTTCAACAAGTAAAAAGAAAAAAAAATGATTTAAATTGCTCATAAAAGCTTTCAACATAGCATAAATTTTCAAAATAAAATAAAATAAATATTAAATACTTTTTTTTTATTTTTAATAACAAAAATTATATTAAAACAAATTCAAGGAGTACATATTCGAATATGCCAAGCTTGAAAACTAATAGTCCAAACTTGGCCATTGAACATAAAGGATAACCAATAATCACTCATTATGCAAATCCGAATCCAAAATCTTTCTCAAATCGTCTTGCAATTTACTTGACCACCAGATTGGAGGCACACCATAGCAAAGAATGTTGTGATTATCCAGTGCCCAATTTGCCAAACTGTCAGCCACTTTATTACTAGCTCTAGGAACTTGACAAAAATAAATCCCCTGACACTTATCTTGCAAAGTACATATTTTACCCATTTCTCTTGCTATTTGCCAATTTTTACTAGGATCTCCCTCAGGCTCCGATAACAATCCCACAATTACCGTAGATCTTATTCAATTTGCAATTTTTGCCAACCAATTTCTAAAGCTTCTTGCATCCCTCTATAAATAGCTTTGATCTCCGCCATATTATTGGTAGTATATCCTAGCTTTTCTGCAAAAATAAAAGCAATAGATCCATCTGATATTCTACCAATACCTCCAATACTAGCCTGTCCCAGATTTCCCCATGAAGCACCATCTGTGTTTAGCTTCCCATACCCATAAGGTGCTAATGACTTTCCTACTGAGCTTTCTTTTTCTGATTAAAAGCACTCCTTGAAGAGATAGAAGGTTGCATTAGGAGTTGGCTACATAAATACTCCCATTTCGGTGTTAGGGGTTGTGGAAAACTAATCTTATGCTTTATAGATTCAGCAATGTTAATTTTGACTATTTCCCAAACCAAATTGATATCACTACTTTTCTGTCGAAAGATCCTGTGATTGTGTTCTTTCCAAATATTCCATAGCAAAAGGGAGATGCCAGACGGCAAAGCCAGAAGAAGATTTTGGCCTTTAGCCAGTTGACATTGCCATTCTCTGCTTATCTGTTCTAATGACTAAATAGGTATCCAAGTAAGATTCAACATTTGGGCTAAGAGCTTCCATAAGTAGATCCCCATAGGGCACTGGAAGAAGAGATGAGATATAGTTTACTCATTGTCCAAACACATGACACATCGAAAGGGACCATAGAAACCTTGTCTCATGAGGTTTTCTCCAGTTAAGACTCTTTTCTTCAAAAGCAACCATAAAAAGAAACTTGGGCCATATAGCAGGCTGCCAAATTCAGCTGAAAATACCCTTGAGAGGATGAGGCTCATGCCTAGTACGAGAATCATATCCTGAGGAAATCGTATAAACACCTGTAGAATTCATCCTCCAGGGTAAAACATCAGGTTTTGATAGTGTTGAAAGGGGGTGAAATAAGAGCATCTTATTAATCCATAACCTTTGGTCTTCTGATATTTGAATCGGCCACTCATTAAGAGCAATCCAACATTTTTCAATCTCCCAAGGCTGATTAGAATCCCTAGAATAATGAGCAATCTTAATCCATCCCTTTTCATGCAACTACTCCATCATTGTCTTAAGTTCTGGATATTGAGAAATAATTGGTGGGTAAGCATCCCACAAATCAGTCCAGAAGTTGGCTTGGTGGCCATCATTCACAATCCAAAACAAATTCTTTTGATTAGGTCCTCTCCTTTAAGAACAGCAAGAATAGATGACCCTTTAAGAAGAAAAGATAATCTGACAATTCTCTCCGGAGGATTGTTTTCTGCATATTTAGCTCGAATATTAATAGCCCACAAATTATCTGGATGCATAAGCAATCGCCAATAGAGTTTGGCCGCCAAAGCCCTGTGGTGCTTAGAAGAGGAATGAAATCCAAACCTCCTTCCATTTTGGATAGGCACATACTTTCCCACTTAACAAGAGACCATTTTCTTTTCTACTGCAAACCACTCCAAATAAATTTTTGACAAATAGAATCCACTTGCTTCAGAATTTTACCATGGAAATTTTACTATTATTAACTAAATTATGAACTTAACTAGTAACAAGTTACGAAATAGTAACTATTAATAAATTTTTAGTAAAATAGAAAATTATATATATAACATAACTTAAACTTTAAAGGCTAAACATAACCTAGAAAATATAACATAAATAACTATTACTAAAGTTTAAACAAACTACTAAATGACAAATAGCTCGACGACAATGCAAAGAGAATCGACGGCAATGTTCGCATACCTTCAATGACAATGCAATGGAGCTCGACCTTCGCAGACCCTTCAATGTTTGAATATTCAAATGCAATGAATATGAGAGGCCCAATGCCTTGTATAATCTGCTTGGATCTCCAGAGTATAACAGTTGATTAGTAAACCACTCCATTGCAAAAATCAAGGCCCTTCCTTACTCTTGTAGACATTTTTACAAAATTTCTCCCCTTCAAGCTCCATCTTAAAATTGAGAGATGTCTTGCATTTATTTGCATAAGAGTTATAATCTTTGAAGTCTCTATGCATAGATGCAATAAAACAGAATGCCTTTTTCTTTGATGTAGATATGAAGAGTGTGTCATCAATTAACCTTAGTAATATGGATTTTGGTAGGGCAGAAACCTGGTTTCCAACGTTATGGCCATTGACAATATCAAAGGAGCAATTAATGGGTATATCACTAGAACAAGCCCTTAAGCCTACATTCAAAGTCTCCCCCTCATTTCCCATCATTCTTGATTGCCTTGCAGTCATGCCAAATATCATAACCATTTCCATAGCCAACAAGAAAAACTTCATTACATACCTTGCCACTTGATAGTTTTCCATTAGTCAAGCAATCTTCAAAATATGTCTCAAAGGGAACAACGGTATGTGATTTTGTGTATGATTCCGCAGAGGGAAAATCTTGTTTCCATCAAGATTTCGATATTAAAATGAACAAAGCAAAGAGGAAAGCACACTTCCTTGTGGCATACCAACTTTTTGTATGTAGAAGTGACGACCTATTTGTAAGATATTTCTCTTGATATGCTCATATATAAGGCCTAATAATTTATCCTGCTTGATACTTGTAAAGAATGCCGGGTCAATGAGAATTCCTTTGGAATGGTTGGAAGAATGGTTGGTTGAAAAATTCACAAAGCTTACACCTTTCTCTACAATAGGACCCCTTTCATATGAAATTGACTGATTTTGTTGTGCATGAAACCTTCGTGTATCGCTGTATGAAATACGCCTCCTCTGGTACAAGAATTTGTATCATATCAAGAAGCTTATCTTGGTCAACAACATCAAATGCTTGTGCCACATCACAAACAACAATTTATAACTTTGGCAGACCCATGGAAAAATCCTTCAAGTCTAAAACAAAGGGCATAATTTTCACGTAAATATCATTATAGTCAAATACAGAACACCCTAAAGCCTCTGGACAATTTTCTTGCTCAAATTTTAAACAATGATGTACATCACTAAGAAGAGAATTTACAGATCTAAAAGCCAGATTGACTTTAGAATCAGACCCATACAGATTTATTTTTTTCTTCTTCAGCTTATCAGAGATTAGTTGATGAGAAGCAAAAGATTCACATTTATCTTCTATTTGCACTACGGCTTCAGCACCTCTAGCACTAGTCCTCCAGTTGTTATGTAAGCCACTGTACCAGGACTATTAGTAACACCTTCTACGTCATTTCCTGCTCTTGACTCAACTATAACTGGATAGTCACCAGGTTCATCTGTTGCACCAAAAGATCAAATTGTTTGCATGCTCTCCACCACAAAGCAACTTTCTACCCAAGCAACTTGTCCTTCTTGAGGAGTCCCTTTAGCCATGACTACTCTTGGTGATTCATTAGAGATACTTCCAAGCACCATATATTTTCCCTTAGATGTAAACATTAGCTTCTTAGATTTGTGATGCTATACTAACTTGCCAATGGAATGCAATCCTTCTATCTCCACAACCATGTTAGTTCTCGTAACATAAGATTCATTCCATGCCTTATTCTCACCCATGGTTATATTAAGTTGTCTACTTATCCAAGTGCATGGAATGGTGAATCTATTTGCAACTATGGAATTAAATCCATCACACATTTCAGCCTTCATGTGTTTCTCAATATCTTCCTTTTGTAGCTCTTTGTTGGTAACACCAGGATCCCACACGATCATACATGAACGATCTTGGATTTGAGAGAAAAGATCCTCTTTTCATTTTGCACCCTTCATCTTTTCGCCAATGTCTTGGTACTTTCCCTGATAACAAAGTATCGCCACAAACCTCCACTAACATCAACACTTTCATGCTTCTTGCTATAATCATGAAGACAATCAAATTGCTTACTATTTGTTGTTCTAAAGATTCCAGCAAGCTGAAAACCAACATTAGTATCCAGTGAGGCCTTTTCTTCATGTACATGCCTCTTATCAAGGTCTTCCTGGTACTCCACCTCATAAATTTCTTGATTTGAATCCTTCCTTTCATATTCTGAGCTATCATAAGAATGATTCAAAAGCTTATCTTCTTCTTTCAAGGCCTTAAAGAAATTTGCATCAACTCTATTGTATTGCAAATATGATTTTTCTTCATGTTTCATTACAATTGGAGAATTCTTTCCCTTAAATTTATTTAGGTGTTGTTTTCCCTGAGTGGCTATCAACTTAGCTTCTTTAATTCTTCTTAACCATTCATCACACCTTTTTGGGGTCCTCATTACATCCTTTGCGCTTGTCTGCAATGTGGTGTGGTTAGTTTCTTTTCAACCACATTCCCTGGTTCCTTTTCAAATAAAATCTCCTTACCTTTAACTTGCATGTTGAATTCCATTTTGCTCCTTTGTAGGTTTTTGAGGTTCAGATTCTGACTTTTCTGTTTTCTTTATTTTTAGCCATGCCCTTAGATCCTTCTGATATTCTTGCATGGCTTGCAACATCTCTAACATGGATCCTTGCATTGTCCTCATGATTCACAGGTTGGCAAGATCAAGCTCTAATCCCATTAAAATGTCCATTTTTTGTCTTTTATCAAAGTTCTGATTTTTTTGTAATTTATCTTATCAATGTTGTTATAAACCTTAAATAATTATAAATCATTGAAATGTGCCAAAAAAAAAAAACCCAGCTGCAATTTTATTCAAATACACTGAATATGAATTTATTACAACAAACCCTAACCTGAAATTGCATAGAAAGCATGAAAACTGATTTTTAACTGGAATCCTAGCTGAAGAGGAAGTCTAGAAGTACGACGCACTGCTGAAAGGTACGTCAGATCCCTGGGAGCAATAATAAACCCCTATGAGTGTGATGTCAATAGAATTTTCCTTAAAAAGAATGACACCAAGGTTGAAAGTGTTCTATAGGTGGTATGGCAGACTGTAATTGTAGTTACAGCAGTGAATAGTGATGCCATGAATAACACATCAAGCTAAAATATCACTCCGAGAGAATATATTAATAATTTTCTGAAGTATTGCAGCCCCATATACATCCATAAATCAATGTCTCTATACTTGTGTGATTGATTTCCTCTAAATCTGAAAGCTCTGGTATAATCCCTAAATGGAATTACCAAATGGGTTTGAGAATTTTTGTCCCCAAACTTGTACACATAAGAGTTTTCGTCCTCTATGTAAAATATTGAAGTTGCCCCAAATTTGCAAAACAAAGGGTTTTGTAAAAGTGTTTGAATGAATGGATTATTGGTTTTCCAAACATTTTTTTTAATAATCTCTTTTCATCCAAAACTCTAAAAGTAATTAAAATTACTTTTAACTAAATATTTACATTTTTTCATCCTTATAATTATTAATTACTCTTTTTGGCCCCATTTAATAATAATAAAAGTGTCCCTTTTTTTTTCAAGTTATAACTTTAAAGTATCTTTTTGGACAACTTAAAGAATTACTATTATATTATTTCCTTTTTTCGATCCCCTAGCCCACAGAAAATAAAAATAGGCCACGAGTCCTTCGATTTAATTCATTTGAAAAAGGGACATTATAGTGCATATCATAAGCAGTGCCCCTGTCCGTCACAGACCTAAACGGTCCTTAGGCCTTCACCCACTACTTTATAGCTTATCCTCACCATGGCTCGGATACCTTATTAAGAAAACGGAACACACAAAGAAACCAAGCAAAAAGACAATAAATAACTTGAAAGAGAGAAATAGTTATTGGTGACAGAGCAACCATCAACTTATAGGAAAGCAACAACATTGACCCTAATACTTAGGTGACACAAACCCTAAACCTAAAATGATTTATGTGAATATTAAGTCATGTTTACATTATTTGATAAAGCAAACTAAAGTCATAAAGTGACTTTATTACTAAACCCATCACTAAGACTAGTATGACCACTATAGCTTTATGTTACAAACTCTAACAATATAAAAACTATTTGTAATTAAGTTTATTTTTTTAATGATGAATAAAGCAATTTAATTTTTTGGTGACTGTACTTATTTTATTTATTTATTCATACTACAACTATTTGTTTGATGAATGGAGCTGAGATTTTGTTCCCATTGAATTTTTTTTAGCGAGCAAATGATATTTGACTCCGTAAAGTTTTTTTTAACTCAAAATGCTCACTTTGCACATTCTAGTTGATGATTAAATTTGCCTATTGATCAAGTGATAATTGTCTTTTAAGAAAAGCGACAACCATGACAATTCGGTTTTTTATTCAATGAAGATGAATGATAGGAACTATGTAGTGTGGAAATATAAAATGAAATATTCTTGGTGAAATAAACTATAGTATAGTCGATGGAGGAACTACCAACCCAGATGAACATGCAAATGACAATGTGAAGTTGATGTGTCAAGAAAAGGTGATGAATCACATGCCTTGATAGGTCTACAAGTGATAGATTTAATTGTACTATTTCTTTAGAAGGAAAGTTAGAAAAAACAAGCTTGAAAATTTCTAAACAACCTATACAACACACCTTGTGAATCAAGTTTATCATAACTAGAAATGTAATGTCCCCTTTCTGAGCCAAAGAGCCAAATAAGGGTTTTCCTTATAATCTACAAATTTTTGAATTCTGAAATTAGCAAAATCAGTAAACCCTAGCTCAAGTAGATGCTCTAAAAGCATGCAAATTGCATTCAAACCCTAAGCGCCAATGTGCAATAAATAAATAGGTAATTTCTAGCAAATACTTTGATCAAATATCACCTCAATATGATCCAATATGAGCCACAAATTGAAAATAGAAATATTGTACCTTTCTACCCCTTAAATGTATATGAATTTTTGATTTAATCTTGCTAGAAAATATATGATTTTATGCATAAAAAACAATAGCTAAATATTCACCAAATCTCACTCAAACCCTTGCAAAAATCATGAATAAAATCCCTATTGACCAATTTCCGGTCGTTCACGCCAAATTGGGCACCCCCCCTCCTTTTCCTTGGAGAAGTTTTTCGATCCAGATTCTGGCTAGTTCAATTCCCAGCTGCCTTGTGCAAATTTTCTCTGTCAAGGCATTTTTCATGAAAAAAACAAGGGTTTTCCTCTTTTGCTTGCCTAGTGCTTTGCGGGTCGGACAGGTGACTTTACTTGTAAAAAATTTGTAAAGTGAAGCCACTTTTAAACCTCGATTTGGTCTTGGTAGATCAAATCAGGTTTTCTAAATGGCTTTACTCATTTGTCTTATAAGCAAGAGTCGACGTGAAACTGAATTTGGTCTCGGATGCTTCACAAGGCAAGTGAATTACTTTGGAGGGCTTTTTATCGGCAAAATAGACCAAGTGGAAAAGCCGAAGGGTCGTTTTCAGGATTCCCGAAGGGTATGTACCCTTGCGGAGGGCACTTAGGCGACAAGCGAGACCTTTACAATTCTTCCGAAAGGCAACTTTGGAAGCCAAGGAGCCCTTGCAAGAGGCAGGGAATGAGCAAAGTGGATCTTCTTCAAAAGTCTGAAGGGTAACTTTGGGCTCCCCTTGCAGAGGGCAGCTGGTCAAAGCAAAGGGGCAAGGCAGAAAGCCCGAAAGGAACTTGCCCTTCGAAAAAAGTGACAGGGCAAAAGAGAATTCCTTCAGACTTTTTGTCCGAAAGAAAACCAAGAAAGAAAAGTCAAGGAAAAATTCTTTCAGCCAAAATGTCCGAAGAAATTTGACAGTCACAAAAAGTCCGAAAAAATTCAAAATACCAAAGTCCGAAGGGTGGGTGTCTTTGCGGGGGGCACTTGGCTTTGAAAGAGGACCTTTTCAATTTTTTCGAATGGTCACTTTCCCTTCGGAAAAGTTCATTTGCAAAATGCTGAAGGAATTGTCCTAGTGGGTGACAGGACCGCGAACATTAAATTCAAGGTGATAAGCTAGTCGTTGGGATTCAAATGTCCGATGACAGGCCCGCGAACGTCAAATTCAAGGTGATAGCTAGCCGTTGGGAAGTAATCAAAGGATAATTCCTTCGGATATTTTGTCTGGAGGAACTCAAAAACGAAAGCCCGAAGGCTCGTCCAAGGAAAGTCAGAAGGTAACAAGTCCGAAAGAATTCAAAAGCCCGAGAGCCCGAGGAACGAATGAGCGAGCAAGCAAAGAAAGGAGCCCAGGAGGAAATAATAAGCGCTGAGAGCCCGAATTGCCAAGAAAAGGGGGGAAATAGCAAAGAAAGGGAAAACAAGGTGGGTAACCCAGAACGTGGCCACGCGCACATAAGACAAAAGCTCAAAATACTCCAAGTGGCGTAGCAAGTCAAAGCGCAGACCCAAGGATGAACCAGACCAAAGCAAGTGGCACAGGAGTCATTAGCAGAAGTAAATGCACTTAGGTGAAATAGTCTCCATCGAAAACCATTAAAAGGATTGGTTGCGAACATTGAAGGGAGCGGCCTGTGTTTTCTTGTTTTGCCATTAATGACCAACCAGTTGCGCTCAGCATTGAAGAGAGCATGGCCCAGTCAACATAACTTGGGAATGGCCTTGTCGGTTGCTAGGAGTAACCCATGCTCTTGCAGACCCGGACAGCAAGGGCAACGACTTAAGCACCTACAACATGGCTTTCCCATATGCAATTAAGAAGAGATGGCAGCAGCATGGGCTTGTGGTCGCTGCAGGAGTGTTTAATACATCATGGGTTTCATTCCCTTGACTGGTCAATGATTTGTTTTCCAAGCTCTCTATATAATTGTAACTTCTCATTTTGAGAAGCATCTCTCAGCATTGTATGGCGAAGCTCTAAAGAAATTTACCTTGAATCAAAAGAAGCGTTTTACCTCCATTTGAGCTTGCACTTTTGCATGTCTATGGCTTTATCTTAGGTTCAGTCATTTTCTTTAATGCTTTCATAAGTTTATACCAGCATATCTAGTGTATTGTGAATTCTTCTCTGCAGGTCAACAAGAAGTGCCCAGCTCGGAGTATAGGCGCATTTGAACAGACTGTCCAATAGTGTGTCTTAGAACACCTCTAGAAGTTTCTTCCTCCCTATACCTCCATAGGATCCCCTGTTGAAACACTGATGCAGGCAAGTTTCTCATTCGAATGGAGTCCCTGTTTGCTTCTCTTTGGTGTAAAGTGTAGGTAAAAGCTAAGTAGACCAACCAGTTTGATGCATCACCGCATTAGTTAGGTTTTGTTTTCAGTATTTCTCTCTTTTCACCCCCCATCATTAGCAGTAGAAAATCTAGGGCCTCAAGGTGCATCAAAGAGAGCTAGCCCCTACTCTAGAGATTTATCCCTCAAGTTTGCCACCCACAGTAAGAGGAATGTCTTCATTGTGCCGCATGGAGGAAGGGAGTTGAGTCTCCTTTCAGAGGGTGCAATCCACAGCATCAATAATACCTAAAATAGCTAAACAATTTAAGCGCCCTTCTAGAGCACTCAAGGTGGTCAAACACCTTCCCAAACCAAGTCGCTCTAGGTCAAATCTGCAAACAAAAATTCAGAATTAATTGTTATCCTCCAACTAGGGTTTTAGACCCCTTCAATCATCATCCACTCATGCCCAATCAAGTTGCCACACTTGAGAAAAATCAAACAATAATTATTAGCCTCAAATCAGCAATTTGTGAAGTCAAACCCTCATAAAATATACACAATAAAATAAATAAATAATTCAAAAATTATTATTTATTTATTCACTCAAATTGTCCTTGGAACCCTTGCCACATCACATAAAAAATCAACGCCACACTTTAGCAATATTCATCAATAAATTCCAACAATGAAACTTGATCAATCAGACATCAAATTGTCCATAAAACCCTCTCAAAGATCACACAAAACAAGTTGCCCCACTCTAGGGCAAGTACCAAATCCACCTTAGCAAAGGTGGCATCAAAAGACACATTTTTGTCGATAATTTAGCTTCAAAACCTGCAAAACAATTATTGAGCATACAGCGCAATAATTTTTCAAACATGAAGAATCACAATATTAAATTCAATATATCCTTCAATTGAGATCTTCACCATGTACTTGCACCCTCCAAAGGGGGGCGAACCACCTTGGAGGGGTCAAATACTTCTTTTAACTCTTCTTGCCGACTTTAAGAACATCTTTTCTTTTCCTTTGATCACTTTAAAGCCGACATTCTTTTTTTACAAATAATAATATTAAATTAATTGCCTAAATAATAAATAGTAATTAAAATTACTTTTCGGCGATAATCCAATAATTATTTCTTTTAAATACCATAATGGTAAAAACTACTTTTAAAGAATATTTTATTAATCAACTAAAATTGTCTTATATGAGCGAATGATTAAAATCACTATTCGAACAATTATAATTAATTAATAAAATAAAAACCTCAAAAGGAATCCTTTAATCTATGGGGAAAGTAGACTAAAAGTCTTCAATACCTACTAATAAATGATGTGGAAATTGGGACATTACAAAAAAGCACTTGCACAATTTGAATATGAAGGATAATGACTCGACAATAAATCATTATATGAAGATAGGAGCGATAGTAAGCTAGATTAATTTGATGGGTGAAGTTAGAAGAGCATGTGGAAATCACATTGAATAGCTTGGCACCAAAATTCCAGATGTTGATGACTAGAGTGGGAATGTCGCACCAAACTTAGAGATGATTTAAATGGGATGATTCTTCAAAAAGTGAAGAAACTAAAATTAGTAGCTGGTAATTTAGAGCAAGTATTTACCTCATAGACCAAACACGGAGGCAAGAAATCATTTTATAATCAAATGAGAACAAAAGGTCAATCATCACAGCATCTGATATCAAAGCAGTCTAGAACAAGTCATTAGCAATGACATAACAGACATAGAGGGCCCAACTCAGGACTTCGAAGAAGTAATGAGAACATTGTTTTTTTAACTACTATAGAGAATCAAAACACAAGGAAAAGGATAGTTGGCAGAAGAGTCATGATATACAACAAAAAAGGACACCAAGAAACAATAATGATAAAATATACAGTGATAATTTTAACAAAGGAGACAAGTGCCATACAAATAACATATAATAAAAGTGACAAGAATACACAAGATAGGAATCGAGACAACAGACCAAATAGGAGAAATGCAAATGTTTATCTTGTATCCTTGATGATGCATTTATAAGATAATGATATTTATGTGGACTTAGGAGCAATTAAGCATTTGACTTTCAATAAAGACTGGTTTGAAGAGCTCGGTGACAAAAAAGTAGTCAAGGAAAAATACTGTGGTGGCAAACAATAGCTAGTGTGAAGTAAGATGAAGTGGTATGATTTTCAAAAATTTGGTGAGTGAAGATGTTTTAAAATGGTGTTTCATATGAGCCACAACTTAAGAGGAACTTGTTTTTAGTCAATCAAAGCAAAACTACAAGGTGGGGTATGGTGGTGATGGATACTAGATAAAGGGCCAGTTGTGTCATAGTAAAAAAAAGGAAAATTGTACAAGTCTGTAGCAAAAGATGCACAAAACTCTTCATAGAGATGTTGATTACAATAGCAACTTGTAGAATAGGATGTTTGTGAATCTTCAAAGTCTTATAATGTTATGGAAGAAGAAAATGGTGCTAGGAATGCCATTCATTCAACAGAGCATTGAATTGTGTAAAGGTGGCATATTTGTAAAGTAGTAAAGGAGGTTATTGCCAAAAGAATGAACAATGCAAATAAGAATGTAGTTGGAGTTGACTCACAATGACATGTGGACCCATGTCACTTGAAGGTGCAAGCTATTTTTTGATAGTCATTGACAACTAGCTTAAAAAATAGGCTTCTTCCCTTTAGGGCATTTATGCACTCAACCAATAGAAAGAGGGTATTTAGGCAATCGATTGACATCAGGTGACTATCTATAGTATGCACTCAACCTTCAGGTCGAGGAGTCAGCACAACAAGCCGCTCTCCCTATCAATTGAGGGCATAAGTGACCTAATGTCAATTGAGTACCTAAAGACCCCTGAATTTTGCGATCAAAACTATAGATAGTCTAAGTGCCTAAAGGCCATTGGTTGAGCCCTATTGGTTAAGATCCTTCAGACTCTCGTCCAACATGAGAGGAAAACAAGGAAGTATTATGCTTACTTCTTGAGGAAAAGATCTTTGGTATTGCAAACTTTGATTAGCTTTAGAACATGGTGGAAAGACAGAGTGGAAAGAGGTTGAAGAACTAAGAACAAATAGTGATGACGAATTCAAACAATATTGCTAGACATATTGCATCAGGAGTTAGTTCACTTCAACATACATGCCACATTAAAGTGTAGTCGCAGAACATAAGAACAAGGCAATAGTTGAGATGGTGAATATCATGATGAAGGCTAGGAGAGTTAATCTATATGCCTTTGAAAGCTTGAAATATTCAAGAAAGATGCATCTTTTACTTTTAACTTCGAACTCACTCCTTTTAAAGTGTAGTCGCAGAACATAAGAACAAGGCAATAGTTGAGATGGTGAATATCATGATGAAGGATAGGAGAGTTTAACTTGGTTTTGGGGCAGGAGTTTCTACAACAGCATACATTGTAATCAAAGTCCGAATAATTCAATTAAAAATATAACACCAAAAGAAGTATGGAGTAGAATAATTTTCTATGTGAAGCATTTTTAAGTGTTTGGTTGTTTGGCTTATACACACATATGCCTATGGATAAAAGGAGTGAGTTCGAAGTTAAAAGTAAAAGATGCATCTTTCTTGAATATTTCACGCTTTCAAAGGCATATAGATTAAATGATCTGGAGAACAAGAAGATGGATATTAACAAGGACATCAATTTTCACAAGAGGCATGACATGACTTGAACCAGTCGGATATTTTTGTACTATTGAAAAAGAGAGAGAAGAGTGTTGAGGAAGATTCAAAATCAGAGATCAGGAACAAGTTCAAATGTTCCAAGTACATCCAACGGGACAAATGCTAAGGATAAAGTACTTGAGTGGTATATGAAGACAACATAGGATGCTACAGCTCCAATATTGTACACAAATTTGGACAGTACAGCAACCAGATCAGAGTTGAAGGCATAAGTTGAAGTTTATTATGCTCTCATAAAAAGTGTGCTGAATGTGAGTGATTCACTAACATATGAGGACACAATTTGCAATACAAAATGGCAAGATGCTATGCAGGATGAATACAAGGCACTGATGAAGAACCAGTATAGGAACTTGCAGAGTTTCCATAGGGAAAGCAAGCAATCACATGCAAATGAATCTACAGGACCAAGCACGAGGTATATAGATCGGTAGACAAGTACAAGGCAAGATTAGTTGCAAACAAATATGCACAAAAGGAAGGAATTGGCTATAGTTACACTTTTGCACCAGCGGCAAAAATGAGCACAGTCAGATCAGTGTTGATAGTAGCAGCTCAGTTTAGATGAGAACTGCATCAAATGGATGTGAGGAGTACATTCTTAAGTGAATACTTATAAAGTTTACATGGAACCACCACAAGAAGGTTTAGAACTTTAGAGCAACCAGAAAAGAACATCTTGTAAGCAAGATGAAGGCAGCATTACATGTTTTAAAATAAGGACCTTGAGCATGCTACTTCAAGACTGGTGACAATTTCAAGAAAAGGGAATTCAAAAAGAGTGAGTCAAATGCAAATTTGTATCCGGGAATGATAGGTTCAGACATCGAGATTGGAGTGATATATGTAGATGTCTTGATTGTCACAAGGAACAATCCAAGCATAATTGCAAATTTGAAAACAAAATTGAGGCAGACGTTCAAACTGTCAAACTTGGCTTGGAGCATTACTTCATTGAGGTTAGCAGCATTTTCAAATCACAGTCAAAATACGCACAGGAGTATTTCAAAAGTTCAAGACAGCAGATAGTGAGAAAGTGATACCAACTGAAGTTGGAGGAAAGTTACTAACACATGATAACTCAAAGCCAGTGGATTAGAAGTTGTACAGAAAATAGAGGTGTTTAAACTACTTTGATATATTTGAGATATGTTTAATGTACAATAAAATTTGAATCCTAGTATACCAAGTCACAAATTTGTGGCTTCTTTGGGTACACAATATCAAAATGGGCAAGATGTGTTGATGACAAGATATTGTGATCTGAACATAAGGTGAACCTTGGATCAACATCTATGCTTTGAAATGACTAAAAAGCAGTCAATCATCTTATTGCCATCGGCATAGGTAGGTTAGAACATAGGTGTTGGTGCAGTAAATGAAGTGTTGACCATTTTTTGGTCCTGCAGGCCAAAATCGGTCTCCTTCCTTCCCTACTATCTTGAGCAGTCAGTCTTTTATGTATCCACCCTTCTGCAAATTGTGTTTTCTCCCTTTTTTAATAAGCCTGTCTCTATAAAGAACCAAATGACTTGAGTCTTGTAGAGTCTCGGGTTGATCCACGGGTTTTTTTCACTTTGGGCAATCAATTGCACAAGCCTTTTCGGCAAGGGAATGGGCCAACTTCAAAGAGATATAAGTCTTTTACAAAGCTCTAAAGACAAAGTGCCCAAAGGGATTTCTTCGGACATTTTGTCCGAAGAAATTCGCAAGGAAAAAGACCAAAATTTGAAGGCACATTTCCTAAAAATTGGAAAAAGTGGTTCAACGTCGGGGTTCAATGATATGAAATGTACACAAACCGACCAATAGTCACATGATCTTTCCAGGAGCTTTGAACTTTGAACTTAGAAATATTGAAATATTGAACCATTGTTAGTTCAAGTGGTAGGTTTAAGCGGTAGGTTCAACAATACATTTAATTCACAAGGGAATTGAGTGAACACGACTCCTTGCAGAACATAGAGTGTTGAACTATTGAACCATTGAACTCTGAAAAAGGGTTCAGGTTCAATCGAAAGGTTCAAAGTCATAATTGAAAAACCCGAAATGGCCTAAGCAGTTCGCAAAAAGGGCAACATAATTTCTTCGGAGGGCACTTTGGTCGGGAAGGACCAAATCAGAAGTTCCGAAGGGGCATTCCAAGACCCAAAGGGCCCTCGCGGAAGGCAGTGAGCAAATTCATCAAAGAGCGAAAGGAAAAGGATTCCTTCGGATTTTCTGTCCGAAGGAAATCCACGGCAAACAAAGGACAAAGGATTTCTTCGGACATTTTGTCCAAAGAAAATCCAAGGGAAAATCGAAACGCACAATTCCTTCGGACAAAATGTCCAAAGGAATTCCTTCGGACATTTTGTCCGAAGGAATTGAGAACCAAAGGAGCCCGAAGGGCAGGTGCCTTGCGGGGGACTCTCGAGGGAACAAGAAGGGACCTTTTCCAAGACCGAAGGGACACCTTCCCTTTGGGAAGGATCAAATGCAAAAGCCCGAAGGAATTGGAAAGCTGAAGAAATGACCAAGGTAATGACAGGGCCGAAGACATCAATCTTAACAAAGCGAACTAGCCGTTGGAGGTTCAAACGTCCGATGACGGGCGCACGAACATCAACTTTACGGTGATAAAATAGCCGTTGATCTTGAAATTGCTTAAGGGCGGGCCTGCGTGTGAAAACTCAGCGACCCGCCGAGAAGATAGCCCTGAGAGCTCAGATTGCCAGAAAAAACCAAGAAAAGACAAAAGCCAAGAGTAAACTCAGCAACTCATCGAGAAAGATGCACCCAGCCAAGCACAGACACGAATCAGATCAGCCCAGGTGCCAAAAGAAAGCGTCGACAGAGGAGTTATTCCAGCGGTTGAAACAATCCTTATGAAATGGTCATCAAGGAGCGCAAACAGTGAAGGCGTGGCCTGTTTTTCCTTGTTTTACATTAATGAGCAAACTGTCGCGTAAAACCCATGCTTTTGCAGTGATTTTTAATACGGGTTAGGCGCTAAAGTCTAGACTGGCGACATCTACAGCATGGTTATTTCAGGGCTTTCTAGAAGGATGACACCAGCATGAGCAAGTTTTCCTTTTTCCAAGACTTTCAACGCAGCATGGGCCACCATTTCTAGAAAGCGCCAAAGTCTTTCTTTTGGATGCTATATATTGTAATCTCTCATTTTGAGAAAGATATCTCTCAGCTTGTATGGCGAAGCCCTGCAAGATTTTACCTTGAATCAAGACAACATTTTGACCTCCATTTTGAGTTTGCACTTTTGCATATGTCTATGGTTTTGTCTTGTGTTAAGTCATTTTCTTTCATGCTTTCACAAAATGATTCCAGCATGTCTAGTGTATTGTGAGTTCTTTTGTAGGTCAGCCAGAAGTGTCAACAGCAAAGTATAGGCGCATGTGAACAGGCTGCCATAGCGTGTCTTAGAACACCTCTGGTAGTTCTTCCTCCCTGTATCTCCAGAGGACCCCTAGCTCACTGATGCAGAAGAGTTTCTCGTATCAAATGAAGTGTATATCAGCTTGTTCTTGGTTTAAAGTGTATGTCAAAGCTAAGTAAATCAACCATTTTGGTGTATCACTGCTTTAGTTTAAGTTCTATTTTCAATAATCCTTCTCTCTTTTCACCCCCCCCATTGTTAGCAGTAGGAAATCTAGGACCACAGAGATGCATCAAAGGGAGCTAGCCCTTATCTAGAGATTTTTCCCCCAATTTTGCCAAACCCACAGCAAGAGGGGAGTCTCCATTGTGCCACGTGGAAGAGAGGCGCTGAGCTTACTCTCAAGGGTGCAATCCACAGCGTCAACAGTTTTTGGCACGCCTGATGGGACCTATTTTGTCCAAAGAGTTGAAAATTTTTGGTGTGTTCTTCAACCAACCAGCCTTTGGAGGCTTTTCATCAACACCAATGGCAACTCCGAGTTGAATCAGCTAGTTAAGCAGTCCTGGTACCATCAAGAAATCACATTTTTGGTATGTATAATTCCATTGCTCAGCATCATGGGCCTTGTGTTCCTTCATATAACTTTGATCAAGCTCAGGTTGTTCATGGAATCACCTCAAGCAGCTCTCCTAGTTGCCCTTCAACAGTAAGGGAAGTAACAATGGAATTTGAGAAGCAAGTGATGGAGATAGACAGATTGGATGAGCAGTATAGATATCAGCAAGAGCTTATGTACAAAGAGGAGTGCTTGTTGAGGCAAGCTCAGGCCTTGCAATCCATGGAGGAAGTATCAAAATGGAAGAGTCCATTCATTCAAGGCAGTCAACCTTGTGTGCCTTCTCCCATTCCAAAGCAGGCCCCTCCTATTCTAAAGAAAGCCCCCTCTTGTGCACCAAATCCTTTCTACCAGATAGCACTTGCTCACTCTAGCTCATCTAATGCATTAATCACTCCTGCTCTTAATCTCTTGCACCTAGCTTTTCAACACCAAAGGGCATTAGAGCAGCCTCCCATGGAAATGAACCTTCTCAATTCCTTAGGTTGCGAATCCTCCTTTGAAGGGAATACCATGATCCAGCACGTCTATCTTCTAGAAACTCTTCATGTACATCAACAGTCTCTTCCTAGTCTTCCTCAACCTCCTCAAGTCTTTCAACATGATGTCAAGATTCCAAGTTGGAGGAGGGAATACCATGAACCAGCTTAGGGCCTTGAAGAAGATAAAGCTTCTCCTGCTCATGGTGATCCTCATGATCTCCAAGAAAGGCTCTTCCAAGAGAATATAGCTAGGCAAATTGCAGAGTTGGAGTCCAGAATGAGGATCCTCAGCCAAGGTGTGATGGACGGTTGAGACCAAATAGCAGATTTCATGTCTAAACACACCCCATCTACACTCCTTCAAGAGAGCTATCAAGCCACATCTGATATAGATGAAGTGTTGGCCAAATGGAAGGACGAGAATCATTTGATTCTAGATCGAGGATTGCCTCCTCTTCCACATGAGTTTGTCCACCAACCCTCCACTCCATTCTTTCTCAAGGAAGAACCTATTTTGAATGAGGCAAGTGAAGAAGAGAGGATCCGATTTGCAACTGCCCAGGAGGCTATCATGAGCGACAATGAGAATGAAATCATCATGAATGCTCCTTTTGAAGACATCATCAACAATGGAGAAGACACAAGTCATGCATACATGCGGATGTTCTAGCAATATGAAGAGGAAAGTAAGCATGGTGAGCTCTCTCCTCCCTTGTTTGATGAACTTCCTTGTTACTTTGATGAAGAAAATGACCATGCCATGGAACCCGAGTTGGAGGAGAATCAGGAGGATGTCTTTGAACAACTAGAGACTGGTTTTTGAGCAAGAAAAGGAGAGGCCTGTCCATTTTGAGGAAAGCTTTGAAGAAGAGAGTCTTGAACAAGAAGGTGATGTTCTGTGGGATGAGCAATCAGTCTGTGATCTCATTTCAAACATCACAACAGTCACCCTTCTTTACAAAAGCCATGATGAAGTAGAGGATCAGTTTGATAGGATTTTCAATGAAGCAGAAGGAGGCAAGTCAATCCATGATGCATGTCAAGGGGCTTATGGTGGTAAGCTAACAGCCATTGATTTCTTGATGAAACACACCAGCATGAAGGACCAGCATTGGACAAGCTTCCTAGAGCAAGATGAATACATATATGTTGGAAGCATGTTTGACCCTGATTTATTTGGATACAAGCCAATCAAGATGGCAGACAGGAAGAGAAAGTCATCAAGTCTCCTTTCCATTCAGCCACTTGTCTGGCACCATAAGTTTTCTTGCCACGAAAGAGACTTAAGAAGTTTTCCCTTTGATCCAGGAGGGAGGAAAATGTATCTTGTTAGCTGTACATAATAGTTTGCTTTCAGTTGTGTGTCTTTCGTTTGCCCTAAGTGCTGTTTGCATGTCTATGTAGTTTTTTAGCCTTTGTTGTGTGTGTTTTCTTTTGTGTTTGAGGTAAAGCTTTGTTGGTTCATAGGTCTTTAGAAGGCTGTTGTTAACCTTTTCAAGCTGCGTTTTGACTCCGTGCCCAACGAAATTTGAGGCTACCAGTATTTCTAAGCATAGCAGGCATGCTTTCCCTGGGAATCGCCAAATTTGTTGACCATTTTTTGGTCCTGCAGGCTAAAATCGGTCTCCTTCCTTCCCTACTATCTTGAGCAGTCAGTCTTTTATGTATCCACCCTTCTGCAAATTGTGTTTTCTCCTTTTTTTAATAAGCCTGTCTCTGTAAAGAACCAAATGACTCGAGTCTTGTAGATGTCTCGGGTTGATCCACAAGTTTTTTTTCACTTTGGGCAGTCAATTGCACAAGCCTTTTCGGCAAGGGAATGGGCCAACTTCAAAGAGATAAGTCTTTTACAAAGCTCTAAAGACAAAGTGCCCGAAGGGATTTCTTCGAACATTTTGTCCGAAGAAATTCGCAAAGAAAGAGACCAAAATTTGAAGGCACATTTCCTAAAAATTGGAAAAAGTGGTTCAACGTCGGGGTTCAATGATATGAAATGAACTACACACACCAACTAATAGTCACATGATCTTTCCAGGAGCTTTGAACTTTGAACTTAGAAATATTGAAATATTGAACCGTTGAACCATTGTAGGTTCAAGCGGTAGGTTCAAATAGTAGGTTCAACGATACATTAAATTCACAAGAAAATTGAGTGAACACGACTCCTTGCAGAACATAGAGTGTTGAACTATTGAACCGTTGAACCATTGAACTCCGAAAAAGGGTTCAGGTTCAATCGAAAAGTTCAAAGTCAATTGAAAAACCCAAAATGGCCTAAGCAGTTCGCAAAAAGGGCAACAGAATTTCTTCGGAGGGCACTTTGGTTAGGAAGGACCAAATCAGAAGTTCCGAAGGGGCATTCCAAGACCCAAAGGGCCCTCGCGAAACGCAGTGAGCAGATTTATCAAAGAGCGAAAGGCAAAGGATTCCTTCGAATTTTTTGTCTAAAGGAAATCCACGGCAAACAAAGGACAAATGATTTCTTCGGACATTTTGTCCGAAGAAAATCCAAGGGAAAATCCAAAGGCACAATTCCTTCGGACAAAATGTCCAAAGGAATTCCTTTGGACATTTTGTGCGAAGGAATTGAGAACCGAAGGAGCCCGAAGGGCAAGTGCCCTTGCGGAGGACTCTCAGCAGACTAAGAAGGGACCTTTTCCAAGACCGAAGGGACACCTTCCCTTCGGGAAGGATCAAATGCAAAAGCCCGAAGGAATTGGAAAGCTTAAGAAATGACCAAGGTAATGACAGGCCCAAAGACATCAATCTTAACGAAGCGAACTAGCCATTGGAGGTTCAAACGCCCGATGATGGGCGCACGAACGTCAACTTTACGATGATAAAATAGCCGTTGATCTTGAAATTGCTTAAGGATGGGCCTGTGCGTGGAAACTCAGCGACCCGCCAAGAAGATAGCCCCGAGAGCTCAGATTGCCAGAAAAAACCAAGAAAAGACAAAAGCCAAGAGTAAACTCAGCGACTCATTGAGAAAGATGCACCCAGTAAAGCACAGACACAAATCAGATCAGCCCAGGTGGCAAAAGAAATCGTCGGCAAAGGAGTTATTCCAGCAGTTGAAACAATCCTTACGAAATGGTCATCAAGGAGCGCAAACAGTGAAGGCGTGGCCTGTTTTTCCTTGTTTTACATTAATGAGCAAACAGTCGCGTAAAACCCATGCTTTCGCAATGATTTTTAATACGGGTTAGGCGCTAAAGTCCAGACTAGCGACATCTACAGCATGGTTATTTCAGGGCTTTCTAGAAGAATGACACCAGCATGAGCAAGTTTTCCTTTTTCCAAGACTTTCAATGCAACATGGGCCACCATTTCAAAAAAGAGCCAAAGTCTTTCTTTTGGATGCTATATATTGTAATCTCTCATTTTGAGAAAGATATCTCTCAGCTTGTATGGCGAAGCCCTGCAGGATTTTACCTTGAATCAAGACATAGCATTTTGACCTCCATTTTGAGTTTGCACTTTTACATATGTTTATGGTTTTGTCTTATGTTAAGTCATTTTCTTTCATGCTTTCACAGAATGATTCCAACATGTCTAGTGTATTGTGAGTTCTTCTTTTGCAAGTCAGTCAAAAGTGTCCACAGCAAAGTATAGGCGCATGTGAACAGGCTGCCATAGTGTGTTTTAGAACACCTCTAGTAGTTCTTCCTCCCTGTATCTCCAGAGGACCCCTAGCTCATTAATGCAGAAGAGTTTCTCGTATCAAATGAAGTGTATATCAGCTTGTTCTTGGTGTAAAGTGTATGTCAAAGCTAAGTAAATCAACCATTTTGGTGTATTATTGCTTTAGTTTAGGTTCTATTTTCAGTAATTTTTCTCTCTTTTCACCCCCCATTGTTAGCAGTAGGAAATCCAGGACCACAGAGATGCATCAAAGGGAGCTAGCCCTTATCTAGAGATTCTCCCCCCAGTTTTGCCAAACCCACAGCAAGAGGAGAGTCTCCATTGTGCCGCGTGGAAGAAAGGAGCCGAGCCTCCTCTCAAGGGTGCAATCCACAGCGTCAACATAAAGCAATTTGGTTAATAGGAGTTCTTGAAGACTTAAAATTAAAGCAGTAATTGACGAAAATATTGTAAACAATCAAAGCACAATTCATTTCACTGAGAATGCATCACTTCATGCAAAGACAAAAGATATGGAGGCAAGTTTTCAGCGTTCACTGTATGAGTTGTGTTAAATTAAATGGTGGAGTTCATCTATTGCAAGACAAAAGACTAGATTGAAGACACTTCCAGAAAAGCTTTGAGTAAAGAGAAGCTTTAAATCTTTAGATAAGCCCAAAGCAGTGAATTACATTCACTGTTCTTCTCCACTACTAACAAATGCTTACGGTGCTTGTGTGCTAAGTGGGTCCCCTTGCCTTGTGATTATACCCAAAAAATACACTAAGAAAAATGACAATGGGTAATGACTACTCAGGGAGTTTGTCTTGAGATGACTTAAACACATACAAGTAAAATTCCATAAAAATTAATAATCTAATCAAATTGCTTGTGGAAGACTTCAATTACTCAACACAAAGTGCAAAATGCTCAAGGGAGAATGGAAGGATAGATGATCATTTTGTTAAGTCCTAGAGTGCCATTGTATAGGTTCTTAGGTGAAATTTAATGACATTAATGTTTAATAGTTACCATGCCCTATTGGAACCGGGGAGGGAGCAAGGGTCAAGCGGATACGTGAGGGGAGGAAGACTCTTCAGATCTGTAGAGCTGGTTCGCCCAGCTTCAATAAATTTTTTTAATCTTTATAACAAAAATGGATGCCTATCATAGTAAATTTTTCAATTTAAATTTTGATTCTTTATAATAAAATGAGGCCACGTTGGCATAGACAAGTCACATAAAAAATAGTGTGTAGGAATCATAAACTTCAATAAGAGTGATGTATACTGGAAAATGGGTGTTTCCGAACTAACGTAATATTTGGTTGTTGGATTACGTACCACATTTACTGAATTAAAAAGGAAAGGAAGGGATTGGAAACCTGGTAGAGATGACTTTGTCTCCAACGGTGAACATCTTAGTTTTGTCAGCACTGCAACCTGGGGCAATGGCATCAATGTAAGTGCCACCATCAGAGCCCTTGTAAAACCTGAGTCCATATGGCTTCTCCAGCTCCACCTCGTACTCCTCCTCCTCTGCTTTACTACTCGTGGCGGGCTTCGATCCCTCGCCCTCAGTGGTGGTTAAAGTGCCAGTTTCGCTACTAGTGGCGTAGAAGATAATGCGTGTTCCTGAATGGAGGCGTTTATTATTTGGCCACGTTACGGCTGTAAATGGCTTTGAATTGGATCGAGCAGGAGTGAATAGAGTGGGACGACGGGGATCGAACCCGTAAGCAAATGTGTGAGAATCTCTGAAGAGGTAAAGGGGCTGCCTGGGCACACAGCCTCTGCCACCCAACATCATTTTACACGTTTACAGAAAGAAATATACAAGTGAAGCAAATGTGTGTACAAGGGATGCTGCATAACAGTTCGCTGAGTATTATCCATATTCTACATGCCACGTGGCAGGATAGTGGACACTGACGATTGTGGCTATTATGTCGTGTCTCATTATGGGGGCGTAGTGCTACGGTTCACTTGAGCCTTATTTGAATTTATTGTTTTTATATTCCGTGCAACCAAGAGCATGTTACATAATAGTTAGTGTATATAATCCAAAAATTGAATAATTAAAATATTTGAAAGAAAAAAGAATAAGGATGGAGTACGCATGTGTATCAATGCAATCACGTTGCCTCTTGGCAATCTACTTTGATAATTATGTTTTTTTATTAAAATATTAGAGAAAGAGGTTCACAACAAAACCTTGGAGATGTGAAGAAGATAATTGGATGGTGATCATGCCCACAATTCAGTGTGTTGGGTGAATATTTTGTCGGCCAGCTAACTGGTGACCAAAATAGTTCCTATCACCACAGCATAGGGAGATGGGTCGTCCTTGTGTGCATGTTTACTACATCAACAAGAGACAAATCTCTCCTCTCATCAAGGGAAGGTTCCCTATTAAATATGCGGAGGCTATATACTATATAAATAAGCAAAAAGTAAGACACATGGGTGGGATAAACCATCCATCTCTCTTTTTTCAGAGATGATGCTAACAAACAGAGGAAAATCTTGGGTGATTGGTGAAGGTATTTCTCTTCTTTCAGAAGTAACTTTCAGCCAAGAGCCAGATCCCTTCTTGGAGAGTAGAAATCTTGGTGAAGCAACGGAAGGCACTCCTCTTCTTACAGAAGTGCTTGTTCTTGCAAACAGCAGGACTCTTTTTGGTAACAAGTGACCGATAACAGGGTACAAAATAACCAGCAATCTAAGATGTAGCACAAAGTCTCCATCATGACTGCCCAAGAGTGAGATACGAAGAACAATGGGGGCACAAAGTCATCTAAAGGTCCTTTACACAGAAATAGAAAATAAAAACACACTAAAGACAATTGCAGATAGCACAAAGTCTTTCACAACTGACTTCAGGACACCTTCCTAATTACTTCCGTTAGTTCTGCTTGTTAGATCAAATAAACAAGAATGCTCCTAAGAAACATAAATAAGAACAATTTCCTAAAATAGCACAAGCTATAACAATACAAAGTCTGCAAATAACTTGTTTTCTCACTCAGATAAAATAATATGAAATTACAATCTGAGCTCAAAGTCTCAGTAATGTCTTTCAATTTGGGCAGAGTTTCGCTTCTGGTAAGGGGAAGATCTATCTTGTAACAAATGAGAGATTACAATAAATAGCGCTTCACAAAAGACTTGGGCGCTTGTTTTCATGAAAAAGACCCATCTGTAGTCAACGTCTTCAATGCGTCTTCAGTTCTGTCTGAAGGGACCATGCTGGGAACAGCGCATTGCCTCAACTATGGCGTGTCCATTCATCTAATGTCTCTTCCTTGGTATGGACTGTCTGGTCCTTTCTCTGATGTCTACGCAGCTGTCCAATTCACCATTACTTCATGGAAGAAAAAAATAGGCTTGCATCCTTGATTTGGTGCACTCATAAGTCTACTCAATCCACTATTCCACCTACTAGAAATAACTCTTTCGAAGATAATTCTGGTCCTTTGCATCGATCTTCTCTTCCCTGCAGCAATTTGAGCCTTTGGGCTCTCTTTTCAGTCGATCACTTGATTCATGTTGAACCTTGAACCCGTTGAACCACTAAAAGTTCATTGGTTCATTGGTTCATTCTGTCTCTTTTGTTCTATCACTTTTTGGTTCAATCGCTTCTTCGCTCCTTGGTTGAACCATCTGTTGAACCACTTGTTTGCTGCTTCTCTTGACTGAGGCCGCCTTTGAACTTTTGAACCTATGAACCATTGAACTTTGAACTCTTTCGGTTCAAAGTTCAATCGGTTCATTGGTTTATTTTGTGTCTTGCTCAATCATTGCTTCCTTTATCTTTCTAAGCTTTGGTTGAACCTTTGAACATTGAACCATTTGAACCAACGGTTCAATGGTTCAATCGATTCATTCAGTTCATCCTTTGAAGCCCTTTTTGTCTAAGTCTGTGAAAGTTTCTTTATGTGTCTTTGTTCAGCCTTTGGAACGTCCCGAATGGAAGGTGTCTTTTCTCTGTCACCAAGTGCCCCCCGCAAGGGTACTTGTCCTTCGGGCTTTAACTTCCCGGCGGGTTCTTATTTCTTCGGTGGGCTTTTTGGCTCTCGGGCTTTTTTCGTCGGGCTTTTCCTTCGGACAAAAAGTTTGAAAGAAAGCTTCTTTTCTTTAGCCGTTTGTTCCTTCCAATTTCTTCGGGCTTTCTTCACTTAATCATTTCCATCGAACAAAAAGTCTGAAAGAATTGTTCCTTTTGGGCCTTTGAACAAATCCGAAGGAATTCTATCTTTTCTTTGACATTCGAACCAATGTTGCCTGCCCTCCGCAAGGGCACTTGCCTTTTTCACTTTAGGGCAGCCCCTTGAACCTGTCGATTGAACCAACTTTGGTTCAACGGTTCAATGGTTCAATCAGCTAATTCTTCGTTATTTGGCTAAGTCTTTTTGATCTTTTGCACCAAGCGCGTTGAACCTGTTGAACCATTGAACTCATTGAACCTTTGAACCAAAGTGGTTCAACGGTTCAATGGTTCAAGCCTTCTCTTTGATAAGTGTTTTGAAGCTATTGAACTTTGAAGCGGTTGAACTTTGAACCTTGACAAATACACTTAACTCTTGTTGCTGATGTTGAACCTTTGAACCCATTAAACCCGTTGAACCAAAATGGTTCAAAGTTCAACAGTTCAATGGTTCAATCTTTGCTTAGAATCTTGTCGATGAACTCTTTTGGTTGAACCTTGTCATTGAACCAATTTTGAAATCGCCTAAGTGTTGAGAGCTTGCTTCTTTCCTGTAGAGTCCGTAGAAATCAACTTGTGAAGCCCATACAACTTGGCCTGCAGAGTCCGTAGATTTTCTTCATGTAGAGTCCGTAGATTCAAGCCTGCAGAGTCTATAGATTCAAGCCTGCAGAGTCCGTAAATTTCTGAGAAAGCTTTGAAAAATAAAGAACCTGAATGCTCAGAATAATTTTTGAAATGGGAAGAGAGGATTTTGGTCTGTAGGACCAAAATAGTTCAAATGTTGTCCCAAAAATGAGCAATATTTTTGGGGGACAACAGCTAGCTCCAGTTGGAAAACTTTCTTCAGTTAAAAACTTGGAACAACTGAGGGGAGTAGAAACCAGAATCTCTGGTGCCTTGAAGTATGCCATTGGGCTATGGAGTCATGCTACCCAAAAACAAAGTCTCCAAAAAATGAAAATGAAAACAAAAAGCACAAAACAGAACCAAAGACTATACAAATGTACATATGTACAAGTGAACTTATCTGACACTTCAAGAATTGAAGTGATTCAGACGTTGCCCATTGTGAGATAATGAAAATGATGTTCCATCCTGATAAACCAGCAGGAAACTATTTTGTCTCCAGAATTGGTGATGGGTGAATGGAACTCTCCACCAGGAAACTAATTTTATGCGTCTTCCTCTTGGCCTTTTTTCTTCTTGCCCCATGGCGGGATGTGGTCTTCAAACTAAAAACCATAACTCCTTGCTCTCTCTGTGACGAGTTCCTTTTACTGACTTCAGAAAACAACAGTATGGTCCACCATCATAACTTGTTCTGTTGGTTCAGTCTAGCACATGCTTTGATTGTCAGCGTCAAACTCCTGACAAACCATCAGCTCATCATCTCCTTTGGCGTGAAGGAGTTTGACCTCTTCACCCTGAGCAATTTTCAATCTGAGCAACAGAGATCTGCATCCAACTGTGGAAGAATTGCTACCATCAGATTCTAGGATCCAAACATCATCAGAAGCTGATCTTCTATCAGATTTTTCTTCATGAAAGATGGAAGATCCTTCTTGATTTGTACTGCGCCATACCAATTTTTTTGATGTCTTATTTGGATGAAATCCTAGATTGCTAGCTACATGACTTTCATCAGCTAGGACATGAGCATCCTCTGTGGTCAAGAAGTAATTACCCCTCCCTGAAGGCTCAAACAGAATTTGAGCAGCAGGGGCTGACGTTTGGGTAACCACAATCTTTGTCTCAGACAGGGCTGCACCTGGGTCTCCACCAATGTTTAATTGCTCCGGATTGGCTTGCAGGGATTCAAACTCAGTCATTTGAATTTTAGATTTCTTGACATGATCAATCATGGCAAATGACTGAGATGGACTTGAAAGAGAGGATGGGAGTTCATCTTTTTGGTTTTTGGGAGGGGGAGGACTGATCTGTGAATTTGAAGTAGAAGCTGCAGAGATGTTCGATGTACTTACTTCTTTAGCAATCACTGGGTCCTTTGACTAGAAAAGAAGAGGGTTTTCTCTGCTCAGCAATTGAAATTGCTGGTTGGGGTCACTCCTCTGTCTTCTCTTTGTCGGCCTGCTGGGCTGACTGATTCTCGGACCTAGTGAATACTGCGTATGATCCTTCGACTACTTCACCTTCACTTCTGGGTTCATCCTAGAAATTCAGGAAACCAATGTGGGAGTCACCAACTGATTCTTCTAAATCCTCTCTAAAGAAATCAGTGCCATTTTCTTGCTCAAACTCAGGTTGGAAATAGGAAACATGTTCTATTTCCAGATATCCAACTACTAAGTTGGTTGGAGGTGCTTCAAGGGCAAGGTTCCTCTGTGGGAGAGGAAGACAATTTGGTTGCCCTTGACTCCTGGCAGCATTGCCTTGATATGGTTGATTCTGAAATGCCCTCCTTGGCATATCTCGATTAGGAGGAGCAGACATACTTTGGGCCATTTGCCTTTTCAAGGCTAGCAGTTCATTTGCCAGCTTTTATACCATTGGGTTAGTGGTGACTGTGGGTGAATATTCAGAAGATGAAGAGGGTTTAGCTCTTTTAGGATCTCTCTTTATCTTCCCTGCCAAGATAAGGTCATTGTCTAGCTCAGTAGCCAAGTCTTGAGCAACTTCAAGGTCTATGTGTCTAGCCTGTCTCAACATAAAACTCACTTCAAGGAGCTATGAGTTGATGAAGAAACACATGAGATTTTGAAGTGTCAGTTGGGTGACCATGGAAATCTTGTGCCTTAACTTGTTGAACCTGGCAATAAAATCCCTCATAGGCTCACGAGGTTCTTTCTTCATTTGAGTGAGCTAGGCCAGCAAAGCATGCACATCCTCTGCAGGCTTAAACCTGGCTTCAAACTTGGCTTTGAGTGTATCCTAGTCAGTCACTGATCCAACTTGCAAATGGTAGAACCAGTCTACAACAGCACCTTCTAGTGTCTCCATAAAAAGCCTGACTGTCACGTCTTCAAATTCCACTCTGATAACACCACAGGCTATGTTGAAGGTTGCAATGTGTTCATTAGGGTGAACTATCCCATCACCAAAGAATTTGGGGAAATTCTTTCTTGAACTGCGTGGAAGTTCATGCAAAGGTGGAGTCAAGTTGAGTGGGCCAAAAGAGTTACCCCAGGGGCCTTGAACTGCCATGATTTAATTATAAAAAATAGGGATAACAAATCTGGGTGGAGTGGCCAGATTGCAGAACAAAAATAAAAAAGAACTAGCCATGCTTCAGCTTGAGGCTTGAGGCTTCAAACTGTGCACTCTTTTCGAACAGCTCTGGTTTTGCAGATCAGATAAAATAATAGAGATGGAGAAAAATGGTAAGGCTATAATGATAATGGGTAAGACAGAATAGAGTCGCCAGAGTCTGTATAATGGACAAGGGAAGGAACTGCTTTAATCTGAAACTTGAGGCTTCAGACTGCACGTCGATCCCCATCGAAGTCACCAAAAATTGTTGTGCGAGGCTGGGGAGGAAAAATTAACAATGAAAAAGCACTGGAGTAGTTCGTTCTTCCACAATGGAATGCATGGATAAGGTTATAATGATAATGGGTAAGACACAGGTGATGTTTCAATCTGAAACTTGAGGTTCCAAATTGCACAAAATTACCGTGTCCCCATTGGAGTCACCAAAAACTGTTGGGTGAATATTTTGTCGGCCAGCTAACTGGTAACCAAAATAGTTCTTATCACCACAGCATAGGGAGATGGGTCATCCTAGTGTGTAAGTTTACTACATCAACAGGGGACAAATCTCTCCTCTCATCAAGGGGAGGTTCCCTATTAAATATGGAGAGGCTATATACTATATAAATAAGCAGAAAGTAAGACACAGGGGTGGGATAAACCATCCATCTCTCTTTTTTCAGAGATGATGCTAACAAACAAAGAAAAAATTATGGGTGATTGGTGAAGGTACTTCTCTTCTTTCAAAAGTAACTTTCAGCCAAGAGCCAGATCCCTTCCTAGAGAGTAAAAATCCTAGTGAAGCAACAAAAGGCACTCCTCTTCTTTCAAAAGTGCTTGTTTTTACAAACAATAGGACTCTTTCTATTAACAAGTGACCAGTAACAGGGTACAAAGTAACCAGCAATCTAAGATGTAGCACAAAGTCCCCACCTTGATTGCCCAAGAGTGAGATACGAAGAACAATGGGGGCACAAAGTCGTCCCAAGGTCTTCTACACAGAAACAGAAAATAAAAACACACTAAAGACAATTGCAGATAGCACAAAGTCTTCCACAACTGACTTCAAGACACCTTCCTGATTACTTCCATTAGTTCTACTTGTTAGATTAAATAAACAATAATGCTCCTAGAAAATAGACATAAGAACAATTTTCTAAAATACCACAAGCTATAACAGCACAAAGTCTACAAGTAACTTTCTTTCTCATTCAGATAAAATAATATGAAATTACAATCTGAGCTCAAAGTCTCAGTAATGCCTTTCAATTTGGGCAGAGTTTCATTTTCGGCAAGGGGTAGATCTCTCTTGTAACAAATGAGAGATTACAATAAATTGTGCTCCAAGAAAGACTTGGGTGCTTGTTTTCATGAAAAAGGCCCACGCTGCAGTCAACGTATTCAATGCGCCTTCAGTTCTATTTGGAGGGACCATGCTGGGAACAACGCATTACCTCAATTATGGCGTGTCCATTCATCTAATGTCTCTTCCTTGGTATGGACTGTCTGGTCCTTTCTCTGATGTCTACGCAACTGTCCAATTCACCATTACTTCATTGAAGAAAAAAAAAGGCTTGCGTCCTTGATTTGGTGCACTCAGAAGTCTACTCGATCCACTGTTCCACTACTGGAAATAACTCTTTCGAAGATAATTTTGGTCCTTTGCATCGATCTTCTCTTTCCTATAGCAATTTGAGCCTTCGGGCTCTCTTTTCAGTCGATGGCTTGATTCATGTTGAACCTTGAACCCGTTGAACCACTGAAAGTTCATTGGTTCATTCTGTCTGTTTTGTTCTATCGCTTCTTGGTTCAATCGCTTCTTCACTCCTTGGTTGAACCATCCGTTGAACCACTTGTTTGTTGCTTCTCTCTTGACTGAGGCCACCTTTGAACTTTTGAACCTATGAACCATTGAACTTTGAACTCTTTCAGTTTAAAGTTCAATCGGTTCATTGGTTTATTTTATGTCTTGCTCAATCATTGCTTCCTTTATCTTTCTAAGCTTTGGTTGAACCTTTGAACCTTGAACCATTTGAACCATTCGGTTCAACGATTCAATCGGTTCATTCAGTTCATCCTTTGAATCCCTTTTTGTCTATGTCTGTGAAAGTTTCTTTCTGCGTCTTTGTTCAGCCTTTGAAACGTCTCGAAGGAAAGGTGTCTTTTCTTTGTCACCAAGTGCCCCCCGCAAGGGTACTTGTCCTTCAGGCTTCAACTTCCCCAGTAGGTTCTTACTTTTTCGGTGGGCTTTTTGGCTCTCGGGCTTTTTTCGTCGGGCTTTTCCTTTAGACAAAAAGTCTAAAAGAAAGCTTCTTTTCTTTAGCCATTTGTTCCTTCTAATTTCTTCGGGCTTTCTTCACTTAATCATTTTCATCGGACAAAAAGTCTGAAAGAATTGTTCCTTTTGGGCCTTTGAACAAATCTGAAGGAATTCTGTCTTTTCTTTGACCTTCAAACCAATGTTGCATGCTCTCCGCAAGGGCACTTGCCTTTTTCACTTTGGGGCAGCCCCTTGAACCTGTCAATTGAACCAACCAATTGAACTAACTTTGGTTCAATGGTTTAATGGTTCAATTGGCTCATTCTTCGTTATTTGGCTAAGTCTTTTTGATTTTTTGCACCAAGCGCGTTGAACCTGTTGAACCATTGATCCCATTAAACCTTTGAACCAAAGTGGTTCAACGGTTCAATGGTTCAAGCCTTCTTTTTGATAAGTGTTTTGAAGTCGTTGAACTTTGAAGCGGTTGAACTTTGAACCTTGACAAATGCGCTTAACTCTTGCTACTGACGTTGAACCTTTGAACCCATTAAACCCATTGAACCAAAATGGTTCAAGGTTCAACGGTTCAATGGTTCAATCCTTGCTTAGAAGCTTGCCGATGAACTCTTTTGGTTGAACCTTGTCGTTGAACCAATTTTGAAATCGCCTAAGTGTTGAGAGCTTGCTTCTTTCCTACAGAGTCCGTAGAAATCAACCTGTGAAGCCCATAGAACTTGGCCTACAGAGTCCATAGATTTTCTTCCTATAGAGTTCGTAGATTCAAGCCTGCAGAGTCCGTAGATCCAAGCCTGCAGAGTCCGTAGATTTCTGAGAAAGCTTTGAAAAATGAAGAACCTGAATGCTCAAAACAATTTTTGAAATGGGAAGAGAGGATTTTGGTCTGTAGGACCAAAATAGTTCAAATGTTGTCCCAAAAATGAGCGATATTTTTGGGGGACAACACAGTGCAAGGGTGAGTTATACCAAGGCTATTGAGATCACTAAATCTCAATCACCCAATTCACTTGTATACATAATCTAGCCAATCTCACCTAGGTCAAATGGTGTAACCATTTCAACCTACAAAATAGAAGTAATGTGAAGGTTATCGAGGGCGTTGACTCTCAATTGCACTACTCAAGGGAGCCAATTGTTGTAGATATATAAAGATCAATCAATGCATCTTGGTAAGGTCGGTGTATAAATGTATGATAGTTAAATTTTAGAATCTTTGTGGACTAAGAAATCAAATTAATGCAACTTCATATTCCAAATCTAAATTAAAATCTTGAATTGAGTTATTTAAACCAAATGAAAATTAAAAAAATAATACTATCATATAAATGAAGTACATCACATTCTCCATTGATTGAATGGGATTTTCTCTTACAATGTGAATGTCAATGCTCAACTCAATTCTTTGAGGAAATAGAAATTCAATAGCGTTTGGACATATGATATTAATTTTTCAATGGACGTGTTGACATCAAATTGTGCACCCTAGGACTCTCTATGAAGCTCCTTCAATTTGATGCAACATTGAATCATCTCTCAAGTTTGTGAGAACTTGTAGGAGAGATGTATCTCTAGAATTGAAAGGAATAGCTCCCTGAACTCTTCTCTAAGTGCCTATCACCTAATCTAATGCTTGTTCATGAAAAGAGTCAAGAGTTTGCATAAAATGGAAACTATGCTAGAGAGGTGATCCACCAAGAATATATCCCACAGACTATCATACTTCTACTAAGCAACAATGCTTTCCAAGACCAATTCCATGCATTGAAAGATCCTAACATAGTGTTTCAATGTGAAGGTAACATGCTTAGGACAATCAACAAGATAGTTGACCTAAGGGGCAAATTGCACACCATAGATACAATTGCATACTTGAAAGAGAGCTTAGTACATTCAACACACTTCACATGACCTATTAACATCAAAACCCTTACTTAAACATGAAGGATAAAGGGAGTAAGGATGATACTATCACTTAGCTCCACTATACATCACTCATACACTTAGACAAAATGTTCACAACTCAGAATTGGATTTGTATTCAATGTTCAAAAGCAAAGTGTAATGTCATTTCAGTAGGGCTTCACCATACCAAAAATGTGATCCCTTAAAATAGCCAAAAATGGCTCAATTTATAAAACTTTGAGGATGAGAGAGAGAAGAGAAGTTGAAGAGGCACAAGGACATGTGTCACCAACATGAAGATCAATTACAAATACGTGAGTGAAAGGGATGGGATGAGCCATATCATGTTAGGAGTTACATTTATTCGAAACCAGTCATAAGAATGGTGAAAAGTGGCATAAGACCTTCAAAATCGACACAGGAAACGATTTCTATCAAAAATCATCTATGAGCATTCGAAACTAAAAATAGAGGAGCTAATAGATAGCACTATTGAGGGAAATGGGACTTATGGTGACAATTAAAAAATGCTTTTCCTAACTACCAGTCGTCTTTTGGACACCTGTGTTTGTTGATTTCATGGAAGCTCTTTGATTTGGTTAGTTGTCAGCAATGACTTGAACTGTTAACATATCCATTCTGCTTGCTTTGTCTACACTAGATGCTTGGGATTCAACCATTTGTTACCTCCACACTTGTTATCATGTTCCCACCAAGTCTTTTGACATCAACAGCTATTTTTTGTAGTTTGACATTGACGTTTACGAGGCCTTAACCTTCCTCAGGTATTTCTTTCAGACATTTATTTCCCTCAGACTTCTATTTCCTTCAGATAATCTTTCCAAAAGAGTTCATTCCTCAGGCACTTTTCCCATGGTCACTTTGTTTTGACACTCTTCTCCTTCAGATTTTTTGTCTCATCACATTTCTTGAAAGAACTCATTTGAACTTTCTCTTGGCAATTCCTGCAGACAATTTCCTTGAACAATCTTTTAAGCCTTTTATTTCTTTTGTATCAGACAAAATGTCTAAAAGAATTGGGCTTTGACCTCTTTTTGATGCGGATGAGTTTTTCAAAAGAATTCCTTGGACAATCTTTCCGAAAGAATTCCTTTGGACTTTCTGTTTGGCCCTTCAAATTTTTGTCTTTTTGCCCTTCAACCAAAAGAAATGGTCCTTCGACAATCTGTAAATGACCCTCCAGCACTTGGAAATGTCCCTTCAAAAAGTTGAAGATGATCCCTTCAAACGTTTTGCAAATGACCCTTCCGAAAGGAAAATACCCTTTGGCTTTTTTGAAATGTACTTTTCATATTTTCTATTTGGTTCACTTCTGTTAAGAAAAACAATCCTTCGGACTTTAGAATAGTGCACCTTGCTTGAAAATTCCTTTGGACTTTTTGTAAAGTACCTTTCGGCTTTTTGAAAATGTCCCTTCAGAAAAGTTGAAAATGAGCTTTTCAGAAAGATGGAGGTGCCCTTCAAAAAGTTACAAATGACCCCTTTGGATTTTTGAAATGGACCTTTAGAAATTTTGAAATGTCCCTTTTGGAAAAGCTAAGAAGTACCATTTTCCCTAAGTGCCCTTTCAGAAAAATTGTTTCGGACAAAATGTTCAAAATAATTCCTGACACTTTGAATAAAAAACCCAAAACAAAACCTCTAAAGGAAATAACACCTAGCCAAAAGTCCAAAACAAAGTCTCCAAATGAAATAACACTTGGTATTTTTGTTGTGGCTCAATGAGAAATAGTCCTTCCAAATAAAATTTATGAATATTGTACTTGGCCAAATTTGAAAGATGAAAACTTGGGAGTGAAATTTGACCAATATTCTTAACGATTCCTAGGGATGGCATGCCTACTATGCCTAAAAACAGTTGCCTAATCTTTCCATTGGGCATGGAGTTAAGCATATGAGCACTCAGATTGACATGAACAAACCTTGGATTGACAACAAAATAACTGACATTACACAAAACACACAAGGAAAGAACAACACACACAAGACAAAAGAAAAACACAAAACAGAGACACACTTGTGCTATTAAGCACTTAGGGAACACAAAATAAAACTAAAAACAAACTAGTATGTACATCCATCTTGATCATACTCCCTTCCTGGATCAAAAGGTAAGTATCTTGAATTTCCATTCTCATTATATGAATGAGGATTCCATGTGTGCTTCCTTTTGGGTGTGATTCTAGATGACTCACATTTTCTCTTTGTTCCTTGACTTGTCATGTCATTTGGTGAGGTCATCTCAAATAGGTCTCACAAGTAGCTGAAGTCATCTTGGTTTTGGAAACATGTCTCACATTGTTACCCTCTTGTCACTTCATATCAAATTTTCATGTCCATATGTAGGACAAATTGTTGTAAGTTCATATCTCCTTGACATATCTCATCTTATTTCTTAATCATCACACCATCTTCAAACTCTCCAAGAAGTATTGTATCATGGAAATCTAGAAGTATCTCATGCTTAAATTCCTCTTTGATGATGGTAGAAGCAACTTTATGAGTGATTGTAGAATCAATATTCAACTCACCTTCAAGAAGCCCAAGACCATCATATATTGTTGCATCTTGATCCAAACTCTCTTTGTGATAACATTCTTCAACACATACTTATTTTCTAACTTCTAGCTTATCATGGCTTGTGGTCAGTTCTATAGGACTTGTAGGCCCTTTCTAACTTTCAAATTCATTGCATATGTCTTCAAACATATGCCATAAGCCATCCTCTTTTGGTTGATCTGCATCATGGAAAGGAACAATGAGAGAAAACATTTCTTCTTCAAGATTCAAGAGAAGTCCTTCTAAGGCATCCTTTTCAACACAAGGATCATCATTGTCCCAAGGAGTCAGATCTTTTTCATCATTTAGCCAATCTGAAACCTCTATTCCTTCTTCACAATACTCTCCACATAAGTTGACTTATTCCACCATGGTTTCTTGCTTCTTTTGGTCATGCTCTAGGATAGACTTCCAAGAAGAGAAGTTTTGGGCAATGGACAAAGAATTTGGGACATCTTGAGATTACCAAGATGGATTGGTTTAATAGGCTGTCAATTTCTCTTCTAGATTGCAAATTAGGCTACAAACCTCAAGCATCTCATAGGTAAAATTTGACAAATTAGCCTCCTCTATAGGTATCCACTCCCTTTTGATTTGTTCCAACCCATTCCTTATGATCCTAATATAAACACTAGGAATTACTTGGTCACCACTATATCTAGTATCAAGCTCTATCGTGTATTCTTGGTAGCCAACAAGAGATTCTTTAAAACTAGCAATGGCATGACTTGAAGGAGAAATAATTGGACTAGGTGGAGAACAAGATGGAGAGGACTGATTATTGGCCACATGGGACTCATCACAAGCTTAAACAAGTACTTGTTCATTTTGAGGAGGAATAGACAAAGTAGGACATATCTCTTCTACTTTATGATCTTCATTTACAATTGGAGGTATAGGAGAGTCTTCTTCATGTACATAATATGTCCCTAAATCAATTTCTTCCATGGATGCATAAGGATCATGCTCATATGTTTTAGTACCATATTCATCAAGGAAAAGGTTAGAAATACCTTCAAGAGGAGAGGATGCTTCACTTTCTATGACACCTTCTTCTTCTTCACTAATCACACAATTCTGATTTGAACTTGACTCCACATACGGTTTAATACGAAACCTTGCCGAGGGTTGTGTTCTTATGGTCACCTTGGCTCCATACCTTGTTTTTAAAGTTAGAAAAGTCCAATCAATAGAAAGATATCCTCCAATTTTAGTCGTGAAGTCCCTTGACAAGCAAATAGTAAAGTGAGCTGGGAGGTCTACCACCACAATGTCTTGCATAATAGGGAAGCTTGGACAATCATGTAAAAAAGATTTCAAATCTTTAACTAGTCCCACTATCTTGGTTGGAGTTTCATCAAGTTGCAACACTCCCTTACTATGTGGTTCACACTTTAACCCAAACTTATCTGCAACCACCTTAGGCATAACCATGGTACTAGCCCCACTATCCACAATGCAATTGTGAACCAATTTGTCTCCTACAATGAGTGTGAGATAGAAAGGTGGAGGCTTTTCAGATTTGGTGGAGGGCTCTAAGACATGACTTGGTTTGTTTTCAAGAGCCACACCATGGTACCTTAGATCTTGAGGGGCTACATTGATATTGACAAGCTGTTCTTGTGGGAGTTCCTTTTGACCAGACATTTGCAAGACTTCCTAAAGAGATATACTAGTCTTGGTGTTCTTTAAAGAGTCAATGATGTTTATAGGGGAAGTATTTACCTTTTTTTGCATCCTCTGGGGTAGTGAGGAAGCTTGTACTTGATGTATTATAGGTTTGACAAGCTTGCTTGCATTCTGACTTTGATGATGAATGTGACTAGTAGGAGGTGCTACATTAGGATTCACACCTTGTGGCCTTGGAGATGCATCATTTGGAGTCACATGTTCTTCGAGAACATCTCACAAAATTATTTTTTTAGCTCTTGTGTTGGCTACTACTGATTTACTTTGATTCAACATAGTCATCTTCTTTTTGAAAGTTCATGAGAATAGTACCTTGGCTGCTACCTTCTCCATGAGTGTTCACTTATATGAGATATTCTTATTATGATGTAAGGTAAGGAGTAACTCCTTCTTGTGCCACCAAAGCATGACAACATTCTCCACCATCATACTCAAATTGACCTTGAGATTGTCCCCAATGATCTATATGTTGTTCTCCTTGAACCAAATTAGTATGGACTAGAACAACAACCCTTGTAGATGGAATAGAATTGGGATTATAGGCATTGGGTTGCCTATTGAAATATTGTTGACTTTGTCCTCTTACTTGATAGTTGTATTATGGTGGAGGTCTATAGCCTCTTTGGGGATAGTATTGAGGATTGGGTGAAGCACTTGCATGCAATTGGGCTTGTTTGATCTAGGATTGCAATGATCTAATCACTTCATCCTTATCAATAGTATTATCCACCTTCTTGGGAGTGGTTTTAGGCTTGAAATTGGCATTGGGAACTTGTGTTATACTTGGATTTTCAATTGAACCATGAGACAACAAGGGCATGGAAACTCTAGGGGGTAATCTCCTAGCTTGTATCAAACTATTCTCAGCTTTAATGGCTATCTCATATGCCTCAGGTAAAGTAAATACTCCCATTGATTTAAACATGAATACCACATCAATGTCAATAGACTTGAGATAGGTGGGAACACAAAGCTTGAAGGAGGCCTCATGATAGGTGGTAGCCAATGCCATGTTCTTTGAAATCTCCCATGGATTCATTAGGACCTTTATTTATCACATTCAACTGATGGATTAATGAAGAGTGATCACTCTTGTTATCAAACCTACTCACCAATAATTCCCCAAAGTTATCCCAATTTGTGATGCAACCACCTTCCAATGTTCTATACCAATCAAATGTCTTACCCTTTAGAGACATGGCAAGTAATCTAATAGATATGTTAGCTTGGCTGATATTGTGGAAGTTTCAAAAGTTTGAAATGTCCCTAATGTGTTTGGATGGGGTAATAAGACCTTCTCCATTGAAATTAAGGAGACTTTTGGTAGCATAGATAGGAATAGGATCATATGCAGGAAGGTTAATTGGATTTTGGGTGTTGAAGGCTGGGAAAGGATGTTGACTAGCCATCTCTTCTCCTTCCTCTTGGTCTCCTATCTCTTCCACTTCTTCTTCCTCCTCTTCAAAACCTTCTTGTTCAAGATCTCTAAAAGTTAGGAAAGGTTCAGGGTGTTCTTCAAGAGGAGTTTCAGGTAGAGGGACTTGATTAAAGGCTCTACTAGAAGATGATCTAGTGAAGACCATGAAGTATAATGCAAAGAACTTGATCTACAACAAAAAATTCTCACCTTTTGGAGTCACAAAATTCTAGATTAAAAACACTTCTAAAACCTTGGACTCATCAAGGCCAACATTCACCTTGACATGTGAAAAATTAGGACCAATTGTCCCACCAGGCGTGCCAAAACTATTGACATCAAATTATGTACCCTAGGAATCTCTATGAAGCTTATTCAATTTGATACAACATTGACTCATCTCTCAAGTTTGTGGGAACTTGTAGGAGAGATGAATCTCTAGGATTGAAAGGGTTAGCTCCGTGAATTCTTCTCTAAGTGCCTATAACCTAATCTAATGCTTGTTCATGAAAAGAGTCAAGAGTTTGCATAAAATAGAAACCATGCTAGAGAGGTGATCCACCAAGAATATATTCCACATACCATCATACTTATACTAAGAAACAATGCTTTCCAAGATCAATTCCATGCATTGAAATATCCTAACATTGTGTTTCAATATGAAGGTAACATGCTTGGGACAATTAACAAGATACTTAACCTAAGGGGTAGATTGCACACCATAGATACAATTGCATACTTGAAAGAGAGCTTAGTACATTCAACACACTTCACATGACCTGTTAACATCAAAACCCTTGCTTAAACATGAAGGATAAAGGGAGTAAGGATGATACTATCACTTAGCTCCACTATACATCACTCACACACTTAGACAAAATGTTCACAACTCATAATTGGACTTGTATTTAATTTTCAAAATCAAAGTGTAATTTTATTTTAGCAAGGCTTTGCCATACCAAAAATGTGATCCCTTATAATATCCAAAAATGGCTCAATTTATAGAACTTTTAGGAAGAGAGAGAGAGAAGAGAAGTTGAAGAGGCACAAGGACATGTGTCACCAACATGAAGATCAGTTACAAATGCATGAGAGAGAGGGATGGGGCGAGCCATATCATGTTAGGAGTTATACTTATTTGAAAACCATCAGAAAAATGGTGAAAAGTGGCATAAGACCTTCAAAATGGACACAGGAAATGGTTTCTATCAAAAATCATTTATGAGTATTCGAAACTAAAAATAGAGGAGTCGACACATAGCACTGTTGAGAGAAATGGAACTTATGGAGACAGTTAAAAAATGTTTTTCCTAACTGCCAATCATCCTTTGGACACCTATGTTTGTTGATTTTATGGAAGATCTTTGATTTGGTCAGCTGCCAACAATGACTCAAACCATCAAAATATCCATTCTACTTTCTTTGTTTGCACCATATGCTTAGGATTCAACCATTTGTTACCTCCACATTTGTTCTCGTTCTCGCTAAGTATTTTGACATCAACATCTATTTTCTATTATTTAAAATTGATGTTTATGGGGCCTTCACCTTTCTTGGGTATTTATTTTAGACATTTGTTTCCCTCAAACTTTTTTTTCTCTCAGATAATCTTTCTAAAAGAATTCATTCCTTAGACACTTTTCCCATAGTCACTTTGTTTTGACACTCTTCTCCTTCACAATTTTTGTCTCGGCATTGCTGGCCATTTTTGGCCCACATTTAAAGCTCTTTCATGATTTGATGAGGTAGTGGATCAAAGGTGTAGAAATGGATCCAACATTTTCAAATAGAGAGGGTCCAAGCAAGGTTTTCTAAGGATCTAGTGACAGTATTCAAGGATAACCCTGCAAGCCAAAAAAGTTAAGTTCAAAGTCTACTTTTTGGTTAAGTCTTTCTTGTTCATTATTTCAGACTTTGTATGAGACTAAGTGTTTCTCTTTTCTCGAGAACTTTGTTCCCAACTAAGTGTTGGAATTATTTCAGATAATTTATCCAAAAGAAAGGTTTCAAAGACTATTTTCTTGGGGAAAGGGTAACTTTTCAAGATCAGAAGGGACAAAACATTTTTATGAAGGGAACTTTTGAAAATAAATGGTGCTAAACACTTTTTACAAAAGATATCCTTTCCCTTCAAAAAAATAACTTTGTAAAAAGATGAAGGGTCTATTTCAAAGGCCTGAAATATCTCATCGAAGCAAAGTGCCCAAACAATTTTTTCAAATGGTACTTTTTGGGAGAAATGGTCCATTCAAAAAATCTGAAGGGTACTTTCCCTTCGTAAAGAGCCAAACACTTTTTCCGAAAGACCATTTCAGAAGTTTGGAAAGGATATTTTAAAGAATTTTGAAGGGTATTTTCAAAGTGAAAGGAGATTTTCAAGAATTTTGAAGGGTCCATTTCATTTAATCCGAAAGATCCTTGGAAAAAAATTTGAAGACATGATTTCTTTCGAATAAATTGTCTGCAGGATGGGTCTAAGAAAATTTCTCGAAGAAAAGTCAATGGATTATTTTGGAAGAAAAGGACAAAAAAATAGCCTGAATAAATTCTTTTGAAGTAATTGTTTGAAGAAAATCGCTGAAACAAGTTGTTCAAAGGAATTGATGACGGGCCCACAAACGTCAAAATTTGAATCCCTGCAAGTAGTCATTAGCATTTAAAAAGATCAAAAGAAGCTACACAATCTGTAGACTTATATCAACATAAATGGATACAAGAAAATCAATGTTCTTAGATTGGTTTTACATCTATATAAAATATTTGGCCTATGTTTCAAAGTAGGAGCTGGTGTATACAATTAATGCAAAGGCTTTTGTCCTTTGACATGACCATTATCTCCAACAAATAACCGCTCAATTTAGAGGGAACATGACTCAATCCAGATTCAAATTTATGGGTATTTTGTCCTTATACGTATAAGACAAGTGAAGGATGGTGTGGAAGTGAAATATGAAGATCGGGTGATTAGAAAAGGTAGCTTGAGCATTAAAGACGTTCTTGGACTTTTCCTTTTTAGTGGATCATGACATCATCATCCTCAACAAGTTATTGCCTTCTAGTGTGTTTCTCAACCAATGAGAGGGCTTGAAGACTATTGGAGCTAATGGTGGTTAATTTTTTGAAGAAGGATTAGTTCTAATTAACCCAAATGTGAGTGATAATTCACGAAGGGTGGTTGGATCTCATTTATTGAATTCTTTTTGCTTGCTCTTTTTTTTTCTTCTTCCCTTTTTTCATATATCTCTTTTGGCTCTCCCATAGAAAGAGATATACTCATTTAACAAGGATAAACCCTATAAAAATTTGTAAGAAAGACTTTTTGAAGCAATAAAGATCAATTTTTACCTATCTCTTGCCTGAAAATTTTGCTTAGCAAGCTTATGCATGATGGCCTTGTGAAGAAGTGTTCTTCCATGTCCATTGTCCTTCTTTATTGCTTATTTTTAGATGTTTTAAAGTTAGTTGTAGGTCTGAACTTGAGTTCTTTCCACCATTAATGGACACTTGGTGTGGATTTTGAAATTCCTCTTTGCTTCATGTATTGTTTGGTGAGCCTAGTTTATGAAACACTTATACAAATTAACTAGTTTGTGAGGTTGTGTGAGAAAAAATTATCTTATGCTAAATTAGTGTTTATTTCATACTTATGTGAGTGTCAAGAAATTTGGTGTATCACCCATTTATCCCTCTTAGTTACCCTATACCCCCTCTCTACCTCTTTTCCAAGTGGAAACATTAGTTTAGGTGATCTACCAGGAGCAAACCAACCTTCTCTAGAGGTTACCCCTCATTACAAGATATCCATAGCCTGAGGTTGCTCTAATATTATAATTGGGAGTGAGAGAACATTAAAACTCTCCCACAAGGGTGCAATTTCAATCTATAATAGTTTTTAACACACCTGGTGAGACCACTTTCAAAGAAGATTGGTCAATTTTGATGCTGGTTTGATCAATTTATAGCAGTTATAGCTTTCATCTCTCGGTATCTGATGATTCTGAAGAACTCTCAGCAATCTGATGGTAGAATAGTAACTATCTTTCATGCCAAAGGCAACTACAAGATCAGCTTCTGGAGGTATTCCTTTTGAATTTTTTGAATTACCTTTAAACTCAACAAGAAGGTTAAGGTTCACCCATACTCACCCATATGTAGGAAACTATTTTCTTAAATTAGTTGTGAGGTATACCTATGCAAGAAGACTTTTGTTACCATGATTCCCTAAAGAACTTTTGTAGGTTTCAACAGCCAAAGTCCTTTGAATTTGCCATAATATGATCCTATACCAGTAGTATCCCTCAAAAGCATCCCATATTTCATAGGAGACCAAGTCGTAACTCCTACTAAACACATCACAGACATAGCCAATTTATGTAATATCCATAATGTCGTAGTAGTGTTGGAAATATTGTCATTGATGTCAAAGGTCTAGCATTATTGGTGATAAAAGCCCCATTGCATTTAATGTTATTTGTAATATATATTTTGGCTAATGTGAGTTAATATTTTTTTAATATTAACGAATATATTTTTGGTTGCATATGAGACAAAAGAAGGGCCCATGGAGAAGTCAAAGAGCCACGGGGTAAAGACAAAAAAAGGATGGGACGCATTTTTCGATGAAGAGTCATCTTGGGGAATTCCAAGAGTCACCAAGTGAAGACAAAAGAGGAAGGGCACAATTTCTCATGAAGGGACACTTTGAGGAATACTAAAAGTCACCAAGATAAGGACAATAGTGGGAAGGACATTTTTGGTCATGAAGGGTCACCACATGACTTTTCAAAGGCAAGAATATGAAGGGTCATACAAGTTTGGTGCCATTTTCCATGAGGATTGAAGGGTCACAAAGGGGGAAGGCCAAAGGTCATTTGGAAAGCTATAAATAAAGGATTGAGAAGCCATTTGTAATATGGATTATAGAGGTTGATTTGATATTGTAATATCTAGCTTAGAAGAGGAATTATGAGAGATGAATATGATTTGTATTTGTTATATCTAGCTTAGAAGAGCAAAGGTGAGAGAGAGGAAAGAGATGTTGTATTGAACTATCATTTGTTCAGATAGCAACATTGAGAGATAGGTGTGTGGTATACACAAAGGGTTTGGTGCTCTTATGGGTTGGTGCTCATGAATTGTTGCTGGGTTGGTGCTCGATAAAGGGGTTGGTGCTCTTGTGGGTTGGTGCTCACGAATAGTTGTTGGATTGGTACTCGGCAAAGGGGTTGGTGCTCCTGTGGGTTGGTGCTCATGAATTGTCGCTAGTTTGGTGCTCGGCAAAGGGATTGGTGCTCCTATGGGTTGGTGATCATGAATAGTTGTTGGGTTGGTGCTCAGCAAAAGGGTTGGTGCTCCTGCAAGTTGGTACTTGCAAATATTGTTTGGGTTGGTGCTCATTCATATACTTGAGATTGTTCTCTATGGTTTTTTCCACATTAGGTTTCCACGTTATATCTGGTGTCTCTCTCTATCTTGTGTGGTGTTTATTGTTTGAGTTTTATTGCATATCTTGAATGTTTGATTAAGTGGAATTTGGTTAAGGGAAAGTTTTATAAGATATATGATATACTGATTCACCCCCCCCCCTCTCAGTATATGTTATGCTTAACAATTGGTATCAGAGCAAGTTTCTTTTTGAAAAGTTTTACAGCTTGAAGGTAGATCAGGAAAGCACGATGCTGGGTCACAGGAAAGATTTTCTACAAATAAGGCACCTTTGTTTGATGGGATGAATTATGCTTTTTGGAGCATGAGAATGAAGGTTTATTTGATGGCCCTTGGATTCGACATATGGGAAGCAGTGGTGGAGGAATATGAAGAGCCATAGACATCTGTAATTACTCCAGCAGAAAAGAAGGCAAGTGAATATAATGCTAAAGCGTTAAATGCTATTTTATGTGGTTTATGTGAATCTGAATTTGTTAAAGTTATGCAATGTAAATCTTGTCATGAAACTTGGGTAAAACTTGAGAATATTTACAAAGGTGATGGAAAGGTTCAACAAGCTAAGCTTCAAACTTTTAGAAGGCAGTTTGAAAGTTTGAAGATGGAAGAAGAAGAAGATATAACAAGTTATCTCTTGTGAGTTGATTAGATAGTAAATCAGATTCAAAGTCTTAGAGAAACTTTGGAAGAGTCAACGGTGGTGCAAAAGGTTTTGAGATCTCTACCAATGAGATATGATGCAAAGGTTTTGGCAATTGCGGAGATGAAGAATTTAGCTAAGGTAAAGATGGATGAGCTTCATGGGATACTCATGGCATATGAGATGTGGATAGAAAAAGATAAACCCTCAAAGAGAGAAGTGACTTTCAAAACATCAAAGAATGAGAAAGCTAAGATTCAAAAATCAAGTGATAGTTCCTGTGATGATGAAGATGACAATGGAGCACTTTTCATTTGCAAGCTGAAAAAAGGAATAGGTAAATATCAAAGAAAATTACCTTTTAAATGTTTTAATTGTGGAAAGACTGGACATTTTTCAGCTAGATGCCCAAATAAGGGTAATGATGATGAAGAAGAAGAGCCTACATACAAGAACAATTTCAAAGGCAAATCCAAGAAGGGATTTGAGAAGAAGAGCCTGTATTCTAATTATCCTAGCTTAGTCAAAGATAGTGGAGTCAGCAATTCAGAAGAAGAAGAGATTCTATTCATGGCCATACATGAAGATCAAGAAGAAGAAGAGGAGGAAGCTAAAGTGAATATGGAAGGAGAACTCATTTGTGCCCTAGAAGAGTTAAAAGTTGTTGAGAAGAAGAATTGAAGATTAAAGTGCCAAATCAAGAAAAATGAATAGGAGTCAAAGGAAATGATTGAAGATCTACAAGCACACTTTGAAGAAGCTAAGAAGAATGAATAAGATCTCACATCACAGTTGGAAATAGAAAGAAAATAATGTGAAAGGTATGTTATTAAAATTGCGTCTTTAAAAGAAGATATTAAAAAAGTAGTCAATGATAAAGTCGTTAGTGATTCAAATTTTGAGGATAGCACTAACATGTTGAATAAGATATTGGAAAGTCAAAAAGCAAATTCAGATAAGATAGGGATCAAATTTTAAAAGAAAAAGAGCTATGCTGAAGCTCTTACAATAGAGGAAACAAAAAGGGGAAAAATGAAGAATACAGAGGACATTTCAAACAGAGAAGGCTGGAAGGAACAAAGCTACAAAAGGCAATCAGGTCAGAGATATACAGACATGTCTTATTTTTATGGCTATTGTTTTTATTGTAATGGATATGGTCACAAGAAATTAGAATGTAGAAAAAGAGCTAATAAGTTCATAAATAAGGAGAAGTAAAGTCAAGTAGAGTCAAGCAGAAGCCACAACTCTTTTGCTCCTCTATCAAGCTTTGATGAAGAGACCATAATATGCTACAAGTACAACAACTTCAAACACATAGATCGGTATTGTAGAAGTGTGTTCGAGTTAGTCAAGAAGGATTAGAGTTTCAAAGCTCGATTCATCAAAAAGAAGGTTCAGACATGTTAATGGTAGAAGAAACAACCTGAAGATTCTATGATGGTTCAGACAGCCCTGCATGTAAGAGGTAAAGATCAACCATGGTTAATTGATAGCGGATGTTCGAGGCATATGATAGGAGATAAAAGTAAGTTCATTACTCTAAAGAAGATCAATGGTGGTACAGTGAGATTCAGAGATTAAACCACTGCTAGGATAGCTGAAAAAGGTACTTTGAGTTTGGATTATGGTAGAACTAAGACTAAGAATGTTTTGTATGTAAAAGGTCTTAAGCATAATCTATTGAGTGTTAGTCAAATATGTGATCAAGGATACACATTAAAGTTTCATGCTGAAGGTTGTGAGATTAGAAGAAAAGATTCAAATGAGTTGATTGCAGATGCTCAAAAAATAGGGAACAATGTATATGTATTGTCAGATATCTTCTCAAAGGCACGATCAAAGGACACATTCAAAGATCTACGAGAGGAGTTGGGAGTAATTTATATTACTTATTGCCGTTGATGTTCAACATCGATTGAGGGGGAGCTAAGTGTTAACTCTAGGTAGGCCCTTTGCCATTGATGTCAAAGGGGGAGAATGATAGGTACAGGTACAGGTGTAGAAATAGGTACAAGAAATAGATACAGGTTGCTATAGTAAGGGGGAGTTACTATATGTTTTCAGATGACAGTATGTGTAGGTGACAGGATGTGGCAGGTTTAGGATTGAGGTTGCCATCAATGACAAAGGGGGAGATTGTTGGAAATATTGTCATTGATGTCAAAGGTCTAGCATTATTGGTGATAAAGGCCCCATTGCATGTAATGTTATTTGTAATAGATATATCTTGGCTAATGTGAGTTAATATTTATTTAATATTAATGAATATATTTTTGGTTGCATATGAGATAAAAGAAGGGCCCATGGAGAAGTCAAAGAGCCACGGGGTAAAGACAAAAGAAGGATGGGATGCATTTTCCCATGAAGAGTCATCTTAGGGAATTCCAAGAGTCACCAAGTGAAAACAAAAGAGGAAGGGCACAATTTCTCATGAAGGGACACTTTGAGGAATACGAAAATTCACCAAGATAAGGACAATAGTGGGAAGGACGTTTTTGGTCGTGAAGGGTCACCACATGACTTTTCAAAGGCAAGAATATGAAGGGTCATACAAGTTTGGCACCATTTTCCATGAAGATTGAAGGGTCATAAAGGGGGAAGGCCAAAGGTAATTTGGAAAGCTATAAATAAAGGCTCAAGAAGACATTTGTAATATGGATTATAGAGGTTGATTTGATATTGTGATATCTAGCTTAGAAGAGCAAAGGTGAGAGAGAGGAAAGAGATGTTGTATTGAACTATCATTTTTTGAGATATCAACATTGGGAGATAGGTGTGTGGTAAACACAAAGGGGTTGGTGCTCATGAATTGTTGCTGGGTTGGTGCTCGTCATAGGGGTTGGTGCTCTTGTGGATTGGTGCTCAGGAATAGTTGATGGGTTGGTGCTCGGCAAAGGGGTTGGTGCTCCTATGGGTTGGTGCTCATGAATAGTTGTTGGGTTGGTGCTCAGTAAAGGGGTTGGTGCTCCTACAAGTTGGTGCTTGCGAATATTGTTTGGGTTGGTGTTCATTCCTATACTTGATATTGTTCTCCATGGTTTTTCCCACATTGGGTTTCCACGTTATAACTGGTGTCTCTCTCTATCTTGTGTGGTGTTTATTATTTGAGTTTTATTGCATATCTTGAATGTTTGATTAAGTGGAATTTGGTTAAGGGAAAGTTTTATAAGATGTATGATATACTGATTCACCCCCCCTCTCAGTGTATCCCGTGCTTAACAAGTAGAAAATGTAGCTATCAGACTATTGGCTATATCCTTTAAGGGAAAGGCTTTAGATTAGTATAGAGGTTTAGCTCCTAACTCTATTCAATCATGGGATTAGCTAGGAACAAACTTATGTAATATATTTATAGATAAGAGTGACCATTTGTCACTAGAAGAACAATTGACCACAATCAAGAGAGCTCCTCATGAAGTTATGCAAGACTTCAACACAAGATTCCAATTACTTTGGGACAAAATTCTAGTCATTGTTAAACCATCCCCTAACTTTGCCTTCTTATACTAAATGAAGGCTCTAAATAGCGACATATCGGTAATGATCCAATCCATGGGAGGGAACATATTGCTAGATGTTTATGAGGTGGCTATTAAAGCAAAAAATTGCCTAGTTCAGGCTGGTAAGCTTACTCCTAGACCCTCAATGCCTCTTTTCCCTAAAATTAGAGCACCCCCTACAGTTATTCCTACACTTGATGTTATTCTTCCAACTCCAAAAATTATTGCTATACCTTCACCTAAATAAGAAAAGGAATCAACTAACGGGTTAAGTGATTCCCAAGAGCATAAAAACTACCTAGAACTTAAGAACATGCTCTAATCCTTGGGAAATGATGTGGTAAATGTGAAGAGGTAGCAATCTCAGTTTAATAAACCTTATCAAGCTCCATATCAGCCTCAACAATAGTCTTATCAAGCAAATAGGCCACCCTACAAAGGAAATTTCCAAGGCAAAGGTCAAAGATAGGGGCAACCTAACTATGTTAGGCAAAATAACGATAATCCAAATGTTGCAGGCTCTTCCAACTCCTTGGTTCCTATTCAAAACAACATGGCTCAAGAAGCTAAAGGGAACATGCCTTGGAACCAGTCTTTTAGGCAATCCATTGTCCCAACTAATGGTTCTAACCATACATTTAATAACCAATGGTAACAGGTTATTGCTTATGGATATAATCAAGCCTTAATGGATCAAAGCATAGAGACTCCCATGATGACAAAGCTAGAGTAGTATCCATAAAAACATAGATCGAATCAAGTACCAAACCAATTGGATGCTACAATGGTCATCAGTAAGTAATAATAGTGATATGCATCCAATCAGTAGGCTAGATCTAGTCAAGCTTATGTCTCAGTGGCAGTAAATACAAGACTTAAAGAAAGGAATATGGGTGACAACTAGGGAGCATTTAAGGATCCTCCTACCACCACTCCTTCATTATCTAAGCTTGATGAGTCTATTTTCACTTCAAGGTCTCAACACCTCTATAAGGCTCATAGATTCAACAAGTAATAGTAGTGGCTCCCAAAGCACAAGTAAAGGTTAGTAGTACATCGATCAACATTATTAAACAAATGAATAAATATAACATGAGCATACCAATGTGGGACATGATTTTCATTCCTGGTCAAATGGATATCCTTCAAGAAGGTTTGTCCAAGATAGGTGTTACAACAACTATAGGTAAACAACCAAGCAAATAAACTGAGGTCCTCACTAATGTAGCCAAGGGTCCTATGGGAGAAAGGTCAAGTAATATGGTCAAACTTCCTCCCTTCTACATTTCATTAATCATTGGTGATTCCTTTATGCATAATTTCTTGGTAGATAGTGGAGCTATCACTTTGGTAATGTCAAATTCCATAGTTGATCACTTGAACCTCAAATATGAGTCATATACCAAGGGAATTCTGTAGCTTAATGGTTCTTCCACAAAGCTATCTGGTATCATTAAGGATTTGAATATGACCCTACATGCTTGTCCCAGTGTCTCAATGGCTCAAAATGTGTTGATCCTTGATGTAACTCCTCACTTTGTGTTATACCTATCTAGAGAATTCACAGTAAAAATTTAGGGTTATCTAATAGTAGATTGGTCCTACATGGCATTCAGAACAAGGTATGAGACTATATCAATCAAGGTTGATTCCATGGCATAATTTCACATTGAGCCTCATCATCCAGAAAGGATAAACATCAATTTTACTATCTTTGATGAGGATGAATTTATAATTGGTCAAGACCTGAATACTTATCCTAAAGAGATTCCAGACTTGTTCTTAGATGAGCTATGGGGGGATAATCAATTGCTCAACCCTTTGAAAGGTGTTGAGGAAAGAGACAAGGGTATTTATTTGCTACATGAAGAAAATCAACTCATGTCTTCCCTCATTGGACCTAAAGAAGACCTCAATGGTATGTGGAAGTTGTTATTTGATGGTTCAAGGAGCAAAAATGGAGTAGGTGCAGGGGCAATGTTGGTTTCCCCTTCAGGTAATAAGCATTTCTCTTCCTATAGGTTCCATTTTAGTTGCTCTTCTAATACAAAAGAATATGAAGGCTTAATCTATGGTCTCTAATGGGCCAATAAAAGAGGAATCAAAATGTTGCAAACATATAGAGATAGTGAGCTTATGGTGAACCAAGTTAGAGGCTTGAACATTACAAAGAATCCTTTGATGAGGTCTTACAAAAATAGAGTGTGGGAATTAATTGAAGATTTTGAAGCCTTCAACATCCAAGATGTACCAAGGAACCAGAATCAACATGCTAACAAGTTGGTAGTTGTGGGATCCCAATTTGATATTCCAAGTAAGTTAAAAGAGGCCAAGGTTTAACCACATGTCAAGGTGTTGGTGAGGCCATTAGTGCCAGATAATGAAGTCCATTGGTAGGTTTTTGAAAATGATAAACAAATTGCTTGCTTCTTGTAGTAAGAAGTAGAGTTTTCCTTAATGAACTAAGGTAAATTTCAACATCAGTATGAGGATCAAATTATTCAACTAAGGTCTAACAAACTTCCTAAAGGACTGGTTACACTTGAAGGCCTTTTCCATGAGGGAGACCATACGAGAAAAGAAAAGGTGATAATATCAACCAATGAATAAAACTATAAGAGAGTCCTCATCTTCAAAGACGAACTTCTCAAGCTTGAGAAGGTAAGTAGCAAGGCTAAGAGGCATGCTTTCATATCACTTTACCAGGAATACATAGACATCTTTGCTTGCGAATACAGTGACTTAAAAGGTTTTGATCCAAAGTTAGCCCAGCATACTATAGAACTATAGGCTAATGCTAAACCTATGAGGCAAAAACAAAGGTCTGTTAACCCCAAAATTAAAGAGCTATGAGGAGAGAGCTAACCAAGTTAATTGAATCCAAGATTATCTTTCCCATCAAACACTCATCATGGGTAGCCAATTTGGTGCCTATAAATAAGAAGAGTGGGGAGATTAGGCTATGTGTTGACTTCAGAGATTTGAAAAAAGTCTCCTTGAAGGATCATTACCCTCTACCATCCATGGAGCAACTTCTTCAAATAGTTGTAGGGTCAGAATGTTTTTCTCTTTTGGATGGATATTCAGGTTACAACCAAGTATTGGTAAGAGAAGAAGATTGGTACAAGACTGCCTTCACCACAAAATGGGGCATGTATGCATAACAAAATATACCCTTTGGTTTGGCAAATGTTGGGGCAAATTTCCAAAAATCCATAGACATGGCTTTCTAAGAATTATTGAATCAAATGGTGCTAGTCTACTTGGATGACATCATGGGTTTTTCCAAGAATGCCAATGAACACATGGACCACTTGAGGCTGATCTTTGAAAGATATAGGGAGTATGGGATCTCATTAAATCCCAAAAAATGTGTGTTTGTTTCATGAGGGCAAACTCTAGGGACACATTATCTCAAAATAAGGATTAACTATTGATCTTGATAAAATAAGTGCCATCTTGGCCTTATCCTTACCCAAGCATAAGAAGGGACTCCAAAGTTTCCTTGGGAAAATAAACTTTATGAGAAGGTTTATTCCTAGTTTTGTAAAATTGGTCAAGCCCATCACTACTATGCTGAAGAAGAACCAAGTATTCACTTGGTCAAATGAAGGTAAATCAACATTTAAGGTTATCAAGCAAGCCATTGCCCAAGCAGCCACACTCATGAATCCTAATTTCTCAAGGGATTTCATATTTTATGCTTTTGCCAATATTGATAATATATCAGCTATGCTGATGTAAAAGAATGGTGAAGGACTTGAGTAGCCAATAGCATTTTTGAGTCAGGGGCTTGAGGGGTATGAGGTGAGGTATACTTTTGTTGAATAAAAAGTCATTGTAGTAGTAATAAGCCTTAAAAATTTTAGGCCAATGCTCTCTGTTATCAAAATCTATCTTATGATGTCTCATCCTAGAGTTAGAGACATCCTTCTTACCAAAGACTTGAATGAAAATAAAGTTGGTTGGATTACCAAGGTCATGGAGTATGATGTGGAGATCAAGGTCACTAAGCTAGTAAGAGGTAAAGGCTTGTGTGAGCTTATGGTCGATGATCTTCATGAAGACAAATAGGTTATCTTGGTAACACAAGATAACCCACAAACAGATGCACCTACACCTCACACTAGTCGGCTCCAGAATATGACAAGTTTCTTGATAATAGGTGAGTGCCCTTAGGGTATGGATAGGGAAAAAAGAAGGTATTTTATACTTCAATTCATACCTTATGCATTGGTTGATGGGGTTTTATTTAGAAAGGACCTCAATAAAGTGCTCCTAAGGTGCATAGATAATGATCAAGTAAGCAAGATTTTAGAGCAATTCCATGATGGACTTGCAGGAGGTCATTTTGCACCTAGAACCACAACATCAAAGATAATGAGGCCTAGTTATTATTGGCCCAACCTTTTCAAAGATGCATATGCATGGGTAAGAAAGTGTTAAAAGTGTGCTTTTTTGTGGGTAAGCAAAGATTAGTATCCCTTCCTCTTAACCCAATTCAGGTAGAACAACCCTTCATGCAATGGGGGCTAGATTTCATAGGAATGATCAACCCTCCATCAAGTGTGGGGAATAAGTGCATGATTAATGCAACTAACTACTTCACCAGGTGGGTGGAAGCCATTGCATTGAAAGAAGCTAATGAAGGTGCAATCCTAGACTTCTATGACAATATGATGACCATGTTTGGTGTTCCATCCACTATCATCTCTGATAATGCATTAACATTCCTCAGTCTCAAAATGAGTGAATGAGCTCTCAAGATGGGCATCTACTTCAACACCTCTTACAACTATTATCCTCAAGGAAATGGACTGGCTGAGTTCATGAATAAAAAATTGCTAAGAATCATTAGGGGAACTATGGAAGAGAATCAGAGGACATGACACACTAAACTAAAGACAACCTTATGGGCTGATAGGGTGACTCCTAAAGCTATCATTGGCAATTATCCATATGTTTTAGTATATGGAAGGGAGGTCAAGTTGCCCATTTCTCTTGAGCTACCTGCATTATAACTATCCCATCAGTTAGAGTTGATGGAAGATGAGCTCATGTATGTGAGACTTGCAGAACTCATAGATCTTGAAGAAATGAGAGAACTTGCAATGAAAACACTAGAGTCATTTCAGGCTCAGGTTAAGAAAGCTTTTGACAAGAGAGCCATAGCGAGGGACTTCAAGGAAGGAAATCTAGTCCTCAAGTGGGATTCAAATAAGGCCAAGCCAGGTAACCATACTAAATTTGATAGCTTGTGGAGTGGTCCTTATTTGATCCATGGATGCAAACAACATAATGCTTTTTAGGTGGCCCAACTAGATGGAGAGGTACTACCCATCCTATTAAATGGGATTCATCTAAAGCCTTGTTATTAGAAGAGTTTTCAGCCATTGTATATATTGCACTTTTTGTATAGTTCTTATTATTTTCTCCTGAGTGCCTTATGCACATCCTTTTTAGTTGTGTGTTTCCTTTCCCTAAGTGCCAGGGGCACAGTGTTTGTTTTGTCCTTATTGTCCTTGTTACTTCAAGAAGAGGTTGCAAAAAGGGTTAGCTTTGTATCTAGTTTTAGATCAACTCATTTGTAGAGGCTAATGACTCCATGCTTAATAGACTAGATAAGGCAACATGGTCTAGGTTCTCTTGTATTGATAGACATGTAACCCCTGTGAGCCATCAAAGATGCTAGCCAGTTTTGGCCCACATATAAATCTCTTACATGGTTTGATGAGGTAGTGGAATTTTTTCAGATAATTTATCTGAAAGAAAGGTTTCAAAGACTCTTTTTTCAGGGAAAGGGTAGCTTTTCAAGATCAGAAGGGACAAAACATTTTTTCGAAGGGCATTTTCCAAAAGAAATAACACTAAACACTTTTTTTGAAAGATATCCTTTCCCTTCAAAAAAAGAACTTTGAAAAGAGCTGAAGGATCCATTTCAAAGGCCCAAAAGATCTCATCAAAACAAAGTGCCCAAACAATTTTTTTGAAGGGTAATTTTTGGGAGAAATGGTCCATTCAAAAAATCTGAAGGGTAATTTCCCTTCGCAAAGAGCCAAACACTTTTTATGAAAGTCCATTTCAAAATTTTTAACAGGATCTCTTCAAAATTTTTGAAGGATATTTCCAAAGTGAAAGAAGCTTTTCAATAATTATGAAGGGTCCATTTCATTTAATTTGAAAGATCCTTGGCAAAAAATCCAAAGACATGATTTCTTTGGGACAAATTATTCATGAGAAGGGTCTAAGCAAATTGCCTGAAGAAAATTCAATGGATTCTTTAGGAAGAAAGGCCAAAATAATAGCCTGAAGAAATTATTTTGAAGGAATTGTTTGAATAAAATGGCCAAAACAAGTTATCTGATGAAATTTATGATGGGCTCATAAATGTCAAAATTTGAACCCCTGAAAGTGGCCATTGGCATTTAAAAAAATCAAAAGAAGCTACACAATCTATAGATTTGTATCGACATAAATGGATATAGGAAAACCTATGTCCTTAGATTGGTTTTCCATCTATAGAAAATATTTGGCCCAGGTTTCAAAGTAGGAGCTGGTTTATACAATTAATGGAGAGACTCTCATCCTTTGACATGGCCATCATCTCTGACAAACAACCACTTAATTTAGAGGCAATATGACTCAATCCAGATTCAAATTTATGGGTAATTTATCCTTATATGTTTAAGACAAGTGAAGGATGGTATGGAAGTGAAATATGAAGATTAGGTGATTAGAAAAAATATCTCGAGAATTAAAAATGTTCTTGGACTTTTCCTTTTTATTGGATCATGACATCATCATCCTCAACAAGTTCTTGTCTTCTAGTATGTTTCTCTACGAATGAGAGGGCTTGAATACTATTGGAGCTAATGGTGGTTAATTTTTTGAAGAAGGATTAGTTCTAATTAACTTAAATGTGGGTGAGAATTCATGGAGTATGGTTGGATCTCATTTATTGAATTCTTTTTGCTTGCTCTTCTTTTTTTTTTCTTCCCCTTTTTCATATATCTCTGTTGACTCTCCCATAGAAAGAGATATACTCATTTGATAAGGAGAAACCCTGTCAAAATTTGTAATAAAGACCTTTTGAAGCAATAAAGATCAATTTTTACTATCTCTTGCCTGAAAATTGTGCTTAACAAGCTTGTGCATGATGGCCTTGTGAAGAAGTGTTCTTCCATGTCCATTGTCCTTCTTTCTTGCCTATTTTTAGGAATTTTAAAGTTAGTTTCAGGTATGAAATTGAGCTCTTTCTACCATTAATGGATGCTTGGTGTATATTTTGAAATTCCTCTTTGCTTCATGTATTGTTTGGTGAGCCTAGTTTATGAAATACTTATGCAAATTAACTAGTTTGTGAGGTTGTGTGAGCGAAAATTATCTTATATTGAATTAGTGTTTATTTCATGCTTATTTGAGTGTCAATAAATTTAGTGTATCACCCATTTATCCCTTTTATTTACCCTATACCCCCTCTCTACCTTTTTTCCAAGCAAAAACATTAGTTTAAGTGATCTACCAAGAGGAAGCTGACCTTCTCCAGAGGTTCAACCTCATTCCAAGATACCCAAAACTTGTGGTTGCTCTAATATTGTAGATAGGAGTGAGAGAGCCTAAAAAACTCTCCCATAAGGGTGAAATTTCATCCTATAACAGGCACTTGTTTTGAAAGAATTCATTCGAGCTTTCTCTTGGCAATTCTTATGAACAATTTTCTCGAACAATATTTTAGGCCTTTTGTTTATTTTATATCGGATAAAATGTCTAAAATAATTGGGCTTTGACCTCTTTTTGATGTGGATGAGTTTTTTTAAAGAATTCCTCAGATAATCTTTTTGAAAAAATTCCTTCAGACTTTCCGTTTGGCCCTTCAGACTCTTGTCTTTTTGCTCTTCAGTCAAAAGAAATGGTCCTTCAACAATTTGTAAATGACCCTCTAACACTTGGAAATGTCCCTTTGGAAATTTGAATATGATCCCTTCAAAAATTTTACAAATGACCCTTTTGAAATGAAAATACCCTTCAGATTTTTTGAAATGTACTTTTTAGCTTTTCTATTTAGTTCACTTCCTAAATGAAAAACAATCCTTTAGACTTTTGAATATGGCACCTTGCTTGAAAATTCCTTTGGAATTTTTGTAGAGTATCTTTCAACTCTCTAAAAATGTCCCTTCTAAAAAATTAAAAATGACCTTTTCAGAAAGATGGAGGTGCCCTTCGGAAAAGTTACAAATAACCCCTTCAGCTTTTTGAAATGGACCTTCAAAATTTTTGAAATGTCCCTTTTGGAGAGCTGAGAAGTACCATTTTCCTTAAATGCCCTTTCAAAAAAATTAGTTCAGATAAAATGTCCGAAACAATTCCTGACACTTTGAATAAAAAGCATGAAATAAAACTTTCGAAGTAAATAACACCTGGCCAAAAGATTGAAATAAAGTCTCTGAATGAAATAACAATTGGTATTTTTACTGCAACTTAGTGAGAAATACTCTTGATTTTTTTTTTAAATATTGTACTTGGCCAAATGTGAAAGATGCAAACTTGGAAGTGAAATTTGACCAACAAGATGTGTAGGATAATTTTGATAGTAATTCGATAGCTTGAAGGTAGATGTTGAAAATGGAGGATGACACTTCTATTTATATACTTGTGGATGGAAAGATGAACTATTATGAATAATTTGGATTCATTTTATAATGAAAATTATCAATGATTGGATTTGAGTCCTCATCCAATTGAAAGAGACCAATTTCTCATGTATGTGAAAGAAAGGAGGAAAGTTAGTTGTTGAATGACTCGTCATGAATGGGTCAAGGTAATTGAGTTGCTTACAATGATAGTTGAAATGTTCAATGGTGACTCAAAAATTGGTTAAGTTAAGGAGGAGGTTGGATGACTTAACTCTTGGTTGAGAAAAGTATCAAAGATGTTTGGATGAGATAGAAATTATAGATTTTAATTAATTTTTAAGAATTATGTATGCATGATTAATTAATTAATATAGATTAATCAAGTATTCAAAAATTGGAGGGAAATGATGTTAGTAGGAAATTTGAATATACGGTGATAGTTGAATTAGTGTGTCTATATAAATCAAAGTTTATTACAATACTAAATTGACAAAATTTAAGTGTCTATGTGATAGTTAAATTTTAGAATCTATGTGAGCCAAAAAATCAATGTAATGCAACTTCCTATTCTAAATCTAAACTAAAATTCAAATTGAGCTATTCAAATCAAATGAAAAATAAATAAATGATACTTACAATATTGTCATACAAATGAAGTGTACCACCTTCTCCATTGATTGAATTGGGTTTGCTCTTGCAATGGGAATGTGGATGCTCAACTCAATTCTCCAAGCAAAAGAAAATTTAGTAGTGTATGGGCATATGATCTTGATTTCCCAATGGATGCGTAGGATAATTTTGATAGTAATTTGATAGATTGAAATTGGATGTTGAAAATGGAGCATGACACTTCTATTCATAGACATGTGGATGGAGAGATAAATGATTGTGAATAATCTAGATTTATTTGACAATGATAATTATCAATAATTAGATTTTAGTCCTCATCCAAGTGGAAGAGATCAATTCCTCATGTGTATGAAAAAAATGAGGAAAGTTAGTTGGTGGTTGAATGAGTCATCATAAACGGGTCAAGGTAGTTGAGTAACTCACCATGGTAGTTGAAATGTCCAATGGTGACTCAACAATTGGTTGACAAAGTTAGGAGGTGGTTGGATGATCAACACTTGATTGAGAAAAATGTGGAAGATGTCTAAATAAGGTGTAAATTATAGATTTTAATTAGTTTTGAATAATTATGTGTGGATGATTAATTAATTAATATAGGTTAATCAATTATTCAAAAAATAGAGGGAAATGATGTTAGTGGAAAATTCAAATGTAAGGTGGTAGGTGAGTTAGTGTGTCTATATTAAGAAAAGTTAATTACAACATTAAATTAATAGAATTTAGGTGTCTACATTTTCCCGTATTTGAAATGGTGTTTTGACTATAAAAATCAGTGTCATTTCGAAGAATAATTAACAAAGTAGAGTGGAAACGGTGTGAAATAAATTATTGTAGATGGCTTATGAATGAGTGAATGATGCCCCCTTAAGTATTCATGTAGAATAATGGGTGTGAATGAATGCTCATACTGAAGGATATATGGATAAATGATGTAGGTAATACCATCATTTAATGAAATTATGAATCTCAATAAAATATTTACATGATTATAGGCATATGTAAAATGTTATACCCCAAGCAGATTGGTGTTAGGGAGTGGATTTGGAGAAATAAAATTTCTCATTTGTAAGTTGCACACTTGGATTTCACTCCATAAATAATTGGTATAAGGGATTGGATATAGGAGTGATATATCTCGATAGTATGTTGTGAGCTAAAAAAACATAAATAACATTTCCAAGGATGAGCGATAAAATTTACTAGATCAATTTTTAAGCTGAAATGAAGATGTTTAATAATAAAATAATTTGGTTGTGTGATGAGGGCATGGATGTTATGGTCAAATAAGACGAATCCATGGATGGATTTTTCATGTCACTCTTTTGATCATGACACTATTAAAGACCCTTAGCCTTATTGGTTTCCCGAGGGCTAAGGAAAAAGAAGAAAAATAAAGAAAACATTTGGGTTCTTAAGAATACTTTTGAAAAAACACTTTATTATTATAAAATTCATTTAAGTTGGGACCCTTTGAGGATCATGGGTGCCCAATACACTTAAGTTGATTATAAGAGATGTTTTTTTTTTAATATTTTGAAAAGGTATTTCCCTCTATTTTGGGTGTACCCCTTGGAGGAGGACTATAAAAGCAATGGAGGGTTCATTTGAATGTATGTTATGAAATATATTTGAAATTTTAAGCTTCAAGCACAAAAAACTAAGCTAATTAACTTGAATATGAAAAAATTTAATCCAAAGAAGTATTGGGGATGAAAACCTCTATTCCTCAACTAGGTAAACATTATTCAAGTGTTGTAATTGTGCATCAAATTGAAGTTATCCCTCTCCTAGTGTGGCAAATTACATTGCCAAGGTGTGTTATTGTTTGGGGTATGGCGAATTGCTATTGTAAGTATACACAAGGGTCTTTTACATCATCCAAGATCAAAAAATTACTGTAAATGGGGTGACTTGGTTGGTGAGTGATTCAGCTAGGGTTTGAAGATAATTTAGTGCAGCTAATTACTCTTTTGATTGAAGACCCCTTTGATAAGGGTTGTGCTACATGGTAGAGATTGAAGACCTTTAATTTAGGGTTGCATTTGGAGTTAATAATATTTTGCATTTTCTATAGGAGGGTAACTTCCTTGTCAGGGGGTTTCATCTGTTTCTAAGGCCCAATTAGCCTAGTAACCACTTCTAGAATTTATATAATATTTCTATAATTTTATTAGAAATTATCCAATAATTTTGGCTTCAAATATTTTGGAAAAAAGATATTCTTATCAGTTGTAATATTCTATTTATTTTGGTAGTTTGTTGGTCATAAAATATTGAAGGTTGAGGCATGCGAAGGCTGCAATAAATGTTGTTAAAAACCTACACCTAGGTGCCTAGGGTTTTAGATTTTTTATGACCATTTGATGTCCTAATGAATGCTGAAATAGTTGATATATTTTTTGTGAATTTAGCATATTCATCTAAGGTGTTTGGTGAGGGTTTCATGGTCAATTTGGTAAAGGAAGGCAACTATATTTTTCTGAGTATTTTTAGCAAGAGGACGCCTAAGAGTTGATCTAAGATTATTTGTTACAAATCTGTAAAATTCATATTTGACTAGGGTTTACAGTAAATTCCATAATTCAAAAAATATTCCCCGTTTGAGATATTATAGTGGTATTAGAGCCAAAATCTTGGCTAGATGCAAGGTTTGGAATTATATACAATGGATCCTATCTTGGAGTTATTGATGCATGTGCAAAAAAGAGATAGGGATATAATTAAGAGGCAAGACATTAAGTATCAACTTGTGAAATAATTTACTATCAGTGATGCAACCCTAATTTCATTCAAGGAAAGGAGAAGGAATGATTCTATTCAAAGGGCACGGTTGGAGGAACAAAATAAAGAAGATGAGGACAAACTTATGGCCTTTGATGAATATGAGAGGAAGGATGATATGCAGGTAACCTATAACACCTGGGAAGAATTTTTAGAGGTGTACATGAAATACAAGTAGAATATCAAAGAAGGAACAACTTATAGCAAATTGCCCCAGGGATCCATCACCAAAAAAGGGCATAAATTCATAATTGAAAGAGGTTAGTGAGCAGCCAACTATTATAAATTCTAAATTACAAAAATTAGAATGTTTAGGGCAGCAATATGAAGGTTTCCATCAAATTTATAAGTAATAAAGAGGGATGCAAGTAGAGGACAAGGGTGAGGATGAACTTAACGAGTGATTTCAGGGGGTATGGAGGAAGAAGATTAATTTGAGGCAACCACTTTTGGGAAAGAACAAACCTTACATGAGGGGTGTAAATCATTAGAGGTTGAAGTTGTTCCAACCCTAGAAGAAATGAACCCTCATGCAAACATTGCAAGGTTTGAACCAACACATGGTAAGAATAATATTATGATTCCTTCCATAGTGGTGAAGGAAGAAGAGGAAATCATGGAGCAAGAGCTAAAGGAAGAATAAGAATACATTTTGCATATGGATGGAGAAAAATGGATGGCCAAAGTCAAGGTCCCATGTACTATTGATCATTTTTAGGTTACTATAATTTTAACACCAGCCACTAAGGGTAAGCATTTTGATGATCTTTATATCAAGGGTTTGTTGCATCAACACCCTACTTTGTTTTTATAATATTTTGAACATCACAATAATCATGTTAACAATGAATTCAAGATGAAGGGCACTAAATGGAGGAAGGAATTTCTCCAAAAGAATCTAAAGGTGAAGAGTTACACATTCACAATATGGATGTGGGATCTAGGTGGGACTTAAAAATTTAGTATTACTATCATACAAATTCTAAGTTCTTTGGCACCCATGCAAAGAGGTTGACAAGGCCTTGGGATCATGAAAAAGAATAATAAGGTGAAGAGTATGTTGAAGAACATACAAACCACTCTAAATCTTGGTAAGCATCATGCTTTATTTGCTAATTTTTAAAGGCTACATATAGTAGTTTTGATTGATGAAAGCATGAAGGGCACACAGTACAAGGTTGTACAACTTTTGACCAAGGTTAAGGTACATATTGTTATAGAATCATTTTTAGCTCTTGTAAATCAGATTCCATGTGAAAAAACACATTTATACAACCATGGTATGAAAGAGAATACTTTATTTAATTTTTTTTGTGTAAGGAATTTTATGTGGGGTTACAAAGTACAATTTTTACAATGAACTTATCATTTTTTGAGAGGGAAAACTAAGCAATGAAGGACTAATACATATATTATACAACCCACTTACATTCTATTTTATGTCATTGGATAAGGGATAGAGTTTGGATGGTCATAAAAATGGGGGTAAGCAATGGATATCATAACCCAAGGATCAATGGGAGGGTTGTTTATAACTTGTTGACTGTTGTTTCTCACATTTCCAGTGTGTTCCCACCAATGTTTACTACCATAAAAGAGGTAATCTTGCATGGATTGAGTGATAAGGCAACCCTAGAGGTGACCTCAAAAGTGACGGAAGGGATATTCCATGAGAGACCTTTGGTAGAGGTAACAAGGGCAGCAAGGAAGGATGCATTTTTTGAGTTGGGACAACCACCTCTACTTGTATAGATTGATCATACACTTAGTTCAGTAAAGAGGTAAAAGGTTGGAAAGTATTATTATTTAAAAGAGATAAAAAATGTGGCCAAAACTGAGTATGGGCAACCACTAAGGTATGTGAAAGATCATTTAATTTCTTGTTCTATGAACTTTATGAATTCTAAGAATAAAAGTTTAAAACAAGTTTATGAAAAGATTGAATTTAAGTTTGCGGAAAAAAGAAGAAGATTTGAAATTTGCATGGGGAATAGGCCTAAGTTATTCTCTGAAAATTTTGAGTTTTGATGGAAAATCAAAATATATCATGCTCAAGAGATTTTAAAAAAAAAGATTCATTCTAGCATCTAGAAAATTCAGCAAAGGGAAAGAAAGATGGACCTTTGGTATACAAAAGGGAGTAGAACTTGGAAACACAGGATCGACCCTTCCAAGGCAAGATACCTTTGTATTTTATAAACATGGTAAGTGTTTTACATGGGGAAATCTATTTCAAAACAACAAGGGTAAAGATTGAATATTTCAATATGTTCAAAGAAGCTCACTATGTAAAGGGATATTTAGTTTTTAGATTTTAAGGGTTATTTGAAAAGCACAACAACACTCTCTCACAAAAATATGGAAGAAGGAGATAAAATTCAAGGGGATTGGGTAATTAAGCCATGGCCAAGATGGTCACAATATTTTGAAGGTATGATTTCCAAATTTTTTAAAATTGTTTGTTGCATGAAGGAGAGCTCTATTAGTGCAGGTTTTTATTTTTCCCTATTATTTAATTAGGAAAATTATATTTTTGTGCATACATGGAGTTTTCCTACATTTGTGGGATAGGCTAGCTTATGTGGAGATGTGTGTCATAGATATGTCATAGGTGTCATAAGAATGTCATAAGTAACTCCCTTGATGGGAGTTACTTCTCTATTTTTAGCACCTTGTCACCACCTTTCATGGAGGAGTTACATTCTATTCTTGGGTGCCTTGACCACCTTTTGTGGAGGAGTTATGTGCTCTCCTATATGTATTCTTCACTTTGGCCATCTCATGTTAATCAGATTTTGGTTTTCTCCATTTTGTCTTGTGCAATTTATCTTCTTGTATAATTTCAAATTGCTTTAGCATCTATGTGGTGTGCATTCGCTTCATCTCGTGTGATCACGTCTCCGTTGCATTTGCATTATCTGGATTCTGGCAACAACTCTGATATGGTATCAGAGCCACTCTAGTAATCGTGTGTCTGGTTATGCTATTAGTTTATTCTAAAATTCTTACTTTGCTTTCTTAGTAGTTTTTTTGTTTAACTCTGTTGCATTTGAGAGCTTTGGTAGAGTTTCTTGAAAACTCATGCAAATCCATACGGAAACTTGTTAAAAAAATTACTTCTGAGTTAAAATTTGCCAAGACATCTTGTATAGATCTGTTGTGGCTTTAGCAAAGGTAGTAGAATTTTTTTTTTGGTCATTCTGCAGGAAAAGAGAGATCTCTGCACATCTGGTAGGGCAAAACAGCCACGCCAAGCAGACATCAGCCACGCCAAGCATCAGCGACGCCAAGCAGACAGTCATGGCCTAGGCTTCTGGTCGTAGCAAAGGTCTTCTCTACAGCAAGGCAAAATGCAGCTGTACGGCGTCCATCATGCAAGAGGCGAATGGTAAGGTAGTGGAAAACTGCCAGGACTGTCTTTTTTTTGAAAATGGCACTTTATTTTCTGGTTTGGCGTCCCATGTGGACCCTTAGTCACTTGGCGTCCTTTTTTCTACACTTGGCATTTTTTTTGCACTTGATTTGTCTCTTCTGTGATAAAGTCTGTGCTGAAAGTGTTAAGTATGCGTTGGAAGTGTTATAGTCTGTGTTGGAAGTGATAAAATCTGCATTGCGTTGGAAGTGTTGGAAGGGTGCATGTTCATTGGTGAAGCCTTGATCTCATCTTCTTGGCAGTGCCTATCAAGGCCTAAGACATCACAACAATAGCTATCCACCTTTCTTTCCTCTTATAAAAAAAAAGTAAAAAAAAAACTAGCTGGAAATTCATTTTTTTGCCTTATTAGTTGTATTTTTTACTAAAAGAGGAAGGTAAGCTTGATTTCACGCATACCGAGACAATTAGTTAAACTTTATTTCACAAAGACTTTTTTATTTAGATTCCTCACTCTGTGCCGAATCTAACGAGTGGTTGGAAGGCCACTTTCTCTCTCAAAACAAACATTTTTTTAATGTTTTAGTGTTTTTTTTTGCAAAAACACTAGTTTACGAAAAAATTGAACCTTTGATATCTTGCAACTGGTAGCTCGGATTTGGGTGAAATTTTTTGCAAAAGTGTTTGTAATTCAATTCTCCACAGCATAGGCTTGTTATTTTTAAAAAATTAACTAGTTTATAAAGTTCTTAAAATTTGGGTCTCCCGGGACGCATTTTTGCTTATAGTCTTGCATTGATTGCTCTAAGACGCATTCTCGACTGAGCCTGATGTATTTTGAGCATGAAATTGCATATTTGGGGGAGGCTCAATATTTTGGGGGGTGTGATTGCTTTTCACAACTTGCAAATCTTTGCTTTCATTCTCCTTTCTGCATAATTTCACAACTTGCAATCAACACAATTTCACCTAAATTCAGCTTAAAATGGATTAGTTTCAACTTAAACCCCTAACACCCTTCAACTATCATGAATGAAAGGTTAAAATATCAATCATTCTTAGAATTAAAGGATTGTATAAGATCACCATGGGTACTGAAGTAGAACCCAACACTGATGCTGAAAAGGTCAAGTGGTACAACCGTAGTGATGAAGCCTATGGATTACTGAGCTTGTCTGTGTCTCCAAAACTTCTCTTCTATTTAAAAACTTCCAATACTCCCAAAGACATATGGGACACCTTATAACTCTTATTTGGGAAGCTTGATGAGATGAGAGGACATGAGCTTGAAAACGAACTCATAAGTCTAAGTCCTAGCAACTTTGACACCCTACATGACTTCTTCACTAAGTTTAAGGCCCTTAAATTGCAATTGAAAGAATGCGGGATAGAGAAGAAAGATGATCAACTCATCCTTTCTATTCTCTCAAAGTTAGGTCCAAGCTATTCAATCTTTGTCTCCACTTTCCATGCCACAAAAAGTGCCCTTGGCACTACATGGAAAATGCCTTCTTTGGATTCATTCATTGTCGACTTGACTAGGGAGCAAGATAATCTAATTCAAATGGGCACAATGAAGTCTACTCAACCCCAAGATTTAATAGCTAGAAATGGTAAGGATAAGACTTCAACAAAGGAGAAGAAGAAAAAGAACAAGGACTAGGAGAAGAAGAAAGAAAATAACAATCCTACCAAAAACAACACTGAGTCTTTTTCCTCCAACGCTAAACCTAAGAAGGAAAAGGTTAAGTGTGCCTATTGTAAAAAGATAGGGCATGATGAACACAAATGCATGAAAAAACAAATAGATCACCTAACTCATCTTCTAGAGAAACACAACATAGGTGTTCCTGAGTCCATCAAGTATAATTCATCTACCCAAGATTCTACCAAGGCAAAAGGCAATGGTAAGGAGAAAGAAAAGACAAGGCCCTTGTAGCTACTACAACTTCTACATTATCATGGGTCATTGATTCAGGTGCTTCTCACCACATGGGCTCTTCACTAGTTGAGTTTTCACCAAATTCAGTGGCTATCAAGGAGTTGCATAGTGATACTATAGTGGCAGTGGGTAGGACAGATCACCAAGCAAGGTTATACACCTTCTCACATTTTTCACCTGATTCTTCTCCAATAGCATTGCTGACTCATTCAAATGGCGTTATCAAATTGTGGCATGAGCGGTTTGGCCACCTTAACTACCACTACCTTGAGCAACTTTACAAAAATGACATGGTCATTGGCTTACCTTGTGTCCAATTCTCAAAAGGACTTTGCGAGGGGTGCTCCCTTGGGAAGCATCCCGAAGCAAAATTTGACAAAGGCAAAGCTTGGAGGGCTTCACAACCTTTGGATTTAGTCCACAGTGATGTATTGGGACCCTTTCCCAAACCATATTTCACAAGGGCCAAGTACATCCTCATTTTCATTGATGATTTCTCTAGGTACACTTGGATATATTTTCTCAAACAGAAGTATGAAGTGTTTGAAAATTTTCTAGACTTTAAGGCTCTTGTTGAGAAATAGAGTGAGAAATCCATCAAGTTTCTTTGAACTGATAATGGAGGGGAGAATGTCAGCAATAGGTTTGAGCAGTTTTACACCACAGAGGGGATTGATTTGCAGCGCATAGTCACTTACAGTCCTTCATAGAATGGGGTTGCAGAACGCAAAAATAGGTTCTTGAAAGAGATGGGTAGCTATAAGATTCACTCAATCCTTAGCACCATAGTACTGGGCCGAAGCCATCAATTGTGCTTGCTACATTCAAAATAGGGTTCCTCACAAAGCTTTAAAAGGGATAACACCCTTTGAAACTTGGCATAAAAAGAAACCTGATGTTGAGCACCTTAGGGTTTTCGGATCCCCTGTCATGGCCCGCATACCAAAGAAGAAATGCAAAGCTATAAAACATCAGTCCAAGCCTTGCATCTTTGTAGGATATTCATATGTTATTAAGAGGTATCACCTTCTAGATCCAGTCACTCATGAGTTGTTCATCGATATAAGTGTCCATTTTTAGGAGAATTCTAGAGACTCAACACTTGACACTTCTTCTCCCTCATCAGATCTACTTCTTCATGATGATTCCTCGTCAGATTCAGATCAGCCATGGTAGGTTCTCGAGCCAGAGACATCTTCTTCTTTGAGTTCAGACAACGAGGACAGTGATAAAAGGTCATCCACCTCTAGTCGGTCAGAGGATGAGGAGTTAGCACCTGACTCACCCACTTCTAGGCCACTTTGGGCCAGACAAACACTTGAGAATGCTGGCACTTGGGCAGGAGATCTCATAGATGACAGACGTACTAAGGGGGATTTTTAGAGAGATCCACATGCCTTCTTTGCTTCAGTTTCAGATCCATAGACTTTTTGAGAGGCATCTGGGGTACCTGAGTGGGATAGTGCTATGGAGGAAGAATATTCTTCCTTAATAAAAAATCACACTTGGGATTTGACTTCACTTCTTAAGGGAAGAGAGATGGTTCGATGTAGGTGGATATATCAGACCAAGTTTGCAGCAGATGGGTCGATTGATAAGTACAAGGCATGATTGGTCACCAAGGGTTTCTCACAGGTGGTAGGCATTGACTACTCAGAGACCTTTGCACCTATTGCAAAGATGACTTCTATTCGACTCACCTTGGCTATTGTCGCAACACATGGTTGGGATGTGCACCGGATGGATGTGAAGAGTGCCTTTCTTCACAGAGACCTAGAGGAGGAGATCTACATGGAGCAACCACCAGGATTTGTTCAAGATTATTCCTTAGTGTGCAGACAAAGGAAATCTATCTATTGCCTCAAATAAGCCCCTCAGGCTTGGTATGTCAAGATGGATTCCTTCCTTCTCACATCAGGTTTCACTAGGTGCCATTCTAATCCCAATGTCTACTTCTTACAACAGGATGATTCACTCCTAATTTTGGTTTTATATGTTGATGACCTTTTGATCACCAGAGTTCTTCATCAGCTATTGTAGTGGTGAAGGCATCTCTCTAGGATATATTTGACATGACAAACTTGGGTTTGTTGCACTACTTCCTTGGCATCGAGATCTCACAGTCAAATTCAGGGATTTCTCTTGCATAGCCTAAGTATGCTCTTGACTTATTGGCTCGGTTTCACATGGCTGATTGCAAGCCATCTCTAACTTTCTTTCTATTAGGAGTCAAGCTTGAGGCTAACTGTTCTTCACCATTGGTTGATGCCACTTGGTATTGACAACTTGTTGGTAGTCTCATCTACTTGACTCACACCAGGCCCACCATATCATATACAGTGGGACTTGTCTTCATATTTATGCAGGAACCTCATGAGCTGCATTGGAAAGCAACTAAGAGGATCTTGCATTACATACAGGGTTCACATAGATATGGGATTCATTACAGATTTGGCATAGAGGTTGACTTGGATGGATATACAGATTCAGGCTGGGTTGGTGATTCACAGACTCGCAAGTCCACTTTTGGTTACAGTTTCTCTGTAGGTTCTGGTCCTATCAGTTGGTCTAGCAAGAAACATAATGCTATTGCTATATCATCCACAAAGGTAGAGTATAGGGGAGCTATTAATGTAGCTACTGAGGCTATTTGGCTTTTGGAGATTCTTTCTGAGTTTGGCATTCCTATCAGGCAGCCCACCATCATTTATTATGACAACCAGAGTACCATTCAGATATATAGGAATCCAGTTTAGCACTAGTAGACCAAGCACATAGAGATTCGCATGTATTTCATTTGGGAGATTATTCATAGTCAGGTCATTAACTTGATATTTTGCCAGTCTTTGGAGCAGGTTGCAGACATCTTCACCAAACCTTTCACCAAGAGCAAGTTCATTCATCTACGAGCTCTTCTTGGGGTGGGGTCTACATCTATAGCAGCATCATCTTTAGGGGGGCCTTCTAGCCTCTTCATTTCTTTTATGTCTCTCTTTTTGGGGGGAGCTTTTCCCTACGAGTTTTCTCCTTTTCTCTATCTTATGAGAGATTGCATTTGTACATGGGTATCTCATCAAGCCTAGTTGCTGTGACCCATTTTATATTTCCACACTGCACACCTAAGTTGCGCTTATGGGGGGTATTAGTGTAGGTTTTTATTTTTACCTATTATTTAATTAGAGAAATTATATTTTTGTGCATACATGGAGTTTTCCTACATTTGTGGGATAGGCTAGCTTATGTGGAGGTGTGTGTCATAGATGTGTCATAAGTGTCATAAGAATGTCATAAGTAACTCCCTTGGTGGGAGTTACTTCTCTATTCTTAGCACCTTGTCACCACCTTTCATGGAGGAGTTACAGTCTATTCTTGGGTGCCTTGACCACCTTTTATGGAGGAGTTACTTACGTGCTCTCCTATATGTATTCTTTACTTTGGCCATCTCATGTTAATTAGATTTTGGTTTTCTCCATTTTGTCTTGTGCAATTTATCTTTTTTCATAATTTCAAATTGCTTTAGCATCTATGTGGTGTGCACTTGCTTCATCTTGTGTGATCACATCTCCATTGCATTCGCATTATTTAAATTTTGGCAACAAATCTGATAAGCACATTTTATTTTATGTTCATAAAGGGGACTTTAGAGTCCATTGAAGGTCATGAGAAACACATAGGGAGAATAATAAACATGTGGGACAGCCACATAATTTCATTTGTCCTTGTTATCCATGAATGTTTCTGCCCACTAGTTGTGAGCTTGGGAACCCTTGGATGCATGAAGGTTGTTGATTTCAAGGGGACACCTCAAAAAAAGCAGTTTTGGTTGGCTAAGTACATATGGAGGGGTCAAAAGAGGTCTGATTTTTGCATACCTAGCCAGTCGAGCACATGGGATATGACTAATTTCACTATTCCCTTTGCATATAAGGGAATTTTTGGGTGTCCAAGAGACAAGGGGTGGAATGATAATGTAGTGATTTTTTTTTAATCTCTCATAGATGGAAAAATTCTAAGTTTTGAGGTATTTTTTGAGGGTGTAGAGAACATGGACAACCCTCATATGCTCTCTAAGGCATCCACATACATGTTTTTAGCCACTCCTCATATGAAGGACATTATCAAGGATGCAACCATGAAAAGGAAGTGGAGAAATCTTGTTTTTATTAATGTATTTGTGTATTGTCAAAGTATTGATATATGAGTAACCAAGGCCCAAAATTCTGAATACTACCTTGCTAGAATAAACTTTTGTATCCACTATAATGCTACCATTTCTAAATATTTCCCTTTTTTCATCATCTTTTTGGTATGTCCAATGTATAATGCCTCAATGGTAAGGGAAAGGAAGAATGAGAGCTATTGTTTTACCATTTATAAATTTCATAAAAAACCTAGAGATTTCAAGGACAACATTAAAGGGCTTCATCAAGAGGTTTTCCTTCCATGGGAAGAAACTAGAGTGGAGTTTGCACAAATCCAATGATTGGGACTCCATGGTTTTTATTATCACTTAAGGACAAGCAATTTTGGGTGGGGAGGATTAGCATTTCCCCCTTTTGATCATGATAGTATTGAAAACCCTTAGACTTATTGGTTTCCTAGGGGCTAAGGAAAAAGAAGAAAAATAAAGGAAACATTTGGGTTCTTAAGAACACTTGTGAAAAAACATTTTATTTTTATAAAATTCACTTAAGTTGGGACCCTTTGAGGATCATGGGGACCCAATCCACTTAAGTGGATTATAAGAGATGTTTTTTAAAAGGTATTTCCTTCCATTTTGGGCATACCCCTTGGGAGAGGACAATAAAAGTAATGGAGGGTTCATGTGAATGCATGTTATGAAATATATTTGAACTTTTGAGCTTCATGCACAAAAAACTTAAGACAATTGACTTGAAGATGATAACCTTCAAGAAAAATAAGTATTGGGGATGAAAACCTCAATTACTCCATCAAGGTAGCATTATTCAAATGTTACAATTGTGCATCAAATTCTGAATTTGAAGAAGTTATCCCTTTCCTAGGGTGGTGACTTGAATTGCCAAGGTGTGTTGTTTTTTGGGGTGTGGTGACTTGCTATTGGAATTCTTCACACAAATTTTTGACATCATCCAAGATAAATTACTAGAGGAAGTGGGTTGACTATGTTGGTGAGTGATTTGGCTAGGGTTTCAAAATAATTTAGGGTAGCCAATTGCTCTATTGATTGAAGACCCCTTTGATAAGGGATATGCTACATGGTGGATATTGAAGACCCCTAATTTAGGGCTGAATTTGGACATAATAATATTCTACGTTTTATACATGAGGACAACTTCCTTATGAGGGGGTTTCATCTATTTCTAGGGCTCAATTAGCCTAGAAACCACTTCTATAATTTATATAATATTTTTATAATTTTATTATAAATTATCCAATAAATATTAGCCTCAAATATTATATAAAAAGATGTTTTTATAAACTATAACATTATTTTAATTTTGGTGGTTTATTGGTCATAAAACATTGAGGTTTGCGGTGTGGGAAGGCTACAATAAATTTTGTTAAAATTCTATACCTAGGTGCCTAGGGTTTGAGAGTTTTCATGATCATTTGATGTCCTAACAAATTCTAAAATAATTGATATTTTTTTGTGAAGTTAACATATTTATAGAAAGTGCTTGGTGAGGGTTTCATGGTCAATTTGGTTAATTAAGGCAGCTATAAATTTTTGATTATTTTTAATAAGAGGATGCCTAGGAGTTGAGCTAGGGTTACCTATTACAAATCTATAAAATTCATATTTGACTAGGGTTAATATTAAATTCTAAAATTCATAAAATATTTACCTTTTAGGATATTACAGTTGACCCACTTGAACTAATGCTTGCATATTTTGATTGGATTTAATGATGGATTGATTGTCCCCAAGCAATGATATATGTAAGGATTAGATTAATAATGATATATCTTAAGATAAGTTGCATGATTTTATGTGCCCCAAGCAATAATTTATGAAAGAGGATGGATGTGGGAATGATATATTATGAGATAAGCTACATGCTTTGATGTGCTCCAAACAAAAATATATGTAAGAAGATAGATGTGGGAATGATATATCCCATTGAAAATCTACAAGCTTGAATTTGATTGATTGGTTGATTGATTTGATTTAGATTGGAAAAATGATGGATGTCATGATTTTTTTGGGTCCAATTGATAGGTGCAGAAGATTGAATGGAAATATTAGGGAAGTGATTAAGTGGCTAGTTTAATTTAGTTGATTAATACACAAGCATAAATAAATTAATTAATTGACTTCATGAATTAATGAAATTATTGATCACATGATTAGATACCATGGATTTGATTTATTGATGTTAGAAAGAGGTGACTATGAGATGTATGGTTTAACATTATTATTGGATTATTGATGAATCGCATTGAGTGGGTTAGTGAGTTAGATATGGGTGATTGGAATGAAAGAATGATTAGAAAGTATAAAAAGAAGTGGTATATGATAATGATGTGAAGTTGAATAATTGATTGAATAAATGGATTTATTGCACAAAAATACTAACAATGTGTCATTTTAATTTACGTAGGAGAGACAAAATGGACTACAACATCTGAGCACTCTATGGGTAAGCCTTCTCAATGTGTCATGGGTCTTCCATAGAGTACACCACAATGTCCTCATTCAAGATGACCCACATATATCTTGTCTAAGGCCCATAGCCAGAGCTAGTGTATAGATGATAGACACACATTTTTGAGATTATTTAATCCTAATTTGGATTGAGGAATCCTTAATTGGGTAGATAAAGTTAAGGATATAGAAATGATAGGGCACACGGGTAAATATCAGGTATACAATAGGCTAATTAATATGCTAAACTTAGATGTACCTTATGCTAAATTTAATACACTAAAATAGTCTATTAATGGAAAGTATAACTATGTTAGATATAGAAATGACACAAAATAAATTACTTAGCTAGTTTTGATGATAAAACAAGGTTAGATTTAGTACATGTAGAAAGCAAGTAGGAAGGTAGTTCTGGATCAATCATCAGATTCTAGATCTGGTGCCTCTAACTCTTTAGATAATTACATTAGCCTAGGACATTGCATCGACATTAGTGTCTGGGTTCAATGTTAGTGTCTTATATGAAATATATACTCAAATAAGATGTGACCACTTGGATGCTTTTGGGTTTATCTTTGCCTTTGCTCTGGTGCATTTAGATCTAGGTCATGGACTATCATCCCTGGTTAAATATTAAAATCCTAGATTTACATCTTTAATATGACCTTGGAGAAAAATGGGTTAGTGGGCATATGGTGTCGAGTTAAACTATAATGACCTCAATGTTAAATGACACTACCTATATATCCAGTACTCCAAAAAAGGGCCTTGTACTCATGTAGTCCTCCCCTATGTGTTGGATTGTGTGTGAGTCATGTAATGTGTGTAAAGTAAGTACAATAGTGACCAAGCTTATAACTTAGAAAATATGACCTTATGACTACTTATTTAATACTTCAATCATATAATTGGGTTGTTCCTTTGACTGATATCAAAATAGGGCATAATAGGAAAGCTTTTGGTAACTTGAGTCCTTCTTAAGTGATCTTTCAATTTGATTGCTAGGTGAGGAATGAATAAGGGTTGATATTGTATTTATACCAATCATATCAAGAGATAACTTACATTATATCACTTAGGCCAATCATTATAATACATTTCATTTACAAATTGGATGAATTTAGGTCACTAGACACTTGCATCAGGGTAGAACAATAATGTCAATGCTAGGGAAAAGGAGAGTAGGCATAGGCTCAGAACTTGTAGAGATATAAGACAAGTAAATTTTAAACATTTTGGGTAAGGTGGGATGTCTATGTCATCAATATAAGGCCAGTCAAACTAAGAGATAGGCTAAGGGTCATAAGACAAAGCAGATACAAAGCTTACAAAAGTAAAACATGTGTATAACTAAGAGGAATAATTAGGGTCTGAGTTTGACAATTATACAAAATTGAGATGCTACATAGTCACAAAATATCATCTAAAGTTGCTCCCCATTTAATCTAGTAATGATTTTTTTGGTTTAGAGGAAATGAAGAAGTACATGGGTGTGTATACAGACCTTGTCTTTGCTTGAGTTGAATTTGAATGATTTATTGGAGTTAAATTTGGGTGATTTACTAGTGACTGACTGAAAACCAAGATGATATTATAATGTATAATCAATGCATATAATTTGGGTCAAAATTACTTGAAATATATTGAAATTGAAAATGCAAGGTTTAGGAGTACACTTGCATGTCGATGTAACTACCTTGTTTATTGGTAAGTTGTTTTTGTAAATTATGTATCATTGTAAGGCTCTAAAACTAAGATTAGGATAAATATAGATAAATCTTTAAAGTGCATATATCCAAAGATATATATAGAGAGAGGTTGGAAGGCATGCTCCCCTAACTTTGGAGCAAAAGTGAGTTGCCACCTAGAAGTTGAGATTAGCTCAACCATGAAACCCAATGTATTTATAACTTGGTGAGTTTGGATGATCAAGTCCAAACTAAAAACTTGGTAATATTGAGTATTTAATCACCTAAACATGCCAAAATAAGAAACTAACTATTGTAATAGATTGGCTTGCTAAAGTTCATAAAAGTCCATGAGGTATCAGTACATGCAATAGTTTTGGAATCAAAGATTGATTTGGATTTTGTAATATTAGGCACATGTTGCATAGAATATGCACCTTAAATATGTATCATGATAAAACTATGTATAATAATGGTATCATGTATATAATTCTACCATAAATGTGTATCAGAATCATATAATTGTGTGCTTTGGTCAATTCAGGTAATTGTGTAAGTGTGGATGCCATGCTTCCAAAGCATGCCCCCACTATATATGGATAAATCTAAAATTGATATAAGTACCTATGTGAAGGACATGTTTCCAAAACGTGTTGCCACTATAAATTAGAGATGTTGAATAGTGAGTAGGTATGGATAACATGTTTGTAAAGCATTCCCCCACTAAATCTGTGAATCGATATAAGTACCATACTGAATGAATGTGGAGAACATGCTTCCAAAGCAAGCCCCCTCTGAATCTGTAAACTCTAAATGTATGGAAGCCATGTCTATTTGACATTCTCCCACTGAATATGTAAACTAATTTAAGTATCAAATATTGAATAAATATAGAGTACATGCTTCTAAAGCATGCCCCCACTGTAATCTAGAAACTATGACTATTTTGAAGCCATGTCCATATGAAATTCCTCCACTGACATCTAAGAACCATTTAAAGTGTGGAGAAATTGCTTCCCAAACATTCCCCCAATAAATTCCCCCCCTTTGAGATGAGGTAAAAATAATACCTAGAAGTTACCTCACCTCAAAAGGGTAAGACAATGATGAATTATGTGAATGTAACCATGTAGCATATAAAAGGAAACATGTCTAGCTAAATGTATCATTGAAGTATATAGAACCAATGTGATCACATGTATGCATAATATGCATGATAAAGATAATGGTGACAACTATATAATAATAGTTTAAGCTTAATAAGCAAATAAGCACACACACAAAAGCACTCAAAATCAAGTAAAAAAGCAATAGTCCAAGAAGACCATAAATAAAGGGCATGTTCAAATGATATAAAATAAAATGGACAAGACCTAGTAAAATTCCCGTAAAATCAAAGAATGACATATTAAAATGTCCATACAATAAGTAATGACATATTCAAATTCCCAAAAAGCCAATGACATTTTCAAATGTCCAAGAAGATAAACATAGGCACATGGGATGCATACAATGGAGCATATTCAAATTCTCAAAAAAATCAAGACAATAGCAAGGCAAAACACTCAAGGAAGTGTGTAAAGGAAAAGCATAAGTAAAAATCTTAAACATGTCATAGTGGCCCATAAATCAAATGTGTTAGAAAAAAATGTCAAGTACATAGCATATGAAATAACATGTGTAATATATAAGCATGGATAATAGGCATGTGTAAGTACATATGTAAGATTAAACATGATAGTGTAGAGTGATCATCGAATCATATAACCTGTGTGTATCAAGATTGTAAAAGATGGATGCCCCCAATGTCCTGGTGACGTGAGTAATGGGAAAGACTAACACCTATAAGTGTATCATGTATTTGTGTATGCCTGTATATGCATGAGTAAATGATATGCTAGCTCTCAACATGGAACTAACACATAGATGCCAAGGAGCCAATAGAACATGTAGGTGTCAAAAATATTTTTGAATGTTTTTAATTTTTTTGGTATTTTAATGATGAGGAAAGATCATCTTATGATGCCACCCAATTGATGGTCATAGATATCTCCCCCCATCATGAACCTTACAACCTGAAGTTATATTTTTTACATTGTTTGCATCATGACTAGATAGGTTGAAAAGGGACATAGCATGTTCCTCCTCACATTTTTCATGTGTAGTAGAAGATGTAATGCTATCATTTGAAATATGTATTAATTTTCCTTTGTGAGAAAAGGAAATGCCTTGTTGATTTTGGTTAGTTTTTTATTCCATTTGGTATATCCAAATATTTCTAAGTGTAAATGCATATAGAAATGTGGTAGGCTTAACCCAAACCCATGTTTGAATTACTTTAGGACCACAAGCAATCAATCTTATTATGTTTCCTAAGGAGTATTTCTAACCTCCTTTGTTTTATAAGTTTGTTATATTGGATCCCATTTGATGCAAATGTCTTACATTACAAGTAGTTTTTGTTTATGTAGGATCAACATGATTATGCCAAAAATAAGCACCACCCATATATAATTTAATTATTAAATCTTGTTGGCATGGCTTGTTGTTTTGTTAATTTTAAGATTCTTGTATGGGACTTGGACCTTGGATTGGTCCCATGTTAAGTAATGTTTATAAATTAGTCATATAAAGATTAAGGATGCCACATTTTTGTTCGTAAAATTCTTTAGGCAATTGATCTCCTTCCTTGATTTGAGGGATAAAACTTTGGTACTTGGAAGGAGAAATGTTAAGCTTCATTGGATGAGTAAGTATGAATGTAGCATATCTATGTACATCCACATGTAAATGAGTGAAGGACTCATATTATTTATTCAATGTTCTTTCCTTTAAGGGGGAAAGAAGGCCTCTACTAAATATAAATTATAGCTTTAAATCTGAGGGATTAAATGCTAGATCATATGATGTACTTTTAAATTGAATAGTATTATCTTGAAGGAACTCATAATCATGTTGTTTGAAATTGTGCAAATGTTCTAATGTAAGTTATAATACCTTGTGATTATTTAAATCCATGAATAAAACATCTTCCAAGTTTGAAAAAGTGGTTAAGGAACCCTTTGGTAAACTATAGAACCAATTGTGAGCCTCATCAAAAATGCTCATACAGAATACCTTTAATAATAGTTTGTCATCATATGCCCATTGACCAAAATAAAGTACATAATATAGCATGTGGTCAAGTGGATCCTTATGGTGCCCAAATATAGGTAAATGTGGTAATTCAAAACCAAGTGGACAAGGATATTCAAGTATACATTGTGCAATAGGTTGATTATTGAATGAGTAAAGATGTTCATTTGCATTATGGAAAGTCACTTGAATTTGAAGTATAAAAAATTCTTTTGAATATCCCCAATAGTGCTCATCATAGACATAAGATAATCCACGAGGACAATGTTGTTTGAAATCAATGTCATCCTTAGTTCTAAACCACCACATATTTTGAATTAGGCATATGAATGTCACCATCCTCATGTACAATAAGTTCAAGTTCATAATCCTTGAATTTTAGATACTTTGGTAATGGTAATGGATCTTTGAATTTTGGTGCCCTTGGTGTATTATTTAAAGAGATTGGAATGTCTTTATAACTTTACTAATGCACCTTTGTTAAAGACATATCAAGTGAAACTTGGGAAGGTATTGGTAAAGTGCCTATTTTGATGTGGTAAGAAATTTATTTGGTTGAGATACCTTGCTTAACATTTATACATGTCTTTTATTTAGAACGTTAATATTCTTTTGCTCTATAGATGTAAGATGTTTCCTTTTTCTTGATGGCTTAATATGACTTGGTAAAGATGCCATACTTTCTTGGTTAACCTTTCAAAAATTATCAATATCAAATGAAGGCCAAGTAGGGTCATCATCCTTAATAAGTGGAATATTGTCTGTAAATATAGGAATATGAGGGGATTTGATCAATGCACTTGGAGGAACATCCCTTTTATTAATGATTTGCAAATAATCCATGATTTCCTTCTGGAGCTGACAAAAATTGTCATGATCAAATGAAATTACCTTATCTCCATGTGGAACCAATTTCATTATAGAATACAAGGGAAATTGCTTTGGATCCTCCTTGGGATGGAACACATCATGTCTTGAAAGAATGAGAGCATGGACTTGATTAGAGGGATAGTAGCTACCACCATTCAAATATTTTATATTGTTTACCTTAACACTTGGAGGAATGCAAGAGTAATAGATTTTATTCCCTAATTGGAGAGATTGTTGAAGGGTTTAATAGTCATAATAATCAAATCAATCAACATCATCCATTATAAAAGAGAAAAATAACACAAAGATTAAGATAAGGTGAGAGATAAGATTATACAAGAGAATGCTTAGACAAAAATGATGCTCAAAGTTAGGGTTCACCAAATATTTAAACCTAATTTGGATTGAGGAATATTTACTTAGGTAGATAGGGTTAAAGATATAGAAATGATAGGGCATAAGGGTGAATATTAGATCTACAATAGGTCAATTAATGTGCTATACTCAGATGTACCATATGCTAAATTTATTTAACTAAGATAGGCTATTAATAGAAAGTACAACTATGTTAGATATATAAATGACATAAAATAAAGTACTTAGTTGGTTCTGATGCTAAAATATTAATGGATTTGGTACAAGCATAAGAAGGTAGGAAGACAATTCTCAATCGATCATTAGATTCTAGATTTGGTGCCTTTGGGTCTTTGGATAATTACATTAGCTTAAGATAGTTGTGTCAATGCCAATGTCTAGGTTTGACACTAGTGTCATGTATAAAATATCTACTCAAATAGGATATGACCACTTGGATGCTTCTAGGTTTGGATTCACCTTCACTTTAGTGTATTCAAATCTAGGTCATAGACTGTCACTCCTAGTGAAATGGTAAAACCATAGCTTTTAATCTTCAATGTGACCTTATATAAAAATAGGTTAATAGGCACATTATGTCGAGCTAACCCACAATGACCCCAATATCAAAAAGTGTTACTTACATAGCTAATACTCTAGAAGAGGTCCTCAAACTAATGTTGTTCTCCCCTATGTGTTGGATTTTGTGTGAATCATGAAATGTGTGTAAAGTAAGTACAATAGTGACCTAGCTTGTAACTTAAAAAATATGACCTTATAAATACTCCTTTAGTAATTTAGACCTATAGCTAGGTTGTTCCTTTGACTGGTATCAAAATAGGAATGAAAAGGATTGATATTGTATTTATACCAATCATATCAGGAGATAAATCACATTAAATCACTTAGGTTGACCATTTTAATATGTTTCATTCATATATTAGATGACTTTAGTGAAATGGGCACTTACATAGGGGCAAGATAGTAACGTCAATGCTACTCTCTATCCTAGATGTTAGTGTCCAAGGAGAAGGAGAGCAAGCATGGGCTCAAAACTTATAGAGGTGTAAGATAAGTAAATTTTAAGCATTTTGGACAAGGTGGGATGTTTGTGTCATCAATATAAGGCTGGTAATACTAAGATATATGCTAAGGGGCACAAGATATAGCAGATATGAGGCTTGTAGAAATAAGGCATGTGTATAACTAAGAGGAATAGTCAGGATCTGAGTTTGCCAAGTGTACAAGACTGAGGTGCTACATAATCACAAAATATTATCTATAGAGATGCATATATATATATATATATATATATATATATATATGATTGAAATGACATTTTATTATGTTATGGATTTGTTCATGGATGTTTTATAGTTAATAAATGTATTAGATGGATGTATGTGATTGCCTATTCTATATTCGATGTGTTGACACATGTTACTATTTTTTGCATTTATTATGGAATAAATGAAATGGATATTAAAATATGTTTATGAAAATGTGATGTCATGAGTAGATGCTTTTTATAGGCTTTGCTTAGAGTTCTAACAAGATTTCCAACATTATGTTCTAACATGAATTGAGCAACATTATTTTGATATTATGTAAGACAATATGTATTGATGATATTAAATAGCCATGACATCTATTGTGTTATAGATATAAGTATTGATAGAGTCACAAGTGTAATACTTAGTGCATCATGATATAGAAGATCATAATAACATCGTTCGTAATGTGCATAGTGATCTAGACTCAAAAAGTAACAATGAAAACAACAACAACAATAACAATAATAATAGTAATAACTATTTACAATAGTAAAACCATGTAAATTAAAAAAAAAAAAGAAAGTGAGCAAACAACCTGTCCAAGCAAGTAAATAAACACACCATATGTACAAAAAAGAAAATAAATAATTATTCAAACAAGTAATCAAATGTCTTTTTGGATGTCATCAACTAGAGTATAACACTTTAGAATATGAGATATTTGATAATGATAACCATATGATGTGTAATTTGCATGATGGATGACAAGGGTATGTAACTAATAACAAGGTATTTTTGGTGGTTTTTGTGGTTTTTTTATATTTTTGTGGATTTTTTAGTTTTTATAGAATTTTTTGTTGGATTTTATATACAAAGGCTACTAGAAAAGGGAAAACATATTCTAGCACTGAGGAAGGGAGAGATAGTTGATGGAAGGGATATATATATTAGGGATGGAATAGGGATGAATAAAAATGGATAGGAATTAAAATAATAGATCCAAGGAACATGTTACCTAAGAACTAAGTGTCAAGTCATCAAAATAACATTGTAAGGATACACCAAGATGTTTCTCAGAACATATGTTAAAACATTTTCACTTCTTTATCAAGGTCAAAATTAGGAACAAGGATGGCACTATGTTTAAAAATATTAGATTGATAAGGATGAGTTTTGATGGGTTTGGTATTAGATGGATAGGGATGGGTTTGGATAGGTAATGATAATTTATGACAGTTTAGGATGGGGTAGGATAAGTAAGGATAGGTTTGGATGATTTAGGATAGGTGTAGAATGGAGGGATGATTTTAGAATATGTAGGATTGAGATGAAATGGGTTTGTCCCCAAATGTGAGGTACTTATAGATAACTAATTGTTTTACACATGACACTAAAAATCAATTTTCACGATGGTACTTATCCAAAACACCATAAGAATGGTTTTCACTTTTAGATGAATTATGGCTTTTTATTTCTTTTTTTAGGGTTATCTCAATTTTGGAAGTATTTAAGATACATGATGTTGAACCATATTGATATTTTAGGTGTACTCTCTAAATATTTCTACAATAACTTCATTGATTTTTAGGTTGTCTTCACCCAAATTTATCAATATACCATCATAGCCTCTACAATAGAGGGTGAAGCAAAATGTGTGTTGGATGAAGGATGTGTGTTAAGTGCATGAAGGATTTGGAGGGATGAAATCATAATGTGGATACATAAAAGTGTCATGATGTGAAGGGTGATTGGGACCAACAATCTCATGCTCTGTGAGACTGAGAGTAATAACAAGCTTGATGATTTGGGGATTCAATTATGCTTCAATGGTATCTTCACTATGTGATGGGGATCTATCTTGTAACTATGCTGATGTAATGGCTAGATTAATTTTATCATCTACTACTATCATTGAAAGGTTTTCACCAAGGGATTCTTCTTGATTGTTTTGATTTTAATTTAGATTTGGATTGTCTGATAGCACCTCCAAGAGGCTTTCACTAAAGGAATTGTATTTTTTATTTTTTGGATTTGGATTTGGATTTGAATTACAATTTCAATTTTGTTTATCTGATAGTGCCTCAAATAGGTTTTTACTATGGCACAATGATTTAAAATTTGGATTGTAGGATTCATTTTGATTGAGGAAAACTTGTTCTTCCTCAAAGTATGTTGATATTTTTTATGCTTTTTTGGCCATATGATTTTGATTATCATGGAAAAAAGTTAACGGTAGTTAAAATTGTTAGTCCTAATTGATGGGTGTGGTATATTTACTTGTAATATGGGAGGAATGATAGATAGTGTTGATGAAAGGAGTGGTGGGAGCACGATCCTTGTAGGGACTATGAATGGATATTATTTCGACTATGGATGAAGTTTCCTTAGTTACAAAAAAAATATCACTAACATCTTTACATTGATTTACAAATGGTTTGTAACCAATGGCATGGGGTATATTATTTACTCTGAAATGGATGGGTTATATAATTCCTTGCTCATGGATTATGTTGTCTACAAGTACCTTTGTCACTTGGGACATATGTTGTGGGGTGATGGGGGCTTTAGTGTGTGTTAAGAGGTTGGGTGATTGTCCAATGGGTGGCAAGTTGTGTTGGTTAGAGAAAGATTTATAAAATATAGGATCTTGGTAAAAAATGAGCTCTTAGTCGAAGACATGGTATTGGTAAAAGATAGTTTCTTGGTCAAATATAATCTCTTGGTTGAGGATAGGATCTTGGTCAAATATTGGATCTTGGTAAAAAATGGTCTCTCATTTGTAGATATATTTTTTAATGAGTGGCTCATAAAATATGGGTGGAGATTCAAAGGTAGGTTCATCAAAAATTGTATGGGGGTCACAGTGGTCAAATATGGGTTGGTTAAAAATGGGTGTATCAAATGGAGGATCATCAAAAAATGGTGGAAGGTTATGACATTGATTTAGAAGTAGAGTAACTTGATTATGCTTAGGAAAGACATTTTTGTATACTCTCAAACTAGATGTGGATACACTTGGCTCTACTTCAATGTCTCCTTTGTCAATCTTATGTTGGATGTAATCTTTGAATCTCATGCATCTATGAATATATTGGCCTTCAATATTATGATACACATAATATTTATTTTATCTATACCATTTGAGTTTATTAATGTTCTCATCAAAGGGTCTGGTGTGTGGAAACTTGATTAAGTTTATGGTGACCAACTTTTAAAAGACAATGAGTGGTTCTCCCAAATGAGTGTAAGTTCATTTTTTATTTTATTGTCTAGGTTGACCACTATGCATGGCAATGTTATTGATAGGTTGGGTAATTTAATTTTTTTGTGGCTTTGGGTCTGAAGTGATGTTAGATGGTAGGGGTGATAGAATTTGGTTCCCTTTATTAGTGTTATAAGGGATGTTGGAATCAATCCTATAGCTAGTGGATGGAAGACTTGGTTGATTTGATAACACAGTGACTAGTGGTAGGTTGATGTTGATGTGGAATGGTTTAGGGTTCCCTACTAATGAGGTGGGGTAGATACATGGGATCAAGGTTAGCAAGAATATGAATAGATAACTCTATGAGGCATATAAAGAGATCATCTTTGTTTACAAATAGGTATGTTGAATGTGGGCTCTGTCGAGATTGGTTTTGGGTGTCATAAGTCAAGATGGTTTTGGATTCAAGGTGCTTTAGAATTAAGATGGATTTTGGATTTTAAAATTGGTTAGGACTTGGGATTGGTTATTTTGGATAAAGTTTTGTTTCAAAACATACATGGATTTTACAAGGAGGTAAAAAGACAAAGATACAAGTAAACTCTACTTTAACAAAAAAACATGAAAGTCACATAAAAGGATAAATTTAGACAAAATGACTTGAATGACTTGTAGGCTCTCATATATATTGGTTTGTCTATTGTAAAATGTCAACCCAATATTTTGGAACACTAATTATGGAGGTAGAACCATACCTATAGCCCACTTAACTTGATTTTTAGGGTAAATCTAGAGTAACTTCCAGGGGCTAACCATTTACTGGTACACTACAATAAAACTAGTTAAATGACTATCTTAAGGCTTAAGGTTTATACAAGTTTATTTAAGGGATGTCCTCTATATACCTTGTGGTACATTGAGATCTAAGACAATGGAAGAAGTTGATTTAATAGACACAAATAAAAAGGTTTAGTCCTTATGTAGCCAATCTAGCTATAAGTTTTCAGTAGGTTGACATTGAAAAAATCAAACTTCAAGGTCGCTATTGAAACACTAAGTATTAGAGGATGAAACATCCTCACATCATGTTGTATTTAAAACACAAACTATTTAGGAAATTAAAATAATGAATCCTTAATTTGTGTACCCTACCAACACATGGGGTTTGACCTACTACATGGTGGAGACATCCATGATCGATAGAGCCTTTATAAAAATAAAAATAAAGAGGTCAACACTTGTTTCTAATTTCTAGGTATTTTCACTAATGTGATGCTAAGGAAAGAGCATACATAAATGAAATATAGGTAACACAAAACCCCAAATTTTGTTTATGATTTCAAAGTATCCTCACCAATGTGATTCCAAGAAATTACCATATACAAAAATTTATAACACACACAAGAAAACTTATAATAAAAGTAAATGTGAATTAATTACTACTTGCAATAAACAAAAGGTTTAACAATAAACAAATAAATAAATAAATATATTTTTTAGCTTAGCTTTACGTTATTTGATAAGCATCCCTATAAAAAAATGTTAATAATTTGTTTGTGAAGATTAGACAACCCAAAGAACTTTCAAGTTAGTCAAAATGTAAAAAAAATATACAAAAGTTAGGAAACTAAAAAATATAAATAAAAACAAAAATAAAAGTCATGATTTTGTTTATATCTCATAAACCACATTTCATATTTATATGTAATTTTAACAAGTTAATTTTAGTTTAAAACTGAACAAATCTAAAAAAAATTAGAGAAACTCATATTGTAAATTAAAGTTATAAGTATTTTAACAGTCAAGTGTTTAAAAAGAAATTAAAAAAATGTCACAAATTTTATGATATATCCTAAACTATAATTTAAATTTACACAAAATTTTAATAGGTTAGTATTTGTCTAAAGCAGAACTAACCTATATAAAATTAAAAAAACCTAAATTATAAATTAAAATTTATTTCTATTTTAACAGTCATGTGTTTAAAAAAAAAACTAAATTAACTTTGAGAAAATAAAATAAAATAAAAATAATAGATCCAAATTAGCATAAAACTTATATAATAGAAAAAAATAAGTTAATTTAACCTTAAAAATAAACAATAAAAAATGATAAAATGAACAAGATTTGAGAAAAGTCCCACCAAATGTGCCAGAATGTGATAGCCAAATTTTAGAATTTATGTGAAATAAAAAATCAAATTAATATAACTTCTTATTCTGAATCTAAATTAAAACCTTAGATTTAGCTATTTAAATAAAAGAAATAATACTTACAATACTATAATACAAATTAAGTACATCACCTTCTTCATTGATTGAATTAGATTTACTGTTGCAATGTAAATGTGGATGTTGAACTCAAGTCTCTAAGCAAAGGGAATTTAACAATGTATGAGTGTATTATATTGATTTCTCAATGGATATGTAGGATAATTTTTATATCAATTCGATAACTTGAAGGTGGGTGTTAAAAATTGATGGAGGATGAATGGTTGTGAATAATTTATAATTATTTGATAATTATAATTATCATTTATAATGATAATTATCAATGGTTGAAATTAAGTCCTCATCCAAGTAGAAGAGACCAATCCTCATGTGTATGAGAGAAATGCAGAAAGTTAGTTGATAGTTGAATGATTCATCATGAATGGGTTAAAGTAGTTGAGTGACTCACCATAATCATTTAAATGTTCAATGGTGACTCAACAATTGGTTGAGGAAGTTAAGGAAATGGTTGGATGACTCAACACTTAGTTGAGAAGTGTGGAATATGTCTGGATGAGGTGAAAATTCTAGATTTTAATTAGTTTTAAAGAATTATGTGCACATGATTAATTAATTAATATATATTAATCAATTATTTTAAAAATGGAGGTAAATGATGTTAGTGGGAAATTCAGATGTAAGGTGGTAGTTGAGTTTGTGTGTCCATATTAAACAAAGGTAATCATGACACTAAATTGATAGAATTTAGGTGTCTATAAAATGTGTATATAATCTGAATATGTATCTGTGATTTGGTACATTTGCATAACATATGTACCTCTAATGTGTCTCAAATTGAAGTATCTATCAAAATGTAACCTTTGCTCTATAAACTGTGTATTATATCTATCACAAATGTGAACAACTATCCTAAATTTGTAATTGATGCCAAATAAATGAGATTCTAACCTAAGTGTATATTTGAGTCATGTAAGTTGTATTAAATTCTATCAATTATATGTACGTAGACTCATGTCTCTATGACATGCCCCCACTGATATATCCCCCCTTTTGAGGTCAAGGGAATGCAATATGGTAGTCACCTTATCTCAAAAGGATAAGATAACCATGCCATATCTATATCAATCATTTGGTAATGAAACATGTTGACCATTTTTGGTCTAAAAGGCCAAAAATGAATCCCCTTCTTTCCCTGCTGTTTTGAGCCAGTTCATTTTTTGATTTTTGCACAAGTCTTGGAAGTTTTATACGGACTCTGTAGGGAAGTTTTTTTATGGATTTTGCATGGAAGAAATAGGTTCCAAACACTTAGACAGTTCATCACTTTGGCTCAATAACTTGGTTCAAATTCATAGTGACGAAATAACCATTGATCTCTATAGTGTCTCTCAGAGTCAAGCAGAAGCTGCCAAGTGTCATCTATCGAGCCCCTTTCTACTTTGTTTCTAAAAATAGTGGAACATGCCACGTGTCCCTTTATAGCTTAGCAGAGTGTGACAAGTGTTGGCATCTGCATTTCAAGTTCCTATGAGTTTCAAAAGCTTCTTTTAATAATATTTTCTCAGTGCGTGTAGAGGGCACCAAGTGGAAATTGTGGAAGTTTTTGATGTGTTTCTCTAAATATAGCGCAAGCCGCCACATGTTCTTGGTGAGACTCAACAGAAGCTGCTAAGAGTCAACATCCACAGTTCTTCATTTTTTTTCATTGCTGGGTAAAGGCTGTGGTGGGCCCCGGGGTTTTCATTTCTAAAGTAAGCAGAATGAGCTAAGTGTCATCATCCGCATGAATCTGAGTGAGTGCCAAATGTTTTTAATATTATTTCCAAATCCCAACAGAAGTTGCCATGTGTCATCTTCTGTAGGACTCTCGAAGGATATCTAAAGTTTCTAAAAAGTAACAGATGCTGCCACGTGTCCCGTTATAACTCAACAGAGTGAGACAAGTGTTCGCATCCACATTTCAAGTGTCTCATAAGTTTCAAAGCAGCAGAATATGACAAATGTCAAAGATGGAGCACTCCCAATTCAAAGACACCAAGGAATTAGAACCCGAAGGCCGCTCAGACCATTGAAATAGTGAACCAATGACGTCTTTGTAGGCGTCAAATTTAAGACAATGGAATATTCATTGATTTTCAAAAGTGGCAAGGAACCTGAAAACAAACTCAACAACTAGTTGAAAGAAGAGGCAAAAGAGCCAAGTGCAGAAGCAGACAAATAGTCTGAGTGGCAAAAGAAGGTGTCAACTCAAGGAGTTACTCCATTAGTTAACGTAGTATCTACCAATTGGTCATTAAGAGGTGCCAACAGTGAATAGTGTGACCCATTTTTCTTCACTTTGCATTGATGAACAAACAAGCCGTGTGATTGCCTTGAAGGAGTGATCTTGTTTTAAAACAAATGGCACGGCCCATAATTTCACATATAATGTTTAATATATCTTAAAATGCTTGAAATCAAAATAGGAGCTGACACAACAATATCTTTGAGCGGCTTCCTCTTCCCAATGCTCAGAACGTACATGGGTCATTTATAAAAAAGGGTGCCAAAAGGCCTCTCTTCTTCCTCTATATATTGTAGACTTCTCATTTGAGAAAAGATATATTTCACATTATAAGGTGAAGCCCTGGCAATTTTCACCTGGAATGAATAAAAATGCATTTTTACCTCTATTTTGGTTAGATATCTCTCTGAGTGTGTCTGAGTGTTAGTCTTGTGTTTAGTCATTGCTTCCTAATGCTTTCATAGAGTTGACACCAATGCACCTAGTATCTACAAGGCGCCATTCCTATAGGTGACAAGAAGAGCTGTACCTAGAGTACAGAGGCAGAAGGAGGTTACTAGATAGTGTTCTTTGTCTACAACGCTTATGGTAAGTTTTTTATCTGTGTGTTCCATTAAAGCCTCCCTGTCAAGCTTCTTGCAGTTTAGTCCTCTTACCAGTTAAAGTGTATGTATGTGATCTTATGGTTCAGAGTGTGAGTGTGAGTAGGTCAAAATCATTTGGTGCATCACCCTCTTAGATTAGGTTCTATTTTTCTGTAATCCTTCTCCCTTTTCAAACCCCCCATTATATATTTATGTATTAGCAGCTTAATGGAATAACTCATATGCATCAAATGGAGCTAGACCTTACCTAGAGACTCTCCCCCCAATTTTGCCTTGCCCATAGGCAAGAGGGGAGTTTCCATTGTTGTGTGTGGAAGATAGGAGCTCAGCCTCTTGTCCAGGGTGCAATCCACTGCGTCAACAATTTTTGGCATGCCTGGTGGGACTCAATTTTTACACTTAGTAAAGTTTCAGGATTGATGCTGGTCTTATTACAGCAAAACCAACCATTTTTAGCATCTGGTGACTCCACTGGTAAGAGCTTCATTTTCTGATCAAAGACCAGTCTGACCTCTTATGCCTAAAATCACCATGCGGTCTGCTGCTAAGGGTGTCCCTTTCAAATTCATTGAATTGCGTTTGAACTCATCAAAGCAACTGAGGTTTGAGAGGACCCATACTTATTCAACAAACCACTTTCCCAAACCTACTACAAAGAACACCTACGTAAGAAGGCCACGGTTACATCCTATCATAGCTATGGCATTACCCTTTGTGACTTTTCGTGGTTAGAGTCCTTTGAATCTCCAACGTTATGACCCAATTCTAGGAGTAGTCCTCAAAAGTGTGCCTCCCTTTGATGGAGAGGGGTCCATTACAGTTATTGAACACATCAAAAATTTTGCTAACCTTTGCAATATTCATAATGTCACTGAGGAGAATATCGTAATCATATTGCTGGCATTATCTCTTAAGGGCAAAGCTCTGGACTGGTATAGGACTTTACCCATAAATTTAGTCAATTCATAGAATGAATTGGGCACTCTCTTGACGAACCAATTTGGGGAGAAGAATGACCACCTCTCACTTGCCGAGAAACTAACTATAATGAAAAGAGCTCTATATGAATACATGGAATATTTTAACACTCAGTTTTAGAAGACATGGGATATAATTCCCATTCTGGTAAAGCTGACTCCTAGCTATGCTTTCCTGTATTACTTAAGAGCATTGAACAATGATATCACTATTATGATATAGTCCATGGGAGGACATGTGCTGTCTACCACCTATGACATAGCTATAGCAACTAAGAATTGCCTAGTACAGGCTGGGAAACTAGCTCCTAGACCTCATATGCCACTTTTCCCTAAAATGCTGCCTCCAATTCAGACTACTGCTCCCACCTTAGCTCTTATGCCTAGTATATAAAATCTAGCTACTACTTCATCAAATGAACTCTATGAAGTCTAAAATTCTATTGCAAAATGTGACAAATGAACTAGTGGCTATTAAAAGGCAGCAAGCTCAAAACAACTGACCAAATCAATGATTTCAGTAGTATGGTCAAACAAATAGACCCCCTTTCCAAAATTACAATCAAGGGCAGGGTCAATTTGCACAGACCATACCTTTTCAAAGCTACAATCTAGGTGCCCCTTCATCATCCAAGGCTATGGTGCTTGTTCAAAACAATTTGGTGCAAGAACAACCAAATAGCTCAACCATGGGATATGGTTAAGAATAGGCTGTTTATACAAATGAAATGATGGGTCACTACACAAATGTACAAGATAATCAAGTAACCACCCAATTCCAAGGTTTTGAGGCTTTAATGCAACCTAGCATGAGCAACAACCAAACTCAACCTGATTCTACTCTCATGAATCACCTGGAAGGTGAGTTCTATGCAGTCAATTATGTGGGTACTACAGACAATTAGGGCGACTGTGTCGTAGCCAACACGAGATTCAAAAGGAGAGCAATGGAAGAAGCTCAGGCTACTGCTCAAATGTTAGTAATACCTTCTTCATCACATGTAAACTAAAGGGTTCCAAACTTCAAAATGCTGGTTGTACCTTTAGCTCCTTAGCCTGTGCCTCAGGCTGTAAATAATCCCAAAGAAAATTTTACGGAAGGCAACCCTTGAGTCAATGTGGTAAATCAGATGAAGAAGTTGCACATGAACATCTCCTTGTGGGATTCATTGTCAATACTAGGGCAAAAGGATATGCTGCAAAAGGAATTGCATGCACTGAATGAACAAGCTGTCCCAGCAAAAGTTGATAATGTCTTGATGATGAATGGACAACGTTCCACCTTAGGCCAGGTCAGGAAAGAAGAAAAGGTTCCCCATTTTTATTTTTCCTTGGTCATAAGAGATTTCTTGGTGCATAATTGCATCATTGATAGTGGAATGAGCACCTCAGTAATGCCCAAATGCATAGCTGACAAGCTGGGTTTGAAATATCAAGAAATGACTAAGGGAGTACTGCAGCTGGATGAAACACCATCAAAGATAGTTGGGGTGGTGAAAGGTTTGAGCTTGATGCTACACACTTGCCCAAGCTTCTCAGTTATTCATGATGTGGTAGTGGTGAATATCCCTCCTTACTTTGCTATTTGCTTATCCAGGGATTTTACATCCAAGATAGGCAGCTACCTAGCAACGAATTGGTCTTATTTGGTTTTTAGAACCAAGTATGGGACTAAAGTTAAGATTGAATTTGAGCCACTCCATAGAGATCATCTAGAACCATACTCACTCAAGGTGGCAAATGTTAGCTATGCCATTATTGACCAAGAAGAGTTCCAAGTAGACCAATATCCATCCTCTGCCCTTGAAGGAGTTGCAGACCTACTCTTAGAAAAATGGGGAAGTGACAACTTCGAGCATGATCCTTAAAAATTCATAAAAGAGGCAGGCCTTGGAATTTATTACATGCATGAAGAGGGTAATTTTGTACCAAATCTAATGAAAGTGAACCAAGAAAGCTCAAGTCTATGGTAGCTATTCTTTGATGGTTCAAAAGGTAAGTTGGGAGCTGGTGGTGGAGCGGTGCTAGTTTCTCCTTCAAAAGAAAAATACTTTTCAGCTTTTCAGTTCCAATTTTCCTACACATGCAATGTTGTAGAGTATGAATCCCTCATCCATGGTTTGGAGTGGGTGAGAAAAAGAGGAATCAAAGAGCTGCAAGTTTTTGGTGACAGTGAGCTAATTGTCAATCAGGTAAGAGGCCAAAATTTGATGAAGAATTCTTTACTAAAGTCCTACAAACTAGGGTATGGGAATTAGTGGAAAATTTCTTTGCTTTCAATATTACCTCCATTCCTAGAGAGTAGAACAAGCAAGTAGATAGGTTGGCAGCAGTTGGTGCCCAGTTTGATATCCCTAGGGAAGTAGGCTGAGACCATAGCTCACACCATTTGAAGGTAGTAATCTGGGCCTCTGTACTTGACAACATCACCAATTGGCAAGTCTTTGATAATGACCAACAAATATCACTCTTCTTGCAAGAAGAAGCTGAGTTTGCTACAAAAAAACTAGGTTAAGCTATAGTAGCAATATGGCAGCCAAATTGTTTAGCTGAAGAACAATAAGCTCCCCAAAGGTTTGGTCACTCTAGAGAGTATCTTAAATGGAGATGACCAGTTGAAAAGTGACAAGGCATGCATCATAATGAAGGAGGAGCACCATGAGAAGGTTGAAATATTCAAAGATAAGTTTCTTGCACTTGGGAAAGTGTGCACGAACTGTGAAAAGTAGGCCTTCATCTTGTTGTGTCAAGAGTTTGCTGATGTCTTCACTTGGGAATATAGTGATTTGAAGGGTTTTGACTCAAGTCTAGCCCAACATACCATTGAGCTAGAAGAAGGTGCTAGGACAATCAAGCAAAAGCAAAGGCCTATCAACCCAATGATTGAGCCTCTCATGCTGAAGGAACTCACCAAGTTGATTGAGTCTAGGATAATATTTTCAATCAAACAGTCTTCTTGGCTTGCCAATCTTGTTCCTATCTAGAAAAAGAATGGGGAGATTAGACTATGCATTGATTTCAGAGACCTTAATAGAGTCTCTTTGAAAGACCATTATCCTCTCCCAAGCATGGAGCAGATCCTTCAAATGGTGATAGGCAGTGAGCATTTCTCCCTCCTAGATGGGTATTCAGGATATAATCAAATTTTGGTGCAAGACTGTGACCAACACAAGACAACTTTCACTACCAAATGGGGGATGTTTACTTACAGGAAAATGCCATTCAGACTATCTAATGCTGATGCCACCTTCCAAGGAGCCATGGACATGTCCTTTCAAGGCTTGATAAATAACACCATGCTGATATATCTTGATGATGTGATAATTTTCTCCAAGGAGGTGAGCCAACATATGAAACACCTCAGATAAATCTTTGAGAGGTGTAGAGAGTTTAGTATCTATCTCAACCGGATGAAATGTGTGTTCGCTATCCACAAGGGGTAACTCCTTGGCCACATTGTTTCCTAGGAAGGCTTAACTATTGATCAAGAAAGAGTTCACTCCATCTTAGAGCTATCCTTGCCTAAGCACAAGAAAGGCTTGCAAAGCTTCTTCGGCAAAATAAATTTCATCCAGAGATTTATCCTAAATTTTGTGGAGGTAGTCAACCCGTTGACCTCTATGCTGAGGAAGGGTGAGGAGTTCAGGTGGACAACACAAAGAAAGGATAGTTTTGAAGAGATCAAGTAGGCCATAGCCTGGGCTCTTACTTTGATCAACTCTGAATTCACCAAAGTTTTCAACCTCTACACCTTTGGCAATGAAGAGGTGATCTCCACCATGCTTACCCAAGCAAATGGTGATAACCTTGATCAACCACTTGCATTTTTTAGCCAAGGCCTAGAGGGTTTTGAGGTTAGATACACATAGGTAGAGAAGCAAGTCCTTGTAGTCATATGGAGTCTAAAGAAATTCAGGCATATGCTGTCTAATAGAAAAATTCACTTCATGGTTCCACATCTTGGCATCAAGGATTTCTTGATCAATCGAGACCTGAATGACAAGAGAGTGGGGTGGATCACTAAGGTGATGGAATATGATGTGGATATCAAGATCACCAAGCTAGTAAGAGGGAGAGGCCTATGTGAACACCTTGCTACAAACTTTAAATAACAAAAGGAGGATAGTATACTAATTCATGATGCAGCTACAGGAAGAACCAGCTGTCATGAAGGATTGGACATCAGACTTGAGGCATTTCCTTCTCACTGGTGAGTGTCCACAGGGCCTTGATAGGACCAAGAGGAGATATTTCAGACTGCAGTGTCTCCCTTATGTCCTGATTGATGGAGTACTATTCAAAATGGATCTCTCAAGAGTCTTTTTAAGGTGCATAGACCCAAGTTAGGTTGACAAATTGCTATTCGAGTTCCATGATGGGCCAGTCGATGGTCATTTTGTTCCTAGGGCTACAACTACAAGAATAATGAGAGCTAGTTACTTCTAGCCTACTCTATTCAGGGACACCCATGCCTGGCTATGAAAGTACCAAAAGTGCATGCTCTTTGATGGGAAGCAACGATTGGCTGCCATGCCTTTACAGCCTATTCAGGTAGAGTAGCCATTCATGCAATGGGGCCTTGACTTCATAAGGATGATTAACCCTCCCTCCAGTGCTGGACACAAGTGGGTCCTGACTGCCATAGATTATTTCACAAGATGGGTAGAGGTTATCGCTTTAAAGGAAGCCAAAAAAAGTGCAGTCCTAGATTTTTATGAAGACCTAGTGGTAAGGGTCAGGGTTCCAGCTACCATAATCTTAGATAACGCGTTAGCATTTTTTGGAACTAAAACAAGTGAATGGGCACTAAGATATGATATCTATCTTAGCACTTCATCCAATTACTACCCACAGGGAAATGGGCTGGCTGAATCTACCAATAAGAATCTGATTAGGATCATCAAGTGAACAACATAGGAGAATTAGAGGACTTGGCATGCCAAGTTGAAAACTGCCCTGTGGGCAGATAGGGTCACCCCAAAGAGGGCAATTGGTAACTCACCGTACACACTTGTATATGGAAGGGAAGCTAGGCTCCTCATATCACTTGAGTTGCTAGCCTTGGACCTCATTCTCCAGCTACAATTAGAAGAAGGCAATAACATGGAGGTTAGGCTATGCGAGCTGATGGAGCTCCAAGAGACAAGAGACCAGGCTATAGCTTCTATGACTAGCTGCCAACAATAGATGAAGAGACACTTTGATAAGAAATCTTCATCAAAAGGTTTCTATAAAGGGGACATCATCTTGAAATGGGATGAGGACCGAGCTAAGCCTAAAAAGCACATGAAGTTTGATGCCTTATGGAGTGGTCCATACGCCATCACTCAGTGCAAGCAGCATAATGCATTCCAACTCTCCAGGTTGGATGGTAAAGAACTATATATCATAGTTAATGGGATACATCTTAAGCATTACCACTGAGCCCTTCTCCCATCATGTATATATCTTCCTTGTTTTTTCCTGTTTTGCCTAAGTGCCTTTTACAAATTTTAATAGCTTTCTTAGTTTTGTGTGTATTTTTCATTTCCTTTTGGGGTAAACCTTCATGATTGATTCTTGGATATCTCAAGGCTGTTGCTAACTTTTCAAGTTACATTTTGACTTCATGCCCAATGGACTTTAAGGCAATTGGTTTCTAAGCATAGTAGGCATGCTTCCCCTGGGAGTCACCAATTTGTTGACCATTTTTGGTCTAACAGGACAAAAATCAGTCACCTTCTTTCCTTGCTGTTCTGAGCTAGTTCATTTTTTAATTTTTTCACAAGTCTTGGAAGTTTTCTACAAACTCTACAGAGAAGTTTTCTATGGATTATGCATGGAAGAAATAGGTTCCAAACACTTAGACAGTTCATCACTTTGGCTCAACGGCTTGGTTCAAATTTGTAGTAATGAAATAACCATTGATCTCTGTAGTGTCTCTCAGAGTCAAGTGGAAGCTGCCAAGTGTCATCTATCGAGCCCCTTGTTCAGTGGAGTGTGACATGTGTTGGCATCCATGTTTCAAGTTCCTATGAGTTTTAAAAGCTTCTTTCAATAATATTTTCTCAGTGTGTGTGGAGGGAACCAAGTGGCAACTGTGGAAGTTTTTGATGTGTTTCTATAAATATAGCAAAAACCACCATGTGTCCCTGGTGAGACTCAGTAGAAGCTGCCAAGTGTCAACATCTGCAGTTCTTCATTTTATTTCATTGTTGGGTAAAGGCTATGGTAGGCCTCAGGGTTGTTAGTTCTAAAGTAAGTGGAATGAGCTAAGTGTCATCATCTGCATGAATCTGAGTGAGTCCCAAATGTTTCTAATATTGTTTCCAAAGCTCAGTGGAAGCCACCATGTGTCTTCTTCTATGAGACTCTCAAAGGATATCTAAAGTTTATAAAAAGCAACAGATGCTGCCATGTGTTCCATTATAACTCAGAGGAGTATGAAAAGTGTCTGCATCCATGTTTCAATTGTCTCATAAGTTTCAAAGTAGTGGACTATGACAAATGTCAAAGATGGAGCACTCCCAATTTAAAGACACAAAGGAACTAGAACCCAAAGGCCACCTGGACCAGTGAAATAGTGAACCAATGACGTCCTCGTAGGCGTCAAATTTAAGACAATGGAATATCTATTGATTTTCAAAAATGGCAAGGAACCTAAAAAAAATTGAACAACCAACTGAAGGAAGAGGCAAAAGATCTAAGTGCAAAAATGGACAAACAATTCGAGTGGCAAAAGGTGTCGACTCAAGGTGTTACTCTAGTAGTTAACATAGTATCTAACATAGTAACGATGTGACCCATTTTTCTTCACTTTGCATTAATGAGTAGACAAGCTACGTGAATGCCTTAAAGGAATGGTCTTATTTACAGACAAATGGTGTGGCCCATAATTTCACATATAATGTTTAATATATCTTAAAATGCCTGAAATCAAAATAGGAGCTGACACAACATTATCTTTGAGTGGCTTCCTCTTCCCAATGCTCAGAATGCACATGGGTCATTTGTAAAAAGGGTGCCAAAAGGCCTTTCTTCTTCCTCTATATATTGTAGACTTCTCATTTGAGAAAAGATATCTTTCACATTGTAAGGCGAAGCCCTGGAAATTTTCACCTAAAATCAATAAAAAATGCATTTTTACCTCTATTCTAGTTAGATATCTCTCTAAGTGTGTCTGAGTGTTAGTCTTGTGTTTAGTCATTGGTTCCTAATGCTTTCACAGGGTTGACACCAATGCACATGGTATCTATAAGGTGCCATTTCTAAAGGTGACAAGAAGAGCTGTACCTGGAGCGCAGAGGCGGAAGGAGGTTACTAGATAGTGTGCTTTGTCTACAACGCCTATGGTAAGTCCTTTTTCTGTGTGTTCCATTAAAGCCTCCCTGTCAAGCTTCCTTTAGTCTGGTCCTCTTACTAGTTAAAGTGTATTTATGTGTTCTTATGGTTCAGAGTGTGAGTGTGAGTAGGTCAAAATCATTTGGTGCATTACCCTCTTCGATTAGGTTCTATTTTCCTGTAATCCTTCTCCCTTTTCAAACACCACTTTATATATATATATATATATATGTATTATCAGCTTATTGGAATAACTCAAATGCATCAAAGGGAGATAGCCCTTACCTAGAGACTCTCCCCCCAGTTTTGCCTTGCCCACAGGCAAGAGGGGAGTTTCCATTATTGCATGTGGAAGACAAGAGCTTGGCCTCCTATCTAGGGTGCAATCCACTATGTCAAAAAAACATATAGTGGTATCATGTCTATGTATATGTATCAATGAATCTCATAGCATTCAAACATAACACGCCCTAAGATGCATGATATGGATCATGACAATATCTATGAGTAATAAGCATAATATCAACAAACAATCAATCACACACATAATAACACTCAATGTAACATAAAAAAAGTCTAAGGAGACTGAAAATAAGGAGCATATTTAAATGTCACACATTCAAAGGAGAGGACATGTTCAAATGTCTGCATACCAAAAAAATAACAATCAATAACATTATGGATAACAAATAAAGAACATGTTCAAATGTTTCTTAATCAAGACATGATATCAACAAAGCCATAAGTATACTCACATAATCCATGTGAGAAGATGAATAAGTGAAATATAAGCAACTAACATACACATATCATACTATTCCTTACATATATGTGTTAGCAAATTGACCTATAACATAACATATCTATCACATTGTGTAAAATGTAATCATAAATATAGACACATGTAAGTGTTAGTATATAAGCTCAACATGATAATGTAAAGTGATCATATAAAAATAACACTTGTACCAATCATGATTAATAGGGGCAGATGCCCCTAACGTAGTGTGTCACATGGGTAAAGGAAAGGTCTAACATTTGTAGGCTCATGTATCATGGATTTAGTGTATGTTTGTATCACACTCAAGTACTCATGAAACATCTATGTATATAGAAAGAAAACAATATGCTATCTACTAACATAATGTAAACAATATATGCAAAATCTAATAAATATTGAATGCTAAATATTTTTGTATTTTTTATTTATTTGAATGTTTTTCATATTTTATTGATTTTTATTTTTAACTTTTTGCATATTTAAATTTATGAATAAGAAGGCTAGCTGATGATCCCATATAAGGGATGCTCATAGGGTGCTATAGGCTCATGATGGTGTACAACAAACTGGTCATATTACCAATCATGTATATATGCCAAATCTAGAACTATAGAATCCATGATACTCTATTTATGCCTTGTATGATTTTATGCTCATGAAGTAGTAGTGGTTCATGGATCTTATTAATTATTTTTATATTATTTTTCCAGTATAACTGTAAATTTGGGTCTTTGTACCCTCTTTGAAACATGTTGATTTTATCTCAACAACTTGGTTGGTCCATGTAGACATAGATGATGGATCCACAGAGTCCACTATATAGCTCTGATGCATCAGACTTTTTAATATCGATCTCCTAGGAAAGGAGATTGCCTTTTGCTTACCCTTTCACTCATGATTAAACTAAATATATTTTATAATTAATTATTTTAGAATAAACTTCTTTGATTTTAGTGGATGCTCATTCTGAATCCCTGAAATAGTAATATAAGGCCTCTTAACTATAAGAGATATTGTGCATGGGAGTGTTCCAATATTTCCATCTAATGGGTGTCTATGATGTGTTGGGGGATAATGTGCATGATATGCCATTTGTACTTCTAGTGTTTACTTAGAATTACCTTGTAATGGATTATTGAATAACTTATGATTTTGATGATCATGAGGTTGTGACCTTGAATCCTTTGGCCATGCATCAACACAATATTTTCACTATCAATAAGGTCTTGTATTTCATGCTTTAAATTGTAACATCTATTTTTATAATTCCTAACACATTGGTGATAGTCATAATAATCATTTACATCATATCCTTTTGGTAGAGGTCAACTCGTATCAACCTCTAAGGGAGGAGGGAGAGGTATGAGATGACACTCTATAAGCTTCTTAAGGAGAAAAGCTAGATACTTAGGTAATCATGTGAATTATCTCTTAGGTGCATTGGATAATATGAGACAAATAGGTTGGTGTGACACTATATAGACCATTGTTATTACTTCTTTTTTAACCTTTGTATCCATGCTTAAATGAATACATATTTGAATATGTAAGGGAAAATAATGATCAATAATATATCAGAGTGGTAAATCCTTCTTTTTAAGGGAAATATTATGTAATGTCCATTTGATAGTGTTAAACACAGAGGCCACATATGGTGGGTCTACCTTACATAGAAAGGTTGTCGTATGTAATGCTTCTAAAAAAATGTCTTTGAATCGTTAATAATTGTGTAACAAATCCAAAAGTGAAAGTTTATCACTAACATCATTGGAGTGGTTTGTAATATTATATGTTGATGATACTTGTTTCATAAACTCCATTTTGATTCTTTTATTATGAATACTGACACGTATGAATAAAGGTAGATCTTGATCAAGGATATCCTTTGAAGGTAAATATTTGTGATAGAAAATAATAAGGTTTGCATTATTTTTTAGATATTGGATGATATCCATAAAATAAGTTGCTCTATGTCACTTAGTACTTGGGTTTCATGCAAGGCCCCATATAAGATATCCTTCCTTTTAGAGAGTTGATTTTTTCAAAAGTTCAAGGATTGAGATATTAGCATGTGTATTGAAAAATTGTTCAACAATATCATATCCCTTAGATTTAATAACTAGATTAGGCTTATGAGAAACCTATTGTATATTAATAGGTGGCTGAAGAGGTTGGGCACCCTTTCTTTTTCATGTGGTAATAATGTGGACCACAAAATCCAAGATAAGTCATGGGTGAATAATGGGAGCGAGATGATAATTGTCAACTGAACAAGATCTAAGTGAGACAAAATGTTGATAGCATGTATTTTGGTGCTTAGAGAATCTAGATAAGGGTTCAATTGTATTGCAATGAGAATTATAAAGAGAGATTACATGTTTATCTGTTTTAAAAGCATTGTCTTCACTTTTACCAATTTGTTGATTCCATGTGATTATATCTTTGATTGATGTAGCAATGTATGAAAAACAAGAAGCAAGGACTATCATCATTTTTTATACAAGGAAATACCTATTGGATGCACCCATATTAAACATGGTTGATTCATTTATAATTAATGTAAATCTAATTTTAAGATTTTAAGAATTTATAAATTAAAAAACTAAAAATGTTGAACCCCTAAGGAAACGAGGGATGCACAAGAAGACTCAGAGGTCGGGTTCACCAAATGTTTAACTATTTTTACAATTAGATTAAGGGTTAGAATAGCCTAATCAAACAAGTGGCTAAGATATTCTAAAATTAAGTCAATTAAATGAATTAAAATTTATAATATTCTAATAAATATGTTATATATAGAAAGTACAACACCAAAACAATAATTTGAATGTAGCAACACAATGGAAAAACAATACTTAGCATGTACAGGATAAGACATGATGATGATCTCTAATGATTTATCAAAATTTGAATATTTATTTTTTATTAACCTGGAAACTATCATTAGGATATGAACACTACCGTTGACACTTCTACAATGAATCTAATGATTTTTCTGGTATAGGACACAATTGTTTTTAGAATGACTAATTACACCTATTAGGGTTTATTATCAACTTGTAGATTGTCAAATCAGATCATGTGCATAGGGTCTAGATATTAGTTTTTTTCTCAAAACCATAGGTTCTCCAATTTGGATGTGTCACCTTTTAAAACAAAAGTTATTGGGCTTAAGTAAAATGAATTTGACCTCAAAGACCCCTCTCTCAATGAACAATGCCTACATAGCCATATACTCTGAAGAGGGCCTCATAATGATGTAGTTATCCCCCTTATATGGGCTTGTGTGTGAAAAATTGTGCAATATGATAGATGTAAATGTATATAGTGATCTAGATCATAATTGAAAAATACTACTCATGGGTTGCTATTTGAATGCTTCAGATTTGTAAGATGACTTCTCCTATGACTGATTGGAAATATGAAAGAATATGATAGTAGAACTTAGTTATTAAAATGATTAAGTATGAGCTTGATAAGTGTTTTCTTGGTACTTGTTAGATGATAATGAATGAACTTTTATTTTGTATTTATACCACACCTTTTAAAATGATTTCATGATAGGGTTCAAAGAGTACTATTGGCAGTTTTTGACCCCATAGGCCAAAAATGCTGCCCTTACCATTAAAAACTTTGCTCTTGATGCTAATTTTGCCTTGAATGTTTTTTTCATTTTGCTTAGAGAAGTTCAAAGAAGCAAGAAAAGGATCTTTGATCATTATGACCCCCTCTCTATCCTCTCATGTAATGTCCCCTCTTCTCTCATCCCTTTCTGCTATATATACAGACATTTAAACCTTAAAGAGGATCCCTCAACTGGTGATAGAGTTACTCTATCAAAATTTCCTTGTAACCCTCTCTTGAAGCAATACAAGACAAATTTCTAATTTTCATTGAAGTAAAGTGTGCATTATTGGAGTTTAACTTGCAAAATGTATGTTTTCTCTCATCTTTTGTGATTTCTCTATGCACCTCACTTTAGTTTTCTTGGTTTCTTGTAGGTCATGTGATGTGTTAGACTTTGGTGCCTTTCTAAAGCATTACAAATTATAGTGTCTCTCTTATATACCTATTATTTCTTACCCTTCAAAGTGTATCCTCCCCTTTAAACTCCACACAACTACTCATGCTTGTGGCTTTGAAATAACATCAGCTAGATTGTGTCTTGTTTAAGTTTAGTAGTAGTCATTAAGGTTCCTAGTCTGAATGTGGATCACTCCTTATTTAGTGCATCACCTCCCTTAGCTTATATTTCCTTTTTATGTTATCCTCCTATCCATTTTCCTTAGTCAACGATAAATTTTAGCATGGGAAATAAGATCTAAAGTGAAGCATCTGAGGAACTAGCCCCATTAAAAATCCTAGAGGTTCAACCTTACTCTAGGATACCCACATCCTGAGGTTGTCCTAACGATTTTAGCTAGGAGTGAGAGAGCCTAAGAAACTCTCCCATAAAGGGTAAAATTCTAGCCTATAACAAGTACCATAGGCCAATGCATACATGCCAAAAGATTAGCAAATTTGATTATTTGTAGGCTTAAACATTAGCACCATATTTGAGACACTAACGTCAATGCTAGTGTCTAGTCTGGATGACAGTTTCTGTGAAGATACAAAGTTATTGAAGATCTGTAATTGTTAGAATATGATATAAATAAAAGTTTATGTAAGCTATAGGCTGTAGGTGATCTGAGTAATTAAAATACTAGGATCAAATTATAAGATAAGTATTTAAGCACAGTGAGATGACAAACACGGGCACACGAGCCTTTTGATAATGAGAAGATCATAAACTAAAGAATTCAACTATGAGTAATATTTATCAAGTATACAAGACCAATTTATCATATATAAATAGATTTTAATATCTACAAAACCTTATTAAAATCTTTTATTCATTAATTTTACATGTTTTTCTCCAAATAAAATTTTAAAATATCTACATAAATAGAAAATAAAAAATTAATCATACTAATTACATTTACCAATTATTTGGTGTTTAAGCTTTTTAAATATAAAATATGCTAGAAATTCTTTAAACAAAGGGAAAATATTGGAAAGATCATTAGAAAACAATTTTATTATTATTATTTTGATTTTGTTTTTTTCCTACTTTTAATTTAATAATTTTTTTCCTTTAAATTATTAAAATAAATATATTTAATCTTTAATATTTTTTTATATAAAAATGTTTTTTTTTAATTTTTAGAAGATATTTTTTTTAATATAATTTTTTAACATCTCATTTATATTGGCTACATGCACAATCAAACTCCTCCAACTTATATATTATTTCTTTTATCAATTACAATCATCAATAATTAAATGCTAAAAACCAAAGAGAATAATTAAATGCTAAATTATTTGAGTTTTTCATATATTCTCAGGTTTTTATTTTTTTACATCTACTCTCACTCTACTATGCATGTTTTTTTACATGTAGGCAATATCATTACATGAGTTGAGAATTATCGAGTTAAGTAATCGAGGAGGTATGTAAATGACACTATAAATATAATGTATTTGAGATGGTATGTAAATGACACTATACATATAGACATAAATATAGTACATTTTAGATTTTATTACAAATTAATTTTTTTATTAGATTGGTTAAAAATCCAAGTTGAAGGGGCCCGTACCCTTTACAATGAACAATCAAAAGATAAACACGTCAAATCATCAGGATAAAAAGAGATAAAAAGAGAAACCCAATGACTACACCCACCTTCTACCAAACAACCACCCATTATTATCCAAAAAATCAAAAAGTAGCCAAAAATAAAATAGGGACCAACAAGCTATTCTGATTTAGAGTAAAAGACCAACTATTTGGTCTCAGTACTGGCACTTTTTTAATTTATTCCCCTGGTTCAACTCCCAACAAATTATTCCTTGCCATCATCCTATCTCTTCCTCTTAAGGTTAGACGAATGAAACTCCTCTTTTTCTTCCTTAGGATCTTAGGTGGCTTCCTCCTCTTTTCTATGTTGGTTGGATTTACCTTTTGGGGTGAAATCCAGGCAAACTATACTTTCATTAGTTCCTGCCACATATGGATAGAGGAATCCTTCGAGCTTCTCAAACTCCTCAGTAATTTCATCATAGAGCAGTTTTTGGATCACTATTTTCATATAGAGATTTTGGAGGGAGTCCTTAGTCTTTGCCCCAATATTGGACCTAGAGACCCCTACCTTTGGTTGCAAATAGGTGGACAAGTTTAGGGCTTCTTGAGCTAGGCTTGGGGTCCTCTTGTACATTTTTAGCTGAATCCCACACATCTTGCTCTTCCTATTCATCTCTTGAATTTGACTGAGTGTTATTACCTTCCTCCTCCTCAGAATTATCCCTCTCACTATTGATGTCTATGGCCTTTGTGATGATCTTAAATCATAGTGGTTCCCCATGCTTAATCAACAATAGGATTAGGCCTTGATGTATTAAATCTATTGAAGGATTCTTTTTGAAGTTCATCAATGAAATCTCCAAAGATTGTAACAAGAAAAATGGGATGCTAATTGTATGAACTTTAAAGTGGTTCAGAAGAAGAAAGTGATGTGAAAAGATAACAATATGTTTACCCACAAGGGTAATGTACCTCATAATTTGTAAACAAACCTTCAACCATTTCCTCGATAACTCTATGTGTATAAATCCCTTGTGAGATGAATACTTGGGTTTATACTTATCCTTCTCCTTCTTGTATAAGATGTTCATTAGTTCCTCCTTCTACCTCTTATCTTTGAATACCTTAACTTCATGGCATTCCATCCCCATAGTTTCACCAATGAGTTCCTTAGTAATCTAAATATTCAAGCCATGCATTCTCACTTTGTGATCCTTCCAACCATGGGCAAAGTCCTTAGAGAGTGCAGTTTCATGATCGACCAAATGTTCTATACATGGCACCACCCTGCCTTGGACCATTTTTTTCTAAACATACCCATTTTTCTTTACATCAGCATAAGAGATTGGCTCAAATCGGTCTCTGTCCCCACCCATTTTTTGAAAGTGCAAAATATTTCTATAGACTTCATAAAATAAGCTCTTTGAGAAGGATAAATGACATTTATAGAGATTAGAACCACGATTTAAAAATGAAATGACAATTTACTCATAAATTTTCAAAATGCATCAAATATTACAAGTTCTTTTGTCTTTGGAGGGAGGAAAATTTTCAATGAGAATTCCCTTCCCACTCACAACCTCTCTTTCAATACGTAGTCATCTTTGTGGGACCAAACTTTGCATAAAATCCCATTCAAGTTAGTGATGAAAAAGTTTATTATTTCAAGTCATTATAGGCCAACATAATCTACTTAGTACACAAGTATTATAAGAATTTTTTAGTAGGGAGGAGGAATGGTAAATTCAAATAACTATTTTATGGTTCTAGTCTTTTATCTTGATATTTATTCATTGTTAAAGCTTTTATTATGTGTAATTTTCTATAAATTACCATTATCTTACAATTCTTATCAATGTGGGGATAACCTAATTACAACCCAATTATATATTTGTAGAGAAATTTAATTATTATTTTTTATTTTTTAAAGATTTTTACTTGTGTTTAAATATTTATTTTATGGTGTTACTAGTAGCATCTCAAAAAGTTATTAATTTTGTACATAATAGTAATGCAACATAATAAATAATTACTTAAGTAAACATAAGTGCACAATATATGTATAATAGAATAATAATATCTAAATAATCTTACGGGTAAAGCCCCTTCTTTATCGTCTATAAAATCAACTTATTGCTATCAAGATTGTAGACACCTTTATGGCTAAAAGCATATGAAAGACCTAGGAGACCATTAAGCCTTGACTATTGTGGAAGGGGGATGGCTTTAGATCAAATATATCCATTAATTTACACTCCCTATGGTGGCCCCTGAGCATTTTTGTTAATGGTAAGACCTTAGCTGAGGTTCCTAGAATTAAAGCTCTTTGACTCTTTTACAAAGGCTTTCATGTCATTAGGGACATCTTTGATAAAAATCTAGAAACTAGCCTAGTTGGTAGGATTTAAACACTAAGTTCAACCTTAGTAACTAGGATTTTAAATCCATTATTGAGATTTAGATGGTTATGCTAGACTGTGATATGCACAAAATTGGAATCAAAAGCTCTCCTAAATGGTGAAAAGATTAGAATGAGAGCATGTCCACTCATTTGCTTTGATACAAACCCCAAATTGGCTATCAATGGTTAAATCCAAATAATGTGCCTTTTGAGATGCTCAAAAAATAATGCATTCTTAATAGCCCTTCCTTTTTTTGAAGCAAGAAATTCTAAACCATCTAGTTTGTAATTGTAGAGCCCAAAAATACCATTTTTGCATGGTACATTCTCTATCAAGGTCTTCTAGTGGGTGACATATTACTTCATATGGGATATCATCTCCCAAATGTCCTACCTATGGTCAAACTGAGTCTCTTAAACATATTTTTTGGTTATGTTTTAGAGCTAGAAAAACTTGGATGTGGATTCACTCTTTTTTTCATTCATTTATACCAAAACCCTTCTCTTGGCACATGGTTATATTAGGGGATTTTTCTCCACTTCCTATGAGAGTCAAATAAATTTGGCATATTTTTCATTTTGAGATCCTCTTTTGTGTTTTGAAAGATCAAAATTTTGCTATGTTTAATAAATAACAACTAGGCATAGACTTATCTATCGTTAATAAAATTGATACATTGTCAATTTTCATGCTAAAGATTGAAGTGCAAGCAAAGATATTGGTATTGAAGGTGGAGAATATCTTCACACTCATTGGCCACTAGGGCAACACCCCTTGTATTGTTATAAGATGCCTCCAGATGTCTCACACCAAGACCCTCTCAAAAGGGATAAAGAGTGTAGGGACAAAGGTAGGGTAAGATACATTCATAAATCTTCTCTATGTTCTCCACCTTGCCTCCTCATCCTTGTCTCCAATTCTCATCATTGAGGGACCACAGAGGGTAACCTTCACCTTAGGCTAGTTATGGACCTTCTAATTTTGTGCCTTCTAGATGGGATGGGTAAGGTAAAATTCTCACATTAGTTCTTATTATTTCATGCCCTCATCGATAAATTGAGGAAGATGCTCAAGAAAATAATGAATAAGATGGCTAGGGATCCATACCTGGTGATTCACACTCCTATGGGGATCGTTTTGTTACTTGTAAAACATGCCCTAATTCCTTTGGAATCAAGGAACCTCTTTTTTTCTCCTTTTGCTCCACTCTTGCTTGCAATCATAGCTATTTGTTCTCAACACCTTCAAGTTACCTTGGTGGGTCATCTCAATTTTTGTGCCAAACTAAGTCCCATAGCCACCTTTTTTGGATAGACTGCGTTCATGTGAGAAAAATTTATATAAAACACTTAGCATGAAAGTAGAGTTTTGACCTCCCATTTTACATTTGAAAATCTAGCTTTCTTAGCTCTCTTTAGTCACTCTAGGGGTCATTTTAGTTTGCATGTCGATTCAGACTCCAAAACCCACCATCATGATGACAAAGCTCATGCAATAAAGTTTAATATGTTACACTTGGTCTAAAAATGACTTTTTAATGCACTTTCACACTTGGAAAATCTTAGAAAAACAAGTTTTTTATTTGATTAGGTTTTGTTATAGGTTATTTTTGAAAATATCAAGTTGTAGACCTAATCAGGGTTTCAACCCTTGATTAGGTATTTTGGGGTCTAGTTTGATGCAATACTTTGTTAATTAGATTTTTTTTTTGAATGGGTCTAAGTGATTAGGCAAGTTATTTTATAGTGTTAATCAAAGTTTAAAAATTTGATTGGGTCTTAGGTTCTTTTAGTTGAGTGTCATAGTTATAATCAGAGATATATATCTGATTATGTCTTAGGTCATTGGTTAGGGACCATCCTTTATTAACTATGGTCATTTCCCCACTTGGGTCTCGTTGTCTTCATTATTATTTTTTAATAAGGGTAAAGGGTGGGTTTTTTAAAATTAGGGACCCATATCCTAGGAATGAAACAAAAAACCAAGCCCTGGATAGTCAGATATTACAATATGCTTGGCAACATAACAAATAAAGGATAAATAAAAACAACCACATAAAAATAAAATAATAATGAGAAAACAACCATACATGCCAAGATTCTCAACAAGAACTATTGTCTTTTAACCAAAACAAAATAAGAACTAAAATAACTAAAAATCTCCCAAAAGATTTTATTTGTTAGATCTAAGAGACATTATCATGAGTTTCATACCCTGTTTACCTTTTCATTTATTTCTAGTTCTTATAATTTTCCATTCCCTTTCCTCCTCAAGATTTGGCAATATAGGAATGATGATTTCTAGGAATTCTGCTTGATTCTACATATGCACTAAGGCAGGGGTTTGAGCTGATGAATTTGGTCTATTATAAATATTTCCATTCATCCTCTCTTGTAACACAACCACATCCTCCTCCTTATTCCTTACCTCAACACATAGTGTCAACTCTACTTCTTTTAAAGGGGTTTTAGATATAAGATCTAGTCCCTCACTCTCACTTCTACTATCATTCACAATTGGAACCTTAGAATGTTCTATTGCTGATTTCTTCCACCATGAAAAAGTTTTCTTGAACTTGAAGCTTGGGAAATCATTTAAAATATGCCCTATTTTGAAACATCTTTGACACCTGAAGGGGATTCATTCAAATTTCAAACATTGAATCCAAAAAATTTCCCTTACCCTTAGCTCTAACTAGGTAGTAGATCCTTGTAAAAATCAACATAAATGAAAATATGGGCATATGTGGAATGCCCCTATCATCAATCAATTTATCAGAGGTCCAAAATCTCCCTATGGTATTTCGAATGGCCGTAAACACACAATCATTCCAAAAATGGTAAGGAATATTTGGGAGCCTAATCCAAATCAGTTTGAAAGTGAAAATTTCAATCTGGGCATTAAAATTTGGGTGCTAGGGTTTTACCAAAAGATTATGATTATCCCACTTCCAAATAGAGTTTTTGAAAATAGCCTCTTTATCTTCTATGGAATTAAGAATCGAAATAAAAAACCCTCTACAATAGGGGAAAATATCTAGTTTAACTTTAACCAGAGGTTACCATCAAGTTAAAATATAATCATGAAGTGTTGAAAAATTTGACCAAAAACCTTTGAATTTATAGATCAGACCTTGGGATGACATCCATTTTTCCCTCTTAGAAATAACTTCAATCTCTTACTCCTTAAATAAGATATTAGGAATATATTTTGTTGGCCTCACAAGAAAGCATGATTTACATCCTCCTACAACTCTACAAAAGATATTCCTCCAAATGGGTGCTCTGCATCTTTTAGTGGATACACAAACCCCTTACAATCAAATGTTGCTATCAATATAGATCCCCTACACTCAGAATCCATCGTAGGTATGAATTGCGTATTATTGGTTTGTCCAATAGCCCTTTGACTATCAGATCTGAAAAGAGACATCCTACTTTTAGTGTCCCTTGCCCTTTGATCTGTGTATAAGGATCTACGTCCTTAAAATCCATTGAATGTAAGGCACTCCACTATAATAAATGGTGGGTGAAACCCATTGACTCTGTTTGTTACCACCTCCATTGACCCAAAGTCCTTAGATGAAATGGATAATCCATTACCAAGAATGCTACCATATTTGACCTTGAACTCCTCTAGCATTAGATCCCCTATCTCGGTTGCTATTTTGGCCACATTTTAAACCCCAGCCTTCAAGATTGAAAAAGATTCAAATATTTCATTTTTTTCCATTTTTAACATCTTGAAAATTCAATTCTTAATTATTTTTTTAAGATTTTAGTCATAAAATGTTGGGTTAAGATATTTTTATAACTGGAATATCATCAAACCATCAGTGAATAGTATCCCTAGCCATGGGTTGTGAACTTTCCTCATCACATTGAACATAAGTTTAAATCCACGTGTCACCTCCTAGTTATCTTCATTAATTGAATGCAATGTTACTTAGTGTTTGTCCCCAACTAGGTCGGGGCTTCCCCCCTCCCCTGAGCTTGATTATGTTAATTAGGCCCATAAACCCAATTAGATCTGCATGATCCCTCTGAATGTCATTTCAATGTAATATAGGAGGTAAGTATTGGTTAGAACATGAAGGCCTATGGGCTAAAACCAAGACATAATCAGGGGTCCCAAGCCTACTTAGGTCTTGGGGACACCCACTTAATAATTTCCTATGGTATTCAGATAATGCATTTTTGATTAGGTTTATCAAGACATCTAAAATGCACTCTAGTTATAATTGGGGGTTCAAATCTTGATTAGAAATAAAAACTTGAAATTTTAAAAAGTAAAAATTTTAATAGGCATGTGCCTCCCAAAGGCTTGATTAGTCTGGGAGGCCCTTTTTTCCCATATTTGGTTTTTTGTACATAATTTTTTGCTCAAGTGTCAATTTTTTGAATCATCTACATCACCAAAAAACTCTTTTCAGCTTGGACATTTTGGTGTTTTCAATTTTTGGAAATTTTTCCTATTGTAAAAGTTTTTTGCATTGTCCTCCATTTTTCTTATGAGCTTTTAATTTCCAAATTCTAACATGTGTTTTGTCTTTTTCTAGGCATAAAAGGGAAGTAAGACATAACATTTTGGAGGGAAAGTTGTTTGGTCAATGTAATTAATTTTTCAACTAATTTTGGAAGAGAATGATGTTCCCATTTAGATCACATTCTATATCATTCACTCTTTTATTTATTTTAGTGTAATTTCTCTCTCCACCTCTTGCTACCCTAGCGTTATATTGCCAAAATTGTAACTGAATGATCTATTGTAAACCTTATTTATAATTCAAGTAATTATTTTTTATTAATATAAGATGTGAATATTTTATTTCATTATATGCACATGTAATAGGGTGGTGATAGGCTTCCTCTGTATAGTGTGATCCTTAGACTCTAGCACTAATCCCTATTTCTTATTGTGTGAATGCTGACCAAATGAGGGATTAGTTTGTGGGTTACACTTTTCAAAAGGATTATATTATGGCTACAATGTTTCTCTCTTTTCCCCATTTCTTTTGTAATTTTTTAAATCAAATTTATTAAATAGGGTTAACGTTGGCTCTAAATGTAATCCATTTTGAATGATAAATCTTGATTGCAAGTTCTATTTCATTTCATTCCTATCACATTATCACATTGTTAAATGTTTATAATGTAATAAATGAACATTGTATCAATAACACTTTCATTTAATTAAAACCCTTAAATGTTGATTTCCTATTTGGGCAAATCTGAAAATGTATGTTTGTTTTATTTCCTAAAACCCACTAAAAACCCGCATAAATGAAACTCAACACTTCATTCCCTCTAAATATGTTAAAATATGAGAACAATGTTAAATCCAAGTTTAAATATTCTAAACCAATAGGCCCCTTGAATTATAATAGTTCCAAATATACCAAGTGGATCACCCACTATGTCATGAACCAAAGATAATAGACCTTAGGGAGACCCTACAAACCACCTTTTAGGATAGGCTAGATGGGATACTATCCCGCTTGAATTAGTGTCTAAATGACCCATCAAAAAATTAATGCTAGAAGGAGGGAACAAGTAGAATATTTTAATCTATCACTCATTTTGATATTTTGGCATGTCCTTTACACTTTTTGCATGCTACTCCATACTTGAAACACACATCAACAATTTGGTGTTAGGAGGGACAAACTTAATTTTTTAACAAAAAATTTAAAACTTGAAATTTCAGAAGCATTTCCTAGAATGAAATTTTAGGTACTAAGACTAAAAAATTGATTTTGTAAGTCCACCCATGGCTTTTGCCTAGATTGGTGGAGGTGGTTGCTTTGTGAACATTTTAGGGTTGACTCATGACTTGCCTAAGAATCTTGATAAATTTTGTCTTAAATACACACATGGTGGGATTCAAACTACTAAAGAACACATTTAATCATTCAAAGATGCCATTATTCAGACTCAAATCTAGTATGAAGATGTTTTTGTCCATTTCCTCACTCTTTGAATGAGGTTGCTTATGACTAGTACCTCAACCTACCAGATGGATATATCACCTTGTAGTATACCTTTGAAAATGAATTTGTTAACCATTTTAGTATGCCCACTAACCCTATTGATTTATATTATCAAATTTTTATAGCCCATAGGGAGATTAATGAATCTATGAACATGTTTAATGGTTAATTTCATCAGTTATACATCAGGTTTGAAAGACCCATTACTAAAACATAATAAATTATAATTGAGATATATCTTAAAATTTTGGATCCCTTGTCCGATATGCTTATCTGGAGGACTTAAACCACTCTCACATCTATGATATTGAATTACCAAGAAACTTCCATCATTGAACAATAGATGTTGCATGGATATGGTGCTGACTTATTTTATCCATTATGACAACTGGGTGTTGACACCCAAAATCCTATGATTTACTTGTATACAAATCAACCTGTGGACCAGTTTATGCCTTATAATCAAAAATTTACTCAAGCATATAATCAATCAAACCTCCTTATAATAAATAAGAACCTTGCTTGTACATTTAACACATGTAATTATGATAATTTAAAATTTAATCTTCATGTTATTTTACCTTGTTATAGTGATCAAGCATCTTTCAATGTTGTTGTTAATCATGTGCCATTTATTGTAGGAGATTCCCAATAAGTAATTCTTAGGTTGAATTATGAGACTATGTTCCCATGCTCATAATTTAGGGTATACATATGTGGAAATGAGATAAGTACTGAAGTAATCATGTTGACCAATAATGTACCATTCGATAGGTGAGAACCAGTCAAGGAGAATAGTGATGAGGATGAGTCTAATGATGAAATAAAAGTAGTTATTTCAAGGGAGTTCATGAATGAAATTCATAGTAAGAAGGAATTACCTACACAAGAAGATGAATCAAAAACCTTATGTAATTATCCTAAAGATAGAGTATAAGAATTGGAGTAGCTAGATGAAGAAGTTGGATTTTATTCATGTGAAATAAGCCTATTATATGTTGTTGCTACGTTTGGTGAGTTGATTCAAGAAGATAAATATCTTGATTGTAGTAGTTTAGCTCTCATCCTATCATTGGAGGTAGGTGAAAAAAATTGATCTTGGTTATCCACTTGAATAAGAGTTAAATGATATCAAACCCAAAGATATCCTATTTCAAGGTAGCATTGATTTTGATCCAATGGCATAGGATCAAATGATGTAGTCATGAGGGTTATCCCCACTGAAGAACAACATTTGTACATAGAAGATGATAATTGGAAAGAGGATGAGAATCAAGGTGTTGCTCTTACACTTTAAAGTATAAATAATTTAGAGAAACCTATAGAGTCTAATTATTGTAGTTTGGTGTTCTTCACAATCATGAAGGCATATAAAGTACAAATGAGAAATCATGAGCATGGTGACCTAAATGAAGAAATGAAACCAGTGATAGTCAAATCGAAAGATGCCTTAATATAGTGTAGCTCATTGCATACATCAACCAATGATGATAAATCTATAAGGTCATTGACATGGGACAAAACATGTGCCTTTTAGATGATGAAAATAATAATAATGATGTTGTTATAACATTCATATTAGAAAATGAGTAGGCAATAATTGATCCAATGATTAGCTACCATGAAAAATATTTATTTACCAAGTTAGGTGATCCAAAATCTATGTTATGTGTTGATACCCACCGCTAATCCTCACCATAATTCACTATATGGGTATAGGTATTTATAAAACCTTATCCTGACTACTTGTTACAAATTAAATGTAAGTATAATGCTAAATTTGTTACTAGGAATTAGCTTACTTTGCATGAGAACATCATAGATAAGACTCTTTGGGATAGTGTGTATGAATGAAAATGGAAACATCACCATAAATACAAATGTCATTTTGGTAAGATCATTACTAAAACTTCTCAAAACATTGAACGTGAATACTTTCCATCTCAAGTTTCTGACTAGTGAGGACATCCTATGGCATGTGCATGGGTAATTCCTTAAAATCATACTTCTAGGCATGGATTGGCCTAGAAAGCTCTTATAAATACCTTCTTTTTGATATTATTCTTTGGCTTCTTATTTTTATTTCCTATTTTTGGTTGTTGGTTTAGCCTCTTCATTTGTCACTTTTTGCTTTGGCCTATCTGTTTTCCCCCATGAATTATTCATTGGTCAAAGAAATGTTTATACATAGGTAACACGATTGATGTTCTAGTGCATAAGTAATCTATGTATTTTATATCTTAAGATTCTATTTTCAAGTTAGTTTCCAAAGCTTGGGCTATTGTGTGCATTCTAAATTTATTCATGTTTGGGCAAGTTTAGTTAAGCTATTTTGTCTCTAAAGATATTCTCTCAAAACCACACATAAAAGATCATATTTTAATGGTTAATGGGTCTACTTGGATAAAAATAAGATAATTAATATCTAGGGTAAAAAATCTATAGTTCTACATTTTGTTTGACATGGTGATCCCCAACCTGGAGTTGAGATATTAAAAATAAAATAAAAGAGAAATGTAGTCATCTAAAATGTCATTTTAGTGTAATGAGTGTCACTTGATACCACCTTATCCTTAGTTTATCCCTAGACCTATCTAAGGGCCTTTTTTATCCTTTTTGAGCTTCTGTACAAGCTCAATATATTCCTATATATACTAAAAGTAGAACTAAACCACCCCCCGAGTACTTAAGTCTCTTTTTTGCCCATTCTCACCACCTAGACATTAATGCATGCCTTTAGACTATAACACACCAAACTAATAACCAAAGGGAAGTTCTAATGTCCCTTTACTATTTACTCTCCTAAAAAATATCTTTCTATTCCTCAAAGCAAACTTAGGGTCTACCTAAAACATATTGACAAGCACTAGAACGCTATATATAGAGCACTTTCATTCATTTATCCCCTAGGTGGAAATCAGATACAAATACTCATTAAAAAAACTCAGAAACACATGTAAATCAAGGTCATTGATCCCTATTCTACCCTACTTCTTCTTACACCCATCTACAATAACCCTGAGCTTAGATTACTTAGATTTTTAGTCTTAAGTCAAACTTAAAGCACTCAAACTAACACTCATACTAGCATTCACTTGCACTTATACCAACACTTAGATTGGGATAACTACATTGGTATTGATCCCCTTTCAAGGTATTGGTATGTAAGAAAATATCAACACATGGGTTGTTAAGGTCACATCCAACCTACATTGCTAATGTCACTCTCTTTCTACTTATGATCCTTAAATACCCTAATAAACATGAAGGCCTATGGTTTTACATTGAAATTAGTCAAAATAGGGAACATATAAAGAACCAACATTCATTCACACAGGCACAATCTTCTCAAAACTAGGTGAAGGCCAAATTAGAATCCCATTATCATTTTTGCCAAAAGGACACTAGAGTGACACAAAAGACACTAGTACTATGCATTACTATCTAGAGGATTGTACTGTTATCTAGGAGGGTTTTTGACTCGTGATTACTATTAATGACATGTTACATAGTTCATGTACTAGTTTCTAGCCTATCATTTATTTGTCTTAGTCAATTTCTAGCTAAGTACTTCCTTTTTAGTTTATTTTTATTTATAGAATAATCAGATAAATTAATTATTGTATAAATCAGTGGCTATTTATATTTTTATATTTATTTCATGATTTATTATTCTATCATTTTAACAACCTAGGGTTTTACATTCTATAAATCGTAAAAGTTAAATCATTTAGTGAACTTGATTTACTTTGAATATTGCAAAAACCCTAACCCTAGACTATTTTTAGGGTTTATGTTTGTAGCCTTATAGAACTCAGACTCAGATTTTAGATCCTTGTATCTTCTATTTTTTATTTTTTGTCTAATCATGATAATAATGATAGAAGATGTTTCTTGCTTTCTAATACAAAGTTTTCTAATTTCATTTGCATGCTTGTTTCCTTTCATTTAGGATCAATTCAAATAAGCTATAAACACATATCTACATGATGTCTTATATTAGTTAAAATATATTTCATATATCATTATTTTTCTAGCATGCTATTTTTCTCTTATGTGGAATTCAATCAAGAAGCAAATAATCACACACATAGAGGATATAATACATAAGATAAAAAACACATTACATAAAATTAAAAAAACTCATTTAGATGCCTTATTCTCTTTGGTTTACTTTGATTCCTTACCTATTACTACTTGAAATAAGAGAAAATCATTGGGTTTGCTTATCTCTCCTACTTCTCGACCCTACCCATCTAGCTACTATCCTGCTTCTACTACCAAATCTATGCTCATAGTAGACCCTGTGGTCTAGGATATGATGTCTAAAAGGTTTCTTAAACATGGTATATTATCCCAACCCATGGTTATAGCTTTGTCGATTAGATCAATGTTCTTCCATCCACACTTTCCATTTTAAATATTTTGCAACATTCTAACACATACAAAGATGTTTTGTATGAAACAATTTATGATACCAAGGTATCTATTGGATGGTGGAGCCTTATCTTATTATAATGCTTAGATTTTGACAAAGAGGATGGGGGGAAATGCCCTCCCACTATGGTTTCCATGGGGTCTAGGGGTTGGGGATGTTAAAAATGCATTGTAAAATATTGTAATTTCATAGTAAATCTGGACCGTTCACTATTAGATTACAAATCTAATAGTAGAAAGTATGTTTATGCATTTTTGATATAATAGATAACCCTCCTTTAATATGAGGTTATTCTAATCATAGTGGTATACTGTGTTTGAGTGAAGAGGATGTTGTAATAGTTGTATTGTAGATTTTTCCCTTCATTTGTTGGACTAAATAATAAGGACTGGCTATTTTTGTGTGGACATAGCCTATATTGGGTGAACCACATTAAATATGTGTCTCTATTGCATTGTGTTTTCTATATTTTATTTTCTTCTTTAATTCATTAATATTTCTCTATGTTATATATTCCTAACAACTGGTATCAGCGTCGAAGGTTTTAATGGTAGATAAACTCATAGGAAAAGAGGGTTCCTAGTTTGAGTGGAAGCAATGAAAAAATAAGGCAAGTTTAAGGTGTAAAAGTTTAACAACCAAAACTACCAGCTATGGAAGATGAAAATGGAGGACTATATATAATAGAATTATCTTTTCCTACCACTGGGAGGAATAACAAAGAAGTTGGCAACTATGAAGGATGAAAATTGGGAGGTTCTTGATAGAAGAACACTAGGAATAATACAGTTGTGCTTGGCAGTGTCAATAGCCTTCAATATTTCAAAAAAAAAGATAATAGTGGATGTGATAAAGGCATTGGATAGAGTGTATGAAAAAATCTCAACCTATAACAAGGTATTTATTATGAAGCATTTATTTAATCTAGAAATGTCAGAAAGTGGGTCTATTACTAATCACAAAATGAATTTAACAAGGTCACAAATCAGTAATGCTCTATAGGAGTAAATTTTGATGATGAGGTTAGGGATGTTTTGATTCTATCCTCATTGACAGAAATTTGGAATGGATTGGTCGTGGATATGAGTAATTCTATCTCTAGTTTAAACACTTTAAAGTTTGATGATGTTATTGGTGTTATTCTTAGCAAGGAAATGTGATAGAAAAGCACAGGTGAAACATCAGGTAATGCTTTCACTATGGAGAATAGGGGAGGAAAAAAATAGAGGAAAGGGAACAGGGAATCATGATAAGTCTAATAAGGGTAGATCCAAATCCAAATGAATTTTGGTGTGTTAGATTTGTGGGAAAAAAAGACACTTGAAGAAAGATTATTGGTTTCGAAAAGGAAAACAAGGAGGTGGACAACAAGATAAAAACCAAGAAGCAAATATAGTATGTGATGTGTTATAAGATGGTTTAATCCTTTATTTAGATAAAATCAATGATTATTGTGTGTTATATATAGGGGCTTCTTTCATACTACACCCCATAATAAATATTTTCAAGATTATGTTCAAGGTAATTTTGGATAGGTTTATTTGGGTGATGATGAAACTTGTAAATTTGTAGAAAAGGGTAAGATACATATAAAATTACAAAATTAAAATAAATGGTTGATGAAATAGGTGAGGCATGTTCTTGAGTTAATAAGAAATCTAATTTCAGCAGGGCAGTTGGGAAGTGAGGGCTGCACAATTACATTTACAAAAAAATTGTGGAAGGTCAATAAATGATCACTAGTAATAGCAAAAGAAGAGAAGGTAGGTACATCATATTTATCTAATGGTAATGTTGACTCTTCTATTGATTTAGCTTCTATAGAAGTGAATACAAAATTATGACATCATAGACTTGGGTACATGAGTGAGAAGGGGATGCAAGATTTCCACTCAAAGAATTTGTTACTACATTTGAAGAAGGTGGATTTGAAATTATGTGAGCATTGTGTGTATGGAAAATAGAAGAGAGTCATATTTATCAAACTTGGGAACACAAAAAAAGATGAAAATTTATAGCTTGTATATACAAATATATGGGGACCAAATTAGGCATCATCCCTTGGTGTCTCTTCTTATTATGTTTCTTTTATTGGTGAAGCAACTAGAAAAACTTGGATTTATTGCATAAGAAAAAATTTGATGTTTTTGATACTTTTAATAAATGAAAAGCTTTGGTTGAGAATGAGATAGGAAATAAGTTGAAGTGTGTTAGATTAGACAATAGAGGTGAATACTATGATAAGGATTTTGATAATTATTGTTCATCCCATGGAATTTAGAGAGAGAATATAGTTCCAAGAACACCACAACAAAATGGTGTGTCTGAAAGGATGAACATGACAATCATGGAGCATGCAAGGAACATGAGATTGCATGCAGCATTGCCCTTATAATGTTGGGTAGATGCCGCAGATACTATTGTTTACTTAATAAATAGAGGGCCTTCAAATCCTTTGGATTGTGGCATTCTAGAGGAAGCATGGATAGGTAAAAAGGTAGATTATTCCTTTTTAAAGACTTTTGATTGTGAAGCATTTGTCCATATTGATAAAGAAAATAGAACCAATCTTGAATAAAATAAGAAATATACTTTTATTGGATATGGAGTTAATGATTTTGGTTATCGTTTATGGGATTTTGAAAATTGAAAAATCATTAGGAGTAGAGATGTGATCTTTAATGAGAAGTTCATGTATAGAGATCAATTGTAAGGAAAGAAACAAGAAAAGCCAAATACAAAATATGTAGTACTTGATGAAATCATAAGAAATGAAATTCTAAAAGTGCCAAAATATCAAAATGTGCAACAACTACAACAATCACAACAAGTACCTCAAACTCTTAAAAGTGTAGTTAGAAGATCTTCTAGAGTAAGTAGACTCCCTAAATGATACTCTCATTCACTTTATCATTTATTATTATTTGATGGTGGTGAGCCAGAAAGCTATGAAGAAGTAATATAGGTAGAAACTAGAAAGAAGTGGGACTAAGGACAGAAAGAGGAGATGGACTCCTTGGTACATAACCAAACATGGGATTTGGTTCAATTACCTGTAGGTAAAAGAGCATTTCAGAATAAATGGGTTTATAGGCCGAAAGAAGAAGATGGAGGCAAAAAGAGGTACAAGGATAGACTTGTTGTAAAGGGGTTTGCACAAAAGAAAGGTATTAGTTTTGACAAAATATTCTCTCCAGTTGTAAAAATGACTTCTATAAGAACTATTTTATGTTTGGTAGCAGTAGAAGATTTACACCTTGAATAGTTAGATGTGAAGACTGCTTTCCTTCATGGTGATTTGGAGGAGGAAATATATATGGAAAAACCACAGGGATATGGAGTAAAAGGTAAGGATAAAATGGTGTACAGGTTGAAGAAGAGTTTGTATGGTCTAAATCAATCTTTAAAGTAATGGTATTTTAAATTTGACATGTTTATGATAGACTAAGGTAATAGTAGATGTCATTCTAACTACTGTGTCTATTTTAAGAGATAATATAATGACAACTATATTATATTATTATTGTCTATAGATGACATGCTTGTTGTAGGGTCTAACATGCAAGATATAAATGATCTCAAAAGAAAATTAAAAAATTCATTTGCAATGAAGGATTTGGGTGATATAAAGCAAATCCTTGGTATGATAATAATAAGAGACAAGAAAAATAGAAAATTGACATTATCTCAAGAAGAGTACATCAAACAGGTGTTAGTTAGGTTCAATATGCAAGATGTAAAACTTATAAGTACACTTTTGGGAGAGCACTTAAAATTAAGCAAGGAACAATGTCCTAAAACACAAGAAGAAATCAATTACATGTCTAAAATTACATATGCTTCAATAATTGGAAGTTTAATACATGATATGGTGTGCACGAGACTAGATATTGCTCATGTAGTGGGAATTATCTATAGGTTTATGAATAATCCAAGAAAAGAGCATTGAGATGTAGTCAAGTGGATTCTCAGGTACTTAAGAGGGACCACTGATAGACATTTGTTATATGAAGGTTTATATTTTACCTTACAAGGATATGTTGATGTAGACATGGATGGATATTTATATGGTATGAGGAACACCATAGGTTATGTTTTCACTATTGGTGATACAACAATTAGTTGGATTTAAAAATTATAGAAGATAGTTGTTTTGTCAACTACAGAGGTAGAGTATGTTGTAGCTATAGAAGCTAGTAAGGAGATGATATAGATACAATGGTTCATAGAAGAGTTGGGGTATAAGAAGGAAGATTGTATAGTGATAGCCAAAGTTCTATTCATTTATAAAAGAACTCAACATTCCACTCAAGAATTAAACATATATAAATTAGGTATCACTTCATTCATTTAGTTTTGGAGGATGGTCAACTAAAGTTGAAAAATATCCATATGAGTCAGAATCCTGTAGATATGCTAACAAAGGTAGTCACTAAAGAGAAGCTAGAGAGTTATTCAACTTTAATAGGTCTTCAAGGATAATAAGGAAGATGAGAAACATATTAGGGTCAAAGATTAAACAAAATTCCAAGGAAGAGTTAGAGCAATGGAGTTGCAATAATTAGTCTCCAAGTGGGAGATTATTGGATGGTGGAGCCTGATCTTATTACAATGCTTGGTTCCTGATAGGGGGGTGTGGGGGGGGAAAATCCCCCCACTATGGTCACCATGGGAGTCTAGGGCAAAATTATGTTAAAAATGCATTGTAAAATATTGTAATTTTGTAGTAAATTTAGACCATTCACTATTAGGTTGCATATTTAATGGTAGAAATTATGTTTGTGCATTTTTGCCCTAATTTGTAATCCTCCTTTGATATGAGGGCATTGTAATCATAGTGGCATACTGTGTGTGAGTGAATAGAATATTGTAATGGTTATATTGTAGATTTTTCCTTTCATTTTTTGGATTGAATAATAAGAAGGACTGGCTATTTTTGTGTCTATTTATATGTAGACATGGCCCATATTGGGTGAACCATGTTAAATCTATGTCTCTATTGTGTTGTGTTTTTTGCATTCTATTTTTGGCTTTAATTCATTAATATTTCTCTATGTTCTATATTCCTACCAGTACCAAACATAATAGAGCCAATTTATGTTGCTTCCATTTTAAATACTATGAAATGGATTGAAGAACATATTTTCTTTAAAATAAAGATCTCCCACCTCATCACATCATAGAACAACACCTACCTCTTTACAACCAATTATGAATTAGTGATGTGGGTTTTAAATGAGTGTTGGTCAACAATGGATTAGGGTTAAATATTTGTAATATCTCATTTCTCCATCTCCTTAATATATGTGCTAAATATTTAGATCCTTCTAATATGAACATCCAAGGATTTGATAATATTCCACATAAGGTTTTGGGGAAAATAACACTAAACCTTACATTGGGACCCATAACACTACGTACAACATGTCAAGTCATGCCCAATGATCTTGATTATAATATTTTACTTGGAAGACCTTGGATTCATGGTATGTATACAATACCCCTAACTTTACATGCATGTTTAAATATTAATTACAATGGTTTTATATACACATGCCCTATGGATCATGAACCATTCAAATATTGTTAGAATACATAAACCTTCATAGAACTATTTTAATCATGTGGATTTTTCTATATCAACTATACAGTCTACTATTCAGAGTTCATGTATGAATACAACAAACACCTAAATAGTATATGATAATAGATTCACTTCTCATTTTACATTAAAATATTTAAAAAAAATGGGCTACACAAGATAGGGACTTAAAAAACATGAACAAGGAATCTTTAATCCTGTTGAGACATCTAACCAAAAAGGTAGGCAGGGACCTAGATATAAGAATAACACATCTAATGCTAAGCCTTCTCTCCATGATTATCACCATATAGTGTTTTTTCCACCCAGTCTATGAACAAACAATATAATAAATCATAGCATTGCACTCTCAATTGTTTACCCCAACCTTATTGATGACACCATTTCTCTAGATCTACCTATTTTTATGAGTTATCTAACGATGAATCTCTCTTAGAATTATCAGGGGCATATGAGGATCTCCCTTCCTTCTATCATACCATAGGTTTCCTCATTTTAAAAATGCCTAGGCATATTTTGGTGAGAGATAAGACATTTCAGATGATATTCTGACTGACATAGATGACACCATACTGAAAACACCTTACCCTAATGATCGATATACATTACTTAATGAAGAGATAATTGAATTCAATTATGGCACATACACTAATCCTTGTATAATATTACTATCTTCTACCTTGTATAATGAAGAAGATATAGATATTTAACAGACTTTAAAAGACTTCCCTAAAATGTTTGCTTAGGCCTATTCTGATATGCCAAGCATTGATCCTTCCATCATAGTACACATAATTAAACTCTATCTAGATGAAAAGCTATTCAGACAAAAAAAATAAAAAATGATTCATAAGGTGGATCTTTTAGTCAAAGATGAGATCCAATGTCTCCTTGATGCAAGCTTCATTCGACTAGTTTCTCACCCTAAATGAGTAGCTATCATTATGTCAATTATTAAGCCTAATGACCAAATTTGATGTTTTTCTAATTCTAAAGAATTAAATAAAGTGTGTCCTAAGGATGACTTTCCCTTATCTAAAATTGACATTATAGTGGACTCCAAATCAAGATACAAGATGATCTCTTTCATGGATGGTTTCATTGGTTATAACCATATCAAGATAGTTGAAGGGGATCTAGAAAAAACTTCTTTTATCACACCATGGGGAATCTATTGCTATATAGTCATGAATTTTGGATTAAATAATGTTGGAGTAACATACTGATGAACTATGACCCATATTTTTCATGATCTAATTCATAATATAGTTCAAACCAAATTGGATTGGCCTATACTTAATCACATAAAAGCTTAGCCCTAAGGTATATTGTCTAGCTTCTATTGATGGTAAGGCAATGAATAATCCACTGAACATCATGCATTTATGGAGATTATATATATAAACAAAGCATAATCTACTTGTACATATTTTCATTTTCATATTGCTTATACATAAATTATACTCTAAAAATACAAAAAAAATAAAATATGTTCAAAAATACAAAAGCATTCACATATTTGCTTATAAAATATAAATGTTAGATTGTTTGCATCTATATGTTTACATTCCTTCTATTTTCTAGGTACTACATATTCTATCTATGATAGTCTAGTTGGTTTTATCATATATACATGATTCACTTGTTCCTTTCGAATGTTCATAGATTACTATAGGACTTAGGTCCTCTACATAGATGTAGATTTGATACTATCTACCTATTTAGAGAACATACACATATACACAGATTCACCATTGACATATGATACCATTAGGGACATCATACTACTCAACTTCTAGTTTACTAGTTTATATCTTTCTATACTCCACATCATAGATTTAACATTGATTATATCTTGATATTGATCATCCTATAATACACAAATTTTTTCTTGACTATTATTACTATAGACTCAGATTATGTACATCTTTTCTCTTATATAGATTTGTACCACCTGTTCATGCATACATTAATTTCTAGCTTTCCTAGTTTAGATTTGATTGTGTCCTTTAGCTTCTATATCTACTCATGGTCATTTAAATATGTCATTGTTCTATGGCTCTAAGATAATTCCTTTCATTGTGTGTATGCTTTAGACATGTGACCATGTCCTTGTGTGTGATTCTTAATTATGTATATGGATATTTGAACATGACTTTTCATGAGGCTCTAAGCCAATCTTGTTTGCTTTTTGAGTATGTGGACATTTGGACATGTCCTTACATGTGTGTTCTTTCTTAGATATAGTGACATGTGCCCATGTCCCTTGTATTATGTCCCCTTGGCCTACTTTGTGTGCCTCATGTGTTTGCATATATGCGTTATGGTCATGACACTTGTCTCTTGCTTTTTACACTCACATCTAGTTTATGATGCCATGAGGTACCTCATACATCTCCCTTCCCTTTGTGGGTGCCTTGATAGATATCTTGCCCCATTCCCCTAGGTAGGTTACACAAATTATACCCATATTTGATGTTCATATAGATGGTTACATTATTTTATCTATATTGACAACCTTATGAATGCTAGATTTAACATACATCATACATTACCAATTTATTCTCAAACTATTTTACATTTTGATGTCATGTATACACATTATATTGGCTTATCACACATATATCATATGTTTTCAATCTAACACATATGATGCATAGCTTTTATTTTGAGGATAATTATTTTAGAACTTCAACAACTCCCATCAAAAGAGAGGGAATTCAAAGGGGTTTATCACAGAAATCAGGCCATCCTAGTGCACTTAGAACATAATTTTTAGCATGTAGACATAGAATATAGATCCTAGACTTAGGAAAACATAGTGAAAAATAATAACATATAGATCAATCTTAGTTTTACACAAAAACATCACATTTGGTTAATAGTGCAACACATAGGACACTAGTGCAGTGCACTATTGACCAAGATATCATGTTATTGTCCAATAGCCCCCAAAACAAAAAAATTAGAATTGTAAAAAAGGTACAATAATTATAGTTCATATTTGTAAAGTCTCAATCATAGATTATTAAAAAGGTTTAGAGTATATACTCAATTTTTACATATATTACATTTGTTTGCTCAGATTGGGGGCATCATGTGTAATATGATCACACCTATTTTATTTTTAAATACTTGAACACATATTATTATGACTTAGTCCATAATTTATATACATAGATATTAGAGTTAGGGGTATGTGCACAACATGTTGTTCCCATATGTTTAGTTTGACACTAGTACTCTCAAATGGAATGGTAGCTCCATGTCATTCTCTATATTGTTACTTAGGACACCATTTTCACCAATTTTGCACTAGGTTTACATTAAATTGATGCCTTATTACATCTGTAGTGGTTGGTATTTTAAGTGTCCCCTAAGTTACATTTTAGAGTTCTTGAGTGTCTCCTAAGATGTTTTTAATTTTAGAGTGTTTAAATAGCCCCAGAGCTATTCTACATAGTTTTGGTTACATCACATAGCTTTATCTACTTTACAAAATTTTAGTTTTAGATACATCTTGTACACATTGGTAGGCAATGATAGAGTCATATCCTACTTGAATTCTTAATCCACCTACATAGGAGGGCTGGAAAATCCATCAATCCAATCCAAGTTATTCACCTATTATAATCCACTGAACAAGGGTGGGCAATGATGGAGTCAAGGCCAACTTGAGTTCTTGAGCCACCCACACTTGAGGATTGAGTAAGCCATTAACTCAATCCAATTTATTCACCATTTGATCACCATATACATACACATATAGGATATCACCAAGTTTTAGCATTGGTTCACATACGTAACAAGGTGTATTTGTTTCTTTCCTCTTTCTCTCATCTCTTTACTTATTTTTTTCTTTGCTTTTGATGTTTCTTAAGTAAAGACTGATTCATTCATGTTTCATTCACATGATATGTAATGGATCACGCTTCATAGAATCATACCTACAATCACATGCTTCACCTCATAGGTAAGCCCAGGTATTTGTCATCTAAAATGTTATTTTAGTGAAATTATTGTCATTTGAGACCATCTTATCCTTAACTTATCCCTAGACTTATCTTAGGGCCTCTTTTGATTCTTTTCTAGCTTTTGTACGAGCCCAACCTATTCCTAGATATACCAAAATTATCATTATGCCATCCCTTAATCACCCATGTCTCTTTTTTGCCTATTCCTACCACCTAGACATTAGTGAAATCCTTTGGATTATAACACACTATCCTATTGGCCAAATGGCAATGCTAATGTCCCCTTGCTATTTACTCTCCCAACAGATATCCTTTCATTCCTCAAAGCAAAATTAGGGTCAACCTAGTCTTATTTCACATATTGATAAGCATCGAAACACTATATATAGAATAATTTCATTCATTTATCCCCTAGATATAAATTAGATGTAAATACTCATAAATAAACTGAAAAATAGTTATGAGAATCAAATTCATTGATCCCTATTCTACCCTACTTCTGTATGCAACCATCTATAGTAGCCAAGTGCTCATATTACTCATATTTATAGTCTTAAGTCACACTCAAAGCACTCAAACCAACACTCATAATAACATTCAATTTCACTTACACCATCACTTAGATTGGGAGAACTAAATTAGGCTTGATCCCTTTTCAAGGTATTGGTATGTAGGCAACAATCAACACATGGGTTTTTGAGGTCATGTCCAACTTACCCTAATAACATTGCTCTTTTTTTACTTGTGATCCTCAAATACCCTAAAAAATATGGAGGCATAGGGTTTCACATTAGAATCAGTCAAAATAGGGAAAAGACATCAAACTAGCATTCATTCACACATGCATAGTCTTCTCAAGACTAGATGAAGGTCTACCAAGAAGCCAACTATCCCTTCTACTAAAAGGATACTATTGTAGGACATAGGACATTAACATGATGTGATATTATCCAAAGGATAGTGTTATTGTAAAAGAGGGTTTCTGACTCCTGATTGTTATTCATAACACTTTATATAGTTCTTATACTAGTTTCTAACCTATCATTTATCTGTATCAATTAGTTTCCAGCTTAGTACATCCTTTTTAATTCATTGTTATTTATAAAATAATCAGATAAATCAATTATTAAAAAAATTAGTGGCTATTGATATTTATATAGTTATTCCCTAATTTATTATTCCATTACTTTATCAACCTAGGGTTTTACATTCCATAACTCCCTTAAAAGTTAAATCAAGAAACAAAAACAAAATTTTGAAAAACTCAATTCTTGGGTGACTTAGGCAACTTCCATTAGGGCTATAAATGCCCGGTTGATAGTAGAGATAGGCCTTTATTAGGATCAAATAGAAATCCATCGAGTCTATGGATGCCTAGCTATTAGTAAAGTAATGTCCAAGCAAGCATACATTTTGATGGCAAGATTTTAATTTCTAAATTCTAACTTGTGTTTTGTATTTTTGTAGGTAGAAAAAGAAAGGGGGACATAAAATTTTGGAGGAAAATATATTTGGTAATTTTAATTAATGCTATTAATAATTTTTAAGGGAAATGACATTCCCCTTTAGAGCTTGCATTGGCTGCATGTACTGATAATGAAGAAATTATTTGAGCTAGTTCCATTTTCCTCTAATGGAGCACATTGTGGATCAGTCACTCTTTTCTTTGTTTTAGTGCAATTTCTCTCTCCCTCTCTTGCTACCCTAACATTATGCTACCAAAATTATAATTGTATGATCAATTTTAAACCTTATATTCACTTCAAGTGAATATATGTTATTAATACAAGCTATGGATATTTCATTTCATTATTTTTGCGTGTGCTAGAATGGTGATGAAATTACTCTTCATAGGGTGATCCTTAGACTTTGGGACCGATCTCCATTTATGGTTGTGAATACTATCCAAATAAGGGATTAGTTTATGGGTTGCATTCATTCAAAAAACTTAAATTGTGACTACATGATAACATGCTTTTTCTCTATTTTCCCCTTCTCTTTTGCACTTTTTATTATTAAATCTATTAGTTATGGTTAGTGTGGGATCTGAATGCAATCTGCTCTCAGTGATAAATCTTTATTGCAAGTTCTATTTCATTTCATTGCTATCTCATTATCACATTGTTGAACATCTATAATGCAATAAATGAACATTGATATCAACCACACTCTCATTTAATCAAAACCCCTAAATGTTAATTTCCTATCTAGGAAAATTTGAAAGTGCAAGTTTGTTTTGTTTCCTAAAACCCATTGAAAACCTGCATAAATGAAACTATGACACTTGAATTCCCTATAAATCCATTAAAATACCAAAACAACATTATATCTAAGTTTAAATATTTCAAATTAGCATGCTCCTTGAATTGGAACAATTCCACATAGACCAACTTGGTCACCCAATATGTCATGACCTAGCAATAATACATTTTAGAGAGACCCTATGGGCCTCCTTTCAGGAGAGGTTGGATGGGTGACCTCCCTGCTTGAGTTGGTGTGCTAAAAGACCCATCAATAAAGGGTTGGGGAGATATGCCAAAAACTCCACTGCCTCCTCATCCTCCTCCTCCTTCTATGGGTCTAATTGCATCTATGATATAATATCTTATTTCATGATATTTATGGAATTTTATTAATGCCATTCATTATCTAATTTTTTATTGATGTCATTATGACCCTAGGACCATGAATTTGATAATTTCCCAAATTTAATGCCAATTTTATTTTTGTTGTGCTTTTATTTAGGGTGTGCTTTCATACCCCCTACCTTTTTGACTGAACATGTGCTAAGTTTTTATTCTTTAGAAATATAGTACATATTTTTAATCAAAAAATATCTAAACATTCATCCAATGCATTATTAATGAATGTCTAAAATGACTAGTACTTAATATAATAAATTAATTTTAGTTGCAATATTTCATAGGTTTTATAATTTTAAGAATTATCCACATTATAATGTAAAAAATAATCTTGTCATAATTCTTCACCAATAATTATATTTATTGTAAATATTTGGAAAATTTAATACTTATTTCTAATTGATTGATAAGAAACTAACTAAATAAAAAATTGAAGATGATAATAAGTTGTGTTACAAAGAAATATCTCTCCAATTGATTATATTTTTCATCAAAATTATTAAAAGGTAAGATGAAATATAATAAATAATTTACAAAGCAGAGGTGATATTCTTTTTTAGAATACATCATTAATTACATATTATAGGGATCCCTTATTGGCACAAACAAAAGACAACATTGTGTAAAGCTTAAATTTATCTCATTATAAACACTATTTTTAAATTATATAGTACCTCAATCTTGTACACTTGGGAAACACATATCATAGATGCACCTTCAAATTCTAGACCTTTCCCACCATTAAAAGGATCGCATACACTATCTCTCTATGCCTATTTGATTATCTCTTAGTTTGACTGATGTTATTATGATGACTCAGAACTTTTATTATGCTTAAAATGTTATAAAACTGCTTATCTACTATCTCTAAAAGTTCTACATTTGCACCTATTTTCTAACTATCCAGACACTATCATCCCAATTAGATGCCTATGTTGATGCAAGTATCCTATCCTGATGCAATTATCCAGTGTGCTAAAGTCATCTAATTTTAAAATAAAATGTTTGTTTATGGTTGGCCTAAGTGATTTAATGCAAGGTATCCTCCAAAGGGATTGGTATAAATATAATATTAATCCTCATTCATACCTCACCTAGCACAAACCTAATAACTCACAAGACAACTTACCAAAATTATGCAATCAAGCACTAAAGTGAGCAATGTTTCCCTATTTTATCTTATTTCCATATCAGTCATAGGGACATCACATCTATAGTTATGAAGCACTAAAAGAGCATCCCGTTAGCCACATTTTCTAAGTTACAAGCTAGGTCACTATTATACTTGCTTATCACACATTGCATGATTCACACACAAGCCAACACATAAGGGAGAATTACATAAGTTCATTGAGACCCTCTTCAAAGTATTGGTTATGTAGGTAGATCTCATTGATAGAGGGGTCTTTGCGGTAGCTTTACACCATGTTCCTACTAACCCATTTTTCCTATAACTAATATGAAGATGAGGAACTAAGGTTTTTCTATTTGATAAAGAGTGACAATCGATGACCCATATTTGAATGTACTAGAGTGAAAGTGACACAAAACCTAGAAGCATCTAGGTGGTTGCATCTAGTTTTAGTAGGTATTTCATATTAGACGCTTATATCTAATCTGTATGTAAGTGTTGACATAACCATCCCAAGTCAATGTAAGTGTATGTGACTACAAATATAATTTTTTATAGAATTAGGTAATGGATCTAGAATCCATATCTAGTCTACTTTATGCTTGTTACAAATACAAATCCATATTAACATCATAACTATCTAAGTATTTTATTTTCATTATTATTTCAATATCTAGCATAGCTAGACTTTCCATTTTTAGCATATCTTAGCATAACAAATTCATTATATGTTTTATCTAATTTTACAATTATTTGGCCTACTATAGATATAGTTTATCACCCTTGCGCCCCAGGATATATCTATCCTCTTTAATCCTTGATTACCTAATTTAGCTTTTGGGGTTAATCATTTGGTGAGCCCAGTTTTTGTGAATACAAAAAAATTCTAATTCCTAGGGTTTTAGTTTGTTATTCAAATTCTATAATTTTTCATTTGTAAGTAATAGAAAATAGTAATAAAAAAACCCAATTTCAAATGGAAGATAAATAAACATTGATTACTCATTTGAATAAAATAAAGGTTTAACGGATGCATTTTTTTGTGTTACAAGAGATGAACATGATAAGGCTAAGACTTCCTCACCTGGTGATGGTGAGTCCTTAAAGGGAACTATAACTGATTCCATACCAATCAATCTCCCTGCATCTAGTGGGGGCAAGTGATTTTTATTCCAACCATTATTCCCTAACACTACTATTACCACATCTTACATGGGGAATCTTAATACTTCAACCCAATTTCTAGTTTCAATGCTTATATCTATCCAACCTATGGGTAAACCTCCTTTGGTGACTTCTCAAATATCTAACCTTAAAGAGAAAGAGGTACATGCTCTTGTCCAAACTATAAAAAAATTTCAAAATAAGGGTATCAATATTGAAAAAAAATCTATTAAATCACCTTATGTTATTAATTTACAAGAGGTGTTGCATCCTCTTGCACCAGAGATATATTTTCACCCCTTTCCAATTGGTTTTGTTGCACCTATGTTCAAATTTTATGATGGCAAGGTTGATCCTAAATAAAATATTTAATATTTTTATGTGGCATGCCTTGATTATGACTCCAATGATAAAATTTTTACCAAATTATTTTCAAGGAGCCTCAAAGATTATGCTTTGAGATGGCTTTTATGCACACTTAAATAACACATGATAAATTATGCATTTGATTATTCTAAGTCAGACTGAGGAAACTAACATAATGGATGGGATATGTATTGGGTTGATTTTGAGGTAGGATGGGATTTGCAATGGGTGGTGGTAATGGGTTCTCATAATATAACCAAAAGACTTTAGTAGCATCACAATGCTTGTTAAGAGCATTGAACTACATAGAAATAGAGCTCTAAGGCCATTCGATTTATGAGATCATAAGAAGGTGATTCTCTTAGTCAATGATAGGAATACATAAATGGGGGAGATAAATCTCAATGACTCATGGGAAAATATCTACTCTATCAGGTTGGCTATGCCCAATCAATGTCATCCACAAATATGAATGATATAAGATGAGGCTAAAATTGAGGAGAAGAAAGAGGGGAATGGAAGTAGAACTAAAAATAGGTGATGTTGATTGAGTAAAATATATGTCAAGAATGGGAAACTAAAAATGGATTTTGGATGTGTTCTTATTCATCCAAAACAACCAATGAGTTTACAATAAGATGAGGAATCAAGGTGGATAAAAAAACCTCACATTTTAGATTGATATTAATGTCAGTTTGAATATATATATATCTAAATAAAGTGTTCTAACCCTAGGGAATAAAACTTGGTGGACAATACTTGGTGTCTCAATAAGGGTCATATAATGAGGTTAGGCAAAATCCAAGCGAGAAGTGTATGAGCTTCTTATATAATGGTTTGTTGTGTATGCTTGTTGTGATGTTAAAATAAGGATTTGTGTGAGATGCTTGCATAAATAGGTAAGGCTTGGATGAAATGTGGATGATGTCACATTTTGGAAAGGATTTTAGTGAAAATTTTGATGTTTTCACGTGTTGGTAGGGCTTTTTGACACTATTTTTTTGAGTTTTTGTTATTTTTGAGTTTTTTGGATCTATGGAGGTAAAATGATTGCTTTCTAAAATTGAAATGATGAAATTAATGAAATAAAAAAATTGAAGTAAATGAAATCAAATTTTCTCTTTATCCTTTTCCTATAATTCATGATGCATACAAATAAGAGAGGAAAAAACCTATACTATTATGCAAAATGTTGTTTTTTCCTAACTTTGTCTAGATGCAATCTAAGAGGTGGTGACGTTTTTGTAGTTTTTGTTTTGTCTATATAGAATATATTAAGATTAAAAGTTATTTATTATATATATGCAGTCAATTAAAAATGAAATATAATAAAAAACAATAAAAACACAACACTTTTTTAACTTTATTTGTATATAAACGAGCTAAACTAGCCTTTCAACTTTCCTAGTTCATTGCAAGCAAACTTTTCTAATGATTTGGTAAAAGAGAAACAATAATTTTTTATTTATTTTTTATATTTTTAGGAGGGAATAAAAACAATTTTAACTTATAAAATAAAATAAAATCATAAATATATTTTCTCTACTTGCACCTAATATTGTCTATTGTCTTGTTATTGATTAGTTAGTTGTTTTAAATGCAAGAAAATTTATTTTGTCTTTGAGAATGAAATGATATTTTGGATGTAAATTCTTGGAAATATTACTAATATCTTCATATTAAGGGTTCATGAAGTGGTTTTATAATGGAGAGAAAGTAAATCTATTGGAATGTAAGCACAATCAAAACTAACTACTTTTTTTCTTTTTGGCAATAAAGACAATGAAAAGAAATAAACTTCTTTCCCTATCAAATTTGTTATATTATGAATAATTAGATTAATATAATGAAATAACAAATCCAATATATAATCTAATAAATAAACAATACTAAAATCAAACTAGATTCTATCCTACCAAGGCATATATTAGATGGAATGCATGTAGTATGTTGATGCAATAATCCTCAGTATGCTAGATCCTTTTTATCCTTGCATGAATTGTAAGAACTCTCTAACTAGAGAATAACCAAAATATATAAAAAAAGGGATAGGATAAGAGATAACCATTGATGCAGAGCAATTGAATTAAGGCTGACCAATGCACAATCAAAACTAACTACTTTTTTTCTTTTTGGCAATAAAGACAATGAAAAGAAATAAACTTCTTTCCCTATCAAATTTGTTATATTATGAATAATTAGATTAATATAATGAAATCACAAATCCAATATATAATCTAATAAATAAACAATACTAAAATCAAAATAGATTCTATCCTACCAAGGCATATATTAGATGGAATGCATGTAGTATGTTGATGCAATAATCCTCAGTATGCTAGATCCTTTTTATCCTTGCATGAATTGTAAGAACTCTCTAACTAGAGGATAACCAAAATATATAAAAAAAGGGATAGGATAAGAGATAACCACTGATGCAGAGCAATTGAACTAAGGCTGACCAATGCTCTAATTCTGTAAAGACTGTGTTGCTAGACCAATAACACCTCTTTACATATGGTAATGTAGTTGATATAAAAATTATAGAGGATAGACCTTAAAATAATTATAGCTAGAATATGGCTAAAAAAACATAAAAATAACATATTCTAATGACAATTTTTGGATATGAAATTAGGCCAAAAATGGCCTTTTGTATAAAGAGTTGGGAACTTTTATGAAGGATCTTAACTAAGTCCAACTAGGATTTGAACTTAGAAGGAACTCAAAATGATTGAGAATATAAGAGGGAGTGATCTAGGATTGATTAGAGAAAAAGGAAACATGAGAAAAAAACATGTAAATTACATCAAAGAATGATTCTCAAGAGCCAATATGAAACTGGTTGTGAAACTGTCTCCTTAAATGATAAAACCTCTACTTTAGTTTACAAAAACTCCCCTCTTTTAATATGAGACCAAATATTTTAGATAAACCATTGTTTATTTTATGAAACTGCCATGATGGTTGTGTAATTTGAGGGGTAGTGTCATAAAGGAAGGTGATGGTTTTGTCACCTAGAGTGGTAGTTTCATCTTACATGGGAAGTTTTTAAAACAAACTAATAGGAGATATAAAAGTCAAATAAAAGGGAAAAAGGGGTCACTAGAGGATTAGGAAGTAAAAAGAGAACAAAGAGTTAGATATTTCCTTATGGAGCATAAAATAAGAGATCATTACATCATCATCAGATTTATATCAAAAATGTTACACCATATAAAATTTGAGTGCATATAGTTCTATGATTTATCAACTTAATTAGTAAATGCATTCAAACCTCTTTCATATTAGTTTTTATCACACGTCTATATTAACATTACCAAAAAATGTTTCCTATGCCTAAATTACAAAGATCAAATAAGGAACCAATGAACCTGTTAATAAGTATGTCTTGAGGTACAAGACAATGTTGGATAAAATGACTAATCCTATGGTAGATAAAGATCTTAAATATATTTTCAAGCAAATTTTGCTTTCTCTTTTACATGAGAAAATTGTATTCAAAAAGTTTAAATATTTTGATGACTTATGCCACATTGTTCGAGACTGTGAAATGAAGTTTATTTCATTAAATAAGATTAAATATGTGTCAAATACACCGACTAGATATATATCTAATATAAATTTTACTATCAAACCAAGTTATAAGGTCAAACCACTTGAACCTAAAATTGAAACAACCACTATGGTCAATTATATGTCATAGCAAGTTAATTGGCTTGTGTTATCCAATACATCATAAAGACAATTTACACGCTTACTTGAGCGTCCTGCTTCATTACTCCTGTGGCTTTTTAAGTGTCACCTCATATCTCTCCCTCATCCTATAGAGGTTAATAGGAGTATAAATCTACCCAAAGAGTATGATAAAAATGTTTATTATAACTATCACCAAGGCCTTGGGAATTCTATGAACATATGTTTTACCTTGAAACTTAAGATCCTTGACCTCATCAATGGCTAAAAAATTACATTTGATGATCCTTTAAAGGAATCAAGTTCACAACTTGATGACTACCAAAAACAAAAAATATTTAACAATCCTTTGTAAGACCATTCTAAGAAAGATTCAAAAGTGCAAATGACATATAATGTGCATCCTCCTCCATCTAATTATGATCACCAATTGGATGGGATTATTGGTACCTATATGCAACATATACCTCATATGGTTCAAAGACCTATTATTTTTGATGACAAAAAGATTAGGGATGATGACTTAGATCTTCATTCCTTATTCATTCAAGCATATCTTGACCACCAACCTATACACAATGTTATTATTAACAATAATGAAAGTGAGAACTTTTGTACTATGCCATTATTTACACATTTAGGTTATGAAAATCATGATTTACATCTTTCGATTAGATTGGTTAGAGAATTTGATGGGACCTCATATTAGGTTCTTAAATGAGATTTATCGCCTTTAAAAGTGGGTCCTACACACATGATTACTACCTTATTAGTTATACCTTCCATGAGTGTCTCTGATATGTTATTAGGATGACCTTGGATACACACACTTTGAGCAGTACCTTCTAAAGTGCATGGGTATATCAAATACATTCATGCCAATCGATTAATTACATTTTTTGAAGTTCCATATGAGCATCCTATTAAGCAAACAAAATTTATACCCAGGTAATTAATTATAAAACCTCCTACGGTTAATCTTATATAAAAGGGTAAGCTATAAGCAATCATCTTTACTAAGAAACTAATACTTGAGAGACCATTTCATCAGAGATTCATAGTGGGTTCCACAAAATTCTCATCTACTACACACCATATTCAAATATCCATAACACCTACACATATTCCTATTATTGTTATTCCAAAGAAAAAACATAGTAATCAATGATGGGTTCCATGAACCCCTACTCCTACTATTTATTCATGACCACAAAGTTTTATTAGACACATGTAGAGTATGACAAATTCTAAAGTGACATATATTACCCATTACATGCTCCTTGGTAGTACCACCAATTTATTACACTAGGTTCTAAGTGGGAAGATACATGATCATCTATTGGATGAGATCATATGATATTTATTTGAACATATTAAAAAAATACCAAAAATCTTAAAAAATTAAAAAATATATTCAACATTTACGTGTTTTATTATCTACTTGGCATATATGTTGTTAGTTCTATGTTGGTAGATGTCACATTAATATTTTCTATATAAACATGTTTCATGCATCTTTTGAGTGTGATTCAAGCATACACAATTACATGATATATGCATTTTAAGATGTTGGGCCTTCCCTCTACTCATGCCATGTAGACATTAGCGACATCCATTTATTTGATCAGGTTTTACCCAAGTTATATCATTTTATGACCACTTTACATTATCATGTTTGAGTTTGTGTACTTACACATGCCTTTATCTTGGTTATATCTTTTATAGTGTACTTGATATGTTATGTACTTAACATTTTTTTATAACACATATGATCCATGTACTAATATGATATATTTATGCTGGTTACTTATGATTTCATTCATGCAATTCCTTGAGTATCTTGCCTTGTTATTGTCTTACTTGTTTGGACATTTGAATATGATACATTATTTATGGACCCCATGCCTTTGTTGCTTCTTTGACATTAGAATATGTCACCCCTTAATGTATGTTGAACTTTGAATATGCCACTCTTGCTTTTATCAACATTTGACTAAGTCATGCCACTTGTTTGAGGACTCCTTGGACCATTGCCTTTTGATTTGATTTTGAGAGCTCTCATGTGTGTGATTGATTGACTATTGAACTTGTACTATTACTATATAGATGTTTCCATGATCTACATCATACATCTTAGGACTTGATGTTATCACATTTTTCATGATTTAATGATATATCTACATATACATGTTGATTCTATATGATACATGGTTTATAAACAAATTATATAATTATTTTATCCTTTTGAGGTAAGGTGACTATCAATTTCTACTTTCCCTCACCTTAAAAGGTGCAGAATATTTGTGGGGGCATGTCATAGAGACATAACTTCCACATTATTCACAAATTTAGATATACAATGGGACATGCTTTGGAAACATGTTCTCCACACTTACACTAGTTTTTAGTTTTAGATATACAATGGGGGCATGTTTTGGAAACATGTTCTCCACACTCACATAATTTCAACTTGGCCAAATTCATAGTTATATAATTTAGAAACACATTTGTGGCAAAAATATATACATTGGTACCATTGTTATACATAGTTTCAATATGAGACATATCTAAGTTGTATATGCTATGCAATGTGCATCTAATTGTAAAAAATCAAATAAGTTTCATTTTTTAAACACTTTTATATACTATCATCACCCACTAAGTCAAACTTTTATGGACTATATTAAGCCAATCTATTATAGTAGTTGGTTCATATTTGGTATGGTTGAAGTGATTAAATCACTCAATCTTGCCAATTTTATAGGTTGGACTTGATTACATCATCTAACCTCACCAATTTTATAGTGTGAGTTGACTTGGTTCACTCATCCTCACCAAGTTATAAGTAGGATTGAGTTTCATGGTTGAGTTAATCTCAACTGTTGGGTACAACTCACTTTTTATGCAAGGTTTGGGGCATGTGTCCTCTAATATCTCTCTATCTCTCTAGATATATGCACTTTCCAAATTTCATATTTTGTCTTGATCTTAGTTTTAGTGATTCATAATGATAAATCTTTCCAAATCAAATTTCCAAAAGGCAAGGCCATTACATTGATACACAGGTGTATTCCTAGACCTTGCTCTCTTTCAATTTCAATCATGTCAATGCTTTTAATTTAAGATTATATGCACTGATTATATATTTTAGCATGTTCTTAGTTTAAGGTTAGTCACAAAAAAAAACATTCAAGTTGGACAAAAGTAAAGTTAAGGTGTGTTATACACACCTAGGTACACATTCATTTTCTTGTAACTAGAAATTTCATTACTAGATTAAAGCGGGGGAAATGTAGACAATATTTTTGAATTATTGAGAACCTTAGTCTTATATAGTTAGAAAATACATATCATGGATGTAAATTCAACTTATAGACCTTTTCGATTGCCAAAAGGTTTACTTACACTATCTCCCTATTCTTATTTACTTATCTCTTAGTCTGACCAATGTTATTTTGATGACTCAAACATTTTATCATGCTTAGAATGTTTTAAACCTACTTATCTTATATCTCTAAAAGTTTGAGACCTGCACCTATTTTCCAACTACCTAGACACTTGTGTTCCAGTCAAACATCTACATTGACACAAGTGTCCTATCTTGATGTAAGTGTCCAGTGCCCTAAAGTCATCTAATTTACAAATAAAATTTATTCTTATGGTCAACCTAAGTGATTTAATGTGAGATATTCTCCAAAGGGATTGGTATAAATACAATATCAATTATCATTCATAACTCACATAGCATAAACCTAACATATCATAAGGCAACTTACCAAAATCACTTAATCAAGAACTTAAGTGAGCAAAGCTTCCCTATTTTCTCCTATTTCTATGTCAGTCATAGGTACACCACATCTATAGGTCTAAAATATTTAAGGAACATCCCATAAGCCACATTTTATAAATTAAAATCTTGGTCAATGTTGTACTTGCTTATCACATTCACACATAAGCCAACATACAGGGGAGAACTACATAAGTTTGAGGCCCTCTTCGAAGTATTGGCTATGTAAGTGTTTTAACCTTCTAGGACTTAACTAGTGTAATTTATATGTTGTTAAAGGGTCAAGTATGACACTAATATGGAATGAGAATTGATTTAATTAGCTTTTTTCAAAATAGCAAGTGAGAAGAGAAAGAATTCTTATCTAGAAATAAATAGGACTTTTTATGGATCAAGGAGCTGAAATAGGCTAAAGAAATAGGTAGACATCTTTTTTTTATGATTATGGTTGAAATATGGTCTTGGATAGTAGCACCAATATCAAGATAGTATCACCATGTAGAACTAATGTCCAATTATGGCACTAGTGTCCCTCCTGTAATAATTGTCTAAAACTTTTAGGGAAGCTATAGGAGGTTCTATGGATCCTTTAAGTGATTGTATGTCATCTGGGAGCTCGCCTATGCCATTATTTTAGATGAATATCTTATAAAACACTAATGAGTACCTACACACATGAAATGAAAATTAGATCAAATGCAAAAGGGAAGGTAAAAATTGGGTTATGGGATATTATGATCATGTAGAGCATAACCCCTTTGTCTTGATCATTTCCTACATTAACCCCAATGCTTGGGGTCTCAAATCACATGTAGTTATCCCTTAGGGAATACAAATAATAAAATTTCATGGTATGTTAGAATGAATATCATTCAAGACCTATTGGAGGCTTAGATTTCACCCTAGTTGAGCAAAGGATTGTTCAGGTCCTCTACTCAAATCTAGTCCAACATGGGAATGACCCTAGGTTATGGGTTACCTAATCTTGGGTCAAACCTCTAGGATTTTTAACAAGGATAGCTCCTATGATGTATCACTTAGCTAATTTCCACTAAAATGTACTAATTATTTGGGTGAAAAGGGGGAGAAAGATAACTAAAAGAGAAATCTAATGTAATGTTTGTGATGTACCTAAATTGATTACTCATCCACTCTATTTGAACTTCTAAAAACACTAATGAGAAAAGCAAAAGATTAAATATATAACTCAAAATGTTTGTTATGCATAAATATTTCATGCAAAGGTTCACCAAGTGATCAAAACCTAAGGGAAGTGATGGAAAGGCCTGATTCAAGGTACTAACCAATCAATGTATCCACTTACTAGCTTCAATCAAATGACATTAAACACTAAATATGACCTACATAACAAGATAAAATAGTATATAGGTGAGATCAAGACTTGATAAGGGAGAGATTTATACCACATATGCCAATAAAATTGATATTAACACACTATACCATAATAATGAGATCTAAAACAATCATCTATTTATCTCAAGAGGTTATAAAGATCAATCTTGGTAGAGTTTATTCATGCCCAAGAGAGGGATGATAATTAAGATCTCAAAGCTTAAATTTATAGTAGAATGGGATGAGAGAGAGGGGAAGGGATGTGTGGGAGAGTGGATAAGAGTTCATAATGATCAAGGCTGAGATTACCATCAAAATTAGTCATAATAGCCACTTAAAAATTCATTGAGCTCTTCCCTGCATTAATGCCAATGTGTCTTTTCTTAGCATGGAGGGATAGATCATGAAGGTCAAGACCACTACAAAAAAAAATTAACCCCACTACATGAATCCTTCTTAATCTCCTCTACATTATTTCCCTTTACTATAAGGACAAAATCCTCATTTTCATACACCCAAAAAATCCATTACTATAACTTCCTTGAGCATATGCAAGTACTTGCTTGTCAAAGCTATGATTGTGTTGAAGGATGAAACACCTCTTCGCAATCACATGTCTGCTACCCTATTGAAATATTTGATCATAGGTATTTATTAGAGATGAAAACTAATCCCATTTATTGGTTTTCATATAGCCATAATTATGGTGGAGATATGCAAGTTACTTGATCTCATTTCAATAGATAGCTACCCATTTTGATCTTAATTAGGCCTAAAAAGACCTATTTTCACCTCTGAGCATTCATGGAAGCTGAGAACTCATCATACATATAGATCACTTTCAAAATACCATGAACATAATTGTAAAACATTACTTCAATCTTAATGAACAAGGTATATAAGTTCAAAACCTTCACACCAAGTCCAAACTGAGCTTTAATGGCAACCCTTCTTGATATATATTTTAGCTAAGCTTGAATCGCATCTGGATCTTGGATCTATGTATTTACTTATCTAAGTTCACAGGATCTCTTGATCTAATGTGTCTACCTATGTGGCATCCCTACCACATTATTTATCATATTTTAAAATATGACTATTGCTTCTTTTGACACATGTCACCATTTTATGACTTCTGGGATTTGATCAAATTTACTCCATCAATCTTTGCTTTAGGCTTCCCAAATTAGGATTCTTAGCAACCCTATGTTTAATCCCAATATCCTACTATTAGTCTCCATCCACTTCATGCACTTATGCCACATGTTGAACTTGCATGCAATCTATCTCATTGACCTTTTGACCTTACATGTATCATCAATTTATTTGGAGTGATTGAACGTGTGCCGTCGATATCCTTCTACTTGATCAAACTATTTGACATAATCATGCTAATTATCATTGATGCATTTTATTGGTTCCCAATTATACACCTCTATCATTAAGCCTTACACACTTGAAGAGGATGGCAATCTAAGATGAGAAACCACTAATATGTCATTATAGCTAGGGAAGGGTTTAGTTTCTAAATTGGAATAAATGGAGAAAATGATTGGGAGGAACCTATAAAGGGTATGGTTAACTCCCTTCTACTTTTTTCTCTACCTAAACCAAGGTGAGAGGACCTAATGAGGTAGCTTGCTCACATGAAAGATTTTTTCACTTTAATCTCCATGAGAATTATTGGTATGAAAAGGAAAATATGACCAAAGCATAACCAAACTTGTACACTTTACTCATGAAGGGTTTTCATGCAAAATGTACAAATGCTTTACATCATATACAAGCTACTGAAGATGAATGATAGTGTGTCTACAATCTCTATTTTGACAACTATTTCCAACAACAGGGAGTAAGTGAGAGTTATAACACTAGAATTTAAAGCACACACAACAAACACATTTAAAACATGCAAGGTTTATGCATCTGCAAGGCAAACAACACTTATATTATGCAAGTAACATGTTATCTATAGGGTGAGACAAGGTAAAACTAGAATTATTTGAATTATGGACAAAGGTGTGGATAACCAATAAATAAGCATGAAGAAGTTCACAAAATGGCTATACTATCTTCATTAACAAATGCTATTCAATTTATAAATAGATAAAATAAAATCATGCACAAATGATCCTCAAAGTTTACAAGCAATACTAAAAATCATCCTTCAAGAATTCCCTCTAGTTGAATTCATGAGCCTAGGACTACCCTAAAAAAGGATATCAATACTCTATTCCCAAATCTCAAAAAAGAAAGGATTTTATACTCTGGGTATAAACCCTAAATGACTACCATAAATAAGAATAGATCAACTAACCAATCTACCAAGCATGTAAAATAGAGCATTGTACTTCAACAACAAGAAGGACCAATAAATGATGAACAAATTCCATTTATCAATTGAATTAAAGCTGAATATAACATGTCTTGAAATTTACATAATAGAACACTATGCAAAACAATTTTCTAATAAGGGAGACATTTTGAATACTGTCAAAGCTTGCCAATGATTTTACAATAGAAATCAATTTGACACCATAAAATCACACAAGGAGAACTTTCTAAACTATAGTTTTAGAATTAAAAATTAATCGACCTTTGTAAAGGGATATACCCCATTTACTTATACAATTTTATCTAAGCTTAGCATATTCCCAAAGATTCTCTAGCTATAAAATTCTTTCGTGGGCCTGGAGTCTATTCAACATTGTAAAAAACATGATTCCTCAGATTTATGCTCATGCTTCTGTGATGATGACAAACTTGATACTCTATTATGGTGGAATATTTTTAGTTATACACATGGAGGACAATTCCATAAGGGATAAAACAACCTTTGTCTCTTTTCTCAATAAACAAAAATTTCCCTTTCCTATACAAATGATTATTGAAATAACTTTGAAAGGGACGTGCCACTAATGGGTGGTATACAATGGTTTTTGAGTGGGAAACAAGAAGAAAAGAGACAAAAGAAAGAGAGAAGAAGAGGGAAGAGTGATGCTAGCTCAGAAGGAATTAAAATATGTGGTTATGCTCTAGAATCGATGTTAATAATTGAATCCTTCACCAAACTATTCTTATAATTGGTACATTCATTGATCATGGAGGTGAGATTCTCTTGGTCCAAGCCCACTTGGTATTTGAACTTGACACTGTACTCCTTAAGCCAAGTGGTGACCTTTTAAAGCATGGCATGTTTCTACCCAACTAATGCCTTGAGTTGTTCATAAGATTTCTCAAGTGATACCAACTAACTTATTTTAGTGGCATCAAAAGCCCTTTATGGTGCATCAATGAAGATCTTTAGGGAAACACTTATTGCCTATTCTATCAAGTCACCTGCACCATCAAGGTTCACCTTCTTTCTGAGGGTGGCATCTATTTCCTTCATCACAATCTTGAGAGACTATTCTTCTTCTTTCAAATCAAAGATGCCATCATTGAGCATCGTTAACCTATGCTTGATTGCCAACTTATATTCCATGGGCCTTTTGTGATCATTGGAAGAGATGATCTTATATGCCACTAAGACATCCATGCCCATAATAAAAATCTCATCCACCTTGGGCTAGATTTTGTCCCAATTATTTATGTCTACATCATAAATAAACATCTAGGCTTCACAGTCTCATTTTTTATCCATTATGTCATCTTAGCATTATAATGCTGAGTGGATTATCTCTTTGGCTCTGGTGCTCAAATCCTTTTGCCAATATTTAGTGGCCCATAATCTAGATTTTAGATTACCACCTTGACTAAAATATAGTGATTTTATGGAGAAAAGTGGAAGGTTTGGCGCCTTAATGGTGATTAGAGTTACTGCCTTAGGCTCACTCAATAATTTTTGTAAGCACTATATCAGACCTTGATTTTATGCTTTCAGCGCCTCCATGGAAGCTTTATCTTTGTCCATTTTATGGGCTATCATGGTCACCAAAACTTGAAAGCTATGTTTTATCTCATTCCTAGAAGGCTCCACTAGATCATATCAATAAATTATGTAACTTTCAAGGGGAGATCCTTCTTCATGGCACCTAGTGGGGGAATTACTATTTCTACATTTCTTTCCCCTACATCAGTATACATGGTCCTTAAATGTGTTTTGGCCTTCTTTTAGGGTTTGGCCTTGTATGCCTAGGCAATATTCATTACATCAATATCCCATATCTTTCTCATAATTTCTCCCTTATCTTTTACTTGCTATTCAACCTAGATAAGAGGTCTGGTCTAAAATCCCATTAAAGTTGTAGACATTGTAGATGGCTTTGAGACAATGAGGGGTGGTGTAAATGATGAGTTAGCTATAGGGAGCACAACAAGCTTGGGTTGTGGGATAAATATAAATTTATTAATGTCTTCATCACTCTCCTAATCCTTTCCACCCCTTTCCACTCCATGCTCCTTTTCCAAGTCTGGCTCTATTTTCTTCAAAATATTGAACTCTAACTCGGATTGATGAGACTCATTGAACAACTTTTCAATTGAACTTCCTTGTTCAACTGACTAACTAGAAGGTTACACAGCCATTTTACCTTATTTTTTTGACTAGGATTTATTTATGGATTAGGTTATGATGTTATTATTTTTAGTTTCAGGCAACTCTTCACTTGTCATGGCCTCAAAAATCTTATTATGAATTGGGTCATAGATGTTGATGTGAGGGAGAAGACTTCATGTAACTTCAATGGAAGTAAATCCTCCTAAATCATCCTCCTCAACATATTTATTGAAAACATACACCTCTTTGTATACTATTGAAGGAGTTGGGGTACCCATTTGAAAACTTACTCCCTCACCTTCCTCTGCACTTTCCTTCTCTTCTGGTGTTAGACTTGTCACCCCTGGATGGGAAGGAATGCCTTGTGGTACATTTGGAGCCTATTGTGAGCCTTCATGCTTAAATTACACCTCAAAAATGATGGAATTTTGAATATTATGCTCAATATCTTCTTCAAATTTATCATCAACCTTATTTGATTCATTAACTCTACCCTAGTCATCCTGGCCTGATGGTTGGGTGATAACATTGCCAATGAATGTCTCTCTTTCTGGAGAAATAGTCTGCTTTTTGTGAGTGGCCTGAGATTATATGCCCACTTAAACACCAACCTATACAACATCATCAAAAGATAAAGGGTCATCTAAGGTTAAGTTATCTTCCTCATTACCTTTGATTTCTATTGTCTAGGGTCCTTCTTTAAGCAATCCTTTTGTTAGGACTTTCACTAGGGTTTGGGGTCTTTTCTTGTGAGTCCTTTGCCCAGTATTCACTTGAGGAGGAGTGAAGGTATGATATTTCTTAATTAATTTATTAATGGGTATACCCTCATCTGAATCCTCTTCATCACTCATATCCCTTACTCTCTAGGCATATGAGGCTTGTTTCTCTCTTCTCTTCACAGGGTTCTCTTTAGATGGTGGGTCTTTGAATACAACCTCCTTCTTCTTCATAGGTAACTTACTTGGAGGTTTTATAGACTTATTGACTCTCTTCTACTTTGGCTTCTCCCCTTTATCCTCACCTCTTCTCTTTATTGAATATATTATTAGGGGAGGAACATCTTCCACTTGTTGCATAGGTGGATATTGGAGTGTAACTGGGTTGGCCATAGGAATGATCATTGGAATGGTTGGTACTATTGGGGATCCCTTTCCTAAAATGGATATGGGGTGGTAATATCCAATTTCATTTCCCCCATAAGAATCTTATCCTTGTTCTTTATTAATCTTGTTATATTTGAAAAGGATAACCCAACCTTAGATTTTACCACTGTTATCTTTTGCACATCTACTAGTTTAGTGAACTCAATATCCCCAAGCTTGCATCTGCCCTTACCTTTTATTTTTGATGATGGAACCATAGGGTTACCACTATATCCTAGGAGAAAAGCCTTCATATATTTAACCTTCCTTAAATCTTGAAGGGTAGGGGAGTCATATGCACCAAGGTGGACCCCATGCTCCTTAAGCCAAATGAAAGTTCTTTTCATGATTTGCACTGATCTCCTAGGGCTAGAATCATCCTCTTAAACATTAAAATTTGCTTGGGAGATGGGTTGGGCTTAAATTTTGGCTATATGTTATACACTAAAGATAGTGTTAGTTTGTCATCCACCATGTCCTTAGGGATGGGAGCAATGTTATATGCTATAACCTCCTACACTATTAGCCTCATAAATTCTAATTTTTGGACATCTTCCTCAATGGTGCAATCAGACTAGATGTCCTCATAGTGTGATTGATGTAATATTACATTAGCATCCATGTTTACCAACCACCTAATGTTGTAATTGGGTAAGGGTGGCATCTTATCAATTGCATATAGGCCCATCTCTTACTCCAATAGCTTTTCCTTGGCAACTGAAGTACATGAATAATATCCTATTACTACAAGAAATTTGAAGGGATTGTTGATCTTCTTGGTTGTGATCATTTCATGCAGTGGCACCATCTATCAGCTTAGCTCTATTATTTCCAACATATCATCCAAGTATCTTGACAATTTGTGTGGGCACACTGAGTAACCACTCACCTTGATGTATTTGAATGTCTTGAATTATATGTAAGTGGCACCATATTTCTCAATTACTTCTTTAGATATCTTGGACATTATATTGAGGCTTCTTAAAGGGAAGAAGTCACTCATAATTATGTTAAATAATAAGTTATAAAATTTATATAAGTTCTTCTTGAATCCCTCCATAGTGATTTCTAGATATATTTCATATATCCTCAAACCATTGAGGTTCCTGGTGAGCCCTTAGAACATCTTGTTGTGCACTAGACTGTACATCAAATAAGAGGACATGTAGAATGTACCTAAGAATGCCTCTTTAAAAATAATTTCAGCTTATATTTTCATCATCTACCCATGTAGATTTTCACTAATTATGGTAGCCCAATCTATCTTCTTCTTCCCTTCTAATATGTAGATCATGATTATGAACATCTATGGTTCAATGTTTTTTTGCAATGAGAACCCCATAGATATTGGCGGCCATGGAAATAACATACTGGGGTAATTCATTAAACCCTACCATTTTAAAGTTCTTAGACATTTTGGAGACCTTTTATCTCTTCTTAGCTAGCCAACAAAAATTGATAATATCCAAAATTACCTTATCATCCTTTTCTGCATACGCCTAGTATTGCTCCAAGGAGAGTGTAATGATTTCTAGATAAGGGGAATTAAAATCATGATAATGAGAGAAAAAGGGATGAAATATCACATAATTAAATGACTACCATCAATTATGGTCCTAGTGTTTGGTTGGTACACTTGAGCACATTTAATAATGAGTTTTGAGTATGGAATAACCAAAGGGAATGTTGCCACAGGTGCGATGTAACTCATGCCAATGTTGGAAAATACTTTGGAGGTTTGGCTAATATAAGACATTTAATAAGGCCCCAAAATATAATCTCATGAAATTTGTATCCTTAATCAAATCTATAATTGAGACAATGTTGCCCTTTGTTGAGGTTGAAGACATCACCTTCTTTCCCTAGATTTCTAGTGAAATATCTTAATACCAGACAAACCTTTCACTTGAATAACCCTCAAAATACATCTAAAATCCTTTCAAATAACAAAGGAATGAATGGGACACTTACTATTAATCTAAAGGGCTACATGTATTATAATCTGAAATTCTGTGAAGAATTTGCTATAATCATATTCTCACACTGCACTCAGCTAGGGCACACAAATAATTCAAAGGCACAAACACAAGCTCTAAATGCAAAGGGTAATTTGAAAATGAAGAAAAACACCTAATTTATAATCCCTTGCAATCCAAGATAAGGGTTACCATTAATGATCCAAAGCCCAATGGCTAATCATCAACCATTCTCACTAGTTGCTTCAATCCTCATTCAAAAAAGAGAGGGAAAATACAAATGTTTCTTTCTATGCCAGGTAATCCTCCTTACAACATGTAGATTCATATGAGTAAAGAACACATCATGATACCTTTTTAGGCCTTCAAGGAATTTTTCACCTTTTCACTTGTTACTTTCCACTAGTGTAGTGATGCAATATGCCCTGAGTTCCTCATGGGAGGTAAGAATGCCATGCATCATAATTTATCTTTGTAAATTTGGGTGTTCAGGCCCCAAATGATTTTTTAAATCTTTCCCACTAAGATTTAAATGGGGTAATCTTTAGAAAGGGACCAGAACTGAGAAAATACCATGTGGCATCACTTGTTGTAAGTTTGGATATTTGGGCCCTGAGGACTTTAAGCAACTTGCCCACCAAAAACAAAGTAGGGAAATTTTCAAGAAAGTCCTGAAATATCTAAAGCCCTAAGAATATACCACTTGTTCAACTTAGATGTGAGTTTAGACTCTCAGCCATTTTTTACCTTTTACACTAGCTCTCCTCATTCAAGGAAGGGTACAAGATCCCTTTGACCCCTAAAAATTATCTTAGAAGTCCCTTGAGATAAAAAAATGTCTTTCATTTAGTTCATCAGGAAATTTCTCTCCTTAATTATCAAAATACATTAGGTGTAACTCAATAATTTCATTCAAGGCCCCAAAACTTTCCTCTTAGAACATAATATAACAAATCTATGCATAGAGAAAGGCTTGGCTATACTTTTATCTCATCACTGTGAATATTCATGCCATGAGATCTTTAATCAACATTTTACAATTCCTTCATAGCTATTAAGTATTCCTTTTATTTTCAGAAAGTACCCCTTGAGAGTTTTACAAAGTGTGAAGGAGCACTCCCATTCAACAAAAATAGGACAAGGGACAAAACTAGTTATGAAAATGTATTTTGATCCTATAAAGGACTAGGGAAAGTGGATAAAATTTGACATTCATTTAGCTTAGACACATGAATTTTATTGATAAAGGTTCAATTTCTCTAGTGCATTTTTGGACACTAACACATTTATTCCTAGGATCCTCTGACTTTTGACTATGAGCTCATCATTGATATTTGAGTGTATGATTAAACATGTTTTATTATATATTTGGGACCCATTGACATCATTATATTATCACTTGCCATTGGATGTTTGATATGATCGAACATTGATCATTGATCTTGTTCTAGGCACTTTTTGACTTTTTGACCCTATGTATGCCATAGATCCCCTACCCAAACTCTTTAGATATTGACACTTATCTAATAATTTTTCAACCTTAGGCACATTTGAATGCAAATGACTAATTTTCATATTTTCATCTTAACATCTTTGTGTACATCATTATTTTGCTAAATTATCCCTGTAAGATGTCTAAATGATGGTCTAGTTTCTTTAGCTTATGTTAGTCATTTTTAATTAAATAAGGGCACTATGAGGAATAAAAATCAAACTAAAATATAGACCATCAAGAGTTTCAAATGATAAGTGTTGAAATTTTGTTTGTGAGGCCAAAATATCAATAGGACATTTTTTGATCAAGCATGCAATGCCTAGATGTGGTAGTTGAGTAGTATGCAAAGTATAGATCTCTACTATTTATTAATCTTATGTAATTATGTACCAAAATAGTAAGTGCTAGATGAAAAATGCCTTGTGAGGATCTTTATATAGAAGGAACCCCTATTTGAATATAAGACCTTGTTCACTAGCTGACAAGTTGTAAAAGAGGGATAAAAAGCATAAGAGAAAGCTCAAGAAAGTGTTAGGACTCAAACACAGGAGAAAATGCCCATAAAAAAATAGATCCATAATTAGACACTCACACCACATGGAGATACTATCTTAAAAATGGTGCTAGTGTCCTAAGGCTTAAAGCAGAGCTAAAACCAAGCAAGACAAACTAGGGGCTCTTATGACTGGGATAAGGTGACTTAGGACCACTCAAGGTGCCATAAATAGGGAAAATAAGACATAATAAATATCAAAATACTTAGAATGACCACATAAATAAGTATTATATTCATCACTAAGACTTTTATGTGAAAGAGATGTTAGCCAAAATTGGCCACCATGGATAAATACATTTCAAAACTTTGCCTCTAAGCTCCCTTAAATTTGTTGATATCTATTTTATGATCATCATTAGTGTTCATAAATGATCCATGTGTTAATGAATGACTAGTTAGGTTTCCATCAGCTAGATGATTTGAAATAGTTATCCATGGTTTCTCTTAAACCGCTATCATCTTGAGTCATCATCATCATACATAGTGTTCTAGAAAAGTGAAGGGATCTTATCAAAGTTTAAGGTTACTATTGAATATTTTGACCACAAATCAGAATAGGTCAACCCCTTATAGTTTAAAAATTTATATAGGGGTCTATTAAAATATCATAGGGTGATTCATGGTTCATTTGATGTGATTTAATGTGTTTATAGACTTGGTCATAGTCACATTTAGTCCTTGTATCATTTTATGTTATTTAGGGGACATATATTGGTCATAAATGAAGTGGTATGGTTTTAATTAGTGAAAAAGTATTAAAAACTTCCTTTTAATGTCCAATATGTTATATTAATTGTTAATAATGTCAAAACTAACTGAAACTTGTAGGTTTTTAACTAAAAATCAAGAAAATAAGTGAAAAAGGAGTTTTGAAGGTTGTACAACCTTTTGGGAAGAGTGGCACATGAGAGAAGCTTATGGAATGACTCTTAAACTCCCATAAATCCATTTACATGCTTGATATGAATTTTAAGTGCCAAAAATGGGTTGAAACCATTTCTTTTCTCCATCGCTCCACTAGGCAAACATGACTGGTCAATAGGTCTTTTGATGGTATGACCAATAGGAGGAATTTCAGGTCAAATTATATTGGTTATATATATATTAAAATTGGTTTAATTTAAATTCATGGAATTATTTGAAGTATTATCTCCCTATGATTTATGAACCATCCTTTAGAAGTTAACTATCTTATTTTGCTAGTTAATCCCCACACCCAACAAGTTTTCCTCTTGTATGAATATGTGCATACAATATAATTATTTTAATTGATTCTATATGATGTGGAATAAATAATTTCATGTTTTTGATCTTGGTTTGCATGTTTGGAGTTATTTTTATGAGCTAAATAGTTCAAGTTGTAGGTTGATGTCACTAGAGGAATAACAGTCAGATTTTGACACTTGTAGAAGGTTTATTTATCTGTAGTGGTTTTAGATAAGTGTGAGGTGTTGTGTTTCATGTATCCAATGTATTATTTATCCCCTCTCCTTTCAATAATATTCTCACAAGCTATCATAATTAAGGTTGCAGTAAAAATGTGTCACATAGTGAACTTCTTATATAACTATCATACACAGTTAGCTACATGAGGTATTTTGAGCTATGATTAATGTTAATGGAGATGTGATGGAGGATATAATATGTGTTGGAAATAATCATATAATGTGATAAATCAAATGAATCTCTCCAAATGGCATGCAATAAACTATGACAGTCAATGCAAGTCCTATGCACAATCATACATCATGGATGTGCACCTATAGGAAACATATCACATTAAGCTGGGAGCATTAAAATTTGTTTATATTTATTCATGGTGAAAAAAATGAATTTTATAGTTGTTTAAGAGTCTAAAATTGATAATAAGATCATTCACCATGTGCATTATTCATGTTTCTACTCATTGCCTAGTCTGCAATTGAATGCACACCTATAGGTGGCCCCATAGAGATCTAAAAATATTGCTCAGAGATGTTAAAACATGTGTTGAGACCATTATTTAAATCTTAGGATGTTGGAGAGAATATGAGAGTCATGAGTGAATCATTAGATTGATATATAGATTTTAGAAGCCACATTCAAATTGAAGATTTGAGTTTAGAGCCAAGTTCCCTAAAAACTTTGAAACAGAGCCCTAGCTACTTTTGAGGCTGCCATATGAGTAAAAAACATAGAGTCTAGATAGGTTTTGATGATTAAATATTATATACCTCATATAGGGTAATAAATTGAAAAGGAGAGTGAGAGATTTGGCTGATAGGTTTCCTTACTATAAAGCTTCAAAGTTACATATTTGTTCACTACAAACATTCAATGTTGTCTATAGTTTTGAACTTCAAATGACCTTCACAATCTAAAGGTCTAGTATAAAGTCATATATTCATGTTTGAGTGGTATTATTATGTTTAGAAACACACTAGTGTTTCATTGTTAATCAATAAGGAATTGAAGTACAAGGTTTTGACTTGACCACCACCTATAGGTGCCTTACCCTCAAAAAGCTTACCTATAACTAATTGTAGGTGCTTACATGTAAGGTCATAGGTGAACTTGGTGAAAACATGATAAAAAGAACACTTGTAGAGTTAACAAATGTTTCTAAAACCTTAAAATGATACTAAGGCATGAAGCATTAGTTTCAAGTGTTGATGTTCACATACAGGGCCCTTGTTGCTCTAAAAGGGTCAACTATAGTTGACTGTAATTAACAATGACCCAAAGGATGACTACCTTAGAATTTCTCCTTACAAATGAATAATGTGAAGTAACATAAATGAATATGGAATGATATTAATGAATTAAAAAAGGTATTTATACATTGCATATAGGATTTAAGACCAAATATACACCTATAGGTTGGTCCCTTTTCTAAAGTGAAACATAGTCAGTCTACCAGTCAAGCCTAGTTGAGCAAAGACATGGGTTAAAGATGAAAACATGGATGATAGGGAGTTTTTAAGAATTATGAAAACCTTAAATTTGATAATGTACATCTCACAAGAGAATATCAAACAAGAGAATAGAGCATTGAAGGGTCCAATCTCCAAAGTATACTATAGTCATAGTCAACCTGCAGACTATATCAGTTAAAGTGAGAGTGAGCAATGGAAGATTAGAAAAATGCTTGATGATAAACATATATGAGAGGGAATAAATAGTGATAATGACCACTTAATAATATTATCATATAGTGGAAACATATCTTTGATAAGTTTTGTAGTATGACAACCTACAATCGATACTTAGAAATCTATACACAATCAATGTTCTAAGGGTTTGTGTTAGATTTTGAAGCATTTAGAGATGCTAGGGGTACAAAAAAATATTGAAAATTTATTAAAATGGTACTCATTACTTGGATAATCCACTAATACTATCATTTGGTCTGAGATAATAGGGGAAGTGCCCTCTATTTTATCTCAGACAGAGGGCACTCCCCAAAGGTGCAAATCTACAGGTTTTGAGGAAAGAAGATGACAAGGTGAGCTAAAATATAGGGAAAATTTACAAGATGTCATGACCTATGATAGAAATAAATAAACATAGATAAGCCCTCATAGGTGATGGAAGCTATGTATAATACTCATAAGTGATGGAACACAGTTAAGACCTTTAGGTCTAAACTAGGCCTATCGCCCATTTGGGGGTATGCTATCACTTTGGATACTAGATGGACATTATAATTCATTGTAAATTTTGTATAGGGAGATATAAAATGTGTTTAAGCTTTTGGAACATAGAGTAGGACATAGAAAAGCCATTTCTTGGCTCATACCAACTCAGGCTTATGCAGAATGAAGAGGAGAAGCTTGAGAGGATAACTTGAGATGCTCACACCTACATGGACACTTTTCATGGGAATGTAAGGAGTTGGGGGATGTTTAAGGTCTTTAACAAGGATTTTATGGAATGTTTTCACAAATTATACATCAGACCTATATGAACAATCCTTAGAGGGAGAAATCACTTTAAACCCTTTAAAACCCTTGGTAGTGACCTAATTGGGAAAATGATGAAGAATATGAATATAAATAGGGTATAATAAGCATTAAATTGATATAAAATTGGAGAGGAATCTCCAAGGCTCCTTACCATCCATTTGGATTTCACCCTACTTGTACGAATAGGGTGTAAAATGGATTTTATTGACTATTTTTGGTGTTGTATAGGTATGAAAGGGTTCCAAAATATGAAAGTCAATTTGGGAGATAGGTTAGGACCTGAAATAACCCTTTTATTTCCATTTAATTCCTTAAAAAATCTCATAAGTGCCTTTGTAAGTGCCTTCATCTCAACCAATCCAAATTGAAATAGTGAACAAACAAGTGAAAAGGTGAAAAATCTAAGTGGGAGTCCTTTTAAGGTCTACCTGATGGATATAAGGGAATGAATAATCTTTAAAAGTTTCATACACTCCTATTTATATAATGGTTTGGAGAAATTAAGGCCTCTTTGATGCCAAGTGTGAGGGGTGAGTGAAAGAGGAGTTATTTGGATTGCAGGTAGTGATAAATCATGTCCATAAGAATCCTGATGATTAGGGATGCAAAAAATGCATGTTGGGGATTGTTTATAACCCATAAATCTTAGTTTAGTCATGATACCTATCCCTAGTTTGTTGTGGAACGTTCCAAAAAGGCCAAATGATGAAGCCAATTTCTAGGCATGCAAATGAAGATTCCTACACCACATCTTAGGAGTTTCATCCCTTTGAGGAACATTTTCGCCATGAGACCTTGAATTTTATATTACATATTAATTATCTTGAAGATGTAACTCTTTATCTTATATTGACACATTTCCTAGAGACTCTTGTACTTCATTCTCTTCTCTCATCTCTTAATTCTATTAGTAGTGGCCATTTTGGCTCTTGTAAACTAATATCACACCATGTATGGTGAATCCCTACTATTTTTGACATTGTAATTTACCTTTTAAAAATAAATTTAAGTATTTTTTTGAGTTCATGAACATTTGCCTAAGTGTGAAAAGTGATGTATAGTGATGCTAAGTGATAACCTTCTATCTTTGCTTCTTATTATCCTCTCATGTTTATGCAAGATTTCTTATTATAATAGGTCATATAGATGTAGCTAGTGTGTTAGGTTACTTTCATGTGTATAATTTTCCTTAGAGTGTGTAATATACCCTTTGGTTCACTTACCTTGTGTTGTCTCATGCATATCACCTCTATATTGAAACACTTATGTTAGAACCTCTTAAGACTTTGAAGCTAGTTTCTAGATATTATTTCTTAGTGAAAGAATTATGATGATCTTGTGTAAATCCTTATAGTGTATCACCCCATTAGAGTATTTTATTTTCACACAAACTTCTATATTTTTTCCCACAATCAATTAGTTAAGTAGGTGATAAGCACTTCAAGGTAAATTCAGGCATCTAGACCTTAAACCTAGAGGTCTACTTCTATAGGTAAAACCATATACCTAGAAGTATTCCCATGTTTATTGAATTTGAAGGAGGCTTGAACACCCTCTTTTAGGGTGTAATATTTGGTGTCAATAGTTAATTTTCAAAGGTTAAGATATGTTAGTCCATGGTGAAAATATTAGTATATTGACTTTCCATGGTGACATGATGTCCTATGGTGAAGGTGAGCTTCTGGAGACAAGACATGGTAAAATGGAAACATTTATATTTCATGTTTATCAAAGGTTAAGGTAATTTTGGATAAATTAAGGTAATGAGGGTTCATTATCCTATGCTTGCTTCTAGTCAATTTTTTGTAATTATTTATTTTCAAAATTCATGAATATCTAATGCAATGTCAAGAGGTGAAATAAGGGTCTTTTGCTCATTTAGAAAATTTTGGATGTTATGAAACATGTACTTTTTTTACATCTTACCAAACATGTCTTAAAATGGCTTCTCTAATGTTTAAACACTTTTATAATTGTGCATTTATCATCTCTAACATTCAAACAAGGCAAACCTAAAGAATTACAGAAGAAAGAAGATGGAGATACCTTTGGTATGTTACACCAACACCATAAAAGTTATGAGAATCACCATTAGTATCTAGTCCATGATTACAATAGGGTTTCTTAGTAGAATATATAGGTTTCCTAAAGAAAAAAGGTGTATGGAAGTCTCTTTGAGAGAAATTTGAGCTGGAGGTGGTCTCTTAACCTATCCTAATGCCTCTTATATGTTTATCCAGGTTTAAATAATTTATATAAAGCCTGAAAATTCAAGATAATTTGCAATACCTATGTAATTCTTCCATCTAGTTATAAATCTCCTCCACAAGCTCAGAAAGGCCAAACAACTTCATTTTGTTAGAGGCATGTAAATAAGAGTTAAGACAAAATATCTTAGGGGTACATGGGGGAAATTATTCCCTCAAAATTACATGCATTATTTGAGGATTTTAGGGGCTATTCTCTATGAATAATTATTAAGTAAAAAAGTAGTCTAAAACTCCTCTAAATCCCCCCTAGCATGGTTTTCCTCCTAAAGTGATACTTTTAAGCAGGGTGAATACATGTTGATGATTTGAAAATATCTATTTTGGGACCTAAAATATTTATAATATCAATTTTATGTAATTTTCAGGTATTCATTAGTTGTATCAACAAGAAAATCTCCTTGCTCTGCTAATTGAGTATGACAGCTAAGTTTTTAAGACTATGAGGGTGTTTTTAACTATGGAATGATGGGATAAAGATGATAAACGTGGTGTTATTATTTCCTAAGAACATTAGGATTATATCAATCCATATATATGCCCATTTTTTAAGAAAACATCACGTATATGTAGGATAATTTGAATGTGTATGTAGCAGGCCTTAATGTGGAAGAAGACACAAATTTAGAGGCATGCAAAAGTCATAATCTGAAGGTCATACAATTCAAGTGAGAATGGAACATCCTTGATAGGTATATGAGAGACCTTAATGTCATATAACATACTTTAAAACCCTCTAGGATCACTCTTTAAGTGGGATTACAAGTCACAGACCCAAGATCATTGATCTAGTACTTATAAGCAAAGCCAAGTATTTAGAGATAGTTTATATGTTTTAAGGAAGACTTTGGATTTTAATTAGGTATGGAAAGTTTATGAGGTAAAAATAGGGTTTGGATAACAAAAAAATCATATCATCAGTGGTCTAAATGAAAGATAATGTAGACCACATCCTTGATTAAAGAAGACCATACTCTTGAAAATAAAGGGTTGTTATGAACTCCCTAAGAAAGTATTTGACTCATTAAAATGATAAATGGGTCACATATAATTGATACACTCACCTAGAGTGATAAATGGTTTCAACAAAGCTAGGGTGCATAGAAAGATAGCTAAAAGAAGCCTAATCAGGCCTAAAACAAACACCTACAGGCATGTCCCTACAAAATATATTGAAGCGTGAAAATTTTGGCCTGGGCATGAAGTTGTAAGGGTTATGAGACATGTAAAAAATGTACCAAAAGTAACATAAATGTACTCACAGGTGGGCAAGTGGGAAAATCAAGAAGGATTAAGAAACCTAAACAGGCCTCATAGATACCTATAGGTCTATTCTCAAGAATGTGAAGAAAACATGGATATTTGTATTGTGACTAGGGTATGGATATACAATAAATTTGTATTATTTAGTAAAAAAGGTTTATATAGTGTTTAAAATGATTTAAGTGAGAAGCAAACATCAAAAATAGGATTGCTAGTGTCAGATTGGCCTAATGGTCAACAAACCCTCATGATATGCAACTCAAGCTCTAGAGCCTTTTGGAAAGCTAGTACCTATTGAAAAATGATGTAAGAACTCATAAATCATGACTTAAACCATTGATAAGACATTAAAAGTCTCAAACAAGAAATTTTTGAGGTTTTAGAGTAAAATGGTCTTTTCAAGATACACACATACAAGTTACAGAGTTGAGAAAGACCACTTCTTACGTTGAGATCACACCCAAGGTTTTACATGGTGATTAATGGATTATGAGTTATATGGTTCAATTTAATTCAAATTTTTGGAATTAATATTTCCATTATAATAATGTGCTACATAATCCATTTTTAAGAGAGTAGACACCTCAAAACCCTGTGTTTTACTTTGTTAGGATCTCGAGAAGGCATACTTTTCTGCTTAGAACTTCAAGGACATTTTTCATGGATGAAAATGGATATTGGAGGTGTTGGTAGGGTTAAAATACTTACAAAATTTATAATTGGTTCATAAGTTGATGCCCTCAACTTTGTGAACAATCATTAAGAAAGTCATCTTAAGCCCTCCTAAAACCCTGCTAAAGACCTAATGACCGTGTTTCCTCTTCAAATGACTAAAAACATAATGGTTTGGCCTTAATATGATATATTTTAACTATTTAGGTTTAATTTTCACCTAAATGGGTTATTTATTAGCATGTGTGAGGAGGAGGTACATAAAATGATCTAGAAGTGGCAGTTTTAGGCCTATTTGTAAGGATTTGGCTATGTGAAAGCATCTTGACTAGTTGTGAAGAATTATTTAGAATGGTCTGAGGTCTGGTGGTCTCCCTAAAAGATATATAATACCCATTAAGTGACATATAAACTACCAACAAGCTCAATAAACCTTATATTAAGAAAACATGTCATCAAGAGCTCTAAGAGACCAAATGCATCCACATGTCAGTCCTTAAAGGTGATCTACAAGCTAAAAATGGATAAAATGATCCTTTACTAAAAATATATGAGGTTGGAAAGATGTGATTATATTATTAAAGCAATGATTATACCTTGGATAAAGAAATGGGATTGTTTTCAAGGCCTTTTTTGAATCAACCAAACTCACACAATGAAAGTATAGGTTCTTGTTAATATGAAGAAGCTTAAGTTTTAGGTCTCACTTCCATCAAGATGAGAGAAGCCTTGAAGTGGCCAAGGATGGCATGGAAATAATAAAATAAGCATGATCAAGAGTGCCATGTGTCAAAACATAGACTTTTAACTTTCCAATCAAGATGAATTTTTCAAATGAAGTTGATAAGTCAATGAAAAAGGTCAAGAGTCACTCTATGCCACCTTGATAAAGAAGAAGATCAAGACAAGATGACACATGTTGGAGAGAATTCATAACAACCTACTTGCAAGATTTATTGTTTGTAACTTACTTTACTATGATATGACACTTATCATGGGATTATCTAATGCCCATCTTCTCTCTCCTCATTCTATTCTATATGTATGCTCAATTTTGGGGATTGTAGGGGATCCTCCACTTGAGTATGGAAAATCTCAGATCCTTTATAATCCATTGAAATAATAGACAAGCTGGTTTTACCTTCTCTTATGATTATATTCTAGTGTTTATTCATGAATAATTTATCTTGTTTAGTGTTTATTTAGTTATCCTTGACATGTTATCTCATTTTCTCACCTATATGTAGTTTGAACTCACTCTTACAAGTCATATGGAGTGTTTAAGTATTCTTGTTAAGGTTAAGTGAGGAAAAATTTCATTAGTGTCTTTATACCTCTTGAAAATAATCCCTCTTAGCCTAATCATCATATACCACCTTCACTTTGAAATACTAATGTAAGAAGAGTAGATTAGGACTAGTGTATGAATATGTTAGCTCTATGCTCATTGTACATCTAAAAATGTGTGGTAGTGGTCAACAAATTTGGTGCATTCACCTCCTTAGTTAGGCTATTTTCAGTTATCTCTTACCTTTTCCCAATAATTAGTAGTCTATTAGTGGTTTCAAGGTGAAGCATAAAGCTAGCCCTATCTATAGACTCACCTCATTGATTAGGATAACCACAACCTAGAGGTGTTTCCATGATATCACCTAAGTAAGGAGATTTGAAAAACCTCCTCAAGGGTGAAATTTAGGGTGATAACAAGAGAAAAAAAGGACATATTAATTTTGGTTTCTCAACCAAATTAAGGTTTTTACATTTACCCCCATTTTCTTCTAGTAATGCAATGAAATGAAAGTAATAGAGTAAAAGAAAAAGAGGAATCTATACCTAGACTTACCTATGTGAATGTGTTTTTGTTACAACCCCTCTAGTTGTACTTAGAATAATGCAATATATTTTTTTAAAACTATTACTTAACATTCATTTTACTCAACCATAGTTAAATTAGATAAATTTAATCAATCCTAAAAAATAACTTAGAATAATAATGGTTCCAAAATTCCAATACTGAATGCAATATAGTATATCACAATATCAAGGAAAGTAAACACATTAGGACTTAGGCAAAATTGATCCACTAATACAACTACTACTCAACATTTACAAATGAAATAAAATTATATTTATTTTAGGCCTTTAGTCTTAACTTAATAAATAGATATCAAGCCCATTGAAGCTCGAGTCAAACCAACTCATGTATCACTAAATCTGTAACATAGTCTTTAGGTAGGTAGTACTACTGTGGAGAGAGGACACATCATCTAAGTGCCTTTCCACACCAACAATGGACTAATAATCCCTTGCACACTTCCCATATTAGGGAATGGCCCTCAATTCATAGATAGGTAGATATAATGGTGTGGGAATCTAGAGAATAAGCTAGTACCCATGTGTGTATGATAAAACTAAACATGCAATGTATCATAGAAAACCAATTTTATTACAAGATATCATACTGACACAAAAATAATACATACCAAAGATAATGTCTCACTATACATTACTTAACCATAATATTCATACTAAGTAAATCCTCTTAGTAGTCATATCCATGCTAAACATAGGAGTAAGTAAAGTATACATTTTTTCATTTACGTATGATTGAATCTTACATTAAAATTAATCCCAAATTGGAAATAATGACCACTATTTATATCACCCAGGTAAAACACATAATAAACATTAGATTCCAAATAATATAATAATATCCAAGTAACTATACCCCAGGACAACCCATATTATCATAGTTTGGTATTCTTAGACATAACTACTAGTTTTCCCATAATCAGTCATACAAAGTAGTCATAAATATTTAGAATTATAAGCTTTTATCAAGCAAGTACATATAACAAATAAATTTATACAAACACATAAAAATCTATCCTAATATTTATTTACTCTCTCAAGGTTGTATCTATGTATACATGATGTCCAACTAACTGTTACAACCATAATGTTCAAGTACTAACCAACATATATATTTAGTCATTCAACATACGTGAGAGTCTAGATATGCAACTACTATATGTACCATCTAGGCATATAATTTTAATCCAATGTATTCAATGATATCCCTTACTATCATATCTATTTTTATATGAGCACCATACTCCATTATGAATAATCAATCAATCAAATAATCTTACACTAAAATTATTAAACAAGCTACTACAAGATTATACCACCCATGTATACCCTAGATTATACTACATAATAATAATCAGATGAAAACATAATCTTTAGGCACACATCGTGATGCACTATATTAATCTATTATTTTAGATATAGACTTAGTATCTAATACCCTCTACAAGTTATATAATCCCTTTCTTCCCATATTACCTCTATATGGTGCTTTTGAATATTTTGAGTTAATGTAATATTTACTAACCAATAACTACTCTAGATTCTCATACAGATCCTAAGATAATCATGATAATTTAAAAATGTAACTCTCTCAAGTTGTAATATGGAAATCCAAAGCAAAATAAATTTCTACTAAAAATTTGATCTTACATTAAAGAGGAATCATATTTTAATTCTTTTGTTGACTTATTTCCTTACTAGCCTAAGTATACATAGCATTCTATTGATGATCATGCTCATTAGTAAATACATCATAAATTAGAAATACAACTCAACATTATCGACTCAGCTTGTTATATATTTTAAATGGGCCCATCATGTTCTAAACATAATGACTCAGTGATCATAATATTATACTCAACATTGATATTAATAACCTTAACATTAATACAATATTCCCAGTGCTTTAATGTTATACACAATGCTCTTATATTAAAGCGTCAACATTGTAATTTATAAGCTCAACTTCTATATAAAACAACATAGGCTCATATATTATGTAACTCCAAAAAGATTGAATATGTAATCCCTGGAATGGATCGTTGCCTAGTGGAAATGGAACACAGGTTCAATAAAGTAAAACTAATGCTACCCAAAATAATAAAACTTAGATATTCAACCTAAATGCAATCTTAAATAACTTCAACTCTCTATGTTTGAATTTTGTATGAGCATACTCATGCTCATGCGATTCTTATTCATTCTAATCTTGTATGAATCCAAGGAAAGGAATGCTTATTTGTTTATTTCATTAAGGTGTATTGTGTAGCCCATCATTTAATAAATGTTATGTTTTACCATCTTCGTCTCCACTCTCCATCGCTGATGTTGAGTGAGCATGATTTTGTTTTTGTTTTTGTAATAACATTCAATTTTTTTATAACTCAGCTAATATATTAAAAACGTATTGTTCTACATGTATGACACAACAATAACAATAGAAGCTTAGAAATTTTATCAAGAGACTTGGAAAAATAATACTCAGCTAATAATTACCATGCAACAACGCCAATGCAACATTTCATTTTAGTCTTGTATTCAATTTATACCCTACATTTCCCTTATAATATTAGCACTACAATACTACTTAGGTGTCTCAATGATATATTCAATTTTTATCTTTTATAGAGTGAATTCTATGCAATGACTTCCATTTTACACTTGGCATTATAATTATAAATGCTGCATATGATTTAATATTAAGCATTTTAATTCCATGACTTGGCATCTCATTATTATAACTCAACCTTTATTAAATGATTAAGTGCTAAATTTAACTTAGCCTTTAAATATATAAATTCATGTTTTTATTTTTAAAAGCAGTCAATTTAACTAAGACACAACCAATTTAAAGGAAAATGCTTCATTATTTTAGACGCTATACACTTATATTTTATTTTTATAGCAAAGGGATAAAATAAATGCAACCTTACATAATGGAATGATACCATAATATAATGTTGTTCATATTTATTTAGATAGGATGCTTAACTTAAATCAATCAATAGTTTTTAAGCTGTTGTTCATGAATGCAAAATGCCCCTTATCTAGGCATAGTGTAGTTGTATAAAGCATTGCCCATAATATATTAAAAACTCAGCCTACTTGATAAATTTGGATTTGATCCATATAACAATGCAATGACTTACAAATATAAAACATTGCTACTTAGGTAAAACACAACCCCAGATATTCCTAGAATTTAATAAGGATGCTAGTCTTTTGATATTCTTATGGTTTGAATTTTAATGTTGATAATAGAAGAAAGATTTGTAATTTAAGGGATAAGGTGCTACCTTATATATAAGAGCATAGTACTATATATTGAAATGTAGTTATAAAATACTTCAAATAAGTTGTTATGCTTTTTGATGTATTTCTGGTTCACCTCTATAAAAATATTTCTCACAAAAATATAATTTACAAAACCTATCTGGCATGAATAAACTTGTTATCTCTCGCTTTCTTCTACTTCTCTCCAAATCTGACCCTTTCTCCTTCACCATGTCTCTTCTTTTTCTAATTCTTATCTTTTCTTTATTTATAAAATTATTTTTCCCTTCATATGCTGTACCACCCACTTTTCATGCATTCTCTCCTCCAGTTTGCCATCCATGCATAGTATTTATCTCATTATGCAAATCTATAGTCAAACTTCCACTTACTTCTTTAATAATTAGCAATTGATTTGTTCATAGAGATCTTTATGCCAAAAATCTCAAGTTATCAAAACTTAGGTTTAGTTGACCAATAAAATAATGATATCTCAATTCTAGTTAATCAATTTAATAAAGATATTCATTTTCTAGTTTTTAACATAATTTCTTGCATGTTATACTAAGACTAAGTTTAATTTGTCTTAATTCAAGGTTAAAAATTTAGGATAACTCAAGAACTTGAAAGTAATGAAGGTAATTGTTTATTTATTTAATAGATATTTAAGCTCATAATTACTTCTAATTATAAGATAAATATATCTTAAATAAATAATAATTAAATATCTACTTCCTGATTTATTCTAAAAAATCAAGACAATTAATTTAAAGGAATGTAATGAAATTAAAAACTAAATCCACAAATAATTATAATCACAACATGTTTCTTTAACTACACACTTACATTTAAAACATGCTACTCATATAACATTATAAATCTAATGTACATACGTGTAGGGTCACTAGCAATTTCCTCTAATATTCTCTCAGTCATCCCATCTAGCCCATCCTCTCTGATGATGCTTTCCCTCATCAAGCTCTGAGGGTAGGATCTACCCTGCATCCACCTCACAATGAGTAGGTAGTTAGTCTAAGTCATCATAAATATCAACCAATGATGCAAAAATTAACGGATACATATTCAAAGTGCACAAAATAATTAAAATACAACTATTATATTATGTATACAAATAAATAATATCACTATCCCATACTCGTATATATCATAAAGCTCAAGTCAAAGAAATGCTAATCAATTATTAACCATATTAATCCATGGATTCAAAGGTTATAATTCATAAGGTAAAAGGGATGTGATAGTTTTGGAACTAGCCCACTTCAATGCTAGAGAAGTGGATAGGAACTAGAGTGAAATATGTGAAGAGGAACTGCATAATGTGAATGTCTTCTATACTAAATCTGAATGGTGTACTAAATCATGAGGAACAAAAAATCTATTTTGCCCCCACCCTGATATATGTACTTCTTAGGAATATAGAATGTAGATAAATATAAATGAAATAAGTATTGAAATAAAATGCAAAATACATAATACAAGAGAGAAATATTTAATGTGGTTCACCCAATATGGGCTACATCCACACAAAAATAGCTAGTTCTTCTCTTATTTAGTCTACTAAATGAAGGGATAAACTTTTAATACATATACTGTAATCTACTCTTCACTCACACATATTACACCACTATGATTACAATGCCCTCAAATCAAAAGAGGGTTTCATATTAAGGAACAAATGCACTAACATGATTTATATTGTTAGATATGTGTCCTAATAATGAATGGTCTAGATTTAATATGAAATTATAATATTTTATAAGACATTTTCACAAAATTTTCACTTTGGGGGTGCTACTCATGAACCCCCACCAAGGGGGGATCCATGTAGGTCACCAGCCTGCCTTTGACCCCCATGGGGACCATAGTCAGGGGGGGGGGAAGACCTCCCACACGCCCCCATCAGGAACTGGGCATTCTAGTAAAATTTGGCTCCACCATCCAACAATCTCCCTCTTAGACACTGATTACTACAAATCCATTGCTATAACTCTTCCTTGGAATTTTGTTTGAAATTTGACCTTAACATGTTTCTCATCTTCCTTTTTATCCCTAAATACCTATTGAAGGTGAAAAACTTTCTAGATTATCCTTTATGACTACCTTTGTTAACATATCTATAGGATTTTGACTCGTATGGATCTCTTCCAACTTTAGCTGACCATCTTCCAAAATTGAATGAATGAAGTGATACCTGAGTTGTATATGTTTGGTTCTTGAGTGGAATGTTAAGTTATTTGATAAATAAATCACACTTTACCTAGCACTATACAACCTGTAATCTTCCTACTTCTACCCCAACTCTTCCATGAATTGTTGTATCCATATGATCTCCTTGCTTACTTATATAGTTACAACTTATCTTCTACAATTCTGAAATCTAACTAACTATTGTGTCACCAACAATGAATACATAACCTATGGTTCTCCTCCTGCTGTATAAATCTCCAACCATGTCTGCATCAACATATCCTTGTAAGGTAACATCTGACCCTTCATAGCATAACTATCTATCAGTGGTCCCTCTCAAAAAACCTAAACATCCACTTGACTACATCCCAATGCTCATTTCTTGGATTACCCATAAACCTGTTGACAACTCCCATTGCATGAGCAATGTATAGTCTTGTGCACACCATATCATACATTAAACTTCCAATTTTTGAAGCATAGGGCACTTCAGACATTTAATTTATTTATTCCTATTTTTTAGGACACTGTACTTAATTTGAAATTCCCTCCCAAAGGTGTACTCACTTATTTTGCATCTTGCATATTTAACCTAACTAACATCTTTTTGATGTACTCTTCTTCAGACAATGTTAGTTTTCTATTTTTCATGTCTCTTGTTATTCTCATATGGAGGATTTGTTTTACAACACCCAAATCCTTCATTGTAAATGAATTTTATAATTTTATTTTGAGCTCATTTATATCTTGCATGTTAGACCCTACAACAAGCATGTCATCTACATACAATAACAAGATAATATATCTACCATTATATAATATCTTAAAATAAATATAGTGGTCAGAATGACATCTAATGTAACCTTGTTCTATAATAAACATGTCAAATTTTAAATACCACTACTTTGGAGTTTGTTTTAGGCCATATAAAATCTTCTTCAACCTGCACACCATTTTCCCCTTACCTTTGAATTCATATCCCTGTGGTTGCTGCATATATATTTCTTCATCCAAGTCATCATGAAGGAAATTAGTCTTCACATCTAAATGTTCAAGTTACAAATCTTCTAATGCTACCAAATTTAAAACAATTCTTATGGAAATCATTTTAATAATTGGAGAAGATATTTTGTCAAAATCTATACCTTTCTTTTGTGTAGACCTCTTTACAACAAGTATGGCCTTGTACGTCCTTTTGCCTCCATCTTCTTCCTTCAAACTATAAACCCATTTATTATATAATGCTCTTTTACCTATAGGAAACTAAACCAAATCCCAAGTTTGGTTATGTACCAAGGAGTCCACATCCTATTTCATGCCTTTCTCTAAATTTTTTATGGTTTCTACCTGCATTGCTTCTTCATAGCTTTCTAGATCACCACCATTAGTTAATAACAAATAATAAAGTGAAGGAGAGTATTGTTTTGGGAGTCTACTTACTATAGTAGATCTTCTAACTATATTTTTAAGAGTTTGAGGTACTTGTTGTTGTTGTTATTGTAATTGTTGCACATTCTAATTTTTTAGCACTTTTGAAATTTCATTTCCAGTGATTTCATCAAGCATTGCATATTTTATATTTGGAATTTTTTGTTTCTTTCCCTAAAACTAATCTATGTACATGACCTTGTCATTAAATATCACATCTCTAATCTTAATGATTTTATGATTTTCAAAATCTCATAAGCAGTAACCAAAATCATTAAATCCATATCTAATAAAAGTACATTTCTTGGATTTTGCTTCTTGCTTAGTTCTAGTTTCTTTATCAATATGGATAAATGTTTCACAACCAAAAGTCTTTAAAAAGGAACAGTCTACTTTTTTACCTATCCATGCTTCCTCTAGAATTCCACCATCCAAATGACTTGAAGGCTATTTATTTATTAAGTAAATAAAAGTATCCACAACATCTTCCCAAAACTATAAGGGCAACCCTACATGCAATCTCATGCTCCTTTCATGTTTCGTGATTATTTTGTTCATTCTTTATGACACATCATTTTGTTGTGGTATTCTTAGAACTATATTCTCTCTATGAATCCCATGGGATGAATAATTATTATCAAACTCCTTGTTGTAGTATTCACCTCCACTATCTAAACTGACGCACTTCAACTTATTTTTTGTCTCTTCTCAACCAAAACTTTCCATTTCTTAAAAGTATCAAAAACTTTAGATTTTTTTTATATGTAATAAACCCAAGTTTTTCTCATTACATAATGAATAAAATTAACATAATAAGAAGAGCCACTAAGGGATGATACCTCAGCTGATCCCCATACATCTATATGCATAAGCTCTAACTTTTTATCCTTCTTTGTCTTCCCAACTCTAAAATCTAACTCTCTTCTATCTTCCATACATTACTCATAGAAATCCAAATCCACCTTATTTAAATCTAGCAATAAATTCTTTGAGTGGAGAATTTTCATCCCCTTCTCACTCATGTGCATAAGTCTATTGTGCCATAATTTTGTATATGATTTTTTAGAAGTTAAAGAAATAGAAGATTCAACATTACTAGTAGATAAATATAATGTACCTACCTTCTCTCCTTTTTCTATTACCAGTGATCCTTTAGTGACCTTCCATAATTTTTTTACAAATGTAACTATGTAGCCCTCACTTCCCAGCTACCTTGCTAAAATTATATTTGTTCTCAACTCAGGAACATGCCTCACTTCTTTTAGAAACCATTTGTTTCGATTCTATAATTTTATCTATATCTTATCCTTTCAACAATTTTACAAGGTTCACCATCACCCAAATAAACTTATCTAAAATCACCATGAACATAGTGTTGATGTAGTGGATTGTACCCTTTGAAGGGAGGCTCAACTCTCTTCTTCCACATGACACAATGGAGACATTCCTCTTATTGTGGGTTGCAAACATGAAGGATGAATCTCTAGATTAGGGGATAGCTCCCTTTGATGCACCTTGAGGCCCTAGATTTCCTACTACTAACAATGGGGGGGATGAAAAGGGAGAGAAATACTGAAATCAAAACCTAAACTAAAGTGATGAGGCACAAAAATGGTTGGTCTACTCAGCTTTGACATATACTTTACACCAGAGAGAATCAAGTATACACCTCATTTAAATGAGAACCTTTCCTACATTAGTGTTTCAATAAGGGATGCTATAGATATACAAGAAGGGAAAACTACTAGAGGTGTTCTAAAACACACTATGGATAACCTGTTCACATGTGCCTATACTCTGAGCTGGACACTTCTTGTTAAATTGCAAGAGAAGAACTCATAATACACTAGATTTTTTGGAATAAAATTATGAAAACATGAAAATAAAATGACTTAACACAAGATAAAAACATAGAAATATGCAAAAGTATAAGCTCAAATGGAGGTAAAAATACTTCTTCTGATTCAAGGTAAATTCCTTCAGGGCTTCACCATACAAGCTGAGATATATCTTCTCAAATGAGTAGTTACAAATATATAGAGAATTGGAAACAAGATAGCTGACAAATCAAGAAATGGAAACCCATGCTAAGTTAAACACTTCTAGAGAGACCACAAGACCATGATGCTATCATATTCTTCCAATTGTGTATGGGAGAGCCATGCTGTAGGTGTCCAAGTCACCACCCTTGCTATCCTAGGCCTAAAAAATCATGGGATACTCCTAGAAACTGATAAAGCCATCCCCAAGTTATTGTGGTTAGACCATGATCTTTTTAATGCTGGGCACCACTGGCTATATATTAATGGTGAAGCATGAAAACATGGTATGTTCTCCTCTATAGTTTGAAAACTAATCTATTTTATTGGTTTTTAGTAGATATATTTCACTAAATGTATTAATTCTCCTTGCTGAGTCATCTATGCCACTTGTCTTGGTTTGAGTGTCATTGATTCTATCCTTATCTTTATCAGTAGCTAGAATTATTAATTATTTTGTCTTTTTCACTTTATCTTTGCCTATGTTTTGTCTCTTTCCTTTGACTTATCCTTTGCCTTGGCATTTTCTTTGCTTGCTCTTTGACTTATCAAGCCTTCTTTGTTTCAAGATTTTTGCCGTGCTTTCTTTTGGACAAAGTGTTTGAAGGAATTCCTTCAAACATTTTGTCTAAAGGAATTCTTTCTTTTGATTGCTTCTTTTCTTGAAGGGCACATGCCCCTTAGGCCTTTTGTCTTTGTTCTTCACTTTCTCAGGGTGCCCTCCACAAGGGTACATACCTTTTGAGATTTTTGCAAACATCTTTAAAAAAAGTGAAGAAGTCCTCTTTCTTTTCCCAAGTGCCCTTTGGAAAGACACTTACCCTTCAAACTTTTTACAAACATCCTTCAAGCCATAAAAATGCCCTCCAAAGGAAATCCATTGCCTTTTGTGAGCTACTTTAGACCATTTTGGGTTCTTCAATTGCTTCTACTTATAAAAGTACATAAGTAATGCACTTGCACAAACCCGATTTGCACTTGGCAAAGCAAAATGAGGGAAACAACTGAATTTTTCATGAGAAAGGTCTAGTAGAGAACATTTTTTGCACAAGGAAATAGAGGGATGATCTAGCCAAAATGTGTATTGGATTAATTTTACAAAGAAAAAGGAGGGGGTGCCCAATTTTGTCTTGTAGAACCAAAAATTGGTCAACACAATTGGTGACTCATAGGGGAAACATGCCTTCTATGCTTGGGAAGATTGGTAGTCACAAAGTCCATTGGGCATGGAGTCAAGATGCATCATGGAGACGTCAACAATAAATTTCTAAGGACCTATGAACAAACAAAGATTTTACCCCAAATAAGGAAAAAACACACACAAAGGCGAAAAACACTACACACATGCATAACAGTACTTAGGGAAAGTAAGGAAAAACAAAGAAAACTATGTACATGTCAAAATAAACCTAGTAACAATGCTTAAGATATATCTCATTGACTAGGATATGTAGCTCTTCACCATCCAACTTGGAGTGCTGGAAAGCATTGTGTTGTTTACATTGGGTGATGACATATGGACCACTCCATAAAGTGTCAAACTTCATGTGCCTTCCAGGCTTGGCTCAATCCTCATCTCACTTCAAGACAATGTCACCTTATAATAAGCTCCTTAGCATATAACTTTTGTCAAAATGCTTCTTTATTTGCTATTGGTGGCTGGTCATGGCATCCATGGCTTGGTCTCTCACTTCTTAAAGCTCCATTATCTCACAATACCTGACTTACAGGCTATCACTCTCCATCAATTATAGCTGATAGGAAAGATCTAAGGTTGGAAACTCAAGTGAGATAGGAAGTCTAGCTTCCCTTCCATACATAAGTGTGTATGGTGAATTCCTGATTGCCCTCTTTAGAGTGATCCTATCTGCCCAAAGAGCTATCTTTAACTTGGTATGCCAAGTCCTTTGATTTTCCTCTATTATCCTCTTTACGATCTTAATCAAATTATTATTTATGGACTCAACGAACCCATTTCCTTGTGAATAGTAGTTTGAAGAAGTGATGAGATAGATGCCATACTTCAATTCCCACTCACTTGTCTTTGTTCCCAAAAAAGCTAATGCAGTGTCTGAAATGATTATGGCTGGGACCCCAAATATTTTTAATATGCCTTCATAGAAGTCTAGGACTGCACTCTCATTGGCTTCTTTCAAATATATGGCCTCTACCCACCTTATGAAATAATCCATGGTAGTAAAAACCCACTTGTGGCTAGCACTAGAAGGAGGATTGATCAACCTTATGAATTCTAGCCCCCATTACATGAATGGTTATTCCACCTGAATAGGATGAAGAGGCTTGGTAGCTAGCCATTTCTTCCCATCAAAGAAGGCACATTTTTGACATTTCCTCACCCAAGTATGAGTGTATTTAAACAAACTAGGCCAAGAGTAACTAGCCCTCATAATCCTTACAACTATGGCCTTAGGAGCAAAGTGGCCACCAATTGGTCCATCATGGAATTCAGATAATACCTTGTCAACTTTGTCTGAATCAATGCATCTCAAGAACACCCGTAAAAAGTCTTTTCTAAACAAAATTCCATCAAATAGGACATAAGGAAGAGATTGGAGTCTAAAATACTTCCTCTTGGTCCTATCAAGACCTTGTGGACACTCACCAATTTGAAGGAAATAAACCATGTCTTGTGCCCAACTCTTCATAACTATAGGTAAAAATACTATAGGTTCATCATGGAGTACCAAAATGGCCTCCTTTGGCTCTTTCAAGTCTGTGGTGAGGTGTTCACATAACCCTCTTCCTCTCACCAGCTTGGTGGTGTTGATCTCTATGTCATACTCTCTTACTTTGGTGATCCAACTTGCCCTTTTCTCATTTAAGTCTCAGTTCATAAATAAGTCTTTTACACTAGGATGTGGTACCATGATGTGAAATTTTATGCTAGATAACATATGTCTAGACTTATTTAGACTTATTATTATTATAAGCACCTACTTCTCAACATACATGTATCTAACCTCATAGCCTTCTAAAGTTTGGCTAAAAAATCAAGATGCTCTTCTAAATTCTCACCATTTGTTTGAGTGAGAATAGTAGAGATTACCTCTTCATTACCAAAGGTGTATAGATTGAATTCCTTGGAGAAGTTTGGAATAACTAGGTTAGGAGCTTGGGAGATAGCTTGCTTGATGCCTTCAAAGCTTTCTCTTTTTCTTGATATCTATGTGAATGTTTCATCCATCCTTAGCATGGAAGTTAGTGGCATGACAAGCTCAAAAAAGTTAGGAATGAATCTCCTAATAAAATATATCTTACCAAAGAAACTTTTTAGGCCCTTCTTATGCTTAGGGAAGGACAATGCTAAGATGGTGTGCACCCTCTCTAGATCAATGGACATGCCTTAATTCAAAATGACATGGCCAAAGAGCTTGCCTTTATGGATGACAAACACATATTTATTTGGGTTGAGAGAGATTCCAAACTCTCTACACCTTTCAAAGATTTGATCAGGTGCTTTAAGTGTTCTCTTTCCTCCTTGGAGAAGACTATCACATCATCAAGATAAACTAGCACAATGTCATTGATCAAACCTTAGAAAGCCATATCCATAACATGTTGGAATGTAGCTCCAACATTTGATAATCTAAATGTCATAGTCTTGTAGGCATATGTTCCCCACTTGGTGGTGAAGATTGTCTTATATTAGTCACATTATTGTACCAAGATTTGATTGTACCTAGAGTATCCATATAGGAGAGAGAATATTTCACTACTTGTCACCATCAAAATAATTTACTCCATACTTATAAGGGGATAGTGATCTCTCAATGAGACTCTATTCAGGTCCCTAAAATCCACACATAATCTGACTTCTCCATTCTTCTTCCTAATAGGGACCAAATTGGCTAGCCAAGAAGAGTGTTTGATAGGGAAAATGATCCTGGAATCAATTAGTTTGGTGAGTTCCTTCCTCATGAGAGGCTCAATTTTTAGATTGATTGGCCTTTGCTTTTGATTGATGGGTTTGGAACATTCCTCCAGCTCAATGGTGTGTTAGGCCAAGCTTGGATCAAAGCCCTTCATATCACCATACTCCCGAGTGAAGACATCTATAAACTCTTGACACAACATAATGAAAGCATGCTTTTCCTCATTGGTATACACCTTCCCAAGTGCAAGTAACTTATCCTTGTAGATATCTACCCTTTAAATTTTTTCCTTTTTGGTTGACATGCTTTCTTTGTCTCTCTTAAGTTGGTCATCTTCATTGAAAATGCTCTCAAGAATTACCAAACCTTTTGGAAGCCTATTGGTCTTTAGTTGAACAATCTGCGCATCATACTACTATTGTACCTTAGATTGATTTTTGAAAGCAAACTTAGATTCTTCCTTCAAGAAAAGTGATATTTTATGGTCACTTTAAAACACCTAACAATTGGTGACATTATCTGGTATGGAGGGCCTCATAATCACCTTTAAATGATGTTGATTCTTTCTTTGTCTCATCCCCTTTGGGATGTCAAACTGAGCAACAACTACTTTTAGTCTATCTGCATGCTTGTTCTCCTCTCTTGGAATGGAAGTGATGTTGAAATCAATGATGTTATCTACAAGGTCTCACACTCTATGCTTTTAATACTAGAGTAAGGAGTTCTTGGTCAAGCTTTGATCTCTCACTTGGTTCATAATCAACTCACTGTCTCCAAACACCTATAATTATTTAATTCCTCTCTTCCTTGCCAATTTTAGGCCATGAACAAGGGCCTCATACTCTAATACATTGTAGGTGCAAGAGAAATAAAACTTGAAAGTTGAGAAGTATTTATCCTTTGAAGGTGAAACTAGCATTGCCCCACTACTAGCTCCCAACTTGCTTCTAGATCCATCAAAGAACAACTACCACAAACCATAGTCCTCTTGGTCTATCTTCATCAATTTCAGAATGAAATCATCTTTCTCATGCATGTAGTAAACTCCAAGACGAGCTTCTTTAATGAAATTATAAGGATCATGCTCAAATTTGTCATTTCCCCATTCATCTAGGAGCATGTCAGCAGCTCCTACAAGGGAAGATGATGGATATTGATCCACTTGGAACTCTTCTTCATCAATGATTACATAGTTCACATTCACTACTTTGGGTGAGTATGGCTCTAGGTGATCCTTGTGGATGGACTCTGACTCAATCTTCACTTTATTTCCATACTTTGTCTTGAAAACCATGTAAGACTAATTGGCTACAAAATATCCACCTATCTTGGATGTGAAATCCCTTGACAAGCAAAGAGAAAATTAAGGAGGAATATCTACCACTACCACATCATGGGGAATTGAGAATGTTAGATAGGCATGGAGAGTTAAATTTAAGCCTCTTACCACTCCCAAGGTCTTAACTAGTGATCCATCCAACTATAGAACTCCTTTGGTCATTTACTCATACTTGAGGCCTATCTTATCAGCTATGCATTTGGGCATAACTAAGTTGCTTGCTCCACTATCAATAATGTAATTTTGGACCAAGAAATCACCAATAATTAGGGATAAATATAAGGGAGGGACATTCTCATCTTTCTTTTCTTGACCAACCATGGGAGGAGGCCTATTTACTACCAACACATTATCATTTCTTACTGGGATAACTTGCTCACCCATCCCATATAATTCCTTTTGGCGTATATATTTTTGTCCTGGTGGTGATAAAGAATCTCATAATGAGATGTTCATGTGTAGCTTCTTCATTTGGTCCACTATATTGATTGAAGGATTGCCCTTTTAGAGTTCTCCTTGGGAACATTTATAACTTATGGTGTAACTCAAGGAGCGAAAGCTATAACTATTGGCTTGTAATTGGGAAAATTTTGATTTGATTATGGTCTTGGGGATACTTTAGGTACACTTCCTACTTGATTGGGTGAAGGAGATGATCTAGGTGTTTGAGTGGCTGGTTGAACTTCATCAATGGCTCTCCTTTTAGACCTGGTGTTGGATGTAACACCAACATTCTAATTACTTGTGCTCCTCACAAAGTTGACTATGTAAAAATCTCTTTCCAAGTGATTCATAAGAGTGGAATCAAATTGATACTGCATGTTATATATCCTAAGTTGTGTTGACATATCAAAATTTGAGAATTGGGCTGCCTGATCACCTTGTGCAATCATACTTTGATTTGGTAGCTCACTGACATAAGTAACCTATTCTTGGCCATGCTCCAAGGGTGGATAGTTGGGCTGCTCCTACACTAAATTATTTTGAGTGGGGATAAGAGACTTAGAAGATGAAGGGGAACTTGTATTATAGCTTTTATAAGGCTTGACATGTGTAATTTAACCTTGCCCTTGATTATAATTTTGGAAGGGAGGTTTATTTACTTGTCCAAATTACTGGTAGCCTTGATTTGGCCTATAACTCTGAGCTTATTGTCTATTGAGGGAAACTAACTCATTGGTAACACTCTACAATAGGATCTTAACTTCATGGATGTCATTTATAGGAGTAGCAGCCAACTTCTCTTGATTAGGTAGAGGAGCTAGAAAGGGCAAAGTAGGCTAGACTAAGGGGTATAAATCAGAAAAGAGTGGCATAAGAGGTCTAGGAGCTATATTTATTGCTTGAACAAGGAAATTTTTAGTAGCTATGGCTATCTCATAAGTAGCGAGTAGAGTGTTTCCACCTATGGACTATATCATGATAACAATGTCACTATTCAGGGCCTTCAAGTAGTAAAGGAAAACATAGCTTGGGGTTGGCCTCATAAGAATTGGGATTCTATCCAATGTCTTTTGGAACCTAGTGTTAAAATCTTGCATAAACTCATGTGGGGCTCTCTTCATGGTGGTTAACTGCTCAGCTAGATACAAATGGTCACTTTTTTCCCCAAGCCTATTGGTCAAGAGGGTGCCTAACTCATTCCATGAGCCAACTGAGTTCATAGGCAAGGTCCCATATCAGTCTAGAACTTTCCCTTTAAAGGATAAGGCTAGCAATCTAATGGCTACATTATATTCAGTGATATTATGGATGTTTTATAGGTTTTCTATGTTTCTAATATGCTTGAAAATAGTGATTAGGCCCTCTCCACTAAAGGGAGGAACACTTTTGAGAGTTGTCCCTAGAATTGGGTCATACTGCTAAAGGTTCAAGGGACTTTGACCATTAAATACCATAAAAGGGAAAGCCCTAAGGCCTGCCATGGTTGTGAAAGGATTCAACAAGGGTCTCCTTGAGTAGGTATATTTTATGGCTAGTTTAGGAAAATGGCTTCCTATGTAAGGGTGGGTATTTCCAAACCTCAACCTTTTTGTTGAGTTCAAAGGTAACTCAAAAAATTCAAAAGGGATACCCCTAGAAGAAGATCTTGTAGTGACCTTTGGCATGGGATTCTAGGCTAGTCATTAACCAGAGACTTGGTTCCTTAGTGGAGGCACCAGGTGTTGAATATACCTCCTTCCTTTGGATTTTTTAACAATATCAAGACCAACACCTATCCTAAAACTTGTAGGACATATAAATTTGTCCCATAAAGTGTGCCACAAATTTTTGATGTAGTGGATTACACCCTCTGAAGGGAGGTTCAACTCTCTTCCTCCACGTGGTATAATAGAGACATACTTCTTTCTGTGGCTGGCAAACATGAGGGATGAATCTCTAGATTAGGGGCTAGCTCCCCTTGATGCACCTTAAGTCCCTAGATTTCCTATTACTAACAATGGAGGAGGATGAAAAGGGAGAGAAATACTAAAATAAGAACCTAAACTAAAGTGATGATGTACCAAAATGGTTGGTCTACTATGCTTTAACGTACAATTTACACCAGAGAGAAGTAAGCATACACTTCATTCAAATGAGAACCTTTCTTACATCAATGTTTCAATAGAGGATCCTATAGAGATACAAGGATGAAGAACTACTAGAGGTGTTTTAAAACACACTATGGACAACCTATTCACATGCACCTATACTCTGAGCTAGACACTTCTTGTTGACCTGCAAGAGAAGAACTCAAAATACACTAGATATGTTGGAATAAAATTATGAAAGTATGAAAAGAAAATGACTTAACACAAGAGAAAACCATAGACATATGCAAAAGTGCAATCTCAAATAGAGGTAAACATACTTTTTTTGATTTAAGGTAAATTCCTTTAGGGCTTCACCATACAAGTTGAGATATATCTTCTCAAATGAGAAGTTACAAATATATGGAGAAATAGAAACAAGATAGCTAACAAATCAAAGAATAGAAACCCATGCTGAGTTAAACACTTCTATAGAGACCATAAGACCATGCTACTACCATATTTTTCCAATTACATATGAGATAGCCATGATGTAGATGTCCAAGTTGCCACCCTTGCTTTCATGGGCTTGTAAAAGCATGGGATACTTTTTTTAGCAACTCATAAAGCCATCCCCAAGTTGTTGTGGCTAGACCATGCTCTCTTCAATGTTGGGCACAATCGGCTGTCCATTAATGGTGAAGCATGAAACCACAAGCTGGTCTCCTCTATAGGTTGAAAACTAATATATTTTATTGGTTTTTGATAGATATATTTCACCAAATGTATTAATTCTCCTTGATAAGTCATCTATGCCACTTGTCTTGGTCTGAGTGTCATTGATTTTATCCTTTATCTTTGTCAGTAGCTAAAATTATTCATTATTTTGTCTTTTCCACTTTGTTTTGTCTTTTCCACTTTGTCCTTTCTTCCCTTAAATCTAGCATACCAATGTACCTATAGATTTGGATATGCCCTTCTTAGACTTCCCATAATTCCCTAAGTTCTTTCCTCTATCCTTTTATCTTCCCCTATTTTCCATAGTCAAATCATTACCTGATGTCTCGATTGTGCTTTTCCATCATATTTACTTCAGTTGTGATTTTCCATCATATTTCCTTACTAAAAATAACACTGATAACATCATCAAACTTTAAAATGTTTGGACCAAAGACAAAATTACTCACATCCATGACCAAGCCATTCTAACTTTAGGGCAATGAGCATAGAATCAAAAGAGACCTAACCTCATCATAAAATTTTACTCCTATAAAGCTCAACTAATTTGTGATCATGTTAAATTAATTTAAATGATCAACAACATACCCACCTTCTAACATCTTCATATTGAATAAATGCTTCATAACAAATACCTTATTGAACACTGAGGGTTTTTCATGCAGTCTATCCAATACCTTTATCACATCCTCTGTTGTCTTTTATTTTGAAATATTGAAGGCCATTGATGATGTCAGGCATAGTCATATTGTTCCTAGTGCCTTTTTGTTAAGAAGCTCCCATTCTTCATTCTTCATAGTCACTGGCTTCTTTGCTATTATGCTCAATGGTAGAAAAAGATCCTTTTGATATAGACAGTCCTCTATTTTCATCTTCCATAACTAATAGTTTTGGCCATTGAACTTCTCAACCTTAAACTTGCCTTCTTCCTCCATTGCTCCCACTTAAAACAATAACCATCTTTTCCTATGAGTTTATCTACTAAATAAATCTTTAGCTCTGGTACCAGTTGTTAGGAATATAGAATATAAAGTAATATAAATGAAATAAAGATGGAAATAAAATGTAGAAAACATAATAAAAGAGACACATATTTAATTTGGTTCACCCAATATGAGGTACATCCACATAAAAACAACCAGTTCTTCTCTTATTTAGTCTAACAAATAAAGGGATAAACTTACAATACATCCACTAAAATCTCCTCTTCACTCACACACAATACACTACCATGATTACAATGCCCTCATATCAAATAAGGGTTACATATTAGGGAAAAAATACACCTACATAATTTCTACCATTAAATATATGACCTAATAGTGAACGGTATAGATTTACTACAAAATTACAATATTTACAATGCATTTTTCACAAAATTTTTGCTTCAAGGGTGCTACCTCTGAATCCCTACCAGGGGGCTCCATATAGGTCACCACCCCCAATGGACCCCATGATGACCATAGTGGGGGAAATCCCTCCCATACCCCCCATCGAGAACTAGGTATTCTAGTAAGATCAGGCTCCACCATCCAACAATATTGAATATGAGTATGTAAACTAAATGCGTGGAGAAACAAGTCTCACTTTCCCCCACTATGGTATCTAAAATAAATTTGGGTATGTAAAGTTACTATGGGGAGAATTAAGGTTTAATTTTCCCCACTTTGGTATTTGAACTAAATTTGGGTATGTAAATTGGATCTATTGGAATGTTATGTATCAACCACTGTATATGGTCCTATGACCTAAACTAGTGAAAACCTAGTGACATCCTAGTGATGATAGTGGGTGTAACTTTATAATCTAAAATTGGAGATCAAGGACTTGTGATCTACATCATGCCCCTTAATCTTGATATTTGAGTAATGTAGCTATGTATTTAAACATCTATATATCAAAGTGAACCTGTATATCTAAGTCAAAACTGTATATCTATGTAGATGTATCTAGGGAGACATGTGTGTCTAAATAGATTTATCTAAGTATACTTGTATATCTATGTGAAATTATACATCTACATATCTATATATCTATGTAGACCTATGTGTCTAAATATGTATCCATGTAGATTGTATATCTATGTGAATCTATGCATCTAAATATCTATATATTTGCATAGACCTGTGTGTCTAAATAGTTGTATATCTATGTAGACCTATGTATCTAAATTATTGTATCTAAGTAGACATGCGTATATATGTGAACATGTGCATCTAAAATATCTATATATCTATGTAAAATAATGTGTCTGAATAACTATATATCCAAATAGTCTTGTGCGTCTAAATAGTTATATCTACGTAGACCTATGTATCTATGTGAACATATGCATCTAAATATCTATATATATACATAGATTTGAGTGTTTGAATAGTTATATCTGAGTAGACCTATGAATCTATGTGAAATTTTTCATCTAAATATTTGTATATCTATGTAGACTTGTGTGTCTGAATAGTTGTATTTGAGTAGACTTGTGTATCTCTATGAACCTGTGAATCTAAATATCTATATATTTATGCAGACACATGTGTCTAAATTTGTATCTGAGTGAATCTTTATGTATAAACCTCTGTATGTCTGAAGCAATATTTACATTCTCCCCCCTTTTGGTGATAGAGTTGAGACTAGGGTTAGGGTATCTAATCAAAAGTTGTAATGATCAACTGTATTGGTGTTAATTAGTGGGTGTGATGTTTTAAGTTTGAATAGTTTATTTAATTTGATGCAGTTGATTGTTGAAATTGGTAATGGGATAAACATTTTGTCTATAATGAGATTATTATGGTAATGTTGTTTTTGTCATTTCAAAGAGTGAAAAGTGATTAGGATATTAGTTTAATAAATATAGGGTGAGGCACATTAATGTCAAATACCAGATGCAAGAGATGGTTCACAAATCAAAGATATTATTCTCAAGATATCATGCCATCAATGTATTGGTATTAGTTAGTGAAATTGGCATGCAAGGTCAACCTTAATAAGGTAAAATTTGATAAATGTGACTTAAATTGGTTATTAGATTAGTTTATTAGTTCATTTAAAGCATTGTAGTTGAGATCGATTATTTATTTGAGCTAGAGAATATGCCTAGGAGATGAGGAGCCACTTTGACTCGATATGAGGAGGTGGAGGCATGAATCTAGGTTGGGGAGGTATTTAACCCTAAAGAACTCATGTTTTTCCTATTGTTGTCATTTGTAATGCATTTTTTATTATTTTTATTAAAAAATGATAGTTTTAGGGCTAATTTGTGGATATCGACACTACTGTCCTCATATGGGCACTACTATCCAAGACTTGACACTAGTGTCCAAGATGTGAAACTACTATCCAACACTATTATGCTGTATGCAATGCTAGTGTGCAATATGATTGATTTGTAATGCTTATTATTATTGATTATTTTTTTGTCTATTTTTATCTATTGGTTTTGATTTTACATTATTGATGCTAGATTTGGTTTTACTTATGTCAGTTGATGCACATATGAGAGAGTTTAGGAATGGATAGATGATGGTGACTGTACATGGTCTACCCTTATCAAATGGTGAGATGGTCATGCTTAAGAGAGTAGGTCTAAGACATGTGGCATTACTAGAGTGATGACATAGGATAAACACATGATGAATATACTGTGCGATAGATGGGATGTAAATACCTACACTTTCTAGTTATCGATTAGGGAGATGACCATTACTATAGAGGATGTGTATAGGATTTTATGACTATATATCTGGGTAGAGAGCCCTATTAAAGAAGGAGTTAGGTGCTCAAGATATAAAATGGGATTATAGGTTTTTATCTACTATGGTTGTAGGGAATCATCATATAGGGAGCCATAATCATATACTATTGACATTGATTATCACTACTAAGGTTCCATGATTGTAGAAAATTTTAACTATGTTATTAGCTTCATTTCTGATTGTAGATGGGAGTAGGGTATCAATCTCCTATAGGATGCATGAGATAGTGTAGGATATACAAGAGCATGGTAATATATATATTTAAGGGGTCAGATGATGTTAGCCTGCATGTATAGGTACTTATACCATTTCATGTAGGAGATGTGTGGTGGAGGGATTGGATCATCTACACTATTACACTATTGGGCATATGAGCACATAACTATGAGTAGGCTGATGTTATCTTTATGAGACCATTGGGACCATCTGTAGTTATTTTTATAGAGGTGGAATGGGATGGTTTACATGCCTAGGAAGACCATGATGTAGTTTTGGCATGTGATATATAGTTTGATAGTTGGGACATTATGTAGAAGCCCTATAGGGGCTATGAGGGATGGCCTGAGGATGGTACTCAACTTAGATGGATTCAAGTGAGTTTTTGGCTGAATGAGTGTTGGGTCAATGTGTAGAGTAATTCCAATATGAGTGGGTTAAATGATAGTTTAGTGTGGTTTAGGATGTGCCCCTAACACCAGTGGTATAGTTGAGGAGTTTATAGGTTCTTATGAGGCCAAATTATAGACCTAGGTTATTGATTACTGAGTTATACCCCATTTTTTTGATAGTGTGGGATCCTGTGATTGACATACTAGATGTAGATGATGGAGTCGCTGATGCCTTTACAACCTCATGGAGAGATTATATATGGGCACCTCTATTTATAAGAGGTGAGATTATTTTAGAGGATGTACTGGAGGTAGAGCCCCTTAGGGATATCAATGGTAAGTTGTTATAATATGTTTCTACATTATGTGTATTTGGTTACTCATTTACTTGGTTAAGAATATGATGTATTATGTGGGTATGTATAGGTTTAGGTAATGATGAGTACTAAGAGACTACCATCGAATACGTGCTTTGCATATTGACATGGCATATCCTTGATGATGTCATAGAGGATGGATTGGTAGAGGGGGACATAAATGTTATTGGTGTTCATGCTCATTTGTTTTAATTAGATGTTATAGATATTATAGCATAAATATGAGTGGATATAGATAGAGATGAGGCATGCACAAAGTTGCATAGGTGGACTATGCCCACACTCGATGCTCTAAGTGGGTCTAGTAGTCAAATAGTGGATGACTTCATACATATTTAGTGAGAGCATGTGGAGTGTATGACTAAGATGGGTATGTACCATATCAGAGAGAGAATACATAGTCATCAATTGAGGTCCCAAAGGGAGAGTGGAGCCTTCAATTCTTGCATGGATGTCTGAGAGTGATAGTGAGGGGGCCAGTCTTAGTGGCCATGTCTAAATTATTGAGTGATGTACTATGCTTATATTAAAACTATATTTTGATTTATATATATGGATGTTCATTGTTTATATTGGCATTTGGATCTAGTTATATTATGTATGTTTATAAGTGTTTAATTTTTTTGATTGTTTTAAATGGTCATGACTGTATATTATATTTTGTCCAAGTAGTGGTAATTTATATTTATCTATTTACAAATGTTTAGGTTATATGTGTAGGGTATTATAATTTTTATTTATCGGTATAGGTTTTTACAAGTGTTTCATAATATATCTATGTGTAGATCATGTGACTATGGTATGCCCTATCTAAACCCAAATGGCATGGAAAGCCAATGACCATATTTCTCATGATGTGTTGGTGTAGAAGTAGAATCTAAAACTAAAACTACATACATTGTTAGTGGATAGATGTGAAAACTTTATATCAAAGAGATTGATTGGTTAGTGTGCTAAAACTATAATCTAAGATTTGTGATCTCTGAAAAATATCTTGATTGGTGTTCAAGATGAATCTATATTTTTATCCTTCTAATTATTTCCAAATTTATTGATAAGTATGCGAACAAATGTTGTGCTGTAAGATTTATATCTATTAACAAATATATTGATAGGTGTTCAAACTGATGTTGTGTTTTGATCTCTATAGTTGTTTCCAAATATCTTGATAGGTGTTTAAACTAATGATGTGATTTTATATCTATAGTTATTTACAAATATCTTGTTAGGTGTTCAAATTTATGTTGTGCTATGATATCTATGAACTAGCTACCATCTCTACTAAATCTATGGTGCACAAGATCACTCATAAATAGGTGTCCTAGAAACCACATGGCTTATACGATGATTAACCAATGGTTCCTTGAAGGGAACATCCTAAGATAACTCTATCATAGAGGAGTGTGATCTAGGAGAATGTGGGTATGGAGATCTTAGTGCCCCCTATGTGAATGCTATAATTCATTGATTGATTTATTGGTCAATACATGCTTGGAGTGCATAAAAATGATCATCTAAATGTCCATTTATCTTTTGAAAATTACAATATGGCTTATTTTGTACCCTATACAAATGATGTACCAGATAATGATTAGTATGAGGAAATGTGATTATATCCTTATCAAATAATATAAGCAAGATATCATGAGGCCTATCTTTATCTGAAAAACATATAACCCTTATATGTGAGTCTTGTGTTCTAATCATTATAATAGGTGCTACGTGAAGTGGTTCTTTGCCCCTTATTGAGGATCTTTATCAGTTGCTTTTGTTTCACTGGTTTCTTAATTGGAAGTGGATTAGGTTATTGTACCATGTTAGATGACTAGGGATCTAAGAGACCTACATCCAAATCTACCTCTAAATGTGTAACCACTAATCCTAATTCTACCTCTAATGCTATAGATATGCTACATAAATGTTGGAATGAATTTGATGTTTGATATAATAATTTATCCTTAAGAGGAAAATTTAGGCTTCTGACAAAGATGTACTATACCTCTAAATTTGTTGGTTGGTAAATCAACTAATGTAAACATGATTTGAATCTTAAAATGTATTCAATTGTTGGTTATGTCTCACCCTAGTGTAATGAAGGTAACCTCTCATGTGTGACTTGAGGTAACTTATTATATATGTAGTGCTTGAGAAAGACTATTTCTAACTCCTCTTATGTATGTAGTGACCCACTAGGGATTGTATGTTAGAACCAATTGAATGCTTCCCCATATAGGGACCTTAGAAATAATTGTAGTAGAGTCAAATTATTAGTGACATGTGCCATAGATTTATAATAACCTTGAAGGTACAAGTATGGGTCTCCATGCCCATCAAATATAGGTAATACTGGTATCTAAAAGTTGGGTGGAAACCTTGTAGTGGAGATTCTATGTGGAATAGGGTTTTCATGGATAACATTAACATCAGCCTAAGATTGGTATGATTTGTTCTCCAATGTGAGATGGTGTACTTGTTGTTGTAAATCACCCATAAAATTCATCAAGAAAATTAATACTTGTGAAGGCATATTATCAACATTAAGGGGTTCATTTAATGCTTGAATTTTGTCATTTATCTCAGCCATTAGTCTATTGCATTGAAAACCTTTTTAGGGAGGCTTGGTTTGATATCTATAATATTTGGAGGTGTGATATATGGGACCTAGTTAGAGGTAAATGAGCTATCACCCTCATTTAGGTTAGTTTGAGAAACATGTTTTACTGTAGTAATATCAATTTTTTTATCCCAGTCTAGATAATGTGAATGCAAAGGTTAAATGATCACATGAGATAAATCTAGTGCACACCATAATGAAACTAAAGCAAGATGAAATCAAAAAGCTATAATATTGTATAAGATAAGAGATATAAGTAAAACCCAAACTTGCATTAATCCACACAAGATCAATATCTCTCACACCTCATAAAATATAAGGAGAATAGGCTATTAAATAGGTTGAGAAGAGGCATGAATCCACAACCATTTAAAAATGTGAACAAGGGTCATTTTCAAAATGAATAGTAACCCCATGTGTTATAGATAAGTCAACATTGGTTGGTGAATGATAAGGCATCCTCACCAACCCATTTGACCATAATTTCCACATGTGGGTGTGTAAATATGTGACCTCATAAATCATCCTAAATAAACAAATATCCACCTAAGCATAATGAATAATAGAAGTGTATTAAAAATATAAGTAAGGTGAAAAATATACACTAACACCCCCCCTTAAGTGTAGCTTATGTGGGTAGTATAATTGGGTCTCGATAACTAGGCCTGACTAGGTACCCAAGTACAAAGCAATCTATCACAAAGTGGAGAAAAGGGAGAAAACCTAGTGGGAAAAAAACTCCCCCCCAAAAGAGATATATAGAAGAAGAGAAGAGGATAGAAGGCCCCCTTGAAGATGATGTTTTTGATGATGTAGATCATACCCCAAGAAGAGTTCATAGATGAATGAACTTGCTCTCGATGAAGGGTTTGGTATATATATATATATATATATATATTACTTGCTCTAAAGACTGGCAAAAACTCAAGTTGATACTTGACCATGAATAAGCTCCCAAATAAAATGCATGTGAATCTCAATGTGTTTGGTTTATTGGTGTTGAACTAGATTCTTACATATCTTTATAGTACTATGGTTGTCATAATAGATGATGGTGGGATGCTTGATAGGAATGCCAAATTCAGATAGAATCCCTTAAAGCTAAATAACCTTAGTAGATGAATTAACAAATCACCTATACTCTACCTCTATGGAAGATATATAAATAAGATTTTTTATTTATTTCTAGACCAACTGATAGGACCATAACCTAAAGAAATTTTTTAACTTGATATGGAATTACAATTTTGAGTATCACTAGCCCAATCTGAATCTATAAAACTAGACAAGTCAACCTCTGTGCTAAATTTATATTGAATCCTAAATCTTTAAGAGCCCTAAATGTAGTACAAGATCATCTTAATTACTTTTTAGTACAACTCATGGGGTTCTTGCATGAATTTGGAGACAAATCCCACTACATATGAAATGTCAAGCTTGGTACGAGTTAGATATATGAGGCTAGAAATAAGATATTGATACCGAGTGACATCAACCAAAAGTATAGAATAGTCAGCCTCAAGCTTTACTCCTAATGGAAATGGAGTTGAATATGGCTTAAAATCAGCCATGTGAAACTGAGCCAAAAGATTGATACCATACTTGGGTTGTGCAAGTGAAATCCATGAATTAGATTGTTAAATCTTGATGTTGAGGAAATAATGTAGAAGACCCAAGTTAGTCATGTCAAATCTATGCTATAGAACTATATTCACCATCATAATAGATAATGAAGAACTCTTAGTGATCAAAAGATCATCAATATAAAGGATCATATCAGTAAAGAATCATCCTACCATAATAAGTATACATTGGGGTCAGAATGACACCTAGTAAAATATGAAGTAAGGAGGAAGGAATCCATCTTGGCATACCAAGCTCAAGGGGCCTATTTGAGGCCATAGATGGATTTCCTAAGTTTTCAAACTAAGGATGAATATTGTATAAACCCAGGTGATTGCTCCATGTAGATCTCCTCTTCAAGGTATTTGTGAAGAAAGGCACTCTTCACATATATTTAGTGCACATCCCAACCACGTTCTCTAGTTATAACTGGTGTGAGTTAGATCAAAGTCATCTTTGTAATAGGTGAAAAGGTCTCTAAGTAGTCAATATTAGCTACCTGTGAAAAACCCTTGGTGACTAATCATGCCTTGTACTTATCAATTGATCCATCTAATGCAAACTTGGTCTAATATATCCACCTACATTGAATCATCTTCCTTAACTTAGGAAGTAAAGTCAAATCCCAAGTGTGATTTTTGATCAAGGAAGATTATTCTTCCTGCATAACACTATCCCTCTTAGGTATACTTGAAGCCTTTCAGAATGTATGTGGATTTGAAGTTTGAAGAAAAAAATCCATATGGACCACTATGATAATATTCTTGAGTACGTCTATCATCTGTTAGATCCCATACCCAAGTACCTATACTTTGAAGTGTTTACTAGCCCAAAGGGGCCTAGCTATGGATGAGTCAGCTGTTGACTCCTCATCCTTTGAAACATGACTAGAGGTGGATGTACAAGACTCCTCATCACTATCCTCACTATCAAAACTTGAATAAGAAGACCCTATCTTAGGAACCTACTCTGGATGATTTGAGTTAGAAGAACACTCATCAAGTCTAAGTGCATCCAATGAAAGATAAGAAGTGTCAAGTGTTGAGTCTTTAGGACTATCATGAAAGTGAACACTTATCTCTATGAAATAATCACATGTGGTTGGATGTAGAAGGTGATACCCCTTAAAACCATCTAGAGAACCTATGAAGATGCAAGGCTTAGATTGAGGTTTCATAGCTTTACATTTCTTCTTTGGTATATATGCCATAATTGGAGATCTAAAAATCCTAAAGTTCTCAACATCAAGTTTCCTTCCATACCAAGCTTCAAATAGAGTTATGCCTTTCAAATATTTTGATGAACCCTATTTTGAATATAACAAGCACAATTAATGGCTTCATCCTAATACTAAGGTGTCAAGGACCTAAAGTGAATCATATAGCTAGCCATCTCTATCAAGGATATATTTTTGTGTTTCAAAACTCTATTCTATGAAGGACTATAAATAATTATCTACTGCAAATCAATCCCCTCTATGGTGCAAAACTACTTAAATCTATTGTTGACATATTGACCTCCATTTTTAGTTTAAATAATCTTGATATATTTATCAGATATTTTTCAATAAGTGCCTTGAAGTATTAAAAATATTCAAGCACTTTAGACTCTTACTTAAGAAATTAGACCCATGTATATCTTGAGAAATCATCAATGAAAGTGAGAATGTACTTAGCCCTTGTAAAAGATAGATTGGGAAAAGGCCCAGATACATCAATGTGAACTAACTTCAATGTTTGTGAAGCCCTCCAAGCTTTACCTTTGTCAAATTTTGCTTCAAGGTGATTTCTAAGAGATCAACCCTCACAAAGTCCCTTAGAGAATTGGTCTCGAGGCAAGCTTAGGACCATGTCATTTTTGCTAAGTTGTTCAAGGTAGTGGTAGTTAAGGTGGCCAAACCACTCATGCCATAGCTTTCTAACTCCATTTGAATGAGTAAGTAATGCAGTAGGAAAAACATCTAGAGAAAAATGGGAGAATGTGTATAGATTGGAATGGTGATTAGCCCTCCCTAATGTAGCTATAGTGTCACTATATAGCTCCTTCATCTCAATGGAATCTGGTGTGAAATCAACTCTCATGCCTTACCCAATGTGGGTAATATAATTTACTAAAAAGAGATTAGTTGATAGTAAAAGTACACTTAGAACATTTGTGAATGTTCCACCTTAAACTTAAAGAAACCCTCTCCCTATAAATGTTACTAGAGTGTCATCACCCAAAGTGATAGAGGATATTTTATAGAGCTCTAAGTCAAGAAAATCAATGTCTAATGAACCCATATGGTGTAAATCACTAGAGTTGATAACCCAAGATGAAGTAGATGTGGAAGCCACTATAACTAAAGCTTTACTCATAGGTTTTTCCTTCCTTATTTCCTTTGTGTTAGAAGATTCTTTGGTTGATGATGAATATTTAAAAAACTCAGGGACCCCTATATTGTTTTTCTCTAGGATATGTGTAAAGTGGTCTATATATTTCTTTATACACTTGTACTCATCACGCCCATTCTTCTTGAAATAGGAACACTTAAAATTTTCTCTCTTAGGTTCCCTTCAAAGGAGGAGGTTTTAGTGTTAGTGTTGTCACTTAGATTTTCACCCTTTAAGGAGATGAAAATATCTCCTCATCCAAGTGGCACAATAGAATCACCTCTAGGCTTATGGGTAGCCTAAGGAATGATGTGAGTCTCTAGATAAGACTAGCTCTCTTGATGTACCACTATGGATTACAACTAAGACTAACTTTAGGGGGTTGAAAAGGGAGAAAGAAATTAAAATAAAAGATAAAATAATGGATGTGATACACCAAATTGACTAATGACATCCAACCATATGCATATTACACTTGAGATCAAGTAACAAACCAAACATACACTTTCCCAATCTACAACTTCTCACATCAATGTTACATTGTGAGGTCAAGATGAACATCTAGGATAGGAGGACTAGAAAAGAGGCCTTGAATGGAAATAATGAAGAGAAAAACTCAATTAATCCTTGATTTGTCTCAATAACACTTCATATGCCCTGCAATAATAACTTTTCTAACTGCAAATAGGTTGTAAGAATGAGTTAACATGTTAAGGAAATAAGAGTCTCACTTAAGCAAAATAAAACCTTCAAGTAAAAAAAATAAGTAAAGTCATGGGAAAGATAAAAATTAGTCAATTTATTTTTCAAAAGGTATAAAAATGAGTATGGATTCACCGTACTCAAGTGGAACATAGAATACATTGCCAAAATGGCTAACTCTTATAGAGTTTGAGAGAGAGAAAGAAGAAGAGAAGTCCAAGGGTTACAAAGACACTTTTAAAGCCAATAAAATAAGTTATAAATTCATGATAATAATTTATGGGCCAAACCATGCAATATTAGGATCTCCAAGTGTCAATCTAAGTCACAAACCTCATGAAAAGTGGCAAGAAAACCCCTCAATTGGCTCAAAAAAACTGCCTTCATGTTTAGAGATAATTGAATGTCTTATAACTGATGAGAAGTAGTAAAAATTATTGGAATGGAAGGTAATACTATCAAACATTCCTCTCCATGAAGTGTTTTTACGTTTAGTCTTCTATAATCACTTGGAAAAGAGACATCATCACTTGTACTCTAAGAAACCTCCTTCTCATACACCTTACACATTTGTCTTCAAATTTGGATTTAATTTTTCATTAAAGTCCATAAAAGGTAGTTTTTGACATGTATTAAGACCCTATATAGCCTTGGAATCATCAGAGGCACCTTAAAATCACTTTACTTAAGATTTCCTCCCTTTTCTCTAGCTTGTCCAATATTCCAGATTTGAATGGCTGAGTTGAATCACCTAGTTGGGGAACTTAGACATTGTCTTAGGGTATGAAATGAATATTATAATTTATTAAAATTCTCAATATTATTTCTAAACTTTATTTCATCTCTTAACTCCTCATGTAGCCTATAAAACACACAAAATAGTGAGAAAAACCCTATTTTATACCTTGTCCGTACATGTCAGTACAAACAAAATTGTGTGGAGTAGTCTAGGTAAGTCCTCTACAAGTTAAAAGAATTTTCATGATCTAACCATTCCCTTGGGCCATATTTATGACTCAATTTCCTCAAACTGGTCACTAACAAGGATTTGCGAGGGTTTTAGGCTAGTTTGACCTCTTAACAATTATTCATAAAGTTGGGACATCCAAATTGAAAAAAAATTATGAAAATATGGCCTATAAGACCCCTGATAACACCCCATAACTTGTATATCTCCCATGTATAACTCCATGAAATATATGAGCTTCAAAAGATGGCCTATCAAGTTTCTCTCTCTCCTTTCCAATGGCCCTGATGGGTTTTTGAGCCAAAAATGGCTTCTCCAAGGTTTTTCCTACAAGGTAAAGGCTCTAACACTACTTTAATGACCCCAAAAACATGATACAACTAATTGGAAATATTTCCTCATGCTAAAAGTTTGAATGGATTCTCATTTGAAACTAGGCTTCACCATGCCTAATAAGCCTGTCTATAGGTTTAGGCCCAAAATGACCTTTCTAACGTCTTCCCTACTTTCCAATAGCTCAAAAACATCTATAATAACCCCATAGACATGTTCCAATCTATTAAATAGTTCCTCTCATGTCAAAATTGAAATTGACCCGTCATTTGGCCTTATACTTAACCCCTTGCCTAACAGGTTTGACTATACCTCCAAGGGTTTTGACCACCCTATCAAGCTCTATTAGTGTAGTGTTTTTTCCCATTGGGTTTTGCCTATATGGCCTTATGTCCATTATATGTCAATTAAGCTTCCTTATGTTAGTTATAAAAGGGTCACATAGGTTAATTATATTTTAATATAATTATCTAATTAGGAAAATTAGAGGCTTTTTCATGTTGCCCTAATTTTTCCTATATGTACCCCACTTTTCCTTTTTAGAAGGTTAGACAATGAAGATAGGTTAATGTGATTATATGAAAGTAGCCATATTTTATAATATTTCTGTGTGAAGACAAGCTTCTTCCTTCTTTGTAATTTATTTGTGATTTCATTACTTTACACATAGATTTGCTCAATCTTCTATACAAGGATCCAAGATCATGGCCAATCTGAAATGGTATCAGATCCATTTTTGCTGGTATTACAAAAATATTTGTGGTGAAATCTTTCTAGATTCATTATTCCAATAAAAAAGAAGGGTTTTAGTGGGATTCTTTAGAGAATTCATGCAAAGCTTTATACTGGAGCTTCAGATCTCAAAACTGAATATGCCATTAGTTTTATAAGGTTTCAAAACCTTAGGATTGACTATAAACTTGAAATAATTATAGAACAATCAAAATTTCCTCCTTTTTTGGCATCTAAAGACCTTGTTTTTTATTTTAAGCAAAAATACATACTTCTTATGTTGTGAAAAAACACCTTCTAGGTTTTCTTTCTTAGGTCAAAATATCAAATGGGTCTCTTTTAGATTTTTCATAGCTGAAGCATTTTGGAGATTTTTGGCTTGCCTTGGTTTGCATGTTGTCAAACCTCTATGCCACTCAAATCTATAGGAGTTCATTACTCAGCTCAACAGTTGATCAACTTCAAGTTGCATGCTTTGGAGAGTCCCTTGACCAATCCAAACATTTTGAGGGCTGTTACTTAGCCAGTAGAGCAACTCATAATTCCAATGGTGAGTAACTTCAATTTTATTAAATTAAGTTGTTTAATAAGTTTGATTACTTAATTGTAGACCATATCAAGTTTTAGAATTTGCTTTACTTGCAATCTGAGAAGTTAAGTAATCAAGGTCTGAAAACCTAGATTACTTGCCCATAGATCAACTCGGGTTTGAGGAAATACTTTACATAGGTTTGCGAAGGGAAATTACTTATCGAGTAAAGTAGTCCAAGAGGCTTGAATTACTCTTTATAGACCAATTTGAGGTTTTGTAACAACTCTACTTGGGTTCTCAAAGGCTGACTACTTCTAGAGTAAAGCAGTCTAATAAACCTGAATTACTCTTCGTAGACCAATTCGGGGTTCTAGAATAACACTACTTAGGTTCTTGAAGGCTGATTACTTTTCAAGTAGAGTAGTCTAGAAAACCCAAATTACACTGGGAAGACTAAATCAGGTTTTCAAAGGGTCGTTACTTCAAAGGGTGATTACTTCTGGAAATAAACTTTCCTTTTTTGGAAAGGGTCTAGGAATATGCGAAGTAAGAACTTATAAGTGACATAAATTTCAATCTGTAGTTCCTTTTTAGGTGATACTTTTTTTGAAAGTGAATATTTTTTCAAGATCTACACATTGGTGATATTATTTTAGACATTTTGTAAAATATATTTTATTTATGGTATAATGGCTTAAAACTCACTTCAAACTTTTTGTACCTTTCTTCTTGAATGCATTGTCAGATGTGCTCGATGTCCTTCTCAACTCTCTCACATTAATTTCTCATAGATGAATTCTCAGTGGTGCTTAACATATAATATTGAGAATGTGTTGCATTTTAACTTAAAGGGGGGTCTTATTTATAGTTTAAGGGGGTACTTTTACTATGTGCAATTTGTTATTTTCTTTCATTTCAATTTTATAAATTATCTCAATATAATCTGCACTACTAGATCTAAACATTGAACCACTCACACCATTTAACTATCTCAAATGGAAGTCTAAAATGTAGCTAACCTTGAGAGATAAAGGACTCTATCAGATCACTATGGGTGAGGAAGCTGAGCCATATACAGATGTAGAAAAGGTTAAGTGGTATAACAAATGTGATGAGGCCTATGGGTTATTATGCCTGTCAATGTATTCCAACCTCCTGTTCCATGTTGAATTTGTAAAAACTCCCAATCAAGTCTGGACCATCCTAGAAAAGCTTTTTGGAGTGTAGGACATCATGAGGGGTCATGAGCTCATCACATTAAGCCTAGGTGACTATGACACCCTACAATACTTATTTACAAATTTCAAATCACTAAGACTACAATTGAAATATTGTAGTATTGAGAAAATAGTTAACCAGTTAATTCTATCCATGCTTGCAAAACTAGGTCATGACTATTCAGTTTTCATTTCTACATTTCATGCTATTAAATGTGCACTTGGATCCACTTAGAAAATGTTATAATTTGATGATTTTATTTCCAATTTGACTCAAGGATGAGATAAGTTAGTTCAAATGGGTGCACTAAAGTCTTCAAAATCACATGCCTTGATTGTCAATCAGGATAAGAAGAAGCCTTTTAGTAGTGGAAAATAGGAGAAGAAATAGTCTAAACCAGATCATAAGCATAAGAAGAATAAAAAATTATATGTCAAGCCTAAGTCATCATCAAATGATTCCTCAAGTAGGAAACCTAAGAAGGAGAAACTCAAATGCAAATTTTGTAAGAAACTTAGTCATGATGAATCTTAGTGCATGAAAAAGAAGATTGACACCTTGCCTAATATGATTGAAAAGAATAACATCAATGTTCCTGAGTCTTCAACTTAGAAAATATTTGCACAAGATTCTGAAAAGGCTAAAAATAATAAAAAAGGTAAAAACAAGGGCAAGGCACTTGTTTTAGTAGCTTCTCAGCCTTCAACTTGGGTTATTGACTTGGGTGATTCCTATCACATGGCCTCCTTACAAGATATGTTTTCAAAAATAGAGCCATGTTTTGTGCCTTCAATTCTCATGGGTGATGACACTTCAATAGAAGTTAGTGGTAAGGATTGGTTGAAGTAAGTGATGGGACCTTCAATGATGTTCTATTTTCCTTCACTATCCATAAATCTTCTATCGGTGTACCAAATCACTCACATAGGTGCAGGGAAGTGAGTTGAGTTTACACCTGATTTAGTGGTTATCAAGGAGCTACAAAGTCATACTATAGTGGCTTATGGGAAGGTCAATCATCATTCTAGGTTGTATACCTTTTCACAATTTTCCCCAGATCAACCCTCAGCTGCACTACTTACTCATGTAGATGGATTGAGAAAACTACAACTGAATAATTTGGCCATTTAGATTATCATTACCTAGAGTAACTCATTTATTAGGACATGGTTTTAGGGTTGCTTAAAGTCAAATTATCAGATGGCCTATGTAATAGATGCATTCTTGGTAAGCATCCATAAGAGAAATATGACAAGGGAAAATCAAGGAGAGCTGAACAAAAGCTAGAAATTATCCATAGTGACATAGTAGGTTCATTTTCAAAACTTTCATTCAACAAGACTAGATCCATGCTCACATTCATTGATAACTTTTTGAGGTACACCTAGGTGTTTTTTCTCAAAAATAAGTCTAAGGTATTTGATCACTTCAAGGACTTCAAGGCACTTATGGAGAAGCAGTTAGAGTGTTCTATCAAAATATTAAGGACTGATAATGGTAGGGAGTATGTCAATAATAGGTTTGATTAGTTTTGCACATCATAGGGGATTCAAATATAACATAGTTTTATACATTCCTCAATAGAATGGTGTGGTTGAATGTAAGAATCTTACCTCAAAGGAAATGGCCAACTACATGCTTCAATCAAATTCTTTTGCTCCTTAATTTCGGGCCAAAGCAATTGATTATGTGTGCTATATTTAGAATCATGTTCCACATAAAGCCTTGAAAGGAATCACTCCTTTCAAAGCTTAGGATAGTCATAAGTCTGCAGTAGATCACTTTCAAGTATTTGGATCACTAGCAATGCCTTGTATTCCCAAGAATAAATGCAAGGCAATGGACCCTCAGATTCAGTCTTGTATCTTTGTTGGGTATACAGAGGGTACTAAAGGATACAAGGTTCTCCATCTTACAAATCATGAGTTATTCATTGAAAAGAGTGTCAAGTTTCATGAAGGCCCACTTGAACTCACTACTGGCACTCTAAACTCTTCAAAAGTCTCACTGGACATTGATTCCACCTTAGACAGTGACTTAGATCCACCTCAAAATCCTCTTGATGATCAGGATGAATCTTCTTATTATTTAAGTTTAATTGATGAGAGTAGTGATGAGGATTATCCTACTCCATCTCACACTCACACTTTAGATGATGATGACCCACCTCCTTATTCTCCAATCTCATATAATTCTAGTCCCACTTGGGCCAGATAGACACTTCAAAGTACTGGGAAATGGGTTAGAAATCCATTGGATACAAGGCAAAAATGTTCATACTTTTAGGGGAATTCACATGCCTACTTAGACATTGCCTCAAATTTTCAAACCTTTCATGAGGCTTCTGGCATTCTAGAATGAGATTCTACTATGCAAGAGTATAGTTCCCTAATCAGGAACAAAGCATGGGACTAGGTCCCTCTTCTTAAAGGAATAAAATTGGTCTATTGTAAATGGGTTTATTGGAATAAGTATGGTGTAGATGAGTCTATTTATAAGTAAAAATCTCATCTAGTTTCAAAGGGGTTTTCTCAAGTGCCTGACATAGACTACACTAAGACATTTGCTCCTATAGCCAAAATGACATCTATCAAACTCACTCTAGCCATCATAGCCACACATCGGTGGGATGTTCACCAAATAAATGTCAATATTGATTTTATACATGGTGAACTCAAAGAAGAGAAATACATGGATCAACTACAAGGCTTTGTGGAAGATTCTTTTTTGGTCTATAGACTCATAAAATCTATCTATGGATTCAGACAAGCCCCTCAAGTATGGTATGCCAAGATGGATTCCTTTCTCCTCATAGTTGGGTTCATCAAATGCCACTCAGATCCAAATGTCTACATCTTACTGTAAGATGATTCTCTGTTGATCCTAGTTCTCTATGTGGATAACTTGTTGATTATAGGGAGCTCATGATCATCCATCTCAATAGTGAAAACTACACTTTTAGATAGATTTTTAATGATAGACATGGGATTGTTGCATTACTTCTCATGATTGAAATCATTCAGTCAAAATCTAGGATTAATTTATCACAATTCAAGTATTCTCTATATTTTATTGCAAGGTTTAACATGGCTAATTATAAGTCCTCTCCTACTCCCTTCTTATTTGGTGTGAAGCTTGAGGCTAATTGTCCTACACCATTAGTTGATGCAACTTCATATCTGTAACTAGTGGGTAGTCTTATCTATCTCACACACACTAGACCTGACATATCCTATGCAGTTGGCATGGTCTCTTGATTTATGCAAGAGCCATAATAATTGCATTAGAAAGTAGCTAAGCATATTCTGTACTACATTTAGGGTTTGCATAGTTATGGGATACACTAAATAGTAGGAATAAAGGTTGATTTGATCAGATACATATATTTAGATTAGGTTGGAGATATTTAGAGTCAAAATTCCACTTTAGGCTATAGTTTCTCACTTGGTTTGGGTCTAATAAGTTGATCAAGCAAGAAACAACATGCAATTGCTTTATCATATATAAAGGTAGAATACAGAGGGGCTGTTAATGACACCACTGAGGCAATATGGCTTCAGGGAATTCTCATTGAGTTTGGCATCCAGTTTCATAAGCCAAAAATCATCTACTATGACAACCAAATCACTATCTAAATTTACAATAATTTGGTTCTCCATCAAAGGATCAAGCACATAGAGATTCACATACACATCATCAAGGAGCTTATCAATGAGTAAGCCATTAATATTTAATACTATCCAACATCAGATTAGATTATAGATATTATAACCAATCCCTTCATAGAGAGTAAATTTTTTCATCTATGATCTCTCATTGGGGTTAGGGCTGCTCCACCTTCTTATTCCTCCTATTAAAGTTCTTCACAATGTACTTGGGTACCTAATCAAGTTTTCAATGCTGGGACCCAATTCTCATCTCACCTAAGCTACACTTAAAGGGGGGTGTTAGTGTAGTGATTTTTCCCATTGAGATTTGCCTACATGGCCTAATGGCCATTCCATGTCAATTAAGCTTCGTTAGGTTAGTTATAAAAGGGTCACATAGGCTAATTATATTTTAATGTAATTATCTAATTAGGAAAATTAGAGGCTTCCTCATGTTGCCCTAATTTTCCCTATATGTACCCCACTTTTACTTTTTGGAAGGTTAGACAATGAATACAAATTAATGTGATTATATGTAATAATCTATATTTTACAATATTACCACGTGAAGATAAGCTTCTTCCTTCTTTGTAATCTATCTATGATTTCATTACTTTATACATAGATTTGCTCAATATTTTATGCAAGGATCTAAGATCATGGAAAATATGATAAAATCCATACCTTATGATTGGTTTTCATGATTGGTATATTATCCCTCAACTTCACAAACCTTTTTTCAAGGTCCTTCCATCTTCTGGCTCCATATCTCTATCCTCTACTTCTAATCTTGCCAATTTTGTATGAGGGGAAGTATCCCCTATCTGAGAAAAAATAAGGGGTAATTCCCCTATTTGTTTTAGAAAACCAACACTTGTTTAGGCTTCCTCAAGTGGCCATGATTACCTCCACAAAAAATTATCTCTTTATTAGGTCATTTAGTTCTTCATTTCCATAAAAACCCAAAACAATACCCTATTGAGACACACTATGTACAAAGTTTGACATGTGGACTAAGTGTGCATGATTAGGATCCTTATATCTACCTATTTTAAATTTACAAGAGCATGTATGTGATTTAATATTCATGGTGAATGTATATTATGCCCTTTTACCATACAAAACCTTCTACATATCCTTCTCATCTTTAAATTTTAAAAACTAAGTTTTGGCATGATTGACTGTGCTTCCTTTGGAAATTCCCTTGTATGTGTTTTATGCATGTTTGAGGTTTTTAATAGTGTAAAAAAAATTCATAGTCCTATAGGATCATTTTATGCCTATTTTATCCATTTAAAACCATATTCATATCAACCTAACTCAATAAAATCAACTTCTTGCTCCCTGTTTGCTGTAGATACATGTTGGGATTGACTGTAGATGTACTTAGGGTTGAGAGAGGTATGTATAGGATTGATTTATTATGATTAAATATCATTAATGTGATCATGAATTTTAAAAGGTGATCACAAATTTTTTCATTACTAAAACCTCTCTATACCCGTTACACATACTCTAGGTTCACCAACTAAACTCCCTCTCTGCCTTGACTGAGACACCTCTTTTAAACCTACTATAGGTTATTATACACGTTTAAAATCTATGTGTTAGTGAATAAGGAATTTATTTAGAGCCTATAGGTCACCTTGAAATTATTTTAATTTGTTTATCATATTATATAGCTCTAATACCAAGCATCTTCACTCTTTGAGCTCACTATCCTGTTGGCTGAGACACTTGCCTACTCCTTCACCCTTGGAGGTCATTATTAGCCTTGAATGGGCTTAGTTTTGATGTTATAGGAGTTAATTGAACTCTCTTGATGTAAAAAATATCCCTCATACCTACATCACCTTAGATTGGTCAAATGACACAATCAAACTCCAATGCCAATCACTATTTGCATACCTTGTTGTAGGTGCACATTTAGGCCAACTGTACGAATAAGGTGTGCATATGAGGGTCTAAAATACACTCTATAATATTTATTGATGATCTACTAGATCATAACTTCTCCTTAATTTCATAAAATATTGTTCAATCATGGATAAAGGTCAATCTTAATCTTAGATAACAAAGGTCATTTCATATCTTCCAATCCTATAAACATTATTGTCAGGTTTCAATAATAATTTAGCAACTTTAGGGATTTAAAACATTGCCTTATCTTCATAATTTTACATTAAAAACTGGAAAATGAATTATCCATACTAGAGGAAATAATATTGAATAAGTTAGGTGTCTTAAAACCTTTAGGAGATATGTTGTAAGCGGCCTACAACAACCCCTAAGATCTCTATTTTACTATTTTAGAGAAAGAATCCCTTTATCAGTCTTCTTATGTTTTGAAAGCAATACATGCTTCATTTTTACATAATATGTCTCAATTAGGTCTAAAATTATGGATTACAATAAACTTCTCACCTTGAGGGTACTTTCATTGCTTATTTCCCATTTCTCTAGGGTCCCTTGCTCCTTGTTAATGGCTTCCTGTAGGTCATTACTATCATACACATGCAGTAACATGAGAGAGCTAGCAGTGAGCTAAAATTTGATACTAATGAGTACAAATTATAACTTTAAACCTTAAAAAATAATTTATCTCACTTCCAAAGGATTGATACCACCATCAGGGTTTATATCTTAGCATGACATTATCATGATAAGCTATATGTGCATTTTGAAAAGCATGGAGGCAGTATATGAAATGTATGAGTAGTGAATTAGTACATGGGAATTAGAAAAACATGCACATCCTTGAAAGACTAACATAGTTAATTTCAATTTTTTTAAATATTTGATCAATCCAATAAATCTTGATTTCAATAAGATGTTCCCTTCCAAAGCTCTACAAATGCACCTTTGGAGTTGCATTAGATAGGTAGACTATGAACATGTGTACAAACCATGAGAAATTGATTAGAGGAGGAGGATGAAAGGAGAAATTAAAAGTAAAGAAGACTTGGAAATATGAGGGTGAGATTGACACAACTTCTTACAACCATGAACCAACTTGAAACTCTTGAAAATGGTGCAATACTGCCTACAACTTAGGAAATTATATCCTCCTAAAAATTGAGATGGTTAGCACATAAAAACCTCATGAAACATGAAAAAAAGTGTGGGTATCATTGGATAAGGATGTAAAAATTATCTAAAGGCAATATTATAAATTAGTTTGTACATAATCTCCAAAACAAGACTAAGAACTAAAGGGTACATAGAATGATAGGCAGTTTTAGAAGGTCAACTTGAAATGGAAGATTCATAAAGAACATTTGATAATTATAAAACTTATTTATATTAAAATGGATACACCTAAGTTTAATATCACCTCCCAAAATCATTTGACATGAAACCCCTTGTGTTGACTTTACCAAGTAAAAACCTAAGTGTCACTTCAATCTGCCAAGAAGGGAAAAATGTAGTAGAATATTTTTAGGCCAAAAAAGGCACTTATAAAGAAATTAAAGCATGTAAATTAATGTGGGGTATCTTATTAAACACTTTTCACAAATTTATAAGTGGCACACTTCCCAAGGAGGTTGTAAAAGTGCTAAACTCTTCCATTTCTACCAAGAAAACTACCTTTTCTCTAAAAAACCTACCATATTTCAATTAAAAACAATTATTTAAGACTTATGATGACACATGGGGCATGAAATAATGTTTTTACACTTGTACATTTCCAAAGAAACCCATAAAAAACATTAAATGCACTATTTTTGACCCTTAAAGTGACCAAAAAAAATAAATGGACATAAAAACTAATTGACCAAAGATAGTACAACATTAATTGACATAAAATGACCTATAAAACATCTCATTAAAATAAATTATACCCTATTATAGGCCTAAAAATCAAGGTTTTTACTAGGGGAGCCCCAGTTTGACTTAAAGGTTAAATTTGGTCAACAAATTGGTGACTCATAGGGGTAGTACGTCTGCCATACTAACTAGACCAGTATCCTTATTAGTCCATTGGGATTAGGATTCATCTAAGGATAGATGAAAATAAGAAAACCTTTGACCATTGACCACAAACCTTTGATCAAGGCAAAACACTAATGACTACCTCTATCATACAAAGCAAAGGACACACAACAAAGAAAAAAACACACACACACATGTGCTCTAAGAACTTAGGGGAAATTAAAACAACTTATTATGTATAAATAACAATAATCATACCTTATTTTATCAAATGGGAAGTTTATTAGGTCTCTTTTATGATAAAAAATGTCATGGTGCCAAACAAGTGGTTTGTTGAAGTAGAAGCTTGGTGACTCATACCTACTACTTGTCACCTTGGTTGGAAGGTATCCAATTGGATCATATTCAAACATATCTCCAACATATATGTATTTATATTTATATTTGAGACATGCATTAAGATGATCCTTCATGCTAGTGTAGCTTATCAATGCATCTATAATTACAATTTCATCTTTGGTAGGCTTATTTGGCTCATGTTCTTGATATGTGTCTTGAGAAACTTCATACTTCTCTATTTATTCAAGAAGCTTTACAAACTAATCCATAGCTTCTTCATTGATCTCTTGAAGAAGGTATGCTAGTCTCATGTTGCAAATAATACAATTATCTTCAAGTTCATCCCAAAATGAATCACTTGCTTGTTCAATCTATTGAAGGTCTTTCCCTTCCTCAATGTTAAAACCATACCATTCTGATTTCTCTTCTTCTTGATCAAGGACCAAGATATCATCTTACTCATGACAACATTCTTGGATCTCTTCATCATCACCTTCCATATATTGTTCACTATCTTCATTAAAATAAAATGGAAGCTCATCAAGTAGAGATAGTGAAAACTCATCATGCCTACATGGCTCCATACCTGCTTCTTCTTCTTGGACTTGAAAAGCATTGGAAATGTTGATATCCTCATGAGAGACACTTGGAAAAGTCTCCTCTTTAACTATAAAGTCTTTAAGAGTTGTGTTTCCCTCATCTTCCTTGAGAGCCAAAGGGGAATCAAGAGAGTTAAGGTCTTCAAAGTTACCATGATCCCATTGCAAGTCATTAAAATTTGCTCCTCCATTTGGATTATCTTCTTCACCCTTGAATTTTGAAATTTTATCCTCCACCTCACACGAGGCATGTTCTCCTTTATCAAAGGAGAGGGTGGGAGGGAAATAAATTTCCTTGACTAAGTTAAAGTATGTTGGATTATCTTTATTCTCTTCTTTGCATCTTGAAATCACCATATTAAAACTTATTAGACTTTCATCACTTGAAACCACTTCAAATTGATGGGTAGGAGAGTGACTTATCAAATCTGCTTTTCCATTCATATGAGCTTCATTAACCTCTTCCTTCTTTTCCTCTTCAATATTTTGAACTGGTTCATGGTGAACACTCCTTCAACTTGAAATTTTGACATTATAAGTCTCCTCTTGATAATAGGACATAATTTCATTCACATTCTCAAGGTCTTGAGCTGGTTCATGATGTACATTTCTCCAACTTGGGACCTTGATATCAGATTGAAGGGATTGAGGAGGATAAGGGAGACTAGTAAAACTTTTCACATGCATAGGAAGAGTTTCTTAAAGATAGATGTGTTGGTTTCCATGAGGGATAGGTTGACTTTCCTCAAAGGAGGGTTGGAGTAGTTAGTTTCCATAGAAGGATGCTCTAATCTCCTTTGGTGTTGGATTTACAAATACAAGAGATTAATAGTAGGAGGAGTTTTCTTTGGCATAGGAGAGGATGCAGTAGATGGGCTATCAAACTTATTCATTCTTCTTTGATGAGAAAGTGTTGTTTGGAAAAAAGTATTTGGAATGAGAGATCCTTGATTAGGTGTAGAAAAGGATGCTTTGAGTGCACTATAAGGTTGGTTAATTTTATTTTGATGAGCAAGTGCCATTTGATAGAAGGGATTTGGGTTACAAGAATGCTCACTTGGTGTAAGAGAAGGCTTATTAGGCAGATTGGAAGATCCCTCTATCCTCTTTTGATAGACAATTTCCATTTGTAAGAGGTTTCTATAAAGAGAGGGTTCCTTCTGCATGGGAGAAGTCTATCTTGGGATGGAATAAGGCACACAAGGCTAATTGCATTAGGTGGGTTGACTCTTCCATCTTATTATTCTCTCTTCCATGGATTTCATGGCTTGAGATTGCCTCAAAAAGAACTCCTCTTTGTACCTTATCTCTTGATAGTATCTATTGTACTCATTCAACTTATCTATTTCCATTATTTGTTTCTCATACTCCAACCTTATCTCTCTAACACTCTTAGATTGACTAAAATCAGGACAATTAAGAGATCTACTTGAGGTGATTCCATGAACAACATGAGATTGATCAAAGCTATGTGAAGGAACATAAGATCCATATTTCTCAAAAGTAGGATTATACATACCAATGTCTAACTTTTTGATGCACTAGGGCTGCTTAACCAGCTGATTCAACTTAGAATCACCATTGGTGTTGATTGAGATGCCTCTAAAAGGTTGATTGGTTAAAGAACACATTAATAATTCACCAATTCCTTGGACAAATAGTCCCACTGAGTGTGCCAAAAATTGTTGTCACTTAGATTTTCACCCTTTGAGTAGATGTAAAGCTCTCCTCATCCAAGTGGCACAATGGAATCACCTTTAGGCTTGTGGGTAGCTTAAGGAATGAGGTGAGTCTCTAGATAGGGATAACTACCTTGATGTACCATTATGGATTATAACTAAGACTGACTTTAGGGGGTTGAAAAGGGAGAAATAAAAACTAAAAATAATGGAGGTCATACACCAAATTGACTGATGACATCCAACCATATGCATATTACACTTGAGATCAAGCAACAAATTAAACATACACTTTCCCAATCTATAACTTCTCACATAAATGTTATATTATGAGGTCAAGATGAACATCTAGGATAGGAAGACTAGACAAGAGGCCTTAAATAGCACTGATGAAGAGACAAACTCACTTAGTCCTTGATTTACCCCAATAACACTTCACATGCCCTACAAGAAGAAGTTTTGTAACTGCAAATAGTTTGCAAGAATGAGTTAACATGCTAAGGAAATAAGAGTCTCAATTAAGAAAAATAAAAACTTCAAGTACACACACTAAGTAAAGTCATGGGAGAGGTAAAAATTACTAATTTTATTGATCAAGTGGAATAATGGAATCACCTGTAGGCTTGTGGGCAACCTAAGGAATGATGTGAGCCTCTAGATAGGGATAGCTCCCTTGATGTACCATTATGGATTGAAACTAAGGATAACTTTAGGGGGTTGAAAAGGGATAAATAAACTAAAATCAAAGCTAAACTAATGTAGTGATACACCAAATTTATTGATGACATCCAACCATATGCATATTACACTTGAGATCAAGTAACAAACCAAACACACACTTTCCCATTCTACAACTTCTCACATCAATGTTACATTGTGAGGTCAAGATAAACATCTAGGATAGGAGGACTAGACAAGAGGACTTGAATGGCACTGATGAAGAGAAAAACTCACTTAATCCTTGATTTATCTCAATAACACTTCACATGCCCTATAATAAGAAGTTTTCTAACTGTAAATAGGTTACAAGAATGAGTTAACATGCTAAGGAAACAAGAGTCTCACTTAAGCAAAATAAAAATTTCAAGTACACACACTAAGTATAGTCATGAAAGAGGTAATAATTAGTCATTTTATTGATCATAAGGTATAAAAATAAGTAGGTATTTTCCATACTCAGGTGGATCATGAAATACAATGCCAAAATGGCTAACTCTTATAGAGTTTGAGAGAGAGATAAGGGTCATAAGGACACTTTTAAAGCTAATAAAATAAATTATACATGCATTATAATAATTTATAGGTATAAAAATTAAATTTTATGGGCTGAAATTGTCAATCCAAGTCACAAACCTCATGAAAAGTGGCAAGAAAACCCTTCAATTGGCTCAGAAAAATTGCCTTCATGATTGGAGCTATTTCAACATCTTATAATTAATAAGGAGTATTAAAAATGATATTAATGATAGGGGAGACTCTTAAACATGACTCTTCATGAATTTTTTTCATGCTTTGTCTTCTAGAATCACTCGAAAGAGAGCCTTCATCACCTGCACTCTAGGAAACCTCCTTCTCATACACCTTGCACACTTGTCTTCAAATTTGGCTTTAGTTATTAATTTAAGTCTATAAAAGGCAGTGTTTGACATGTTTCAAGACCATCCATATCCTTATAATCATTATGGGAACCTTAAAATCACTTTAATTAAAGATTTCCTCCCTTATCTCTTTCTTGCCCAATATGCCAGATTTTATTGGCTGAGTTGAATTACCTAGTTGGGGAACTTAGACATTTTTTCATAGAATTAAATGAATAATATGAGTTATTAAAAGTATCAATATTCTCTCCAAAATTTATTTTATCTCTTAACTCCTCTTGTATCCTACAAACCACATAAAATAGTGAGAAAAACCCTATTTTTTTACCTTGTCTGTACAAGTCCATACAACCAAAAAGGTTTGGATTATCTTAGGTAAGTCATTTACAATTTCCAACAATTTTCATGATCTAACCATTCCCCTAGACCAACTTTCTGACTCAATTTACCCAAACTGGTCATTAGCAAGGGTTTATAAGGGTTTTAGGCTAGTTTGACCTCTTAATTATTGTTCATAAATTTGGGACATCCAACTTGAGAAAAAATTGCAAAATTATGGCCTATAAGAACCCTAATAACACTACCTAACTCCTCTAGCTCCCATGCATAGCTTCATGAAATATATGAGCTTCAAAAGATGGCCTATCAAGTTTGTCTCTCTTCTTTCCAAGGGATTTTTGAGCTAAAAATGGATTCTCCAAGGTTTCTCTTATAAGTTAAAGGATATAAAAATACTTGAATTACCCCATAAACATGATATAATTTGTTGGAAATATTTCATCATGATAAAATTTTGAATGGATTCTCATTTGAAATTAGGCTTCACCATGCCTAGTAAGCCTATCTATAGGTTTAGGCCCAAAATGAACTTTATGATGTATTACCTAATTTTAAATATCTAAAACACATCTATAATGACCCCATAGACATTTTATAGTATATTATAATGTTATTCTCATGTCCAAATTGAAATTGTCCTTTCATTTGGCCTTAGATTTGACCCCTTGCCTAACAGTCTTGACTGTACCTCTAAGGGTTTTGACCACCCTATCAATATCCATACATTTTTATTAGTTTTCATGATTTTTATAGGTATCCCACAACTTCAAAAACCATTTTTCAAGGTCGTTCCATCTTTGGCTCCATATATCTATCCTATACTTTTAATCCCACCAATTTTGTATGAAGGGAAGTACCCCTTGTCTGAGACAAAATAGGGGGTACTTACATTATTTGTTTTAGAAAACCAAAAATTGTGTAGGATTATTAAAGTGTTCATTATTACCTCCACAAAAAATTATCTCTTTATTAGGTCATTTGGTCCTTCATTTCCCTAAAAACCCAAAACAACACCCTGTTGAGACACACTATGTGTAGGGTTTGACATATGGACTGAGTGTGCATGATTAAGAGCCTTATCTCTACCTATTTTCAATTTCCAAAAGAATGTAGGTGATTTAATGTTCATGGTGAATGTATCTCAGGTATTTTTACCACATGACACCTTTTACATATCCTTCTCATCTTTGAATTCTCAAAACTAAGTTTTGGCATGATTAATTGTGCTTCCTTTGGAAAGGCCCCTATATATGTTTTATGATTATTTAAGTTTTGTAAATAGTTTAAAAACACTCATATAGTCCTATAAGATAATTTTATTCCTATTTTATCCATTTATAATTATCTTCATTTCAACCTACCTTAAGAAAATCAATTTCTTGCTCCCTGTCTGTTGTAGATACACATTGGGATTGACTGTAGATGTACTTAAGGTTGAGAGGGGTCTGTATAGGTTTTATTTATTATTATTAAATATAACTAAGTTGATAATGAATTTTAAAATGTTATCACAATTTTTTTTCATCACTAAAATCTCTCTATACCCATTACACACACTCTAGGTCCACCAACTACGCTTCCTCTCTGCCTTGACTGAGACACTTCTTTTAAACCCTGCTGTAGGTTATTATACACATTTGGAATATAGGTGTTAGTGCATAAGGAATTTATTTGGATGACATAGGTCACATTTCAATTATTTTAAATTATGTACCATATTATATAGTGTTAATACCAAGCATCTTCACTCTTTGAGCTCACTGTCCTGTTGGCTAAGGCACTTGCCTACTCTTTCACCCTTGTAGGTCATTGTTAACCTTGAATGGGATTGGTTTTATTGTTATATGATTTCATTTAACTCTCTTAAGGTCAAAATATATTCCTCATACCTACATCACCTTGGATTGGCCAAATGACATAATCAAACTCTAATGCCAATCATTGTTTGCATACCTTGCCATAGGTGCACATTTAGGCCACCTGTACGGACAAGGTGTGCATATAATGGTCTAAAATAAACTCTATAATATTTCATGATGATCTCCTAGATCATACGTACTCCTTCCTTTCATAAAATACTATTCAAGCATGGATAAAGGTTAATCTTTACCTTGGATGACAAAGGTCATTTCATATCTTCCAATCCTATAGACATTATTGTTAGGTTTCAATCATAATTTAACAACTTTAGGGATTTCAAACACTGCCTTCTCTTCATCATCTACCATTAAAACTTGGAAAAATTCTTATCCATACTATAGGTAATAATATTGACCAATTTAGGTGTCTTAAAACCTTTAGGAGATATGTTGTAAGAGGCCTACAATAACCCCTAAGATCCTTGTTTTACTATTTTAGAGAAAGAATCCCTTTATCAGTCTTCTTATGTTTTGAAAGAAATACATGCTTCATTTATCCATAAGATGTCTCAATTAGGTCTAAAATAATGGATTCCAATACACTTCTCTTTTGGAGGGTAGTTTCATTGGTTATTTCACATTTCTCCAAGGTCCCCTGCTCCTTATCAATGACTTCTTGTAGGTCATTACTGTCATACACAGGCATAACATTTGATACTAATTAGTACCAATTCTACCTTGAAACATTAAAAAATACTTCCTCATTATTCCAAAGGATTGAGACCACCATCAGGGTTTATATCTTAGCATGACATTTTCATGATAAGATGTATGTGCACTTTGAAAAGCATGGAGGCAGTATATGAAATGTATGAGTAATGAATTGGTACATGGGCATTAAACAACCATGAACCAACTTTAAATGCTAACATATTTATTTTAAAATTTGTGAAATCTTAGATCAATCTAATAAATATTTATTTCAACAAGATATTCCCTTCCAAAGCTCTAGAAATGCACCTTTTGAGTTGCATTGGATAGGTAGACTATGAACATGTGTACATATAGATACAAACCATGAGGCATTGATCGAAGGAGGATTAATGGAGAAAGGGGAAGTCAAGGAGACTTGGAAACATGAGGGTGAGATTGACACAACTTCCTAGAACCATGAACCAACTTGAAACTCTTGAAAATAGTACAAGACTACCTACAACTTAGAAAATTTTATCCTCCTACAAATTGAGATGGTTATCACATAAAACCCTCATGAAACATGAAAAAAAGTGTGGGGAGAATTGGATAAGGATATAAAAATGTTTTATAATAAATATCAATATCTTTTTTCTATGGAATCTCCCAAAGAAGACCAAAACCTGAAGGGTGTGCATATTGATAGGTAGTTTTAGAAGGTCGAATTCACATGGATGATTCATAAATCATAGTTGATCATTCAAAAACTTATTGATATTAAAATGGATATACCTAAGTTTACTATCATCTCCCAAAATAATTTTAATTGAAACCCCTTGTGCTGACTGTACTAAGGAAAAACCTAAGTGTCACTTCAATCTGCCAAGAAGGGAAAAAATGCAACATAATGGTTTTAAGCCAGAAAAGGGTCTTTCAAAGAAAATAAAGCATGAAAATGAATGTGGGGGATTTTAATAGACACTTTTCACTAGTTTCCAAGTGGCACACTTCCCAATAAGGCTATACAAATGCCAAATTCTTCTATTTATGCCATAAAAACTACCTTTAATCTAAACAACCTACCATATTTTAGTTAAAAATAATTATATAAGACTTATGATGACATATGGGGCATGAAATCATGTTTTAACACTTGAAAATTTACTAATAAACCCTTATAAAGAATTAAATCCACTATTTTTGACCCTTAAAGTGACCCAAAAAGATAAATGAACCTAAAAACTAATTGACCAAAGATAGTAAAACATTATTTGAGATCAAATGACCTATAAAACACCTCATGACAATACATTATACCCTCTTATAGGCCTAAAAATTAGGTTTTTTACTAGGGCTTCCCCAATTTGACCTAACTATCAATTTTGGTCAATAGCTAGTTTTTGTAGTGGTTTTCTATTCTTTCTTCTTCTCAGGATCCTTACTCTTCTTTTTCTTATCCTTTTTGCTAGAGGCTTTCTATTTCCCATTCCTAATAATGAGGGCTAAAGGTTTGGAAGACTTGAGGGTTCCCATCTAGATCAATTTATCCTATTTCTTAGTTAAATCTATAATGAATTCATATAAGGACAACATTATCCAGTTGGCTCCTATGGATCTCTTGGTAGCATAAAAGGTAGAGATAAATATAAAGTAATCAGGTCCTAGTTTTGCAAGCACATAAATAACTAACTGTTCATCTTTCTTCTCAATTCCACACTCTTTTAACTAAAATCTAAGTGACTTAAGCTTGATGAAGAAGTATTTCAATGTGTCAAAAGTTGATAGGACTCAGACTAATTATCTCAATCTCAAGCTCATGACCCCTCATGGTGTCAATTTTCTAAAATAATATTTCTAGGGTGGCTCATACTTCTTTGGGAGATTTAGTTGACTCTATGTGAAATAGGAGTTTTAATGACACTAAAAGACATAATATTCCAAAAGCTTCATCACATTTATTACACCATTTTATCTTATCTACTTTAGTTGTGGTCTCAACTTCTACCCCCATAGTTATGCAGAACAACCCTTTACTTTTAAGAACCATTGTAATCTTAATTTTCCATTCTTGGTAGTTGAAGGGTGTGAGTGCATTAACAATACTAAGTTCCATTACAAAATTAAGATTACTGTGTTTGTTGTTGTTGTTGAAAAAATCAAATGTGAGAGAAAGGAGAGAATTGCATAATAAAATCACAATCACAATACAACCCCCTAAAACTATATCAGGTTACCCGCCCCCCCTTTGTCACTTTAAAAAGTAGTATGTTTTACAAGACAAATTGACCCAATGCATGGGAAATAAAAAAATAAACACAATTACAAAGATGTACTCAATTTTGAGTTACTGTTTGAAAGATATTAACAATATAATTTCTTATAAATAGGCCTATGACTAAAAATTTGCACTTAAAACTTAAAAAATTTATCTTTGGATGGGGTAAAATATGCCTTCTAACCACTCATTGGAACCAAAATTTCACCATAGACTTAAAAAAGTCAATGGAAGTGAAAAAAAGTTTTATTAATTACCTTGAGATGTGTGTGAGTGTGACTTCTTATTGAAGGAAGAATTATAGTTTAAAATAAAAACTAATGAAATATACAACTATTATTTGTCTCATAAGTCAATAAAGCCAACACTTTACACTCCATGATAGTCTTTAAAAAATAATTTTCAACAAGTAAAGACAAATGGGAAAAAAGTGGCATCTTAGTAAAAAAAGCAATTGGTGAAATAAGAGTTCTAATTCCTCTTTCTATCCTCCATGCAATAGCTTCACAACAACAGATAGAATGGAACACTCCTTCTAATGATGGTTAAAAAAATCAACTCCATGTTGCATCACCTTCCAATTGTAATGTAGACTAGATAAAAAGGACAACGCATCTAGGTCTTTTTGGAAAATTTTTTAATGCAAAAGTGGAAAAAATCAGCACTCCAATCTGCCCTCCAATGCCTCTCCTCTTACCTACTACACACCACATTTACCATGCTAGATGATGCCAAATAGAAGGAAGAAAGACTAGAAATGTGGATCACACTCATCAAATAAAAATTCAATGTAGTAGAACAAAATACCTCCTCCTTGAAAAAAATGCCTTAGCACAATAGATTGTCTTTCCTTCCAAGGCTTTATAATAGTAAATGAAGGCAAAATGGAATGCCTAGCTCTCCTTTTTCCAATGCTTCAGGATTCTCTCAATAAGCCAATGTTTCCTCCTTATTGGCAGATTCAACTACTATGTGGTTCTTCTAAAAAAATGAGGCCAAACATATTTTTCAATGCCTTTTCTCGACCCCAGCAGATCTTCCAAGTAGCAGATGAGATTCTCTCTCCTCTAACAATAGATTTTAGCCTAAAAAATGACCCCCATAATTTTTTTCTGAGATTTTTTGAAAGCTCCCAATTTTTTAAAAAAAAATTACACAAATTACCTTAAAATACATGCAAATAAACTTTAGATTTTAAATAAAAGCTAACCATAATGAAATAAAAGACAAACATTTATTGGATTGGCTCTAATACCATATTGGATTTTTGATCCCAGTTTAGATAATGTGAATGCAAATGTTGAATGATCACATGAGACAAAGTTGGTGCACACCACAATGAAATTGAAGCAAGATGACATCACAAAGCTATAATATTACATAAGACAAGAGATATGATCAAAACCCAAACTTGAATTAATCCACACAAGATCAATAGATCTCACACCTCACAAAATACTAGGAGAATAGACTATTAAATAGGCTGAGAAGAGGCATGAATCCATAATCATTTGGCAATGTGAACAAGGGTTAGTTGCCAAATGAATAGTAACTCTATGTGCTAGAGATGAGTCAACATTGGTTGGTGAATGACAAGGCATCCTCACCAACCCATTTGACCACAATTTCCACATGTGGGTGTGAAAATATATGACCTCATAAATCATCTTAAATAACCAAATATCCACCTAAGCATAGTGAATAATATAAGTGTAGCAAACATCTAAGTAAGGTGAAAATTCTACACTAAAAAGTAAGGGGGTTGAGGGAGAGTCATTGGTATCTCTTATTTTGTTAATTTGTAAATAAGTATCACATTCTAATTGAATATAAGGTACTTTATTCTCAAGGAAATGTAAATTATGAAGATAAGATTAACTGTGTGTGTTTCTTTACGTGTAACCTACTATTTGTTTAAATAAGAGAAATATGTGAAGTAAGAGAAGGACTAGAAGGTGTAGATTCTATGTCCTCTTCATCGCAATCATCAAAATCATCACTATCCTAAGGTTCATAAAAAATAGAGTTTAATTCACTTATATAAGTAAGAGTAGAAGTATCATCCACCTGATCACTAAGAGAGAGAGAGTAGGAGAAGATTTTAACTTTTTACTATTATGCAATGTGACATCATGTGTGGGTGTAATGCAAGGCATTTGTTCACTAGATATTTGTGGAATGTATGAATGATTATCACTTTCTATCTTGGATTCAAGGGTATAAGAAGTACTAATCATGTTTTTTTTTGCATATTATGACATGTAGGAGAAGAGTTAGACACATTTGCATTATCAATATATTGTAAAGAATCATTGCATTGATCTTGGAATGTAAAATAAGGTGATGAAATAATTTCATCTACCTTAGTTTTTGCATTACTAAAAGGTGTAATGTCATTAGTACATGATTTTTCAAATTTAACTAAGAAGGGTAAAGAAGATGCATTGTTTTTATCTACTTTACTTGAATCATACACAAGTGGTTTTCATGTATTTTACTTATATTGACTTAATTTGAATAATGAGATAGAGAAATTAGTTGAAAATATAGGATCACATTGGAATAAATCACCACCAATAAGTGGATATTTTGGTATTATATTTTTATTTTGATTGTGAGGTGTAAGAGAAGAGGGAGAGGAAAGAGAAGATGATGTATCTAATATATCCTCATTTACATTTTCATTGTCATGCTGATAGTAATCCTCATATCCATCATTATAATAATAGTGATAATTATCATTATAAATTAAGTCGTTATTATGTTCTAATTTACAATCTTGAAAATTTATCCATTCATTATTATAATTATGAGATAAATTCAAAAACTCATCAATTGGGTGAGGGGTAGAAGACTTCTTATATGCCATTTTAAACTTGCCAAAGAAGATAATGTAAAAAATGAATAACAAGAACATAAGAGATAGAATGTAATATAACATAATCATATGTGCAATTGAGAAAATTTTAACCAAGTGTGTAATAGAAACTAGGATTATAATAGAAGCCCTAATTACTAGTATTTGTGTGTATAGGGACCTAGTATGTGGATCTAGGGTTTTGAATAAGGGTTATTTTGCAAAAAAAAAAAATTACATTAAATTAATGAAACCCTAATATAGGATTGATTGAATTATCTAGGTTATACAAAAAATTAGGAAAAATTAGAAGTTTTTAACCTTAATTTAGTGCACAAAAATTAGAAGGTAAACCCTATGCAAACCTAGGGTTTTAAGAAAGAATCAAAGTAATTAAAGTTTACCAAATGTTTTAACCTTTTAATACTTAAATAATGTAAATATTATGTTGTTAAATAGATGAGTATGACACTAATCTAGAATGAAAATAATAAATAATTGATTTAATTAACCTTTCCCAAAATAACAAGTGAAAAGAACAAAATATTTTAACCTTTTAGGACTTAACTAATGTAAATCCTTTATTTTTAAAGAGATGAGTATGACAATAATATATAATGAAAACTATAAATAATTTATTTAATTAACCTTTCCCAAAATAACAAGTGAAAAGAGAAAAAGTAGTTATCTAGAAACAAATAGGTCTTTTTGTGGATTAGGGAACTGAAATAGGTAGACACCTTATGTTCTATTACTATAGTTAAAATATGGTCTTGGATAGTATCATAAATATCAAGATAGTAGTTCCATATTACACTAGTGTCCCTTTTGTAGGAACTATCTAAAACTTTCAAGGAAGCTACAAGAGGTTCTACGGATCTTGTAGGTGGTTTTGTGTCATCCAAGAGCTCACCTATGCCAATATTTTAGTTGAGTCTCTTATAAAAACCTAATTAGTACCTACACACATGAAAAAAACCCTAGATCAAATGAAAATAAGAATGGAAAACCTAGGTGTGGGATATTATAAATGTGTAGAGTAAAACCCTTATTGTCTTGGTCATTACCTACATTAACCCCAATGCTAGGGGTCTCAGATCACATCTAGTTCTCCCTTAGATAACATGAATAATCAACTTGCACATTATTCTATAATTAATTTTACATAGACCCTTATTTTATCAAGCATGCAATGTCTAGATGTGATAACTATGTAGTATGCAAAGTATTGAGCTATACTATTGACTGATTTTATGTAATTATATGATAAAAAAGTAAGTGATAGATGTAAAATGTATTATGAGTATATTTGTATAGAAGTAAATTTTATTTGAATATAAGACCTTGTTCACTAGCCAACAAGTTATAAAATAGGGATAAAAACATAACTGAAAGTTCAAGAAAGGGTTAGGACTCAAACACAAGAGAAAATTCTCATCTAACACTAGAGATATAATTGGAAACTAGCAGCACATGGTGCTACTATTTGAAAATGGTGATAGTTTTATAAGGCTTAAATTAGATATAAAACCAATAAAGATAGGATAAGGTCCCCTGTGACTAGGAGAAGATGACTTAGGACCACTGGGGGTGCCAAAAATAGGGAAAATAAGACATTAAAAAAATCAAAAGACTAATGACCACATGAACAAGGACTGTATTTATCTCTAAAACCTTCATGTGAAAGAGTAATAAAATAAATAGTACTTGTTTTTTATTAACCAAATTAAGATGTCTATAGTAGGCAACACTCAATGATAGAGGGGTATTTTGGGCAGCTCTACACCATGTGCCCACTACCTTATTTTTACCACTATTTTTATGAATATGAAGAACTAGGGTTTTAGTATTTGATAAGGAAAGATAGTACATGAACTAGATATGAATTCATAAGAGTGAGGGTGACATAAAACCCAAAAAGATCTAGGTGGTTGCATCTATTTTTAATAGATATTTTGTACTAGACACCTGCATCTAATCTAGACAGAAGTAGTAATTCAACCATATCAGGTTGATGCAAGTGTCCATAACTATAAAGGGTGTTTTATTCCAAAATAATACAAATAATCAAGAATATAGATCAAATAGACTTTCTAACTATTATAAATCTAGATTTCTATTAGCATATAAAACAAATAAGCATCTTGTTTTCATTATTATTGTAATATCTAACATAGATGTACTTTTCATTTTTAGTATATCTTAGCATAATAAATTTAGAATATGTTTTATCTAAGGTTTGAAATTAATTGTATTGTTATAGATATAGTTTATCACCCTTATTCTCTAAGATATCTCTATCCCCTTTGACCCTAGATTCCCTAATCTAGATTTTAGGTTTAAACACTCATTTCCATGAAATTATATTTATTTTATATAATATTTTTTTATGATAATTTATTTAAAGCATATATAAGTTGACCCTTCTAAATATTAGGTCTAGACTCTATTTTTTTGGGTTTACTTAGGAGTTTAATGACCATTTATGCTTTAATTAAGAATCTTGGGATGACATATTTATAAAAGGTAATTTGGTCATTAGGTGTATATTTGGTCCAAGGTTTTCAAAATAGAAATATTTAATTTTTGTTTTCTAATGTTATTAGTGGCATTATAAATATTTATTGATTTTATGTCTAATAATTATGTAGTACACTAGATAATTGCTTCTTAATGAATTGAGACTTTCACAATTCATGATATTGGAAAAAGGTTTTTGGAAAAGTTACATGAATGTTATATTATCATAAAAAATGAATATTTCAAATCACTTCAAGTGATCCATCTTTAGGATGTAGAATGCATATGTAAGAATTAAAAACCTCAATGCCTTATATCGATAACTCAATGAGGTCCAAGATGCCTTTTATGTTCACTTTAGAAGATCAATAAATATAATAACCATTATAATTGTTAAATTATAACAATAAATATGAGAAACATTAGATATGAATCTCTTAAAATGAGGATTCCCTTCTTAATTTATTTATAATGGGTCTCCATGAGTGTCTCAAACACAAACCTTCATCCATATTAAAATTATGGGAATGTTTTCTAATCTCCACTGGCCCTCCTAAACCAACATTTGAAAAATTGGTTCTCCATTTGCTAAGACACGGGCATCTTCAGTATGAGTAACATGTTTCAATTTTAAAGAGTGTTTTGATAATTTTAATTTATCCTTTGTCTCTATATGAATGTTCATGGTGTGTTATTTGACCATCTTTTGTATTGATCTCCATGCTTCCCAAATGTAAGGGACCCCACAAGAACATTAAATTTTATAAACTCCACATTTTTACTAGATACCTCTTGTAAATACTTAAATATTTAAAATACTTGATAATGCAAAGTTTAATATAAATTTACCACACATTATTTTCACATATAAATATGATTCAAACCCACCATTATCTCACATGTACATGTTACCTTATGAGCTTGATCCTTATATTATGTTATCACACACCTACATGAACCTCACTGTCTATTTTAAACTTGCATACCAATTTACACAAACATTCCTATATGATTAGTTTCGTCCTCTTATGCATAGGTTAGTATCATCTAATGTTATCAACCCAAACCTGATGTTACCTACCCTCTCCAAAAAATGACTAATTTTTACAATCAAACCTTTTCTTAGCATTGGTTCATTTACCTAGTGTGTCAATGGAATGATAAATTACCCAATTAGAGTCATGTGTGTGTGTGTGTGTGTGTGAAGTCCCCTATCAAGAAATACCTTGATATATATATATATATATATATATATATATATATATATATATATATATATACATACATATATATATATACATACATATATATATATACATATATATATATATGTATATATATATATATATATGTATATATATATATATATATATGTATATATATATATATGTATATACATATATATATATATATATGTATATATATGTATATATATATATATATGTATATATATGTATATATATATATATATATATATATATATATATATATATATATATCAAGGTATTTCTTGATTTATATATATATATATATATATATATATATATAAATCAAGATATTTCTTGATAGGGGACTTGGCACTTATCTAGTACACATATATAAACTACTACACATTGAGAAAATATGCCCTATTATTCTTAAATTATTAATCAATTACTAAAATAGTCAAAATCTATGTTTGAAGCATACCAAATCTAAGTCAAAATAAAAATTATCAAGTATCAAATCTAGATATGTAATTGCATTCATATAGTGAAGGAGAACAATTGTAAAATTACACTAGGTGGGAGAACTATGTGTGAATTTATTTCCTTAGAGTATCAAATATGTAGGTAGTGGTCAATCATCAATAAGTGTGATTGTGATCAACTCAACCCATTATAATTTCTTAGTTTTTTGTAGGTTTATATCCCTCATAAACACACCTAGAGTTTCAAGGTGAAGAAGGTTAATTTATTGAGTTACGTGCATCATTAGCGTTCAACATCACACATATAAATATTTTAGAGATAGGTGAATGTGACCATATGGTCATAGATGGATCTTTCAATAAAGGTCATTATCGACCAATATAGGTCAGTATCAATCATCAATACTAACTTGAATATGAAGAGACTAACCATGCATAGAAAAAACATAGTTCTAGATATAGAAAAATCACATATATTCGTTACTCAATTTTACACTATCATAATATAGTCATAGTTAGATAGATAGTCATAAATTCTATGTACTCATCCCTATACTATACTTAATATATTTAGCATATGTCATTTGTAAAATCAATACAACTGGTTTTACTATTTTACATTTAGATGTATACTTAAATGCTATATCTATCTATCTACATTCATATTCTTTTTTCTATCTTATTAGGTTATCTAAAATAAAATTATGGTAAAACACCACTTGATGCTTAACTGATGGTAGTACCATTCTCAATTTTTTATTTGTAAAAAATATAGTCTTGATGTTGCATCTTCTTAAGATTTTGGATATGTTTGTGGAGATATTTAAATGTAGGGAAATAAATCCACATGCCCATATATTTTATTACATGTCCTTTGACTATTCCCTTTCCACTCCCTTGTTTACTTAAAATCCCTAGAGATTTGTTTCCATTTATAACAATTTTTATTAAAAAACCAAAGTCAAGTGTTGAATCATGTTCTAAGTATTCCTTGTTTCAAAATTTAAAAGATATTATGAAAAGAGTCTTAAGAACACTTTAATTTTTTAATAGACCATTCTTGCAGTTTATTGTGCTTTTTCTTGACCTCCCTTAGCCATGTAAAAACTATGTTGTGTATAAAAAATAGATGAACACTCACACTTAAAACACTGACATATTACTTAAACTAGAAAACTTAAGTGCTCACAAGATTCCTAACAAGAGAAAATTATACAACCCATTGATAAAGAGAGAAATATGAAGGTATAAAATATGCACAAAGATTAATTCATTCAATTTTTAGAAAACAACTAAGTACACAACACATTTATTTTAGACAATATTTTCTTTGTATTAATCAATAAGTATTTAAAATTGATGTATGTCTTTCATGTAAAAAAATAAATTACACCATTATCTTATAAGTTTGAGATATAAAATCATATATAAGGATTACATAAGCCTTCCATGGCTGAATATCAAACTACAAAACCTAAGTGCACTCTTTACTTCTTATTCAACCTAAAAAAATCATGACAACCAAAGACATGATACCTCAAATGATAGTTTGAGGATATTATTTATAAGTTTCCTAGACCCCCATGAACCCTACTAGCTATCACTAAATCAAATATGATTTTTTAATTCACCAACTATCTATGCAAATTTACACAATATCTTTTATTCAATGCTCAATCCCATGCCATCCATGTGATCATTATTATGGTGATTGACACCTATAAGATATGTTTTTTATTCAATACATGTTTGTGTTTATTGAAAACCTAGTAGTGTCTCTCTAAAAATGTTTGTTATGTATACCATGCATTTTACATTGTATTTTATGCACATCTCTCATACTTCATGCATCATATTAGACTATGCAAGATCACCTAGTGTTTTAACTTATTTTCGGTTTAGTGATCTAAACAAGCTAAAACTTTGAATATTTAGATTGTATAATATATGTACTTAATTATTTAGATATAAATGTATAAGGTAGATTTAGATTTATTAATTACACTTACTTTTTATATAAACGATGAAGAGGATAAGGAACCATTCATTATTAATGAGAGCCCCATTAATAAGGTTGACACCTAAAAACATGTAGTTTATATTTGTGTATATTTGAATATTTATTGATTTGTAATGGTCATGGACTTTAACATTTATTAGCTACATAGTGTTCCTAATTGACACTTAGGTTTGATTCTATTTGTGAATGTGTTCTAGTTGCTAGTTTAATCTTCTAAAATTTTAGGCCAACTAACACTATTTGTACCCTATTTACCCATGCATTAAAATTTTATTGAAATATTTAGGAAGTAAAAAAGATGAAAATGGAGTCAATATAATGTTACCACTTGTATAAAATCAAATGGAATTGGTAAACCAACTTTGGAGAGTCATATAAAGTGAATTTCAAATATTTTTGTTGAAATTAGAGTTTTTGACCAAAAGAGAAGTATAAGAGTAATTTTAGGAGTATAAATAGAATTTTAGGCCATCCATGTGATAATTAATGAAATTAAAAGTGGGGAAACATTAATTGAGTTTAGGAGATCTATACTTCACCTCATGCCATGTGAGAAAGAACATGGGCCTTGTAAGAAGAGTAAAAGTCCTTTTCATTAGTGTGAGAGATAGAATGTCATATAGACTTTAATGAGCACCATTAGACTTATAATTGAAACTAATTCACACCATAGATATTGAATTTTGACATGGGGAATTTATTGAAATGTATATTTCTACATGTGGCCCTGTTCAAGGTGGCTAGAACAGCTTAGGGTCCCATTCAACCCTATTGAGTGTAGGAGTGGGTTGTTCAACATTAAACCATGTGTTAGGCATTTTCATAATTAATTATGAATATAAATTTAAACAATGGTAGTTGTGGGTCCTATCATGCTTGTAAAGGTTATGTTCATCATCTGATTCATAATGGGCCAATTAGTGCACACATGGTTAAGGTGGGCATTATTTTAACCATGTGTGTAACTATAAATTTGTAACCACATCTAAATTTTCATGTGGAAAAACTTAGTGGATGCTTAGAGCATTTCAAGTCACCATGTGTGTAGAGTACATATTTTATAAAATTCAACCTATATTTGTGTGTTTTTTCCATGCAAAATAAAAAATCATGACATTATGTTGTACAACATATGCATTTTCATCATCCAATTCATGTCTTTTATCATCATCAATATAAGGAGTAGGAATTCCATCAATGTTATTCATTTTGTTTTTCAAAAAAACAAGAGTACTAAGTAAAATAATTTGAATCAAAATAATATGTCTACCACTCCTTCTATCACTTTACCTAGGCGTCTTTAATCTATATTTAGTAAATGGCATAAGATGAAAACATATAGAACATGTAAGAATCTAAGGCTAATGATATTACAATAATAGATCAAAATCCTAGATAAATCAAATTTAAACAACCACAATAATAAACTCTAGAGGGAAAGAGATAATAAACACTAAGGTTGGGTATTTGATATTAGAAGGGTTCACCAAAATATAATCATTAGGAGGTGGGTGCACAATTGTTCAAAACACTATGATAACCAATGCAAACAATGGCACTAGGAAAATCTAACCTAAATATAATAAATACAAGAAATAAAAATAGTAATATTCACCTAGGGTTAAAAATAATTAAAGTACCTTGAACATGTGATTATTAAAAGGCAAAATTAAAATATAGAGAGATACGTATCTATTTTTTACTTGAGTTCTAACAATGAATATTGATGCTTTAAAATATGTTTTGGAATAATGAAAAGGAACCATTATAAAGAAGACAATGATTTGAGACAATGACTATTTTCATATTGTCCAACAAAGGTGGTGAACAAAAACAAAATCTAAAAGTAGTAGGATCTCCCAAAAGTGGTTGGACAGGTATAAAAATGGTTATGTAGATTCATTAGGTCTGAAGCTTTATAAAACCCTTCATTACAAACAAATTTTGAGAAACCTCTCTTCAATAAGTAGAATGATGTGCCCAAATGTTATATTTTTCTCTCCTTTATTCTAACCTTAATCTAGCCTTAATATTTATTAACACATCTAACTAAAAGAAATATCCAAAGTTATTGGCCCCTTGATTATGGGTTTCTCTATATATCAAGATGAGAATTAGGTATTATGTAGTTTTGTGCATGTAGGTGGCCCATCCTTATGAGTGAGAGAATCCTCCACCCTCTATCCATGTGATAATAAAAGATAGTATATGTTCTTTCACTAAATTCAATATTTCTTTCATTACAAGCATTCAACCACAAGACATCAATATATGAAGAGTGGAATGAGGGTAGAATATGTGAGCTCCTTGAAAATTGTATTATAGATATAAGTTTGATTGACCTTTTTTTGAAATGGCTTAGGTTACATGTGTATATGTAGGCATATTTAAATTCAAATTGGGACACATTCATGCATAGGTAGACCATGAAAAATTATGAAAGTCGACAATCAAGGCATGTGAAGACATGTACAAATGAAACAAAGAACCCATAAAAAACTTTATCAATTTTGCACTATATGACAAAGGTTAAGACCACTTTTAGACTGTTATGAAAATAGTCAAGATAAAAAACCATTGAAATAGAGACCAAAATGAATTTTTGGACACTTGGATGGATCTCAAGGTATAAAAATGCAAGATCTAAAGGTGTTCACGAGAAAATGGTGATAAAAAAAGACTATAATGGTCTAATGTGAAGGGAAAGTATACCCATATGAGTATAATATAAGAAAATAGACAAAATGAATGAAATCATGAAAACATAACTACAATTACAAGGCTTGTACTAAAATTAAGTGTCTAAAAATATATAAATGAAAAAAAAGATTGCTTGTGTGCAAACAAACAAGGTTAACAAACAAAGGTAACCAATAATATCAGGTATTATTTATCAATATAAGCAATCATATCATCAAGATTAAGATCAAAATGTATATATGTCCATGAGTCTAATAAATATAATACATTACCATAATCATTGTTATTATTATCATTCAATTGTCATTAATGTAATCATCGTCATTATAACCACCATGATAATAATAATAATAATAATAATAATAATAATAATAATAATAATAATAATAATAATAATAATAATAATAATAATAATAATAATAATAATAATAATAATTGAAAACACATATGTTATCCATTGTATCCCCTTGTAAAGTATCAAACTATCATATTAGAATTTTATCTTGAAAAATTGGATATTTTAAAGTTTTTTTTTTGGTATAGGTGCAAGAAGTTATGAAAAGATTACCTCAGTAGGTGTAATAGTAGATTCTTGAAATTTAAGCTCATTCTTTTGAGGTCTTATCATTTATTGTGTCTTTGATAATTCCATAGGTAAAACCTTATGTTGAAATTTTAGAGGATCATAGGTAGTGCCTTGAATGGTAATCAATTGATTGTTATGAACAAATTTTAAGAGCTGGTGTAATGTTGATGGATTGCTTTCATTTGATCATGCCATGCTATTTTAAACAAAATGCCATATCCCATTATCGATTAGTACATGATACCAAAATAATAAGTCCTTAACACCTATTGTGAATTAAAATTTAATGCCTCCAAGTGGGTTCCAAGTGATCCCATCATATCTTTTAATAATCATGGTAGCACTAGCTAATAGTTTTGACAATATCTAAGACTAGTGAAAAATATCTGCATGCACACATTTCAGTCAAAGTTTAATAATGTGTACCATATTTTGAAATAAATAGGTCATATACACTTTCATTCTACCTCCAAAAAACATAATTTTAGATTGATGATATTAATACAAAATATGTGTTTTAGATTATATATAAAAAGATGCATTGCATCCACATTATTCCAAAAAAATTAAAGTTTGTTAATAATTTTTTAACATTTATTTTAAAATTATATATTTAAATATTTTTTGGTAATTTAATGGGACATGATATTATGTTTTTACTTATTTATACTTTAACCATGTTCAATCATAATTCCATTTGTTTCACTTGAATGCATGTTTATGAATGCTTGAATGAATAGTTTTCCATTATTAGAGTTATCCTTTGGAATTTCATGATCATAGACTATAGTTAGAGGAGGATATTTATGTGTTCTATTAAACACACCTTATAATCCATCAAGTGGATGAGATTTATAAAATTAGGATGTTTGTCTTTGATCTACCTTGTAAACATTTATTTGGTCTTTATATTGAGTGGCATGATTGGGAAGAGAATTTGTAAATATTTTCAAATGTTGATTTGGCTAAGACACTAACTAATTAAAATTACTATTGAGACCCTCTACATGAATTTATTAAATTCAATGAGGTCTTGGAGCCCATGTTAAAAAGATATGTATTTTTTGGGAAAATGTCCAAAGACTTTATGATAATCATAATATGCATTAGATTCATAATTCTTAGGAAAGGGCCTTGATGTATCCATTTTATAACAGAAGGTAAAGAGTAGATATTACAATAAATTAATTATTTAAGGAAATTATGAGGAATTTCACTCAATCTTGTAAATGGTCTTCTTTTTCTATGTTACGATGTTACTATCCTATTGGGTGGTTAGTCCACCACATTCATTACATTATTGGCCTTATTCTTCACTTGAAAATTATTATAACTAATTTTAGCATTAATTTTTTTTTTCCTTGGAATTGGGATCCACTATAGGTTGGGGTGTTGATCCCATATTTAATCATGTTAGCCTCTAAAATCTTGATTTCATTATTTCTAACTATATGAAAAATATCATTGAAATACAAATAAGTATTGAAGACCCATTTGTCCTTAATGATAAAAGTAAAATTTGAGAAATTATACTTTATAATTAACTATTAATTAATTGGTGAGTCATTTTTTTATTTTTTTATTAAATTTAAAAACATATTCACTAGCATTCTCATTAAGTCCTTGTTTGAGTTGATATTGATAGAAAAATAAGCTAAGAAATCATTGGATAAAATAATAAATAATGTATGGTTCCATATGTAAAGGTGTAAAAATAATAAATAACATAATCATTAACACTTATATGAAATATATTAGTCAAAAATATATCATTATGCATAAAATCTATGCAAAAAGCATAAAAATATTTTACACGATGAGAAGGATCCTCTTTACCATTGAATAATTCAAACTATGGAGTCATAAAAAATATATGAAAATGGAAGGAAAGAACACTATAACCCAAAGGGTTGAGTAATATATCATGTGAATAGACCCTAGTAATTGAATTTTTATCCCCTTGAGAAATCAATTTTACTTGTTGTTGAACATCACACAAGGTTTTCCTAATAATAAATTTTAAAGGATTTGGAAGAGAAGTAGAGGTAGAATAAATAGGAATGGAGGAATTAAAAAATTAATAAACACTATGAAGAAGAGATTAAATTTGGAAAACATGTTGAGATGGTTGAAGAATTTGAGAAGCAACAAGTGAAGCATTGAAACCATTTTGAGAAGGAAAATGAACATCAACAAGGTTGGAAGAAATGGGAGGAGAAAAGAACCAAAAATAAGTTAAGAAATAATCACATTATTAGGCATGAAAGGGGACCCTATATAAGATTGATATATATTATTTTCATTCAAATATCCATTGCTCATTATATATAGTATATCTTAAACTCAAGGCTATTGACTTAAGGTTTGGTGTTGGACATATTTCAACACATATAACATTGCGTCAATTTATTTAGGAATTTAGATAATGTTTTTTTGAAATTTAGTAGGTATTTTAGCTCTATCATTCCTCATCATGGTGTTTAACATTAAAAACATTATTGTTTTGATATCCCACAACATTATCATTCATAGGCATCTTAACATCATTTTCATCAAAACATGTAGTGGTGGGAGGAACATTAACATCATTGAAAAAAATAATTTTATTTTAAAAATAAACACAAGTATAAACCAAAGGAATTTCAACAAAATAAATAGGTTTGAACTTAAATATATCTCTTTACCTCGTAAGGGTATTAGATCTAATCACCTTAGGTGGTATAAGATGGAAACATATATAACATGCAACATAACATAGGGTTTGAAATATAAATCAAGCATAACAAATTGAAGTTTACAAAGCACACATAAGGTCTAGGGATAATTATTACAAAAAATATAATAATCCCTAGAGAAATTAGATCTATCATAATAAAATCATGTTCTAACCCTAAAAGGGTGTAAGAGGGCATGGTTTCACAAAAAAATTGTATTTTTATTCATGTCAAGTTTACCAAAATATTTTATGGGAAGGTTTTTTTTCTACATCTACCCATAAGCTTGTATAATTAAGAGATAACTAGATTTACCCTAATAAACCATACAAATTAGACCTAATTTCATAAATTAGTATTTGAGAATAATTTTAATACACAAGTATATGGTTATCAAAAGAATATTAAATGGTTAAAAATATAGAAACACTCAAAAGGAAAAATTAGTTGGAAATAGATCCACTCAACAAGACAAACAAAACTTAGGAAGCTCAAAGTGATTTTTTTTTTTTCAAATTTGACTAAAAATGTACTACTTTATTGGCACAACTAGAATTGTAATTTTTTTTGAACTATGATATTTTGTAAAATAAATTTGACTAACTTGTTCCTTTGCTCCTAGGCTCTGAAAATATTTCTCACTTTTTTAGGATTCCACATGTATTTGGGAAATTGATTTCCTTCCTTCAAACCTAATCACTCATCACAAACCAATAAAAAATAGGGGAATAACTAATGGGCCTATATTATACCTACATTATTATTAGGCCCTTGTTCTAAAATTAGTTTGGAAAATAACAATCGATGTACTTTAGAAAGTAATTTGTGGATGCAAGACCTAATCCTTATATGAATTTTCACTAGAGTGAAAAAGTGACATAATACAATATGAAGACTCCAATTTTGAATCAAAATATATTCTAAACACTTCAATTCATGATCTTTCAATTTTTTTTAATATATTCATTTTTTATTCACATGTCACTCTTGACCTTGGTTTTCAATTCTCTCATTTGTTTCTTGTTCTATATGCACTAATGCACATGTATTTATAGACTTATCAAATTTAAATTAGGACCCTATTGGTGTGGAAGCCAACACAAAAAAGGAAATAAAAATGAAAAAATAGGAATAAAATACATGAGAGACCCAAATTAAGGGTCATAAGGGCCTACAAAATGTAGCTATAAACCCAATGGTACATTTTTTTGTTGATCAAACACATAGAGTATGGTCTTATTAGACTATAAATATATTTATATGTTCCTATTCAAGAGGCCAAAACAAGAAAAATATAGGGATGAGAGAGAAGACAATAGGAACGTAAATAAAATGGGGCCGTGAACATAAAAAACACATTGTAATAAGAACCTAATATGAATCAGTAATTTAAAAACAAACAAGTACCCTATAACAAAGTAATTTTTCAACTAAAACTACCCTTGGACTAATATTAAGTGCTTCAAAGGAAAGGAAGATTTAACCCTAAGGGTTTTACGAGAGCATGGGTTAAATTTTTTTAATTATGAATAAATGTATCTAGGTCAAAGTACAACACAATATAACACATATACCCATACCTAATGTAAGTTTATGTATAATAATATTTAATATAATAAAATATTAAATCAAAACTAATTGCATATGAAAAATATTATAACATAAACAATAAATGACAAAAGGAGAGTTTAGAAGAATATTTGATTTTTCATAAATTTTGAGATAATCATTAGAAATAAATAATAGAAAATAGATTTAGAAATCAAGACAAATAAAAATTAGAAAACATGGGATGAAGAAAGATAATATTTTGGATTACACTCTTCTAACGATGTCAGTCACTTTTATCACAACATTAGGTAATGGTTCTGGAAAACTATGAAATTATAAAATCAAATTTTATAATTTTCTTATCTATTCTATGGATCCAAAACTTTGCTCATTTTTACTAAATTATATACAGATGCCTAAAAAGCTAATCTCCTTCTCCACAACCCTAGAAAATCATCACATACCAAATAAAAATGGGGAAATCAATGGAAGGCCTATGTTATCCCTTCATTATTATCAGGTCCCTACTATCAAATGCATTTAGAAATTAACACTCAATGTAATTCAACAAGTAGTTTGTGGATATAAGCCCTAATTATATATGATTTTTGTGTTAGAATGAATAATTGGCATAAGGAAAAAAATACTTCAAATATGATTTAAATGCTTGAATTTTTATTTGAAACCTAAAAAATAGATCTCTTCAATAAATTCTTGACTCTTGTTTTCATAATTCACTTATCACTCATTCATATCCTTTTCTATATGTACTAATACATATGTATATTTATAGACTTCTCAAATTCAAATTATGACCAAATCAATGTGTAAGTTGACATAAAAAAAGTGGGTAAAGCTGAAAAATAGGTAACATAAGGCACATAAATTTCAAACAAAGGGTCATAAGGACCCATACTAAAACCACACACAATAAGGTCATGTCACCCCATAACCTTATAATATATAGTTCATGGAAATAGGCCTAAAACTCAAGGAAAATAGATAGGGAGGAAAGATGAGGATAAATAAAAGGAAACATGGAAAACAAGGTGTAATATGGCTATTATAAAAGGAAAACTATACTAATAATATTTTAATATTAATCAATAATTGACAATCACATCAATATCATGGAATAATACATTTTGACAACTAAAAACTATCCTTATACCAAAATTAAGTGTCTATAACATGCAACTTCCATTTATTTTTCTTGATCCTACAAAATATGAAATGTTATTAATCAAAGGTATTCTATATAAATATAAAAAAAATAAAGTGCAATATAATATGTATTCCACATAAAAGAGAAAAATAATATGAATACAATTTTGTCTAAGATTTAAACTTGACTAGAATTCACATAAAATTATAGGTAAAATAATTAACAATTGAGAAATTAAAAAAAATTTGGCAAATACATAGATGGTTTAATGAAATCTATATAAAATTATAAGGGTAAAGTATGTTGGCAATATGATTGTCATTGATGTCAAAAGGGATATTGTTTGCATGAGATTAGAGAGAAGAGCATGTTTTACAGTTACACAGTGCAAAGTTGTCATGCTTTTATAGAGACCATTTCTAGAGGATTGAAGAGAAATTGATTAAAGATCTATTATGGGTTTTTCAAGTGCATCTTAGATATATGGTCTATAGGTTGAGATGAAAATAAATGAGCTTAGAAATAAGATTTTTAAGCTCTCACAAATTACAAGGTTTCTCTATTAAACCCTAAGGGTTTAATACATGGTGTTCATAGGCATGTATTTTTAGGTTGACTAGATATAGGCAAGAACCAATTACTTAAGTTATATCTTAAGTCCTTATCATCATTATGTAACCAACCCATTTGACCTAGCAATTATTGGCTTGAGTAGTGATCAAAGACCTTAATATTTCCTAAGCCTTAGATTTAATATTTATCCCAGCTTAATCAATGGTTGGCACTTAATCATACATTGAAGATCCAATGAAGTGTAGCAAATTTTATTTCTCAAAGGTACTTACGAGTAAAAATGTTAGTGACAAGTGTCACAATTATGAAACTTGCACAATAAATATATGGAGTGGTTTAAAGTGAAATAGTCAAGTATTAATGCAAGAATGCTAAGTGTCATAATAGCAGGGAGTGATAGTAAAGTGCTCACAAGGCATGTGATAGTGCCAATTATCACAAGCATAGGGACTAACAATGTATAGAAGGAAAGTGAGAGTGCCAAGTGTCATAAGTGTGAGCAGTAATAGTAATTTGTAGAAGGCATGTGAGGGTGCCAAGTGTCATATTCATAGAAGATTTTTAGATAGAGAACCGATGAGCATATTAGTCTATCAAAGGATCTAATGATAAGCACATGATCATGCAATGAAGATTAACAGAGTGTGAGGAGTCAAATAGGTCAAAGTGTCTGATGTTTAATGATAAGTAGAGATAAAGTTCATTCTACTTTGAAGATCTAATGACATGTGATAGCTCAGATTAAAAGATCCAACATATGCATTTTAAAGTTAAAACATTAAATCCCAAAAGCGTATAAGGATCCAATGGAGCATGTGAGATTTTCATAACTTGATCTAATGGAAGAATTTTAAAGTTGAGAAAATTGAATGAGGATCATCAGATCATGAAATGAAACTTAAGATCAATGGTCAATATTTAAATATTTGTTCATCATAATGGTCAAGCGGAGGACCATGCAGGAAAGATGTATTATATGACATAGAAAATGATATAGATCATTGTGATAGATCTAAATTGTGTAATATGAAATATGCATCAAAACCAAAGCCCAATATATGTTAAATATAGTAATAAGAAAAATAATCATGGCGGTGGATTATGAATTCATAAGTGGGAAACCTATTGATTGAAATGAGTCCAAGGATAGAGTGTGATGTGTTATAGACCAAGTGTGAACATAGAAAAAATACAAGACCTATATACAATGATTACACACACACACACACACACACACACACACACACACACACACACACACACACACACACACACACACACACACACACACACACACACACATGTATATCATCTAGGATATAGTAAAAGATGTTATTAATATTGAATAGAGTTGAATTGAGAGAGAGAGAGGTAGAGAGGAAGAGATTGATGAAGTGTGTCAAATAGAAAAATATAGAGACACAAAGATAGAGGGAAAGAGAGGAAGAGAAGAGAAGAGAGAGATGTATATAACATGAGTAGTTATAGACCATACCTATAACAAAGAATTAAAATTGGATTAATTTATGAATCAATATTATAATTTAGAGTTGTAGATCCATATTTTGAATATATATTTGATTGGTGGGTGCCATTAGATAAGCTAAATTGGTGGTTACTTATTATAGGTACTCTTCAATCAAGGGATTGGTGTCTTATTAAGGTTGATGCCCTTAAATGTTGTAACTATTAAGGTTTTGATTATGAGGTTAGATTATAACAATATATTCCAGTAGCTATTCTCACATGGTTTTTTTCCATATTGGGTTTTCCATGTATACATATGGTGTTGTGTCCATTTTTGTGTGTGTGATCTCTACATTTATGTTTTAAACTACATTAAAAAAATTAAAGGACTAATTTATTCAATATAATTATTCACCCCCTCTCAATAGATAGTTGTGTTCTATTAATTCATATCAGAGCCTAGGTTCCTTATAATAAGCTTAATTAGCTCAAGCAGATCTTAGACATTGAACACAAATGGATAGTCAAGAAGATTCTTCCTCAAACAAATCACCTCTCTTTGATGGATCAAATTATGCATTTTGGAGCATTAGAATGGAAGCATATTTATCTTCATTAGGGTTTGAAGTATGGATGTCTATTGTAAATGGATATACAACTCCTACTACAACTCCTACTAATCAGTCTATCAAGAAATCATATGAGAGAAATGCCAAGGCTAATAATGCTATCCTATGTGGATTGTCTAATTCAAAGTTTGTCAAAGTGATGCCTTATCAAAATGGATAAGATATCTAGAATAAACTAAAGAGAATCTATGAAGGTGATGATAAGGTAAAGTAGGCCAAACTAAAAACATACAAAAGCAAGTTTAAAATCCTTAAAATGAATGAAGAAGATAAAATTGCAGACTACCTCCTCAGAGTAGATGAAATAGTCAATGCAATCATAGGCCTTGGAGAAGAGATGAAAGATCTGATCATTGTCAAAAATGTCCTAAGATCTCTAAAATAAAAGTATGACTCTAAAATATCTATAATAGAGGAAGTAATAGATCTATATAAGCTCACTATAGATGAGTTGCATGGAACGTTCACAACCTATGAGATGAAAATGGAAGAAGCAAAAAATTTTAGGAGAGAAGTTGCATTCAAAGCAACCAAACAAGTAAAATTAGAAGCACCTACATCCTGATTTGAGGAGACTGATGAAGAAGAAGCCAACTTTGTCAAAAAATTAAGAATAGGGTCTAGAAAATATAAAGGTAAGTTACTTTTTAAATGATTTAACTATGGTAAGGTAGGACATTTTTATACTAAATGCCCTTATAACAAAAATGATAACTTTAAGTAAGAAGAGGATAGTAAAAATATGAAACCTCACTATTCTAAGAAGAAGAACTTATTCAAAAACAAGAAAGACCTCTACACAAAAGAAGACAATGATTCATTAGATGATTGTGATAGTTTTGATGATGACCATGACTGTGCCTATGTGGCCGAGAAAAAGGAAGTCATATTCATGACATTAAGATTAGATTTTGTGGATAAAGAAGAAGTTCAAGACTCAAATGAAGAAGAATAAGGAGAAGTGGATCTAGAGTGTGAAATCATCTGTGCTCTAGATGAAATTGATAAGCTAAGAAAAGATAACTCAAAATAGAAGAAGCTTAGACAAAAATATATTGAAAAAATATATAAAAGTATTGAAAAATATGATCATATGGTGGTTAGACTAAATACACAAGTTGAAGAGGTGAAAATAATAGAATATGTAGTCAAACTTAAACTATAATCTAAATCTGATGACTGCATGAAGTTAGAAGCAAAGAAATTGACTTTGAGAAAATAACTTGAAAAAGCTAAAGAACAAATAGACAAAGGTATAAAGCTAAAATAAGGTTCATTAATTATTTATGAGTTGATCAACTCTCAAAATCCATCAAAAGAGAAATCTAGTCTTGGTTATGAAAAAGGGAAAAGTCCCATAACTAGTATATCTGCAAACTTATATGAAAACTTCAAAGTAGAAGGAGAATCAAGAACAAAGAATGAAAAAGATTGCATGAATGCCTCAAAAGATAATTAGAACCACTATTGATGTGAAGAAAGTTGAAAATAAGCCTAAAGAAAAGAAGAAGACAAAGGTAGCTGATGTAGATGGTTTCATAAGAGTGAAAATTTTGAAGAAGCTAGAGTTAAGAATATTTACTCATCCTACACAAAGAAATGTTATGATCAGGTATTCCTCATTTTTCTATGGTTATTTATACACCTACAATTATTTTGGTCATAGGGCTATTGAATGTAGAGTTATACCTAAAAAGATAACAAACTTTGTAAGAAGAAATTCATTTGCTCCCTTGTTAGATACATATGTAATATGCTATAATTGCAATAATTTTGGTCACATAGCTAAACAATGTAGAACAAGCTTTGTAAGACTAAAAATACAAAGTGAAAATAAAGGCATGCCTCCCAGTGTGAACAAAGGTTCAAAAGTCTCTAAAAAATGGAAAAATAAGCCAAACAAGAAACACAAGGATGTGTGAAAAATGAAAGATCAATCTATGATTGCTCAAATTGCACTCCATGCCAAGGAGTAGAATTTATGGGTAATAGAAAATGGTTGCTCAAAACATATGATTGGTGACAAGAGTAAGGTCATCAAACTGAGAAAATATAAGGAAGGATCTATTAGCTTGGGAGATAACACTGTAGTAAAAATCCAATGTAAAGGAACCTTGAACATAAATGGAAAACTACCTACACATGATGTCCTTTATGTTGAAGGATTGAAACCCAATCTGATAAGTGTCAACTAAATGTGTGACAATGGATACAAGGTCACATTTAATGCATAAGGCCACAAGATAAGGAGATCTTGAAGACTAGTTGTAGAAGGAAAAAGATCTAAAAGCAATATCTATAATCTTAGTAAAGTGACTGGTAATAACTGCCTGATAGGAAAGGTTAATGAGAGTTGGTTATGGCATAGAAGAATGGGTCATGTCAATTTTGATAACCTAGTTAAGTTAAACTCAAATATGTGTGTTAGACATATGCTTAAGATAACTAAACCTATAGACACTAATTTCAAGGAATGTCAACAAGGCAAGCAAACAAGGGTCAGGTTTCAAACAAAGGAGTATACAACTACAAATCCTTTAGAGTTAGTTCATACTGATATTTGTGGTCCTACTAAGACAAGAGGATCTAAAGAACAAATATACTTCATGTTATTTGTAGATGGTTACTCAAGAATGACATGGGTAAAATTTTTGAAGAACAAGTCTTAGGCATTTGAAATATTTAAGATTTTTAGGGCCATGGTATAGAATGATATTGGTTAAAAAATCAAATGCTTAAGATTTGATATAGGTGGAGAATTCACCTCAAATTAGTTTATAGAGTATTATGAGAAGCATGGAATAAAAGGCACTAATCTTTATTAAGGACTCCATAGTAAAATGGAGTTGTTGAAAGAAAGAATAGGATAGTCAAGGAAATGGCCAAAACAATGTTGAAAGAGGCCAAGTTACCTAATAGATACTAGAGATAAGTAGTACAAATAAAAATGTATATCTTGGAAAAAGTTCAATTAAGGATAAACAGTGATAAAACCCCCTATGAACTATGGTATGGAAAACCTAACTCTGTTAAGTATTTCAAAATGTTTGGAAACAAATGCTACATCAAGAGACAAGAAGACAAATTGGGAAGATTTGAATCAAGATGTGTTAAAGGAATATTTCTTGGTTATTTCACCCAAATCAAAGCCTATATATGTTACAAAAAAAGGATATAGAATATTTTAGAGACTATCAATGTCAAGGTTGAATAATAATTGAAACAAGATAAACCTAACAAAGAAATCTGTAAAGAAGAATCAAATTATGAAGAGGAAATAACTAATGAAGAGCTTGAGGAAGTAAATGAAAATCTGCCTACAATATTTGTTCAAAAGGATCATCCTATAGATCAGATCATTGGAAATCAAAATGAATGAGTTTAGATAAGGAGAAGAGTTTCAAAAAACAAGAAACAAGTAAGTTTTACTCTAATTTCTGAAATTGAGCCTAAGAAATATGTTGAAGGCAACAAGGATGAGAATTGGCTAAAGGCCATGGAAGAAGAACTAAGCCAAATTAAGAAGAAAAAAACTTAGAAAGTAGATCCAAGACCTCCAAATAAGAATGTAATAGGTACAAAGTGGGTCTTTATAAACAAGCTTAATGAGGATGGAACTATCATAAGGAATAAGTCCAGATTGGTGTGCAAAGGATATGCACAAGTTAAAGGTATAGATTTTGAGGAAACATTTTCTCTAGTTTCTATATTGGAAGCCATTAGAATGTTTCTAGCATTCTCTATTTATAAGAAATTCAAAGTCTATCAAATGGATGTTAAGTCTACTTTATTAAATGGGAACCTAGAAGAGGAAGTCTACATAGAACAACATAAAAGGTTTTAGTTGTTAGAGGAAGAAGATTATATGTGTAGATTGAAGAAAGATCTGTATGGTCTAAAATAATCACCTAAAGCATGGTATCCAAGATTAGACTAGTACCTACAACAATAAGTATTCAATAGAGGATGTGTAGACAATAATCTTTACTTTAAATTAGAAGGTGAGCATATGTTGATTATTGTTGTTTATGTAGATGATATCATATTTGGTGGCAACAACAATAGAATGTGAAAAGTATTTGCTACTTAAATGCAAAATGAATTTGATATGTCTATGATTGGAGAAATTTCTTTCTTCCTAGGTCTATAGATAACACAAACTGATGAAGGGATATTTATATCTCAAAACAAATATGCTAAATAAATGCTCAAGGAGTTTGGGATGGAAGACAACAAACCAATAAGTACTCCCGTGATAACTAGATGCAAGTTGAGAAAAGAGGATGAGTCCCTTGATGTAAATTAGACTATGTACAGATCAATGATATGTAGCTTGTTATACCTAACTACATCAAGACCTGATATTATGCAAGCTATATGCATGGTTGTAAAATTTCAAGATACTCCTAAAGAATCACATGCCAATGCAGTGAAAAGAATCTTTAGATATATGAAGAGCATAATTGACTATGGCCTATGGTATCCTAAAAGTGAATATTTAACTTTGACAACATATACAAATGCTAATTGGGTAGGAAGAGTGGATGATAGAAGAAACATTAGTGGTGATGCATTTTTCCTTAGACATAGACTTTTTCATGGCTGAGCAACAATTAAGAGTCAATTACTCTTTCTACATCAGAAGTAGAGTACGTGGTAGTAGTGGCATGTTGCACTCAAGTCTTTTGGATGAAGCAAACACTCAAAGACATCAAGGTAGAATGTAAATCACCTATCTCTATTCTTTATGATAATTCAAGTTCTATTAACATACCAAATAATCTAGTGATGCTTTTCAAAACTAAGCACATATCAATCAAGTATCACTTCTTGAGAGAAAAGGTTGTATATTATTAGGTCAAAATGGAGTATGTGCCAACTCAGGATCAAGTTGTAGATATATTCACCAAACCTCTTCCCAAGGAACAATTTGAGTATCTAAGATAGAAATTGGGAGTGATGGCTCCTTCATCACATCACTAGATCCTAGTGATAGGGCATGAGTCTAGGGGGAGTATCACATAAGTCTTGTTAATCCCTAGAAAAAGAGAGAAAAGGCAACCCAGGTATGTATATTTTTAAAAATTTCTAATGATTTGATGGTTTTAGATTCTTGGGAAAACTCTTTTATCTAATAAAGGGGGAGAAAATTTTGGATAAATTGTGAGAAAGTTAGAGTCCCTTTTCCATTAATGTAAAAGGGGGATAAAAATTGAAAATGCTCTCTATAAAATTTTGAAAGAGCAGATCATGTATACAAGTTGATTTTAGGCAAATATTCCATTGTATAAGGGGGAACAAGTTTGGTATGAATAGTTTCAACTCAAGTTCATCATAAGCCAATGCTAGTAATGCTAGAGAAGGAACATAGTATTATAAGATCAGAGCATTTAGTTTGCCATCAATGACAAAGGGGGATATTTTTAGCAATATGATTTTCATTGATGTCAAAAGGGAGATTATTGGCATGAGATTAGAGAGAAGAGCATGTTTTATAGTTGCATAGTGCAAAGTTGTCATCATTTTATAAAGACCATTTTTGGAGGATTGAAGGGCAATTGATTGAAGATCTGTTATGGGCTATTTGAGTGCATCCTAGATATATGGTCCATAGATTTAGATGAAGAGAAATGAGCTCATAAATAATTTCTCTTAGCTCTCAAACACTTTAGGGTTTCTTAGTTAAACCCTAAGGGTTTAAGTCATGGCATTCATAGGCATGTTCTATTTTTATGTTGACTAGATATAGGCACGAACTAGTTATTTAAGTTATATCCTAAGTCCTTGTCATCATTGTGAAATCAGCCCCTTTGACCTAGAAATTACTAGATCGAGTAGTGATAAAAGACCTTAATATTTTTTAAGTCTTAGATTTAATATTTATCCCAACTTGATCAATGATTAATACTTAATCATACATTGAGGATCTAATGAAACATAGCAAAGTTAATTTGTAAATGGCACCTATGAGTAAATGCACTAGTGATAAGTGTCACAATCATAGAGCTTGTAAAATAAATATATGAAGTGATTTAAAGTCAAATGGTCAAGGATTAATGTAGGAATGCCAAGTGTCACAATAGTGGGGATTGATATTAAAGTGCTTAGAAGGCATGTGTTAATGCCAAGTGTCACACACGTAAGGAATGATAATGCATAGAAGGCACGTAAGAGTGTCAAGTGTCACAAGTATGATCACTAATAGCAATGTGCAGAAGACATGTGAGGGTGCCAAGTGTCACATTCATGAAATATTGTAATACAGAGAACCAATGAGCATATTATTTTGTCAGAGGATCTAATGATAAGCACATGATCATACAATTAAGATCAATAGAGTGTGAGGAGTCAAAGAGGTCAAAGTTTCTAATGTTTAATCATAAGTAGAGATAAAGTTATTTATACTTTGAAGTTATAATGGCACGTGGGAGCCTGAATCAAAATATCTAATGGATTCATTTTAAAGTTGAAACATTAAATCCTGGAAGTGTACAAGGATCCAATAGAGTGCATGAGCCTAACAGAACTTGATCTAACAGATGCATTTAAAGTTGAGAAAATTAAATGAAGATCATCAAATTATGATACAAAACTTAAGATCAATGGTCAGTATTTAAATATTTGTTCATCATAATGGTCAAGTAAAGGACCATGCAAGAAAGATGTATTATATGACACAGATAATGGTATATATCATCGTGATCGATCTAAATTATGTAATATGGCATGTGTATCAAAAATAGAGCCTCATATATGCTAAATATAGTAATAAGATAGAAAATCATGGCAATGGAGCATGAATTCAAGAAGCAAGAAACCTATCTATTGAACTGAGTCTAAGGATGGAGTGTGATGTGTTACAAACCAATTGTGAACATAAAGAAGATATGAGACCTAGATACAATGCTTATATATATGTCATCTAGGATACATTAAAGGTTGTTGTTGCTACTAAATAGAGTTGAATTGAAAGAGAGAGAGGTAGAGAGTAAGAGATTGATGGAGTGTGTCGAATAGAGAAATATAGAGACATAGAGATAAAGGGGCCGAGAGAAAGAGAAGAGAAGAGAGAGATGTGTACATCATGAGTAGTTATAGACCAAACCTATAATAGAGAATTGGAATTGGATTCATTTATGAATCAATATTGTAATATGGAGTTGTAGCTCTCTATTTTAAATATAGATCTGATTGGTGGGTGCCATCAAATAAGTTGAGTTGGTACTCAGTTAGGGAGTTGGTGCTTCCTTAAAGTAGGTGCTCTTAAATAAAGGGATTGGTGTTTCCTTAGGGTCAGTGCCATTAAATGTTGTAACAAATGAAGTTTTGATTATGAGGTTGGTTTAGAATAGTAGATTCTAGCAGCTATTATCACTGTGGTTTTTCCCATATTGTGTTTTCCATGTATATATATATATATATATATATATATATATATATATGGTGTTGTGTCCATTTTTGTGTGTGTGATTTATGATATATGTTTAAATTTGTATTAAAAGTATTAAATGACTAATTTATTCAATCTACTGATTCACCCCCTCTTAATAGATAGTTGTGTTCCAACAAAGTATATGCATATTTATAAGTTTAAATATAAATAAAAAAATTAAATATTATTAGTTGAGAGTATTTTAAAAAAAATAATAAAATAAAATGTATAGTATAATAAATATTTTAGAGGAAGAGAAAAATAACACAAATATAATTTTTTCTAAAATTTAAATTTGATCAAGATTGATTGTTGAATAATTGAACAATTCAAAATTGTTTGGTAAGATTATACATTGTGTAATGTATTATTTTCATTGCTTGCATTATAATATTTTTGAAGTATTCAAATTTTGAAATAAAATAATATAATTTATTAGAATTAAAATAAAAAATTTCTTTATTTTTCATGGTTAAAATTACAACTACAATCACATTCCATGATTAATAATCAAATGTCCCCTTTTCTTTAATAAAATAAATATTATAAATAAAATATATACACAATTATTCATAAAAAAAGGTGACAGAGATATCTTATTATGTTAAAAGCTTTCCTCTTCAAAGTAGAAGTGGAATGATCATCTAAGATCACCAAAAATTGGTTTGTAATCATGTTTTAGACTAAATCATAACTACCTTTTTCATAAGGCTACACAATCAACATATTTCTATGGAAATATCCTAGAAAGTAAGTTTCATTGAATTAATTTCAAACGATTGAAAAAAATAAGCTTAACTAGAGTGACAACGATGATAAAGGTTAAAGTGTTAAAATTGTAACATGTTAGTATAATAATCCATTATAAAAAACTTGATAATTAGATTTGATATTATGCATTTATGAAGTGTTCTACAAACTTGTTAATTCTTAGGGTTTCAGATATAGAGCACAAAATTATAACTTAAAAGAAATGTGTTAGGGATTTATATTTAGTCTGTACTTTATAAAATTGAAGGGTTGTAAAATTCACATATCCAATATATGTATATTTTTTTAGCTACCATAGACTTTGAATTTGGCTACATGGATATAAAGGATATTTTAATGAATTGCATTAGTTGTTTAAGAAATTATGGATAACTTCATATCTTTAAAATGAAATTTAAGTAGAGATCATATATCTCTAATATAATGTAATTATTATCTAATTCTATTAAATGATGATAGATTTATTTAATAAATTATATTTGTATATAAATATTCAATATAATTTTAAGAGAATGATATGTTAATTAAGGATAATTACAAATATTATTTAGAAAAATGAGAATAAATAAACATTATATTTCCTTTTAGTAAATTTATAAATGTTATTTAGAAATTGCATGTAGGTACTAATTATGCCTTCACCTAAACACCACTATCATGTCAATTAAATATTATTAATAGTAAAATATACCATTATCATTATTAGTGTTATTTTAATATAAATTATTGAAAAAACTATCCACATTCATCACTCTAGGACCTAGAAGCTCATTATAAGATCTTGGAATCTTACTCCTCAACCCTTTGAAATCTTGGGTTGAATTGAGTGGTGGGATAGTACCAATAATAGGAAAATATATTCTCTCTATATTTATGACTAACAAGTTAATTTTTTGCACATAGCCCACATGGCATCACACTATGAATTCAACCAAATTTCACAAAAACTAGTGTTATCTCCATTCAATGAATATTTGAAAAAGTAAGTTGCCTTATGACAACATAACATCAAAGTTGAGGAAATATATCAAGTTTGAGGAACTCAAATTCATGCTCACATGCACTGGTTAAAAATCAGGGATAGAGCTTTGAAATATATTTTTCACTCTCCTCTAATTTAGGTAACAAATTTATTGTGTAAAAGTCATCTAAGAAGCTAGCTCTCAACTTACAATATTATTTATATTATACATGCCTTTGTGGCTCATTGTCATGGTGTGTTTTCATCCAATTTTTCCACACCTGAACGAGAATAGATGATCTTAACAAATGCCTCCAAGTGGTTCCTTAAAAATTATCTGAAACTCAATGGGTGGCATGTAATAGGATTCCATTTGATAAATATCTTCATGAGGTGGTCATGCTGATGATTGTTGTTAAATACCCTATATTTATGGGTTTCATATGAATTTTATCAATCTCTTTGGGATACTATGGATCTAAATTTTCACAAAGTCTATCTTGAAGTTGTTCAACCCCATTCTTTCAGCAAGCTCACTAACTAAGGTAATAGTAAATCCATTCCCAAACCAATGAATTTAGAGCTCATAACTATTTGAATTATTATTACTTTGCTTAATGTCTCCCATAATATTATTACTAAAGTTATATCTCTTAAGGCTAGATATATTCTTCCCTTTGTTACTTACCTTGAGCAAATAACACTCATCCATAATAGATACATACTAGACAACATCATTTCCATTTGGGGAGAGATGGAATGGTCATGACAGTCTTACCAAATGCCTATTTTTATCTATCTAATTTTAAATCCTAGGAAGGTTATTCAAGCCTTCCTAACTAGATGATAACATGGGAATGATCCTAGGTTGTGGGTGACCTACTAAGTGGATTGAACCTCTAGATTGGGCTAGCTCCCTTTATGCTTCACCCAAAAAATCTAATAAATTTGTCACATTTACAAGTAAAAAGGATAGAAATGAGATAAAACTAATAAGAAAACATGGAGCTGATGCACCAAATATAGAGTCCTAAACTTGCTATTGTTTGTACTATGAAATGACAAGTTACAATCTGATTTCACAACTTCAAAATAACTCTTACCACACTAGTGTTTCTATATGAAGGTTATGGCTATTAAAATAGATAAGGTGATTATTCAAAAGGATTAATAGTAGACACTAATTATGTTTGAAAACTTAACTCAATAAACCATATATTACACATCATATGACCTATGGAAAGAAGACTAACTTACATAGAGGCATGAAAAATAAGGACAAATGCATGGAAGTAATTTCACTATCATAAAAAATTCATAAAAAAATCACTCAAAATCATTGTATGCAAGATGAAAATAGTAGAACTAAATTTTAATTAATTTCAAAGGCAAGTAAAAGTCTTAAAATTGGTAGGGCTTCACCATAACCAATTTGAGAATACATTCAATGCCTCTCAAGGCTTCATTTGTAGATTAATTGGAAGAAGAGAGAAGAATAGGTTAAGAATATAAACTTATGAAATTCCTATCATGATTATATAATTTAAAAAATAGAGAAATAATGACACCAAGATTGTAAATAATGTGTTGTCATCTTCCCTCTTAGCCTTCTATGACATGTGTTGGAGTAACTTTACATAAGGGTGGCATAGGAAACCTTCTTGGTAGTTTTGATGCCTTCTTGATCACAACTCCTTCTCATGGAGTTACCTATGTAATTATTATAAAAATTAAAATCTCCTCAACTGACACTTATCACCATTAAATATCCTATACTCTAGCCTTGGTATTTTACAATGCTTCCTCTTCTTAGAGATTTGAACATGAACTTCAAACTTGTTCTTATTCCACACCATTTGCTTTCAGGACTTGGTCACTTGATCAAATCCAAGTTAAATTATGTTTTAAAAGTATCCACCATGGGTTTTCAGCTTATGAAATTATTTTATCAGGTCAAGGAGCCTTTGTCAGGCATTAAATATCACTTTACAGTTGTAGTCTGCACATCTATTTGACAAGAGAGTAGCTAAAAGATCCTCTTTACCATGGAAGCCTCAAATAACATTGAGGAATATTTTTGAGGAATTTATTATGAATACAAGTGGTATTTAAAGGGTTTATAAAATTATTTTAGGGTAATCCTATATATTTTTAGACCCCAACTTACCTTCACAAGGTCTGCAACTAGGCCTCTTATGATAGATAGTGAGACAATCCTCATAGGCTTAGATTAAGGCTTAGAATCATGTTTTAATCACCATGGGAAGTATTAATAATCCTATGTATGTCCATGATTCCTATTCAAATGCCTTCATAGGCCTACTCATGATTTCATACCTACAAATAGGCTTGTAACCTACCCTTTTTGAAGCCATATTAGCCATATTTATTGATCGAGGCCTATTTTCCATTTTTAGCATGTTTTATGACTATATAATCTCATAAAATAAATTTAATATGATGGTAGGTTATATATAATTGATTAGGAGAGTTTGTCCAACTCTAAACCCTACATACAAGCTCAAAAAAGAGATTTTTAGGCCCTTTTCTATACAATAGTAGCTCACACATGCCAAAAAATTGTTTATTAAAATTCATAAGAGAGTAAAAAAGGTCATCTAAGTGGTTTAGGAGAAATTTCCATCCATTTTTAATGATTTTATGTCACATCTCTTCCATTGGGTCACATTTAGGGTTTAATAAGGGTTTTAGGATCACACTTGGCTTCTTAAGGATAGTTCATAAAGTTGAGGATCCTAACCATAAAAAATTCAAATAATATTGAGTGGAAAAATACATCATACTTCCATGATACTCTTAGGATCACATTCATCTCCTCATGTGAAGTCACACGTACTGAAAACTAGCCGTCTTAGCCATACAACCATGACTATGCATTCAAAGAGGGCTATTTAGAAATAAAATGCATCAAATTGTTTAGTTTGTATTTGAAATAATTTTTTTGTATCTATGAAACATCCCATGATATTTTAATATGGTTTCATGAGTGAATTTCCCATTCAATCTATTAACACTTCCCTTAAGCCCTAAACAAGGGTTTGTAGCCAATCGTACTAAAGTGACCCTAACATGAATTTTCTAACATTTTCATTCTTTATCATAGATATAAAGATTCATGGAGTTGTCTTTAAAGATATAAATCATCCGTTAAGACTCCTTAATTGACAAAATACTTTAGAACATACAAGTTTTCTTAATTTCTAATACACAAGCTTGGGTGGGATCATTTAGGCCTTTTAGGCTTGATTAGGATTTTTGACCCCTTCATTGCCTCTAGTCACCTTGAAAACTTTATGAAAATTCTATAAAAAAATTATAATGAAGTTTATATATCTCCTTTACTCTCATATACTTCATATTTTCAATCAACCAGTAACACACTTCTCTTAATTCACCTAAAAAAGCCTGTAGGTGCTTATGGGCTTCATGACTACAAGTATAAGGGTTTTTTTATTTTTTGGAAATTTAATGATCTAAACAATATTTTAGAGTTATATTAATGATAATTTTTATCTCTAAATAGACCTCTTAACCTAATTTCACATCACACATATGGCATTTTGACCATTCTGTCTACTATAGCCTGTAAGTATTCATTAGGCTTTCTAACTATAGGTTCCTAAACTAGGTTTATTTCACTAATTTAAAATTACTAAGATGAATTTTAAAGGATGATAATTAATTAAAAATTTATTTTTTCCCATTCATATTTTAAAACCTTTAAAGAACCATCATCAACATGCTCTTTTTGTCCTACTGCCTGTTATAGGCTTGTAGGTGGCCATTTGGTCAAAAATATTCTCTTCTCTCTTGTTTTTGAATCTTGAATGTCAAGTTAGGACACCAATGGAATTTTGAGTATAATGGAATAATTTTTGATATCCTTTCCCTCACTCTAACATATTATAACTATATTGAACATACACTTGAGGTCTTCATAGTCTTCTTTTTAGGCGCACACAACCATCCTAGTTCACACAATCCCTTTGAATGCAAAGTGAGTTAAGGAATGAGATTTCATATTAATTTAGGGTGATTTTATAACCACTATATAACCTTTATATATTAAATCAAATTCCACCAAAGTGAAATGTATGTCAATTTCTTGTATAAACACATATCATGCCTGATGCATACATTGTATGCCCCTAAGATTTATTCTCTCACTATTGGTCTTGATAAAGTTAAATCACAAGGATTTTAGAGATTTTTTAAAATTAATTAAGAAACCATATTTTTTAAATGAATCCACATATACTTATCATATTCTCATTTTAGTGCTAATATTGACTTACAAGTTTGCAAACTGGTAGGTTCACAAACTCTCTTGGTCTTGTCTTGAAGAAAGACTCTTGGATATTTACCTCTAGGGATTGAAACTTGGACCCTAATTTATAATTATATTCAAGGATATCTAAATATGTGAATTTTACATTCAATTATCATATATAATTCAAACATATCCTCATTTGACTAGGGTTGTCTCCACTATGGTAGTTAGTTGCAACTAGCTCAAATATATATGCATAATTCCCTACCTTTCTTGAATTTAATGCATCTAATTATGTTTAAATATATGTAATGAATATTTATGATATGGGGTAAACTATTTAATAATATCATTTCATTCATTATATTCACCAAAACACCTCATAGTTCCTACAAACTTCCTTGTCTAATTCAAACTAGTAAATTAAGGCTATTGGATACTACACCAAACATGAACATTAAGAAAATTGATATAAAATAATATTATAGGGAGTGTTAAATTTACCCTATAAAATCATATTCATTCATTTGGATTCATAACTCTACATTTGGATAAAATCGACCCTAGTGGGGTTTTCAGTCCCTTTTCTGTACCTTAACTTCTTAACAATTATTCATAAAGTTAAGGAACCTAAATAAATAACAAATGCCACAAAGTGGAATTGAATTAGGGTCCCCTCATTTTTATAATATATTTGGCTCTAAATTTCTCTCTCCTAAGAGTACCATCCACAAATCAATTGGCCTTTTAAGGATGCCAAGAAGCTTGATGGAGAAAAGAATGGGGTTTTTGCCTTGTTTGACTATGTGCTCTGTTTTTTACATGGATTTGGGTCTAAACATACCATGGGTACCCCTAGACTATTTTTATTATTATACATAAATATAAATCCTCTACAAAAGGCCTCAAAAATATTCTTTTTTCAAGATTATACCTTTTTTGCCTTTTGAAACCACTGGAGATGGTAAACCAAGTGACTATTTAGCTTCCCTTAACTTTTAAAAACATGGAAAAATGTGTCAAAATATTTCCCACCTCTTTTTGACTGAAACTCTTACAATATCTCTTCACTTGGCCTTTGTAAAATGTTAAATACATAGTTACAAATAAGTATCAACATTAAAAATAATTTATTTAAGACACTTAGAGGATGTGTAAAAACATGTACAATATGATGTCATTACCAAGGTGTTAGATGACTTAAAAATACCCCTATCTAAGGACAAAACCTTCATATTTTCTCTTTCCTAGTGTCATCTCAACATTGGAATGCACAATGAGACTAAAGTAATGAAATACATTAATATTATAAAAAATACCTTAATGTCTCAAAATTAATTGAAAATATAATTTGATCAACTTACTAACTTTATTCCTTGGTCAATTTGGTCAAGTTTAGATCATGGTTGTTTCTGGAAGGGTCACCAACTTGCTTCCTTAAGCATAATTCTTCATTGATTTAACTTTACACTTAACCTTAAATTTATAAAAACTACCTTAAACAAATGTTAAACACATAAATAAGACCATAATAATGACCAATAAATGATAAGATAAAGTGACTTAAACTTACTACTCACTAGGCCATCCTAAATGACCTTAAAAGTTGCCAAGACACACTACCTATCATCCTAGATCATTAATGACCAAAACAAGACCTCATAATGGTTATCAATAAAATTAAGGTCAAATACATCAAATTTTTTAATGAAACTCATTCATAGTGGTCAAATTTTGGCTAACATCTTTGGTGACCTCCCGAGATTGCATGCCTAATACACATCTAGACTAGTGGCCTTGACAATCCATTTGGCTATGGGGTTATGAATGAAACTTGATTTGAAGGAAAAATAAAAATTAGACTTGATAATAGCCTTGAAAAAAAATGAAATTTAACTAACTCAAATCACACACCACACACACACATGTCACAAGACACTCATAGGAAGGACAACAACCAAAAGTAAACAAACAACACGTGCACTAAACTCTTAGGAAAAGTAAAGACCTAATCTACTATGTATGAAATCACAAATACAACCTTAATATCATGGATTAAAATGTATCCAATTGATTTTTATACTTAACTCTTCTCCATCAAACTTTATAATTTGAAAAGCATTATGTTCTTTGCAAACAATGACAACATAGGGCCCACTCCACAATGTATCAAAATTGGCATGCTAACTAGGTTTGGCCTTATATTCATCCCACTTCAACACAATATCTCCTCTTGATATGAACTTGAAAAAACCCTATTATTAAAGGTATTATTTACTTGGGCTTAGTGGTACTCCATGGTATACATAACATTATTTCTTATCTCCTCTAAGGCCATCAATTCTATCAATCTTATCTACATGAGATTACTCTCCATAATTTCAAGTTAATAAGCCAACTCAAAGGCTAGTATTTCAAGATAAATAGGTAGCTTTGCCTCTCTCACATATACAAGAATGTAGGTTGAGTTTACAATAACCTTATTGGGGGTAATCCTATCAACCCTTGGATCTGTCCTTAACTTGGTGTGCCATGCTCTTTGATTATCCTCTATTGTTATCTTAATGATCCTAATCAATTTATTATTAGTGGACTCAATTATCCCATTCCCTTGAGGGTGGTAATTATAATAAGAACTCAAATAAATTCCATACTTGAGATCCTAATCAATTGTTCTTACACCACTAAATGCTAAAGTATTATCATAAATTATTATTGAAGGCACTCCAAATCTAGTCACTAGGCCTTCATAGAAGTCACGAACTGAGTTTTCACTAGCCTCATTGAGAGATATGGCTTCCATCCACCTTGTGAAACAAATAGTGGCTGTAAGCACCCATTTATGGCCAACACTTGAATGTGGATTTATCATGCCAATGAGATCAAGACCCCATTATATGAATGGTTGATCCACTTAAATAGGATTGAGAGGAATAGCTACAAGCCTTTGTTTACCTATGAAAAATGCACACTTTTGACACTTATTTACCCATGCATAATATTCCTTAAACTAACTAGGCCAATAGTACCCAACCCTCAATTAATTTTATTGCTATAGTTTTAGGTTTAAAGTGGATTCCAATTGGTCCATCATGGAATTATTCAAATAAATTATCAATTTTATTAGTTTCAACACATCTCAACAACATACCATTAATATCCCTTCTAAAATTAACTCCATCCACAATAACATAAGGTATGGACTTTAGTCTAAAGTATCTTCTCTTTCCTCTATCCAAACATATAGGACACTCACCCGTTTGAAATAATCTTACCATATCTTGTGTCTAACTTGGAGAGAGTGAAGGTGCAACTACATTTGGATCATCTTGAAAATCTAAAACAACCTCATTTTATTCTTGAAGTTCCATTTCCAAGTGTTCACACAACCCTCTTGCCTTACCAATTTAGTGCTTTTAATCTCCACATCATATTCAATGAATTTGGTTCTCTATCCAACCATATTTTCATTCAAATCCTTATTAAAAAATAAGTCTCTTATGCTTGGGTGGGTCACCATGACATGAATCTTATTTTTAGACACCATATGCCTAAACTTATTAAGGCTCCTTATGATTGACAATGATTGCCTCTTAATGAAGGTATATCTCTCTTCATACTCTTCTAGTCCTTGAATAAAGAAGGAAATAGGCTACTCAAGACCTTCACTATTATGCTACATCAACATGGATGAGATGGTGTCAAGGTTAGAAAAGGCATAAAAGAAGACACCATTTGAGAAATTAGGATTAATAAATGTTGGTTCTTATGCAATGGCTTACTTAATGGCCTTAAAACTATTTTTTCCTTCTTTAGTCCAAACAAAGGCTTGTTACTTCTTCAACATGGCTGTAATAGGTTTCTCAAGGTTAAAAAAAGTAGGTATAAACATTATAACAAAGTTTTTTCCAAATAAAACTTTACAAACCTTATGATTGAGCAAAGACAAAGCCAATATGGTACTCACCCTTTCAGGATCTATATAAATCCTATCCTTGGAGATAATTTGGACTAATAAATTGCCCTCATGAACTACAAAAACACATTTATTGGGGTTTAGAGAGATTTAATATTGTATACACCTTTCAAAAATCAATATAATATGAGCTAGGTGATCTCTAGAATTCTTTGAGAAAATTATTATGTCATCAATATAGATTAGCACCATTTGACTGATCAAACCTTATAAATCCATATCCATGGCTCTTTAAAATGTAGTCCCTAAATTAGATAGCCCAAATGGAATTATCTTATAGGTATATGTGCCCTATTTATTAGTAAAAGTTGTATTATATTAATCTTCTTCTTTCACCAAGATTTGGTTGTAACTTGAATAGCCATCCAAGAGAAATAAGCATTGAAAACCTAAAACAACATGAAGAGTTTACTCCATAGAAGGTAAGGGATAATTATCCTTAAATGACACCCTATTAAAGTCTCTAAAATCCACACATAATCTGATATCTCCACTCTTCTTTCTCACAGGAATTAGGTTTGTAACCCATGAAGAGTGATTAATAGGGAATATGATTCTTGATTATATAACCTGGTTAACTCTTTTCTCATTATCATCTCAACTTTAGGATTAATGGGACTTTATCTTTGTCACACTGGATTGGCATTTGGATGAAGTTTTATAGTGTTTTAGGATAATGTGGGATCAAACCCCTTAAGATCACTATATTCCCAACTACAAACATCAAACAATTCTCTACATAACTCAATAAACACAACTCTCTTAGCTGAAGAACATACCTTTCCAAATATTGTATTTGAAGATAATCACCCTATTATGATGTTCCTCTTTGGTATACATGCTTACTTTATCCCTTCTCATTTGATCACTTTCATTGAATATGTTCTCAAGAGTAACCAACCCTTTAGGAAGCTTAACAGATCTCAATTGTATAATTTGATCTCCATATTAGTCTTGCAAATTAGTCAAGTTTTTAAAATAAAACTCAGATTTTTTTCAAAGGAAACATGATCTTTATTTTTCATACTCGAATACTTTCCAAGTGACATCATTATTTTATATTTATGGCCTTACTACCACCATGATATGTGGCTGAGTTTTTGAGTTCTTGACATCATTAGGGATGTCAAATTGAGCTCCCACTAAAGCTAACCTATCAACATGTTTATTATCTTCTCTTAGAACTGATTGGATGTTTAAGGCCTCAAAATATTCAATAAGGTCCCATACTCTATTCTTGTAGGACTTCAATAATTGATTTTTGGTAACAGTCTTGCCTTTTACTTGGTGGATAACTAGTTCACTATCTCCAAAATCTTGTACTTAATTCAATCCTTTGTTTATTTCCCATTTAATCCCATGTATAAGATCCTCATACTTAGTTGCATTAAAAGTACAAATAAAATGAAATCTAATTAAAAAATAGTACCTTTAATTTGAAGGAGAAACTAGCAAAATACATACTCCTACTCCATTCTTGCTTCTTGAGTCATCAAAGAACAACTTCCATAAGCCATAACTATCTTCACTTGGATTAATGAGAGGGTATATATATACCTTATTCATGAAAACAATAGACACCAATACCAACCTCTTCAATACCTCTATATGGATCATATTCATGATTTTCTACTCCCCACTCATCAAGGAAAATATATGATATGTCTTCAAGAGGAACAATTGGTTCTTGATCATTAGGATGTCATCCTCATCAATGATAGTGAAATTGAAATTTTAAATGTTTGGATTGTATGTCTCAAGATGAAAATGAGACACAAGTTCATATCTGATTGTAACCTTAGTGCCATATCTAGTTCGAAAAGCCATGTATGACCAATCGGATGATAAGTAACCTCTGTTCTTGGTAGTGAAGTCTCTTGACAAGCAAAGAGAAAAGTATGGTGGAAAATATAATACAGACACATCTTGAGAAATAGATAAATTATGACAAACATGAGTATTAAGGCTCAAACCTTTGATCACACCCACTATCTTAGTAGCTAAACCGTCTAATTGCAAGACACCTTTAACATTAGGCTCATACTTTAGGCCTAAATTATCTGTTATTTGATTAGGCATCACTAAAATACTTTACCCACTATATATCATGCAATTATTTACTAGGTAATCTCCAATGATCACTGAAACATAAAAAGGAGGTAGATTGTCATATTTGCTTGGCAGCCCACTAGTAGGTGTAAGATTATTTGTGAAAACTGCGCTCTCTCTTCTAGTTGAGGTCTTTTTAAGGTTGATCTTTGACAATTCCTCTGAAAGTATATATATTTGGATAGAAAGAGACAATGTTTCCCACATAGTAATGGTTACATTCACCTTCTTAATATGTTCTACAATATCGATGCTAGAGCTACTAACTCTTGGTTGTACTTTGGGAGCTGCCATATTGTTTTGAAGCTGCATAGTTTGGGGTATGAAGGCACTCTTCACATTATAATTTTTCTAAGTTTATTGGAACTTATGAGCTGCATTAAAATCTTTTTTCCTTGAGACATGGAAGGCATAGTGGATGCACTTTTACCCATCTCTTGAACATCATCAATTACCATCCTTTTAGACCTTGTATTAGATATAATAAAAGTATCACCAGCCTTACTTGTGTTTCCTAATTGATCAATTTCACACTAATCTTCCCTTTGCTGATTTACAAATGTATCATTATATTGAACTTGTTATCCATTAGTCATAACCTAATTTATAACTTTAACTCATGTCATAGAAGGAATGGTCCCATTTTGTGCCATACAAGCATGATTAAACACTTCACTTTGATTAGAGGGCTGATTAGGGGGATGATCCCATTGAGAAGACCAATCGTGCTTTTATACCAAATTGTTTTGACTAGGTACCAAATATCTAAAAGTGGAGGAAAAATTAATATTGTAGCTACTATATGGTCTCACATTGGTAATTTTCCCTTGTTATTGAGAATTACCTTAGAAAGGTGGCCTATTGGGTTGATATGATAGATTGAAATGGTATGGAGCTTGATAAGGTATATGAAATTAGTTTTGATGCCTTTGATCCATTTCTATAACCTTGTTTGTAATGGTCTTCAATAATCCTTAGACATAATTTTACTTGCTTGGTTGACTATGATTAATGAACTTATCACTGATCAATATAGAAATGGGAGCAAGAGTGGGAGTAGGGGACTATATATCAATAAATAATGGCATGAGAGGCCTTAGGGATATATTTATAGCCTATATAATATTTTTTTAGCTTTGATGTTATGGTCATAGGATTTCGTTAAGGTCTCTCCTCCCATGGATTGTATCATAACAACTATGTCACTATTTAATGCCTTGAGATAGTATAAGAATGCATAAATTGGAGTGGGTCTCATAAGAATTGGCATCCTGTCCCATGTATTTTAGAACCTAGAATTGATGTCTTGCATGAATTCTTATGTATCTTTCTTGATAGTAGTCAATTATTCATCTAGTGATAAATGATCACTCTTGTATTCAAACCTCTTAGTCAACTTCTCTCCCAATTCATCTCATGAATTGATTTAATTAGGAGTCAAATTCCTATACCAATCCAAAGCTTTTCCTTTAAAGGAGATTGCCAATAACATAATGGCTACATTCTCTTGGGTGAGATTATGGATATTGAAAAAAATTAGCCATATCTCTTATTTGCTCAATGGGTGTAATAGTTTTCTCTCCACTAAAATATGGCATACTCTTGAGAGCTGCCATAGGGATTTAATCATATTGTGTAAGGTTTAGAGGAGACCCATCATTCAAGGGTAGAAAAGACATATCTCTAACCATATTTCTAGACTTGGGAGAGTTTTGAGTATATTGGAAATGAATATTTATTCTAAGTGTCTTGGTATAAAGAAGATTATGGAGAAATCTCTCTCTTAATTGAAAATAAAGGTAATTCAAAAAACCCAAGAGGAATGCCTTTGGAGCCTGATCTTGTTGTCACCTTTGGCATGAAAAATAACTTGTTAGTCTACAACTATCACATCTTGATTTCTCCTTATAATTAATAACCTATAAATCTATGGATTAGTATGGTCATTATCTGATTACCATTGCTTTGATTTGAGCTTTTTGACATATATTATAATGGGACAATGATATTGTTGATTAGTATACATTATGTGATAGCTATATTTTGATAATTCTATACATTGAAGATGTATATTTATTAGTTTAGCATCATTGGTTGATATATATGATGATTTTGACTAACTACCTACTTGTTATGAGGTGGATGCAGGTTAGGTCCTACCCTCAGATTTTGATGAGGGAGAGCATCATCAGAGAGGATCGGCTAGATAGAATGAATGGGGGAATATTAGTGGAAAATGCTAGTGACCTTACACACATGCACACTATATTTTAAATGATATTTGCATAAAAATGTTAGTGCATATTGCTTACGATTATATTTATGTGTGTGGAATTAGTTTTAGTATGCATTAGTTTTATTTAGCCTAATTGAATTGATTTTTGAATTTAAATCCATAAAATAAATACTAGTGTTAATAGATATAATTACTATGTAAATAATTATCTTACAAATAAAATGCAATTAATGAATTATTTTATCTTTTAGTTAAATAATTATTTGTCATTGTTTTAAAAATTACATGGAAGTTATATTAATGCAATTTAAAGTTAAAATTTGAATTATGCATGAATTTACTTGTAAATTATGAAAATATATTATTAATTAAACTTAAGTGAATATTGAGAGAACAAGAAGAATAGATTGACATGCAAGGGAAAAACTAAAATAGAAAGTTTACATGCAAAAGAGGAGTGCAATAATTAGGAGGAGAAATAAGTTTTATCAATAGAAAGGAATTTTGGGGAAATTGAAACATAGACATAAAGACAAAAAGGAAGGAGGAGAATTTGGAAAAGGGAAATTTATGAAGAGAAAGGCAAAAATCTTCAACAAATTTCAAGGTAGGTGTTATAATTATTTTTCTTATATGTTATTTTACCAGGCCTACATCTTATTTTTAAATCAATGTAGTAATTACTTTAAAACCCTACGTCTTATTCTCTTAGGCCTATGCAATTATTCTTGGAGCTACGTACTTTTCCTATGGCCAGTATATCTTTATTGGCCAAGTTCTTGTATTATTTAGTAGTGTTTTATCTATTATACCCTGCATTGTATTTTATATGCTGCATTGAAAATTTTAGTGTCCCATTTTATTTTAGGGTTGCATTATAATTATCCATTATTAGAAGGCTACATGGAATGTGTTCAAGTGATAGGTTTTGTTCTAGAAAGGTTTGCATACTAGTATAATACCTATATTTTAATTTCAGGTCTACATGCATATTATATTTAGAAATCGGCATAGTGATGAAAGGAACTTATGTATTTTTCCTTAGAAATCTAGTGCCTAGTATCCATTATTTTCCAAACTGTATTTATTTTTTGGAAGATGTTTAATTCTTATGCCCAGAGTTTAAACCTTGTTTTAGCCTACATTCTCATTGCTAATCCTGCATCCTCATTTGCTAAGACTTGCATATTTTTTTTATAGAGGCTGCATTGTAATTTAGGATGGCATTTTCACTTTGTCAAGGCCCACGATTCATATTTAGGGATCTAAGTTTAAAAGTTGAATATGGAAAAGTTTTAACCCTAGAATTACAAGTATTTACCTATAATGATCAAACTCAAATAACACAATGAGCTTATTATTATAAAATGTTGGGGTAAAAATAAATGTTACTTATACTTATTAGAGTCACTGGGTATATTTTTGGAAATTGTTATATGTATGTATTTTGAAAAAAGGTTGAGTTTTAATTTTTAATATTATTTTAAAAACGCTAAACTATATGTTAAAAAATCACCTTATATATATAATAACAAAGTTCTTGTATTTAGTATTGAGTATATGAGTATAATTTTGAGTCAATGAAATCATTGAAGCTTTATAGAAAGCTAGGTAATTAGTCAAAATTGCTAAGTTATATTTATAATTCACTATGATTTTAATTATTGTACATGCTTTTTAAATAACTCAGTAAATATTTTTGATGTTTCTATAAATATTTTGGATAAACATTGAGTTATAAATAGAATGTTGAATTTATAAACTAGATGGTGTTATAAATAGAATGACAAGTCACAATTTGAAAGGATGAGTCACCTTTTTGGAACGTCTAGTCACTAACAAAAAATGCCCAGTGTCTAAATATAATGCTAAGTCTAATATTGCAAACCCTATAAATATATTTGAATTCATTTATTATTAATGTGAAGACATTGGGTTTAAAAAAAAGAAAAAAAATATAGTGTGATATATATTTAAAAACAAGAGTGAAATGGAAGTTACTGAGTTTAACATTGAATTAACTATGAATTAAGCTTAATTCACTGCGTGTATTAAGTTAAAAACAATTAATATGTAATTGGAATTTAGAGTCATTTATTATAATATTGAGTTTAGTGTTGAGTACACTAAATTAAAATGTTGAGTTGTCATTGTAGACACCTAAAGTTGGCCACTGATAACCTCCAATTAAGCTTTTGACCAATTTCCATCAAAATGCACAATTTGGCCTAAAAACACTAAAACTTGCTAAATGATGTAAAACTAACATATTAAAGTACCCATTTTGGCCATAGTATCATTAAATGGGGTAATAAAATTTATGGGCTAGCTAACTTTGATCAGATCATTTTGAGTCAAAAGGCCAATGTTGCACTTGGGTGTTTTGGATTGCTCTTTTGTGTCAAATCTCTTGCACAAGACACGTGCCTTTATTATTTTGTGTTGAAAACATCTTAAATGGGATAATGGATCCGATACATCTGACATTGACTTATAATTAAAATCTAGTCAAATTTTGGACCAATAACAAGGCATTCTGATTAATTTAAATGATTTATGCATAAAGTGCTTAATCATGCTTAAGAGGTAATTAAACCAAATTAGAGCCTAATTAAGAATTCCATGGAAATTTGTTGAATACTTGTTTTTATAAAAAAATATTGAATAGTTGCATCATCAGGTGACCTTATTTCTTGGAAAGACATCCCTAGGCCATAAATGCCACAAATATCAAGATTCATGCCTCTTATGCCTCATCAAAAGCCCTTTCATGCCTATTCAATGCCCCTCTATCCCAAATCTTAATGGAATTATTTTTAGAATGAATTTAATATTTAGATTTATCTTTAGCCACACATCTCAATCTTGAGATGGATGGTTTAGGTTGATTCTAGCCATTTTCTAAAATCTATAAATAGAGAAGCCACGAACATCATTTATAAGCTATTTTGGTGAAAAGTTATTATGCTCAAATATATTCAAGAAGCTTAACTTGTGAAAATTTACCATGCCAAATTTACATTCCAAATTTATGATGCCAAAATATTGAAGCCAAATCCACAAGGAGCCAAGGAGAAGAAGAGATAGCTAAGCCTCCTTTGATGAAGACTTCATGAGCACAAGTCGAGAAAGCCAATACTAAAAGCTAATTTGGAGCATTCAAGGGAGGTGAAATATTTTTTCTCTTTCATGTTTTATTTGTGTTTCCATTCTAGTATTTTTAACTCAGCTCAACCAAGTAACTAAGCCTAGAGATGTATGTTAGCTAGTGTGTTGGTTTTTCAATTTGATTTCATTTTGTCACTAACAAGATACTAACACCTCTCTTGAGTCAAATTACTAGTCTACATAATGGCATACCTGGTGGGACATATGCATCCCATGTATCAAGGAGAGCAAGAGGCAACTTGAAATTTTCAATTTGGATTATTAAAACTCTTCTTACATGTTTTTTTCACTTTATTTGCCTGTATTTTATCTTCATGGGTTTACACAGGTAACCGTCAATGGTCAAAGGAATTTAAGATGGTTAAGTAAACCGTAGATGATAATTTTAAACTATCGACGGTTAAGTATAACCATCATCATTCATGTACAACCATCGGTGGTCACTGTCAAAACATAGACCCGAGAGTTAATAGGCTATTTTAAAATGCTTGGTTTGTGGTCATCCAGACTCCATTTTTCATGATTTATTTTTTAAAACCACGTGTTTTCTTCCAAATTTTCAAAATTTAAAATTATTTTAGATTCAAGTCTCATAGTTTTTTCACAAAATTTTGAAAATCTCTTTGGATGTTTCTAATCTAACATATTTGCTTTTGGGGTGATGCCTTAAGGGTAGACAAGTAACCAACGGATTTGAAATTTATTAAAACATGATATTAAGACATATTTGGAATGAGTTTAAAATGAATTAGGAATCTTGTTTTTAGTGATTAATGAAACACTTAGGTGCTAAAATAAATGTTTTATAGTTATCATTTCAAAGTTACAACTTAAGACCAAGGGGTCAAAAGAACACCACTACATCTTTCATTTGGGTTTAAAAATTGAACACACTTGTCAATTCTTATTTCCAATATTTGTTTAATTAAAAATTGTTTGGAAAATATAAAGTTTGTGTATGTATGATATTTCATTTTTCCCCTTTAGGAAATTTATAGAATCAAAAACGCCATTCTTATTGCAAAAATCCTAGTCCACGACATAGAAAGAAAGTTATTTAAAGCACTCCCCAAAAAATCACAATAGTATTGGGTGACCTTGACATGACCCTAAATTATTTATATTTATGTTTTTTTATTTTCATGAAAAATTGGCTTATGAGGGGGAATTCATCACCTCCCACGAGTTTTATAGGGAAGCTTTGACTTGGGGTTTCACCTCTCGGCATTGTCTTTACCCACTCTCACTAGATCAGAGATTTGAGTTAAACCACCTTCTAGTGTTAGAGTTACACATGGGATGTATCTACACTTTGGACATCAAACTATACTAAGTGAATAATATGATCTAATGGTTATAAAAAATACTGGACATTTTTACAACAAGCCAAGTGCCATGGACACCTAATTTCTATGTTTTTTTTTGCATCATTGGACATGAAAGTCATTGTGCAATTAATTACCCTAGAAATGTTTGAAAACTAATTAGTTTTAGTCAACCCCACATTTCCATACCTGTGCTAGGATTTGGATGATTATACTTAGTGTATTTTGTTTATTTTTGCTTGATATGTTTTGAGACTAAAACTTATTTGTTTGTTCATAAGCCATGTCAAAATAATGTATTTGAGTTGAGGAGGGTAGAGTTATGCTGCCGAAATCATGTAAAACCATTTTTACCTTTGAGTCTATTGAAACATAACATAGATCACATCATTCGAGAATGCTTACAATGTTAGGCTACTTAATTTATTTCAAAACTTGTTTACCATTGTGCCAAAAACTATTTGTTTCAAACCATGTCACATCAGCTATTTGAACCTTTTTTATGTGCCATCATGTTGTCTAATTTTGTATAGCTTATTTTTTAAAATCCTAGTTTTCAACATTGAGTTTTTAATTAACCTTGTCAAGTTTAGATTCAAACATTGACTGATTTTTGTTAAGGCCTTAATTTCTGGGGCTAATACATAGATCTTTCTTTTTTGGGTTGCATAACTTTGGTTAATTGATTACCCAAATTTGAAAACTATAGATGGTTTATTTGTTAAAATTCTTATCCTCATCATTGTTTATGACTTTATTTGGGAGAACATAACCTTTCTTCAAAGAGCCTTTTATCTTATGCCTTATGCCAACTGATCATGTTTATGTTTGATTCCATGTGCCAGGTCTATGTCAAAGTTGTTTCCAAACTTGTTATATGAAATTCAATCACATCATGCCTTTGTTTGAGGTTTACCTTTTGACACCATATGGATAAAATTCATAGCATAGCCTATTTGAGCCTAGCTTTTGACTCCACATTTGGATAAAAGACCTAATGATTATTTTCTCTTTCCTAGTTTAGATCTTGTTTGGAACACTTTGACCTAGACTTTTGACATGTTGGTTTTTATTTAGATGCTTAAAATTTTATGCATATGACATTAGAATATTTTATGCCAAGTCTTAGCACAAACCATTTTGGAGATACAGCTCCATTTTCATACCACATTTTAGATACAACTCCACCTTTGACCAAGTTAGACCAATTTTGAACCATTTGTCTTTTAGACATAGTTTTTAAAAGTTTATAGAACTCTAAGCCTTTTGTTTTAAAGCTTTAATCAATTATGTAGATATGTCTAGGTACACCTATGGTGGAGTCATGTATAACCTAAATTATGATATAATGGCCACATAAAATGACTTTTATGGCTTTAATCAGGACCCCAATGATGCTAATATGGTTTGTGAGATAGATTTATATCTACTTCATAATAATCATTCATGGGAACAAAGTCACATATGATCTTATAATCCAAATCAAGACCTTGATTGGTATGAAGAGGCTTATGAGAGGGACTTTGAAGACCCAACTACAGATAATGTTATTTGGGATATGGATCCATACCCTCTTTACAATAATCATTCATGCGAATAAAGTCATGAACCAACTTATGATCCAACTCAAGACCTTTATTGGTATGAAGAGGTTTGTGAGGATGAATTTGAAGACCCAACTACAAATAATTTTGTTTGGGATACAAATCCATACCCTCTTTACAATAATCATTACATGGAACATAGTCAAGAACTAGCTTATAATCAAACTCAAGATTGGGATGATATGGTTTATGAGGAGGACTTAGATGCATTATCTTATGTGAGAAACCATGCTCCACACTACCCCATTACCATTTCAAGACCTCATCCATTGGCTTGTGCAAGAAATCAAGCTCCATAATATCCAAGGCATACCATTACCATTTTAAGACCTCATCCTTTAGCTCGTGTGATCAATCATGCTCCTCAATTCCCTACCATTATCCAATCATAGGCCATTATTCATCTAGTACCAATCCGATCCAAACCTCAACCCATCCAATCATACGAATACCAAATTATGTTCAAAACTAGTATTTTCCAACTCATTGGAAACCAAGGCCAAAAAAACCAACCAATCTGAGATGTTTTTGTCCAACCAATCACTTGTGATAAGTCAACCTATGATGAATAACCTATTGGTCCTATACTAGTTATTGAGGAGTCTCACTTTGACGAGCCAATCTTTATTGAGTCACTTCTTAATGATTATAACCACATTTGGGTAAATCGTTACCTTGACCATATGCTTATTTTTCAAGAGCCTCCTATTGACAAGCCAATCTTTGAGGAATTGTCTCTTGACCTTTTTCCCATCCTAGATGAGTCCCATTATGACAAACTAATTTTTATGGAACCTATTATTCCATCACATGCCATCACTTATCTAATACAAAACATTCAACAAGACATTATTGTAACAAAATACCTATCAGATGAAGAATCAGAGTTAGAGTTAGGTTTTATTATTAAAATGACATTAGATTTAGCATCAAAATTAGAATCAACATTAGTCTTGATAATATATTTAGAGTTCATTTATTTATAATTAGATTTAGAAGAAGAATGAATTCATGGTTGTTACACCATTGGTTATGCATGCCTCATAGATCAATTTAAATACATTTGTGATCTTTATATAGTTTTTGAGGACGAGTATTTCAGATTTGACACAAGTTATGTTATTATCTTCTATGAGGATTGTGTAGCCTCTCCCCATTCCGTTACCACCAACCAACATAGCCATATTATTAACATTCCATCACCCACAAGTGTTGATTGGGACTGATAGAATCACACTTTGTTGAACTGCATCTATGGCAATATAGTAGTTGAATAAGAGCAAGAAGGCCAAGACCACATTCATGTAGCAGAAGAACACTCTCCTAGTGAAACCTTTTTTGAGGCACTAGGGGACAAGCAAAGTTCAAACTCAACATCTTCTAGTGAAACGTTTTTGGAAGCACTAGAAGACAATCAAAGTAAAAATTCAACATTTCTTAGTTAAACCTTCTCAAAGGCATCATGAAACAATCAAGACAACTTCATTGGTGAAAACCTCATCGAGGCATTGATAACTAAGCACAAAATTCCTTCAGTTCTTGATGAAGATAATATCAAAGATTAAATCAAAATAACTTCCAATCTACAACATAATCAGATGGTAGCTACTCTCAAGATCAAGCAACAATATAATCTGGTGGTCCTATCAAGAAAAAATTTAGAGGTCTTCAGCCCTACCACATCTAAAGTTATGTCAAATCTGGCATTAGAAATTTTACGTATGACTACAAGTCCAGATCTTCATTTGTTTCCCCACCACTACACATTCCATTATCCTCCATTATTCCATTTCAAAAACAAACCTATCATCCCACTTTTATCCCTATTTACCATCCATGGCTGTAATTTCCTTTATAGAGGCTACAAATATACCTTGTCTTGATGCTTGAAGGAATTAGAATCAATGACCAATGAAAATCACAAAAGTATTCTTGATAACTAAATCTACATCGAGTTCTTAACAGAGTAACTATTTAGATGAGGTGTGGGCTATCAATTTACATGATTGATTATTCTATTTGTATCATTTTATAATCAAGATGTGAATATCCACTTCAATAGGAATAATAGAATCATATTCCATTTATCACACCCAGGCCAAAAACATGTACCATACCATTTCATTGCCATTATTACATATCCTTTTTCTATTGTTTCATACCCAACCATTCACCCCATCACTTGGGGGAAACCCTCTCAACATCCTTATTTATCATTCTATCATCCTACTAGTCCATCATTATCCTTAGCAAGACCATACCATCTTATCATTCCAATCTTATTTAGACCAAAATCTATTTTAATCCGTCCTATCTAATCCTATTTTGATCTTGGTTACTTTGGTTCTTCTTGCACTTTTTATGGGGGGGTTCTGATCAATTTTTAATAATCAATAAAATTTGTATTTTAATGATAGTCTATGAAATTAGTGTGATAGTCATCTCGCAATATATCTTTCATTTTTCCATTCTAGCAAGTTTGTTTATGTGAGCATGATTATAACTACTTATGGGCAAATCAGTGTCTCACTAGCCTTACTACTAATTATAACTACCTATAGGGAAATTAATATCATTGACATATGACACTGTATCCTAGTTATAACCACTTATGTGTAAACTAGGGGTAACATTTATTTATCATGCATTGCCACATCACCTTTCCATCACTATTTTCATTTGCCTAGCCATTTGCTAGATTTGAGAACATGTTGGGACCTAGTTGGTTTTTACCCACCTTTTATGTAGATGGAATTACTATGACTTGAGGTCATTTAAAGAATATGTGGGTCATGCTCAATTCATGTTGAGGTCACCAAAGTCCCTCTTTCCATATACTCTCATTGTTTTTCTAGAAACTTCAACCAAATGCTCTCACCATTTTATGAGAAACCTAAGCCATGATCTCACTATTTTTTAAGCTTGAACCATTTAGTGTCTTTTCATTCTCTAATGAGTTGAGATACCTACAAATTATAAAAACATTTAAATATTTCAAAAATCCAAAAACATTTGTCTTGTCTAAGCCTAGTCAGTTATCCTCGATCTATCTTATTGGGGCATGGTCATTGTTAAGATGCTTTTTTTGCTTTTGTTTTTAGGCTTTCTATTTGTTTGTTTATTTCAAGTTGTTTGATTTTATAAATGTTACCTTGACTCAATCTATATTTGTTTATTAGGTGATTCTTCGAGCTCATTATTCTTGAGTCTATCCATATTCATATGTCAACCTTGTCATCATGGTTTTTATCATTGTTGTATTATTTTGAATTTTTTTTATTGGATTGGGAGTTAGTCCCTAGGCATTTTTTGACCAAGTCTTCATGGTGTTCTATCATGATGCCTACCATCACAAGTTACAATAAAAATCAGCTTCAAGAAGGTCTACAATCAATGGAGCTATCTAATTTTCTCATTGGTACCTTGATAAATCCTTCCATCTCACCCTTGATCAAATTAACCCATTGGCCATTCTATTTTTATCATTTCTAATCAAGATGAGCATATCCTCATTGGTAATTACAATTGAATCATCCACACTGATCAATATTATTTTTCTATCCATCTCTTTCATCACTTTTCACCCGCTCATCTTTTAATCTATGCATTAGGTTCTATCCTTGAGTTATGCTTGCTAATTAGCCCTAATTGGGGCACCATCATTTTTAGCCAATCTAGGTCTTCTTAATGATTATAACTACCAATGGGAATATCATTATTTTGACTTTTATTCTTGACTATAACTACCTTTGGGCAAATAAACATCTTTTTTTAATCAATACTTGCAAGCATTTTCTAGTTTAGATTAATCTTAACCATGAGTTAATTCCACATTTCTTCCAGTTCCTTTTTGAGGGACCATCCATTAAAAAATGTGACAGCCACTCCCTTGAGGAGGCATCATCCTAGGCTTCTCAAACACTCTTTGGAGCTTTTTATTCAATCATCATCTTCTTTTTGGCATACAAGCCAACATCCTGATCTTCATTTGTTTCCCAAGCATTACCCATTCCATTATCATCTACCATTCCATTTCACAAATAAACTTACCATCCATTATTTGTCCCTATTTACCATCCATAGTCATACATTACTTTCTAGAGGCTACACAAATACCTTATCTCAACATTTGAATGAATTAGAATTAATGACCAATGAAGATCACAAAAGCATTGTTGACAATTAAATTTGTAGGCCATTCTTGACAGAGCAACTATTCAGATGAGGTGTGGGCTAGAAATTAACATGATTGATTATTCTATTTGTATCATTTTCTGATCAGGACATGCATCTCCACTTCAACAAAAACAACAAAATCATATGCCATTTATCACACCTAGGCCAAAAACATGTACCATATCATTTCATTGCCATGTCATTACCGTTGCCACATATCCTTTTGCCATTATTGTATATCCCTGATATTCACTCCATCACTTGGGTGCAACCCTCTTACCATTTTATTCAATTTATTAAACCATCATTATCTTTAGCAAGACCATACCATCCTATCATTCCATTCTTATCTAGACCAAAGCCTATTTTTTTATCATTTTACCCAATCTTGTTTTGATTTTGGTTTATTTGGTTCTTCTCACACCTTTTGTGAGAGGATTTTGATCAAATTTAAATAATCAATCAAATCCATGTTTATAATGATAGTCTATGAAAGTAATGTGATAATTGATCTGTCAAGATATCTTTTATTTTCCATACTATATCAAGTTTATTTTTGCGAGCTTGATTATAACCACCTATGGGCAAATCAGTGTCTCACCAATCTTGCTACTAATTATAACCACCTATGGAAAAATTAGTATCATTGATCTATGTTATTCTATTTTAGTTATAACTTCTTATAGGAAAACTAGGGGCAACACTTGTTTATCATGGATTGCCATATCACCTTGCCATCATTATTTTCATATGATTGGCCATTTGCCAGATTTGAGAACTTGTTGGGACCTAGTTAGTTTTTCCTCACCTTTTATGTGGACAAAATTACTGACTTGAGGTAATCTTATGACTATATAGGTCATACTCAATTTATGCTGAGGTCACCTAAGTCCCCCTTTTCATACACTTTCACCATTTCGACAGTAACTTAAGCCAAACACTCATCATTTTGTGAGCAGGTATCTTGTCATTCTCTAAAGAGGTAAGATACCTAAAAACACCAAAAACATTCAAATATTTCAAAATCTATACACATTTTTCTTATCTAAGCCTAGTCATTTATCCTCTATCTACCTTACTAAGACATGGTCATTATTAGGATGCTTTATTTTGATTTTATTTTCAAGCTTTATATTTGTTTATTTATTCCAAGTTTTTTTGTTTGATTAATTTTCTATTTATTTGTTTGTTTGTTCACTTGCCTATTTGTTATCTTTCAGCACTGTTGCCTTGACTTAGTCTATATGTATGTATTAGATGATTTATTACAAACACTATTCTTGAGTCTATCCATATTCATACATCAACATTATCATCATGGTTTTTATCATTAGTGTATTATTTTTGATATTTATTGGATCGAGAGTCATTCCTTATGCATTTTTCAGCCAAGTCTTCATGGTGTTCTATCATGATGCCTACTGTCACATGCTACAAAAAAAATCAACTTCAAGAAGGTCTACAATCAATGGAGATATAGAAGTTTCTCCTTGGCACCTTGGTAAATATTTCTACCCATCTTGATTAAATCAACCCATTGCCCATTCTAATTGTATCATTGCTAATAAGGATGAACATCTCCTTGTTGGTAGGTACAACTAAACCATTTATAATGATATCTCTTATTCTTCTTTTCATCTCTTTCCTCACTTTGCACTCGCTTGTCTTTAATCTGTATTCCAAGTTATATCCTTGAGTTATGCTTGATAATCATCCCTAACTAGGGCACAATCATTTTTATGAAACAATCCAGGTCATCTTAATGATTATAACTACCTATAGACAAATAATTATTTTTTGACTTTTATTTTTTATTATAACCACCTTTTGGAAAATCAATACTTTTTAAATCAATGCATGCAAGCTTTTTCTCATTTGCATTACTCTCAACCATAGGTTAATCCCACTTTTCTTCTTGCTTCTTTTCAAGGGACCATCCATCCACATATGTGATGGCCACTCCCTCGAGGGGCATCATCCTAGGCTTCCAAAACACCATTTGGAGATTTATTCTTCAATCATCATCTTTTTTTGGCATATAGGCCATATCTCATTATTTGAGAAGACATTGCTTTACCTACAATTTGCAATGCCTTCCCAAATAGGGGCAAACTATAGACACCTAAATATGGCCACTGATAACCTCTTATTAGGCTTTTGACTAATTTCCATCAAAGTGCATAATTTGGCCTAAAAACACTAAAACATGATAAATGATGTGAAACTGACATATTCAAGTGCTGATTTTGGCTAGAGTATCATTAAATGGGGTAATACAATTTATGTTCCAGCTAACTTTGGTCAAATCATTCTGAGTCAAAATAATAATTTTGCACCTGGGTGCTCTAGATTTCTTTTTTCTATCAAATTTATTGCATGAGACATGTGCCTTTGTTATTTTGTGTTGAAAACATCCTAAATGGAATAATAGATCCAATGAATCTGACATTGACTTTCAATTCCAATCCAGTCAAATTTTAGACCAATAACAAGGTATTCTGATCAATTTGAGTAATTTGTGCACAAAGTGCTTAATCATGCTTAAAAGATAATTAAACCAAATTAGAGAATAATTAAGAATTCCATTGAAACTTGTTGAATACTTGTTTTTAGAAATGAATATTGAATATTTGCATCATCAAGTGACCTCATTTCTTAGGAAGACATCCCTAGGCCATAAATGCCACAAATATCAAGATTCATGCCTCCCATGCCTGATCAAAGCCCTTCCATGACTATTAAATTATCTTCTATCACAAATATTAATGGGGGTATTTCTAGAATGAATTTAATATTTAGATTTATCTTTAGCCACACATCTCAATCTTGATGTGGACAATTCAAGTTGATTCTAGCCATTTTCTAAAATCTATAAATAGAGAGGCCATGAACATCATTTCTAAGCTGTTAGCTTACAAAGTTATTATGATAGAATATATTTAATAAGATTAACTTTTGAAAAGTTACCATGACAAATTGATTCCAAAAATCTCTCACATACCAAAGTTATGATGCCAAAATATTGAAGCCAAAGCCACAAGGTGCCAAGGAGAAGAAGAGATAGCCAAGCCTCCTTTGATGAAGACTTCATGAGCAAAAGCTGAAAAAGCCACTACTACAAGATAATTTGGATCATTCAAGGGAGGTGAAAGATTTTTTTTCTTTCATGTTTTAGTTGTGTTTCCATTCTAGTATTGTTAACTAATCTCAACCAAGTAACTAGGCCTATAGATGTATGTTAGCTAGTGTGTTGGTTTTTTAATTTGATTTTATTTTGTCACTAACAACATACTAACACCTCTCTTGAGTCAAATTATTAGTCTACATAATGTCACACCTAGTGGGGAATACACATCCCATGTATCAAGGAAAGAAAGAGACAACTTAAAATTTTTAATTTGGATTCTTAAAACTCTTCCTACATGTTTTTCTAACTTCATTTGGCCGTATTTTATCTTCACAGGTTTACACAGGTGACCATCGATGGTAAAAGGAACCATCAATGGTCAAATAAAAAGTTGATGGTCATTTTAAACCACCAATGGTCAAGCATAACCATCATCAGTCATGTACAACCATCAGTGGCCACTGTCAAAACATAGACCTAAGAGTTAATAGGCTATTTTAAAATGCTTGGTTTGGGGTCATCTAGACTCCATTTTTCATGATTTTTTAAAACCACATGTTTTCTTCCAAATTTTCAAAATTTAACATTAGTTTAGATTCAAGTTTCATAGTTTCTTTTCAAAATTTTGAATATCTCTTTAGATTTTTATAATCTAACATATTTGCTTTTGGGGTGATGCCTTAAGGGTAGATAGGTAACCAACGGACTTGGAATTTGTTAAAACATGCTATTAAGACATCTTTAGAATGATTTTAAAATGAATTAGGAATATTTTTTTGGGTGATTAATGAAACATTTAGGTGCTTAAATAAATGTTTGATATTTAACCTTTCAAAGTTACAACTTAAGACCAAGGGGTCAAAAGAACACCACCACATCTTTCATTTAGGTTTAAAAATTGAACACACTTGTCAATTATTATTTTCAATATTTTTTTAATTAAAAATTGTTTGGAAAAGATGGGTTTATGCATGTATGCTCTTCCATTTTTCCCCTTTAGAAAAATCTTAAAATCAAAAGTGCCATTTTTATTGCAAAAAGCCTAGTCCAAGGCATAGAAAGAAAGTCATTTAAAGCACTCCCCAAAAAGTCACAATAGTATTGGATGACCTTGACATGACCCTAAAGAATTTATATTTTGTGTTTTTTTATTTTCATGCAAACTTGGCTTGTGAAGGGGACTTCATCACCTCCAACGAGTTCTATAGGGAAGCCTTGACCGGGGGTTTCACCTCTCGGCATTGACTTCACCAACTCTAACTAGGATCAAAGGTTTGAGTGGTTAAACCATATTATAGTGTTAGAGATGCACATGGGATGTATTTTAACTTTGGACATCACACTACACTGAGTGAACAATAGGATGTAGTGGTTACAAAAAAGACTAGACCTTTTTGCAACAAGCCAAGTGCCACATACACCAATTTTTTGTGCTTTTTTGCATCATTTGACATGAAAGTCATTATGAAATTGATTCCTATTGATGCAGTGGATTGCACCCTAGGTAGGAGTCTGAGCTCCTGCCTTCCACACACAATAATGAAAACTCCCCTCTCACCTGTGGGATCGGCAAAGCTAGAGGGGAGAGTCTCTAGATAAGGGCTAGCTCCCTCTGATGTATCTTTTAGGCCCTGGTTTCTCCTACTGCTAACAAATAAATGGAAAAAAGGGGGGATGAAAAGGGAGAGAGAGATGATTAAAATAGAACCTAAGACTAAAAATGAAAAGGTGATACACCAGAAAATGTTGATCCACTTAGCCCGAACATACACTTTTCACCAAGAAGAAACACCCATAAACTTCATTTGACATGGGAAAACTCTTCTATTTCAGTGAGTTAGGGGTCCATAGACATATAGGGAGGAAGGAACTAGCAAAGGTGTTTTGAGACACACTTTGAGAGCCTATTCACATGCGCCTATATTTTTGCTGTAGACACTTCTGGCAGACCTGCAGAAAAGAGGCTTCACAATGCACTAGACATGCTGTAATCGATCTGTGAAAAGTATGAAATACAATGACTTAATGCAAAAGAAGAACATATACATATACTTTAAAGTGAAAGTCTAGATAGAGGTATAAATGCTAAGTCCTGATTCAAGGTAAAATCTGGCAGACTCTCGGGCTTGTAAGGCAGAGCTCTGGCTTACAAGCTCAAGAGATTTTTGGGCAGAGTTTTGCCTTAAGGCTAAGAGAGTGGATCCTTCTCCAATGAGAAATATTACAATATATAGAAAGAGGAAGATAAATTGGCACTTTTTGGGAAAGACTTTGGTGCTCTTTTTGCAAGCTGGCCCATGTGTGCCTTGAGCCTTGGAAAGAGGAAGCCATTTGATTGTCAATTCCTACTTTGACTTTGGCATCCTAACATTAATGAGGAAGCACAAGTCACGCCTTTTCTCTATGAAAAAACTACTCCCTTTAAGGCATTTTCATGGCTTGTCTGCTTATAAATGCAAACTAGAGAAAACAAGCCATGCCACTTACTATTTACGCCGTTTGGTGACCACCTGGCAAGTGTTGTTCCAACTACAGGAATAAATCCCTGAGTTGAGACCTCCTCTCACCACTTAGATGCTTTGTCCATTTCTTACCTTGTCTTCTTCCTTGCTTCATCTCCTTCTACTTCTTTAGCCCTCAGGGGTGATCTTCTGGCAGGTCGTTGCATTCCTTGAGCTCCTTTCTGGTTGGCCCTTAAGCATTTTAAAATCAAACAACCATTTCACCATCTTAAAATTGACATTCACACACCTGTCATTGCTTGAAAACCAACAAATAATTTGCCATGTTTAACTTTAACATCCTTGGGCCCATCTCCCTTGGACTTTCCTTCAGCTTCCATGCTTTAGCCTTTTTCTCCGTGGGCTTTTTGCTTCGGGCTTCTTTCTCGCAGACAAAAAGTCCACGAGAATTGCCTTATGACTTTGCCTTCATAAATTTCTTTTCAGGATTTTGGCTCGTGGTCTCCCAAATTTCTTTGAACTTTTTGTCCAAAGGAATTCCTTCAGATAAAAAGTCTGAAAGAATTCATTTCAATGCTTAAGTCCTTTCTATGGGATTTTGTCGGGTAGCGCTTCCGAATTCCTTCAGGCTTTTTGTCCAAAGGAATTCCTTCGAACAAAAATTCTGAAGGAATTATGCTATTGCCTTAATGAAATTATAAAAAATCTTACCTTTGTGACTCTTTTTTCTTTGAAGTGCTCCCTGCCCTCCACAAGGGCTCTTGAACCTGGAACTGCCCTCTATAAGGGCATTTGTCCTTCAGGAGGCTTGAACTTTTCGCATTGAACTAACTGTTGAACTAATTCATTGAACTGGTTCAAAGGTTCAAACATTTGTTGGACCATTTGATGAACCAAGCCTATTAAACCATTTGAATTGAGCCGATGAACTGAACCATTTGATTGAACCTGCCGATGAACCAAGGCATTGAACTGAGTGATTGAACCATCTGATTAAACTGAAGCATTGAACCAAAATGTTGAACCAATGTATTGAACCAAGCCGATGAACCATTTGATTGAACCAAAGTGATGAACTTTGTCTATTGAACTAAGGCTTTGAACTAAAGCATTAAACCAAGGCTTCGAACTGAAGCATTGAACCGAGCCATTGAACCAAGGCATTGAACCAAGGCATTAAACTGGTTTAATGGTTCAATGGTTCAAAGGTGCTAACTCTTGGAAAGATTATGTCATTGAACCACTCTTCCCACCTTAATTAAAAGTGTCTTTGAACCATTTAAGCTCTCTTTCCTTATGAATTTATTCAGACAAAAGTTTGAAGAAGCTTTGTAAAACCTTACACTCTTTGAACTGGTTCTTCATTTGCCGAAAGACTACACCTGTAGAGTTCGTAGAAGTCCCTGTGAAGTTTGTAGAAAACCTGTAGATCCATAGAAATTCTGTAGAGTCATGCAAAATCAAAAAATGAAATGGCCCAAAATAGTAGGGACAGAAGGGGACCAATTTTTGGCCTGTTGGGAAAAAAATGGTCAACAAATTGGTGACTCCCAGGGGAAGCATGCCTGCTATGATTAGAGACCAGTTGCCTTAAAGTCCATTGGGCATGGAGTCATATGCAACTCTAAAATAATTATCCAATGCCTTGAGGGATCCATGAATCAAACATGAAGCTTTTTACCCCACACACAAAGGGAACACACACAAGGCTAAAAACACTACTTGTGCAAACTACACTTAGGGAAAGCAGGAAAAGAAATTGAAAGCAACTAATATGTACAACTAACCAGGTTTATTTGCTTCCCTCCTAGATCAAAGGGAAAATTTCTTAAGTCCCCTCCCTAGCTAGGAAACTTATGGTGCCAGACAAGTGGCTAAATGAAATGGAGGCTTGGTGACTTGCTCCTCTTGCCTGCCACCTGGATTGGCTCGTATCCGAGTGGATTAGATTCAAACATGCTTCCAACATATACATACTCTATTTGTTCTTAGAAGCTTGCCTCTTGTTGGTTCTTCATGCTGGTGTATCTCATCAAGAAATCAATGGCTGCTGGCTTATCACCATAAGCCCTTTGATGTGCATAGTCCCTTTGCAGTGCATCATGAATTGGCTTGTTTTCTTCTACCTCATGCTCGGGTTCCATGGTATGACCATCCTCCTTGATGACTTCAAGTATCTTCAGATTCACCAACCCCTTGAAAGGATAAATTTGAAAGCCTAAATCCCCTTTGCATACTTATTTGAGTCATAATGCTGCCTTCTCCACTCTTATCTAGAGCATAGCCCCCTTGAAGAATAGTGCAGTCTACCCCAATGACTTCAAATGAATCATTCAAAACATGAACAAGAGATTGTCCATGCTCCTCCATGACATCTATGGTGATCTCCTCCTCATACACACTCATGAAGTCTCCCTGATCAGTCATGAACTGAACATACTCCTTTTCACTTGCTTCCTTCAAGACAAGTTCCTCCTCGAGAAGGGGGGAAATGGAAGGCTGACGAATGAACTCATGTGGAAGAGGAGGCAGTCCTTGAACTAAAATCAAATGATTCTCCTCTTTCCATTTGGCTAGCACTTCATCTATATTAGGCATGGCCTGATAGCTCTCTTGGAGGTGTGGAGATGGAGTGTGTTCAAACATGGGATCTGCTATTTGGTCTAAAACATCCACCACACATTGGCTGAGGAAACTCGCTCTGGACTCTAACTCTGCAATTTGCCTATCTATATCTTCCTGGAAGAGCCTTTCTTAGAGGTCATAATCATCATTAGGAGTAGGAGCAGCCTCATCTTCTTCAAGGTTTTGAGCAAAACCTTTCTCCTCCTCTTCCTTTCTGCCCCAAGATTCCACTGTTTGCTTCCAACTCATGACCTTGGGATTGGAATTTTGCTCCTATGAACAGGCAGCTACTTTTTCCTCTTCAAGGTCTTGAGCTAGTTCATGATGTTCCTTCTTCCAGATTGGAATTTGGAGATCATGTTGAAAGACTTGAGGAGGCTAGGGAATATTTGGGAGGGTCTGCTCATGTACAAGAAGAGCTGTCTAAAAAGAGGCATGCTAGAAAGCTAGGTGCACTGGATTAAGGGTAGGATCGATTGATGCATTGGATGAGCCTGAATAAGCAAGTGCCATCTAATAGAAAGGATTTGGCACACAAGATGGGGATTCCTTTAGAATAGGAGGGGGTAGACAAGGCTTGTCAAAATTAGGTTGGGAAAAGGAAGCAGGGGATCCTTTTAAAACCTCATGAGAAAATGAAGGTAGACCTTGGGCCAAAATCTATTGATTTTAATCTCTCCACTTTACCAACATTTCATCAATATTGCAATTTGATTGAGGATTTGTAGAAGGGGTATCTTTTGGTGTAGGCTCCTCTGCAAGGTCTGAAAACTCCATATCTCTTTCTCTAAGCAGTCTCATCTTAGCCTCTAATTCCTCAACTTGTTTATCCAGATTATCCTCATTTTGTACCTCTTAGAGATCGTAGGAATTGTCATAGAGTTGGGGAGTGTATGAAGGTTGCCATGAAATGTAATAAGCTTCCTGAGGAAGGGTGGGAGGGACTTGAAAAGGACTAACCTCATTTTGTACCTCACACTCTTGTAAAATGTCTTTCTCCTCCTTGTTGTTCCATGACTCAACCACTTTATTCCAACTCAAGATATTCGGACTGGGTGATGGGGCCATAATGTGAGAGGGTAGTGAGGGTTTGGATTCCACTTCCCTTGATACCAAAATAAACTACTGCATTTGAAGATTTACCAACTCGATTTGTCTATCAAGGTTAGCCTGAAACACAAGATTTACTATTTTAGAACTCTCCTCAACATGATTGGGGAAAGGACTTTGACAGGATTGACTTGGCTCATAAGTAGGGGTTGTGTATGACTTATATGATACTTGAGGAAATGAGTATGTAGGTTGATAGATTTGGTAAGGCTGCCTCTAATGAATACTCAACTTCTCTTCCAAAGATGCAATCAAACCACTCATATCCAACATCTCACTTGTAAGCCTTTTCCAATTGGCTCTTTCAATAAGAGCCCATTCACTCTTAACCTAATCTAGTGCATTTCTAACTTGATGGATGACATGATCAAGGATTTCTTGGCCACATCCCCTTTTGGTGTTGAGCTCTATTACATACTTTTTGTATCCCAGGAGTGCTCATTTGAAGGTGGATACGGGTTGATTGGTAAAGAGACTAGATTGAGTAGGAGAAGTGACACATTGAGAAAACTGGGCATAAGGCTGATATAGCTCATGATAGTGCTGGGACCGGTCATATTGGACCTAATAAGGATCAACATAAGGCTGGCCAAGGAAAATAGGGTCTATGGCTCTGAACAATGGAATTATACATACCAAAATAATGTTTCTTGATTGCACCAGAACTACTTAACCAGTTGATCTAACTCAGAGTCACCATTGGTGTTGATGCAAAAGCCTCTAAAGGCTGGTTGGTTAAAGAACACACCAAAAATTCTTTAACTCTTTGGACATAACTTGTCTTAGTTGGTCCCATCAGGTGTGCCAAAAACTATTGACACAGTGGATTGTACCTTGGGCAGGGGCTCCTACCTTCCACACGCAACAATGGAAACTCCCCTCTCACCTGTGGGACTAGTGAAGTTGGAGGGTAGAGTCTCTAGATAAGGGCTAGTTCCCTCTGATGTATCTTTTAGGCCCTATTTTCTCCCACTGCTAAAAAATAAATGGAAAAAGGGGGGATGAAAAGGGAGAGAGAGAGATGCTAAAAATAGAACCTAAGCCTAAAAATGAAAAGGTGATACACTAGAAAATGTTGATCCACTCAGCCTGAACATACACTTTTCACCAGGAAGAAATGCCCATACACTTCATCTAACATGGGAAAACTCTTCTATTTTAGTGAGTCAGGGGTCCGTAGACATACAGGGAGGAAGGAACTAGCAAAGGTGTTCTGAGACACACTTTGATAGCCTATTCACATGCTCCTATATTCTTATTGTAGACACTTCTGGCAGACCTATAGAAAAGAGACTTCACAATGCACTAGACATGCTATAATCGATATGTGAAAAGCATGAAAGATAATGAATTAACACAAAAGAAGAACATAGACATATACTTTAAAGTGCAAGTCTAGATAGAGGTAAAAATGCTAAGTCTTGATTCAAGGTAAAATCTGGAAGAGCTCTGCGTTACAAGACCAAGAGATTTTTGGGCAGAGTTTTGCCTTAAGGCTAAGAGAGTGGATCTTTCTCCAATGAGAAATTTTAAAATATATAGAAAGAGGAAGAGAACTTGGCACTTTTTGGGAAAGACTTTGGCGCTCTTTTTGCAAGTTGGTCCATGTGTGCCTTGAGACTTAAAAAGAAGCACAAGTCATGTCTTTTCTCTATGAAAAAACTACTCCCTTCAAGGCATTTGCATTTTTTATCTACTTATAAATGCAAACTAGAGAAAACAAGTCGCACTGCTTACTATTTGTGCCATTTGGTGACCACCTGGCAAGCATTGTTCCAACTACAAGAATAAATCCCTGAGTTGACACCTCCTCTCACCACTTGGATGCTTTGTCTATTTCTTACCTTGTCTTATTCTTTGCTTCATCTCCTTCTACTTCTTTAGCCCTCGAGGGTGATCTTCTAGCGGGTCGTTGCATTCCTTGGGCTCCTTTCTAGTTGGCACTTAAGTATTTTAAAATCAAACAACTATTTCACCATCTTAAAATTGATGTTCGTGCACCTGTCATTGCTTGAAAACCAATGTCTAATTTGTCATGTTTAACTTTGATGTCCTCAGGCCCGTCTCCCTTGGACTTCCTTCGGCTTCCATGCTTCGGCCTTTTTCTCCATGGGCCTTTTCTGTGGGATTTTTTCTTCGAGCTTTTTTATTGTGGATAAAAAGTTCATGAGAATTGCCTTGTGACTTTGCCTTTAAAAATTTCCTTTCAGGCTTTTGGCTTGCAGTCTCCCTAAATTTCTTTAGACTTTTTGTCTGAAGGAATTCCTTCAAACAAAAAGTCTAAAAGAATTCATTTCAATGCTTAAGTCCTTTCTATGAGATTTTGTCGGGTAGCGCTTTTAAAGTCTGAAGGAATTATGTCATTGGCTTAATGAAATTCTAAAAAATCTTACCTTTGCGACTCTTTTTTCTTTGAAGTGCTCCTTGCCCTCCGCAAGGGCTCTTGAACCTAGAATTGCCCTCCGCAAGGGCATTTGTCCTTTGGGAGGCTTGAACTTTTTGCATTGAACCGCTCCTTTGAACCAACCATTGAACCAATTCATTGAACCGGTTCAATGGTTCAAACATTTGTTGGACTGTTTGATGAACCAAGCCTGTTGAACCATTTGAATTAAGCTGATGAACCAAACCATTTGATTGAACTTGTTGATGAACTGAGGTGTTGAACTGAGTGATTGAACCATCCAATTGAATCGAAGCATTGAACCAAAATGTTGAACCAACATGTTAAACCAAGCCAATAAACCCTTTGATTGAACCAAAGTAATGAAATTTGCCGATTGAACCAAGGCTTCAAACCGAAGCATTGAACCAAGGCGTTGAACCAAGGCATTGAACCAAGGCGTTGAACCAAGGCATTGAACTGGTTTAATGGTTCAAAAATTCTAACTCTTGGAAAGATTATGTCATTGAAACACTCTTCCCACCTTAAGGAAAAGTGTCTTTGAACCATTTTAGCTCTCTTTCCTTATGAATTTATTCAGACAAGAGTTTGAAGAAGCTTTATAAAACCTTTCACTCTCTGAACTGGTTCTTCATCTGTCGAAAGACTTCACCTGTAGAGTTCATAGAAGTCCCTGTGAAGTCCATAGAAAACCTACAGAGTCCATAGAAATTTTACAGAGCCATAAAAAATCAAGAAATGAAATGGCCTAGAACAACAGGGATAGAAGGGGACCAATTTTTGGCCTGTTGGGCAAAAAATGGTCTACAAATTGGTGACTCCTAGGGGAAGCATGCCTGCTATGCTTAGAGACCAGTTGCCTTGAATTCCATTGGGCACAGAGTTAGATGCAACTCTAAAAGAGTTAGCCACTACCTTGAGGGATTTCAGAATCAAACATGAAGCTTTTTACTCCACACACAAAGGGAAACACACACAAGGATAAAAACACTACTTATGCAAACTACACTTAGGGAAAGCATGAAAAGAAACTGAAAGCAACTACTATGTACAACTAACCAGGTATATTTGCTTCCCTCTTGGATCAAAGGGAAAATTTCTTAAGTCCCCTCCCTAGCTAGGAAACTTATGGTGCCAGACAAGTGGCTGAATGAAATGGAGGCTTGGTGACCTGCTCCTCTTGCCTGCCACCTGGATTGGCTCGTGTCCGAGTGGATCAGATTCAAACATGCTTCTAACATATACGTACTCTATTTATTCTTGGAAGCTTGCCTCTTATTGGTTCTTCATGCTGGTGTATCTCATCAAGAAATCAATGGCTGCTGGCTTATCACCATAAGCCCTTTGATGTGCATAGTCCCTTTACAGTGCATCATGAATTGGCTTGTTTTCTTCTGCCTCATGTTCGAGTTCCATGGTATGACCATCCTCCTTGATGACTTCAAAAAAAGTATCTTCATATTCACCAACCCCTTGAAAGGATAAATCTGAAAGCTTGTAGCCCCTTTGCATAATTATTTGAGTCCTAATGTTGCCTTCTCCACTCTTATCCAGCTCATAGCCCCCTTAAAGAATAGTGCAGCCTGCCCCAATGACTTCAAATGAATCATTCAAAACATGAACAAGAGATTGTTCATACTCTTCCATGATGTCTATGGTGATCTCCTCCTCATCCACACTCATGAAGTCTCCCTAATCAGTCATGAATTGAGCATAATCCTCTTCACTTGCTTCCTTCAAGATAGGTTCCTCCTCGAGAAGGGGGGAAATGGAAGGCTGACGGATGAACTCATGTGGAAGAGGAGGCAGTCCTTGAACTAGAATCGAATGATTTTCCTCTTTCCATTTGGCCAGAACTTCATCTATATTAGGCATGGCCTGATATCTCTCTTGGAGGTGTGTAGATGGAGTGTGTTTAGACATGGGATCTGCTATTTGGTCTGAAACATCCACCACATGTTAGTTAAGGAAACTCGCTCTAGACTCCAACTCTGTAATCTTCCTGTCTATATCTTCCTAGAAGAGCCTTTCTTGGAGGTCAAAATCATCATTGGGAGAAGGATCAGCCTCATCTTTTTCAAGGTTTTGAGTAAAAGCTTTCTCCTTCTCTTCCTTTCTGCCCCAAGATTCCACTGTTTGCTTCCAACTCATGACCTTGGGATTGGAATTTTTCTCCTATGAATAGGCAACAACTTCATCCTCTTCAAGGTCCTAAGCTGGTTCATGATGTTCCTTCTTCTAGCTTGGAATTTGGAGATCATGTTGAAAGACTTGAGGAGGTTGGGGAAGATTTTGGAGGGTCTACTAATGTACAGGAAGAGCTGTCTGAAAAGAGGTGTGCTAGAAAGCTAGGCACATTGGATTAAGGGCAGGATTGATTGATCCATTAGATGAGCCAGAATGAGCAAGTGCCATCTAATAGAAAGGATTGGGCACACAAGAGGGGGCTTCCTTTAGAATAGGATGGGGTAGACAAGGCTCATCAAAATCAGGTTAGAAAAGGGAAGCAGGGGATCCTTTTAAAACCTCATGAGAAAATGAGGGTAGACCTTGGGCCAAAATCACTTAATTTTCATCTCTCCACTTTACCAACATTTCATCAATATTGAAAGTTGCTTGAAGATTGGTAGAAGGGGTATCTTTTGGTGTAGGCTCCTCTACAAGATCTGAAAGCTCCATCTTTCTTTCTCTAAGCAGTCTCATCTTAGCCTCAAATTCGTCAACTCATTTAGCCAGATTATCCTCATTTTGTACCTCTTGGAGCTTGTAGGAATCGCCATAGAGATGGGGAATGCATGAAGGTTGCCATGAAATGAAAGAAGCTTCTTGAGGAAGGGTGGGAGGGACTTGAAAAGGACTAACCTCATTTTGTACCTCACACTCTTGGACAATGTCTTTCTCCTCCTTGTTGTTCCATGACTCAACCACTTTATTCCAGCTCAAGATATTCAAATTGGGCATCTCCTTTTGGGGTGATGGGGCCATAATGTGAGAGGGTAGTGAGGGTTTGGATTCCACTTCCCTTGCTACCAAAATAGACTTTTGCATTTGAAGATTTGCCAACATGATCTATCTATCAAGGTTAGCCTGAAACACAAGATTTACTATTTTAGAACTCTCCTCAACATGATTGGGGAAGGACTTTGATAGGCTTGACTTGGCTCATAAGCAGGGGCTGTATATGACTGCTATGATACTTGGGGTAGTGAGTATGCAGGTTGATAGACTTGGTAAGGCTGCCTCTCATGAATACTCAGCTTCTCTTCCAAAGATTTAATCAAACCACTCACATCTAGTATCTCACTTGTAATCCTTTGCCAATTGGCTCTTTCAATAGGATCCCATTCACTCTTAACTTGATCTAGTGCATTTCTCACTTGATGGATGACATGATCAGGGATTTCTTGGCCACATCCCCTTCTGGTGTTGAGCTCTATTACATACTTTTTGTATCCCAGTAGTGCTCATTTGAAGGTGGAGATAGGTTGATTGGTAAAGAGACTAGGTTGAGTAGGAGAACTGACACATTAAGAAGACTAGGCATAAGGCTAATATAGCTCATGATAGGGATAAGACTGGTCATATTAGACCAGATAAGGATCAACATAAGGCTAGCCAAGGAAAATAGGGTCCATGGCTCTGAATGATGGAATTATACATACCATAATATTATTTTTTGATGGCACTAAAACTACTTAACTAGTTGATCTAACTCAGATTCGCCATTGGTGTTGATGCAAAGGCCTCCAAAGGCTGGTTGGTTAAAGAAAACACTAAAAAAAATTCAACTCTTTAGACATAACTTGTCCTAGTTGGTCCCATCGGGCGTGCCAAAAATTGTTGACGTAGTGGATTGCACCCTGGTCAGGAGTTAGAGCTCCTGCCTTCCACACGCAACAATGGAAACTCCCCTCTCACCTGTGGGACCAGTGAAGTCAGAGGGGAGAGTCTCTAGATAAGGGCTAGCTCCATCTGATGTATCTTTTTTGCCTTGGTTTCTCCTACTGCTAAAAAATAAATGGAAAATAGGGGGGATGAAAAGGGAGAGAGATATGCTGAAAATAGAACCTAAGCCTAAAAATGAAAAGGTGATACACCAAAAAATGTTGATCCACTCAGCCCGAACATACACTTTTCACCAGGAAGAAATGCCCATACACTTCATCTAACATGGGAAAACTCTTCTATTTCAGTGAGTCAGGGGTCTGTAGACTTACAGGGAGGAAGGAACTAGCAAAGGTGTTCTGAGACACTTTGATAGCCTATTCACATGCACCTATATTCTTGCTATAGACACTTCTGGCAGACCTGTAGAAAAGAGACTTCATAATGCACTAGACATGCTATAATCAATCTATGAAAAGCATGAAAGACAATGACTTAACACAAAAGAAGAACACAGACATATACTTTAAAGTGCAAGTCCAGATAGAGGTAAAAATGCTAAGTCCTGAATCAAGGTAAAATTTGGCAGAGCTCTGCCTTACAAGCCTGAGAGATTTTTGGGCAGAGTTTTACCTTAAGGCTAAGAGATTGGATCCTTCTCCAATGATAAATTTTACAATATATAGAAAGAGGAAGAGAACTTGGCTCTTTTTGGGAAAGACTTTGGCACATTTTTTATAAGCTGGCCCATGTGCGCCCTGAGCCTTGGAAAGAGGAAGCCATTTGATTGTTAGTTCCTGCTTTGAATTTGGCATCCCAACATTAATCAAGAAGCACAAGTCACACCTTTTCTCTATGAACAAACTACTCCCTTCAATGCATTTGCGTGGCTTGTCTGCTTATAAATGCAAACTAGAGAAAACAAGTTGCGCCGCTTACTGTTTACACCATTTGGTGACCACCTGACAAGCATTATTCCAACTGCAAGAATAAATCCCTGAGTTGACACCTCCTCTCACCACTTTGATGCCTTGTCTATTTCTTGCCTTCTCTTCTTCCTTTCTTTGTCTCCTTCTACTTATGCAGCCCTTAGGGTTGATCTTATGGTGGGTCGCGACATTCCTTGGGCTCCTTTCTGGTTGGCGCTTAAGCATTTTAAAATCAAACGGCTATTTTACCATCTTAAAATTGACGTTCACACACCCATCATTGATTGAAAACCAATGACTAATTTTTCATGTTTAACTTTGATGTCCTCAAGCCTGTCTCCCTTGGAATTTCCTTCGGCTTCCATGCTTTGGCCTTTTTCTCCACGATCCTTTTCCATGGGCTTTTTGCTTTGGGCTTTTTTCTCGCAGACAAAAAGTTTGCAAGAATTGCCTTGTGACTTTGCCTTCAAAAATTTCCTTTCGAGCTTTTGGCTCACAGTCTCCCTAAATTTCTTCAGACTTTTTGTCTGAAGGAATTCTTTTAAACAAAAAATTTGAAAGAATTCATTTCAATGCTTAAGTACTTTTTACGGTATTTTGTTGGGCAGCGCTTCCAAATTCCTTCAAGCTTTTTGTCTGAAGGAATTATGTTGCTGCCTTAAAGAAATTCCAAAAAATATTACCTTTGTGACTCTTTTTTCTTTGAAGTGCTCCCTACCCTCTGCAAGGTCTCTTGAACCAAGAATTTCCCTCTGTAAGGGCATTTGTCTTTTAGGAGGCTTGAACTTTTCACATTGAATCGCTCCTTTGAACCAACCATTAAACTAATTCATTAAATCGATTCAATGGTTCAAACATTTGCTGGACCATTTGATGAACCAAGCTTGTTGAACCATTTGAATTGAGCTGATGAACTGAACCATTTGATTGAATTTGTAGATGAATCAAGGTGTTGAATCGAGTGATTGAACCATCCAATTGAACCGAAGCATTGAACCAAAACATTGAAATAATGTGTTGAACCAAGCTGATGAACCATTTGATTGAAAAAAAGTGATGAACTTTGCCGATTGAACCAAGGCTTCAAATCGAAGCGTTGAACCAAGGCGTTGAACCAAGGCATTGAACCGGTTTAATGGTTCAACAGTTCAAAGGTGTTAACTCTTGGAAAGATTATGTCATTGAACCACTCTTCCCACCTTAAGGAAAAGTTTATTTGAAACATTTTAGCTCTCTTTCCTTATGAATTTCTTCAGACAAGAGTCTGAAGAAGCTTTGTAAAATCTTGCACTCTCTGAACTGGTTCTTCATCTACTAAAAGACTACAACTATAGAGTTCGTAGAAGTCCCTGTGAAGTTCATAAAAAACCTGCAGAGTCCGTAAAAATTCTATAGAGTCATGCAAAATCAAAAAATGAAATGGTCTAGAACAATAGGGACAGAAGGGGACCAATTTTTAGCTTATTGGGCAAAAAATGGTCAACAAATTGGTGACTCCTAGGGGAAGCATGCTTGCTATGCTTAGAGACTAGTTGCCTTGAAGTCCATTGGGCACGAAGTCAGATGCAGCTCTTAAAGAGTTAGCCACTACCTTGAGGGATCCCAAAATCAAACATGAAGCTTTTTACCCCACACACAAAGGGAAACACACACAAGGATAAAAACACTACTTGTGCAAACTGCACTTAGGGAAAGTAAGAAAAGAAACTAAAAGCAACTACTATGTAAAACTAACCAGGTATATTTGCTTCCCTCTCAGATCAAAGGGAAAATTTCTTAAGTCCCCTCCCTGGCTAGGAAACTTATGGTGCCAGACAAGTGGCTGAATGAAATGGAGGCTTGGTGACCTGCTCCTCTTGCCTATCACCTGGATTGGCTCATATCCGAGTGGATCAGATTCAAACATGCTTCCAACATATATGTACTCTATTTGTTCTTGGAAGCTTGCCTCTTGTTGGTTCTTCATGCTGGTATATCTCATCAAGAAATCAATGGCTGTGGGCTTATCACTATAAGCCCTTTGATGTGTATAGTCCCTTTGCAGTGCATCATGAATTAGCTTGTTTTCTTCTGCCTCATGCTTGGGTTCCATGGTATGACCATCCTCCTTGATTACTTCAAAGAAAATATCTTCAGATTCACCAACCTCTTGAAAGGATAAATATAAAAGCCTGCAACCCCTTTGCATACTTATTTGAGTCCCAATGTTGCCTTCTCCACTCTTATCTAGCTCATAGCCCCCTTGAAAAATAGTGCAACCTGCACCAATGACTTCAAATGAATCATTCAAAATATGAACAAGAGATTGTCCATGCTCCTCCATGATGTCTATGGTGATCACCTCCTCATTCGCATTCATGAAGTGTCCCTGATCGGTCATGAACTAAGCATAATCCTCTTCACTTGCTTCCTTCAAGATAAGTTCCTCCTTGAGAAGGGGGAAATGGAAGGCTGACAAATGAACTCATGTGGAAGAGGAGGTAGTCCTTGAACTAGAATCGAATGATTCTCCTCTTTCCATTTGGCTAGCACTTCATCTATATCAGGCATGGCTTGATACCTCTCTTGGAGGTGTGTTGATGCAAAACTCAACTGACCTTCATCTTTATTCAATAATTCTGACTTGCTGCTCTTCTTCTCCAAATAGTACTTTCTCTAGTTTTCTTCTTCTCTTGTAAACAGCATTGGCAGCTTTAACCACTCCACTCTGTTTACTTCTATTTGCAGTCTTCTTACAGTGCATTATCTCTGTAAAAACAACATTCTGATCCCAAAGGCTCTACCAGTTGAGCCAGACGGACCTGATACCAAATGATGAACTACTCTACCAGTAAACTATACACAACTAAAATCTTCAACAGTAGAGTATTTGCTTTTCATTTCAAAGGGAAAATTTTGATCTTTTGTCTTATCTGAATAAACTCTGTATGTGTCTTGCTACATAAAAGTATGGAGTTTTAAACATGGCGACTTACCTTAATTTCACTTCATTGAACGTCCAGCATAATATGTGCTTTGGAATGACTGGAGTTTCCACCAATGTATGGAAGTGCCCCAGTCAAAATTGAAATGCCCAGCATTCAATACATTCGAGCGCCCAACATATATAATTTGAAATGACCCGAATTACAATCACTACTTTTAAGACGCCTCAGCAGACATACCATACTTTTTCTTCTCAATATTTACTCATCTTCTGCTTTATATGTTCTGCTTCCTTTCCTTCACTGTCCATCCTTTTGTTTACTAATTCCTCTGTCCAGACTCGCTATCTGTTCTTTCTTCTTCAGCTTCGGCTTAGTCTTCAACAACCAATTTGTTCTGTAGATCCATTATTCGCTTCTCTGACTGCTCCTTCTCTTCCTAATTTCCAACTCGCTAGTCTATTTCTCTATTGCTTTAGCTTGTATCTTTTATCTTTTCTTATTGAAAATAAATGATTGACTTACCTCGGATTAGTGTGATTGTCGATCTATATTCCACAAGGAAATTCTTCTTAGACTTTCGCCCTCCTCATCACATGAGTCGATGGCACAAAATGATCCAATCAGTATTAACAAAATGCTGACACGACTGTGCACATAATTAGTATTAACACAATTGTTGTCCCATGTGGAAACTACCGTCCTGCTTCAGCCCTGTTGCCGACATAATTCCTACAATTGTCTGCGAATAATCATTTGCACTTCGGCTTCCCATTGAAACATTCTTCGCCCAACTTTATCCACTAAGGATATTGAAACTACAGTGGACAAAAACATTTTCGGCACCAATAATCACGATTTCTTCTTTGCTGGACTGCTTATGGTTATTCTGGTGGAGAAACTAAACTACTCCCAGCACTTTAAACAGACTGCAATTCATGCGTTTATCTCCACGCCCAGGCAGAATACATATATATATATATTGATGTATATATTGTTACCGTTCTTTTGAAATCAATTGTAGATCCTATTCATAGATCGATCCATATCCGGTTTGGACTGCATTCATCGCCATGATAACCAAGACTGCAATTACACAGATCATTAGATTGTGGTCTCGCGTCCCTCTCCAAGGTGCAGTCTTTGCACAAAATATTTGAACCAAAATCCTAGAGGCTCACCAACAGGTGAAATTCAGACATTTCCCTAAAAAGCTACAACACTGAAAGCACTAACAGAAATTTAACAGTGAAATTCCACAGAGCAGAACCAAAAATGACAAACAGAGAGAGCCGAATTAATTTACACACACGCAAGAATTTTTTTTTTCTTCTCCACATCAAATCTGTTACAATTAATAAAACTGTAGTCCTTTTTCAGACTTTTTCCTTCACTTCTTCCTATACAAACTCCTACTCTACTGCTCGCAATATTGAAATGATCCTGATTTATTCCAAAAATCATTCACCCAACTCCTAGAAAAACTCAACAAATGTATTAAACATAGATTTTTTTTAACTACTAACAATCCTACGCCACTTATGGCTGACTCCCTTGATTTTGATTATCAATAACTAAATACCCAAATAAGCCTATCCTCGCCTTTCGACAAGTGTCTGCAATTTGAATTTATTTTTATTTTTTAAAAATATCCCTAGCATATCTAAGCATTCGATGCTCCTGCATCAGATTCCTGGGCTTAAAAAGTTTCATGAGCTCCTGCTCATGAGTTTCATTTGTTTGCCCAAAAACTTTTACAAAATAAATGTCCTCTTCATTCAATTTTTCATACAAATGTGCATGTTCTTGACTTCCACACTTGTGTTTGTTTTTGCTTGCTGTCTTTATTTTCCAATGTATATCTTGCTACCTCTTCATCTTCTTTGCAGTCTTCTTCTTTTCATATTCATCCTCTTGAATGAGGATATCAGCTTCCATTCTTTCTCTTTGAACTCTTAGAAGAGCTCCCTTCTCCAAGTACTTCACCTCCTTATCAAGCAAACCTGTACAATCACCATTCAAAGCAAAGTTAGAAACAAACATTTGAGACCCTTGGGTCTCTCCAAATTTCTGAACCCGTACTTGCTGTTCCAATGTGACTTCTTGGTCCTTTGTCTTCATTTCTTCTCTACGGAAATATTCTAACTCCTCAAATACTGTTATAGGACAAATTTTGGTATTCTCTTTATGATTAATGGCATATTCTAATGCTGCCAACTCTTCCAACAACTGCTTTCTACTTTGATACACAAAATGCTTGTTTGGTTCCTCAACTAGAAACTCTCCATCAAGTTTTTCTATCTCCTTCAAGATATCTTCCTCAATTGTCAAGGCTAAGCATTTAGCCTTCTCTCCATCTTCTTCTTGCAGCTGTTCTACTCCTTCTTGTTTCTTATCAAACAACTCTCCTTCACCTGTAAATACTTGATCAAACTGCCACATTTCTCCTTCATATTGCAGATCTTTCTTCTTAGTGATTAATACATTTGAATCAAAATCAATTATATCAACATCATGCAACTAAAAATTATCATCTTCAATCTTTTCCAATGCTGAAATTTGATCACTATACCTTTGTTCTTCATCAACATGCAACTCTTCATTTCTTTTGTCCTCTTGAGTAAGGACTTCTTCTTCATGCTTAATCAATTCTTTATGTTGATCCTTCTTCATGTCTTCATCGCTTGAGGCATTACAACAAGCCTCTTCTTCTTGCTTAAGCACTCTCTCATGAGATGCTTCACCTCCTTGATCCATGAACATCTTCATTGGATCATATGTTTTTCCTTCCTCCTCATCTTGTTTTCCTGTAAACAATACATCAAATGAAATGTCAGATACAAAAACATTTGGCCACTTGCTCTTTGGAGTGACTACTTGTTGTTTGTCCATTTCTTCAATGATGAGATCCGTCTCATACTGAAATTCTTCTTCAAACTGAAATTTCTCTTCAAGCTCTTCATTCTTGAGCTTATCCTTGTTTTTATACTTCTTCTTCTCTCTCCTTAAGGCAAATCTTAGCCTTTTTGTTCTTTTTCTCTCCATCAATGATCTAATTGGCCATCTTACTCTTTTCTTCTTCATTACCCATCCTTGCCATGGGTTTTCCATATTTTCTACCATGCATTTTATCATGGCTATCCTTGCTTTTATCTCATTCACTTCTCTTTGGTACTCTTCCTCTCTTTGTCTCTTTTGTTTTTCTCTTTCTTGTTTCTCTCTCTTTATCTGGTTCACATTTCTTCTAGGCAGTCCCTCTATCACTCTTCTCAACTCTTCAATCTCCATTCTTAACCTCACCTAAGTTTGTTTCACCTTAGTCTTTTGGCAACTTATCCAAGTTTCTTCTTGGATCTTCTTCCTTCTTCTTGAGCAATTCCCTTTGCTCTTCTTCTAGAGCTTCTCTTAGCTCTTCCACTAAGCCTTCCTTGGCTTCTTCTCCTCTTAAACCTCAATGGCTTGACTGCCTTGATCCTGCAACTTCACAAAATACATTATATCTGTCCAACACTGATTAGAAGAATACAAACTTTTACTTTTTTCAAGAGCTTACTAGCTCTCTTCCTTTGTTCTTCAAGCCTCTATGGCTTTTGGAATCTCTCTTGTTACTTACTCCTTTCTTTCCACTTCAAGGTTTTTCACTTCTCTCTCAAACCTTTCAAGCCTTACTACTATTCTATTCTTTATCAAAATTCAAAATTTTCTACCTTTTCCAACTTTATAAATGTAAAACATAAGTACAACAAATCAAACCATCTACCTTTCAGGGTTGTTTATACCTCCATCTTGTCTAGGAGGATCTTATTCTTGTCACTAATCTTCTCTTTCAAGGTCTTCAAAAACCTTTATTTCCTGTCAAGCTTCAATTCACCTTTACTTGGATCGATTTCGCTGTATACCACTTTCCACACAATTTCCCAACACAATTTATCAACATATAATTTCTTCAAAACAATATTTTCACAAAACATCCACACCTAATTCTTTGCTGTAGCTGCTTCTCCAAGAACTCGAACCTTGAGCTCTAATACCAAATGATGCAAAACTCAACTGACCTTCGTCTTTATTCAATAATTCTGACTTGCTGCTCTTCTTCTCCAAACAGTACTTTCTCTAGTTTTCTTCTTCTCTTGTAAATAGCATTGGCAGCTTTAACCACTCCACTCTGTTTACTTCTATTTGCAGTCTTCTTACAGTGCATTATCTCTGTAAAAACAACATTCTGATCCCAAAGGCTCTACCAGTTGAGCCAGACGGACCTGATACCAAATGATGAACTACTCTACCAGTAAACTATACACAACTGAAATCTTCAACAACAGAGTATTTGCTTTTCATTTTAAAGGGAAAATTTTGATCTTTTGTCTTATCTGAATAAACTCTGTATGTGTCTTGCTACATAAAAGTATGGAGTTTTAAACATGGCGACTTACCTTAATTTCACTTCATTGAACGTCCAGCATAATATGTGCTTTGGAATGACTGGAATTTCCACCAATGTATGGAAGCGCCCCAGTCAAAATTGAAACGCCCAGCATTCAATACATTCGAGCGCCCAACATATATAATTTGAAATGACCCGAATTACAATCACTACTTTTAAGACGCCTCAGCAGACATACCATACTTTTTCTTCTCAATCTTTACTCATCTTCTGCTTTATACGTTCTGCTTCCTTTCCTTCACTGTCCATCCTTTTGTTTACTAATTCCTCTGTCCAGACTCGCTATCTGTTCTTTCTTCTTCAGCTTCGGCTTAGTCTTCAACAACCAATTTGTTTCGTAGATCCATTATTCGCTTCTCTGACTGCTCCTTCTCTTCCTAATTTCCAACTCGCTAGTCTATTTCTCTATTGCTTTAGCTTGTATCTTTTATCTTTTCTTATTGAAAATAAATGATTGACTTACCTCGGATTAGTGTGATTGTCGATCTATATTCCACAAGGAAATTCTTCTTAGACTTTCGCCCTCCTCATCACATGAGTCGATGGCACAAAACGATCCAATCAGTATTAACACAATGCTGACACGACTGTGCACATAATTAGTATTAACACAATTGTTGTCCCATGTGGAAACTACCGTCCTGCTTCAGCCCTGTTGCCGACATAATTCCTACAATTGTCTGCGAATAATCATTTGCACTTCGGCTTCCCATCGAAACATTCTTCGCCCAACTTTATCCACTAAGGATATTGAAACTACAGTGGACAAAAACATTTTCGGCACCAGTAATCACGATTTCTTCTTTGCTGGACTGCTTATGGTTATTCTGGTGGAGAAACTAAACTACTCCCAGCACTTTAAATAGACTGCAATTCATGTGTTTATCTCCACGCCCAGGCAGAATACATATATATATATTGATGTATATATTGTTACCGTTCTTTTGAAATCAATTGTAGATCCTATTCATAGATCGATCCATATCCGGTTTGGACTGCATTCATCGCCATGATAACCAAGACTGCAATTACACAGATCATTAGATTGTGGTCTCGCGTCCCTCTCCAAGGTGCAATCTTTGCACAAAATATTTGAACCAAAATCCTAGAGGCTCACCAACAGGTGAAATTCAGACATTTCCCTAAAAAGCTACAACACTGAAAGCACTAACAAAAATTTAACAGTGAAATTCCACAGAGCAGAACCAAAAATGACAAACAGAGAGAGAGCCGAATTAATTTACACACACGCAAGAATTTTTTTTTTCTTCTCCACATCAAATCTGTTACAATTAATAAAACTGCAGTCCTTTTCCAGACTTTTTCCTTCACTTCTTCCTATACAAACTCCTACTCTACTGCTCGCAATATTGAAATGATCCTGATTTATTCCAAAAATCATTCACCCAACTCCTAGAAAAACTCAACAAATGTATTAAACATAGATTTTTTTTAACTACTAACAATCCTACGCCACTTATGGCTGACTCCCTTGATTTTGATTATCAATAACTAAATACCCAAATAAGCCTATCCTCGCCTTTCGACAAGTGTCTACAATTTGAATTTATTTTTATTTTTTTATTTTTATTTTTTAAAAATATCCCTAGCATATCTAAGCATTCGATGCTCCTGCATCATGTGTAGATGGAGTGTGTTCAGATATGGGATCTGCTATTTGGTCTGAAACATCTACCACATGTTGGCTGAGGAAACTCACTCTAGACTCCAACTCTGCAATCCACCTGCCTATATCTTCTTGAAAGAGCCTTTCCTGGAGGTCACAATCATCATTGGGAGTAAGAGCAGCCTCATCTTCTTCAAGGTTTTGAGCAAAACCTTTCTCCTCTTTTTCCTTTCTGCCCCAAGATTCCACTATTTGCTTCCAACTCATGACCTTAGGATTGGAATTTTGCTCCTGTGAAAAGGCAACAACTTTATCCTCTTCAAGGTCCTGAGCTAGTTCATGATGTTCCTTCTTCTAGCTTAGAATTTGGAGATCATGTTGGAAGACTTGAGGAGGTTAGGGAAGATTTGGGAGGGTCTACTCATGTACAGGAAGAGCTATTTGAAAAGAGGTGTGCTAGAAAGCTAAGTGAATTAGATTAAGGGCATGATCGATTGATGCATCAGATGAGCCAGCATGAGAAACTAACATCTGATAGAAAGGATTTGGCACACAAGAGGGGGCTTCCTTTAGAATAGGAGGGGGTAGACAAGGCTCATCAAAATCAGGTTGGGAAAGGGAAGCAGGGGATCCTTTTAAAACCTCATGAGAAAATGAGGGCAGACCTTGGGCCAAAATCTATTGATTTTCATCTCTCCACTTTACCAACATTTCATCAATATTGTAATTTTCTTGAGGATTGGTAGAAGGGGTATCTTTTTGCGTAGGCTCCTTTGCAAGGTCTGAAAGCTCCATCTCTCTTTCTCTAAGCAGTCTCATCTTAGCCTCTAATTCCTCAACTCGTTTAGCCAGATTATCTTCATTTTGTACCTCTTAGAGCTCATAGGAATCATCATAGAGATGGGGAGTGCATGAAGGTTGCCATGAAATGTAAGAAGCTTCCTGAGGAAGGGTGGGAGGGATCTGAAAAGGACTAACCTCATTTTGTACCTCACACTCTTAAACAATGTCTTTCTCCTCCTTGCTGTTCCATGACTCAACCACTTTATTCCAGCTCAAGATATTTGAATTGGGCATCTCCTTTTGGGGTGATGGGGCCACAATGTGAGAGGGTAGTGAGGGTTTGGATTCCACTTCCCTTGCTACCAAAATAGATTGTTGCATTTGAAGATTTGCCAACTTGATCTGTCTATCAAGGTTAGCCTGAAACTCAAGATTTACTATTTTATAACTCTCCTCAACATGATTGGGGAAAGGACTTTGATAGGCTTGACTTGGCTCATAAGCAGGGGTTGTGTATGACTGCTATGATACTTGGGGTAGTGAGTATGCAGGTTGATAGACTTGGTAAGGCTGCCTCTCATGAATACTCAGCTTCTCTTCCAAATATGTAATCAAACCACTCACATCCAGCATCTCACTTGTAAGCCTTTGCTAATTAGCTCTTTCAATAGGAGCCCATTCACTCTTAACATGATCTAGTGCATTTCTCACTTGATGGATGACATGATCAGGGATTTCTTTGACACATCCCCTTCTGGTGTCAAGCTCTATTACATACTTTTCATTTCCCAGTAGTGCTCATTTGAAGGTGGAGACGGGTTGATTGGTAAAGAGACTGGGTTGAGTAGGAGAAGTGACACATTGAGAAGACTGGGCATAAGGTTGATATAGCTCATGATAGGGCTAGGACCAGTCATATTGGACCTGATAAGGATCAACATAAGGCTGGCCAAGGAAAACAGGGTCCATGGCTCTGAATGATGGAGTTATACATACCAAAATACTATTTCTTGATGGCACTAGAATTACTTAACCAGCTGATCTAACTTGGAGTCGCCATTGGTGTTGATGCAAAAGCTTCCAAAGGCTAGTTGGTTAAAGAACACACCAAAAATTCTTCAACTCTTTGGACATAACTTGTCCTAGTTGGTCCCACCGAGCGTGCCAAAAACTGTTGACACAATGGATTGCACCCTGGGCAGGAGTTTGAGCTCTTGCCTTCCACATGTAATAATGGAAACTCCCCTCTCCCCTGTGGGACTGATGAAGCTGGAGGGGAAAGTCTCTAGATAAGGGCTAGTTCCCTCTGATGTATCTTTTAGGCCCTAGTTTCTCCTACTTCTAACAAATAAATGGAAAAAAGGGGGGGAATTAAAAGGGAGAGAGAGATGCTGAAAACAAAACCTAAGCCTAAAAATGAAAAGGTGATACACCAAAAAATGTTGATCCACTCAGCCTGAACATACACTTTTCACCAGGAAGAAATGCCCATACACTTCATCTGACATTGGAAAACTCTTTTGTTTTAGTGATTCAGGGGTCCGTAGACTTACAGGGAGGAAGGAACTAGCAAAGGTGTTCTGAGACACACTTTGATAGCCTATTCACATGCACCTATATTCTTGCTGTAGACACTTCTGGCAGACCTGCAAAAAATAGACTTCATAATGAACTGGACATGTTGTAATAGATCTATGAAAAGCATGAAAGACAATGACTTAACACAAAATAAGAACATAGACATACTTTAAAGTGCAAGTCTAGATAGAGGTAAAAATGCTAAGTCTTGATTCAAGGTAAAATTTGGCAGAGCTCTGCCTTACAAGCCCGAGATATTTTTGGGCAGAGTTTTGCCTTAAGGCTAAGAGAGTGGATCCTTCTCCAATGAGAAATTTCACAATATATAGAAAGAGGAAGAGAACTTGGCACTTTCTGGGAAAGACTTTGGTGCTCTTTTTACAAGTTGACCCATGTGCGCCTTAAACCTTGAAAAGAGGAAGCCGTTTGATTATTGATTCCTACTTTGACTTTGGCATCCCAACATTAATGAGGAAGCGCAAGTTGTGCCTTTTCTCTATGAACAAATTTCTCCCTTCAAGGCATTTGTGTGGCTTGTCTACTTATAAATGCAAACTAGAGAAAACAAGTCGTTCTGCTTATTGTTTGTGCTATTTGGTGACCACCTGGCAAGCACTGTTCCAACTGCAAGAATAAATCCCTGAGTTGACACCTCCTCTCACCACTTGGATGCTTTATCCATTTCTTGCCTTATCTTCTTCCTTGCTTCATCTCCTTCTACTTCTTTAACCCTCAGGGGTGATCTTCTAGTGGGTCACTGCTTTCCTTGGGCTCCTTTCTGGTTGGCGCAAGCATTTTAAAATCAAACAGCTATTTCATCATCTTAAAATTAATGTTCGCACACCCGTCATTTCTTGAAAACCAAGGGCTAAATTTCCATGTTTAACTTTGATTCCCTTGGGCCTATCTCCCTTGGACTTTCCTTCAGCTTCCATGCTTTGGCCTTTTTCTCTGTGGGCCTTTTCCGTGGGCTTTTTGCTTCGGGCTTTTTTCCCATAGACAAAATGTCTGCGAGAGTTGCCTTGTGACTTTGCCTTCAAAAATTTCCTTTCAGGCTTTTGGCTCATAGTCTCCATGAATTTCTTTGAAATTTTTGTCTGAAGGAATTCCTTCAGACAAAAAGTCTGAAAGAATTCATTTCAACGCTTAAGTCCTTTCTGCGAGATTTTGTCAGGTAGCGCTTTCGAATTCCTTTGGGCTTTTTATCTAAAAGAATTCCTTTAAACAAAAAGTTTAAAGGAATTATGTCATTGCCTTAATGAAATTACAAATAATCTTACCTTTGTGACTCTTTTTTATTTGAAGTGCTCCTTTCCCTCCACAAGGGCCCTTGAACCTGGAACTGCCCTCTGCAAGGGCATTTGTCCTTCGGGAGGCTTAAACTTTTCACATTGAACCGCTCCTTTGAACCAATAGTTGAACCAATTCATTGAACCGATTCAATGGTTCAAACATTTGTTGGACCATTTGATGAACCGAGCCTGTTAAACCATCTAAATTGGGCTGATGAACCGAACCATTTGATTGAACCTACTGATGAACCAAGGCGTTGAACCGAGTGATTGAACCATCCAATTAAACTGAAGCATTGAACCAAAATGTTGAACCAATGCGTTGAACCAAGCTGATGAACCATTTGATTAATCCAAAGTGATGAACTTTGTCAATTAAACCAAGGTTTTGAACTGAAGTGTTGAACTAAGGCATTGAACCAAGGTATTGAACCAAGGCGTTGAACCAAGGCATTGAACCAGTTCAATGGTTCAACGGTTCAAAGGTGCTAACTCTTGGAAAGATTATGTCGTTGAACCACTCTTCCCATCTTAAGGAAAAGTGTCTTTGAACCATTTTAGCTCTCTTTCCTTATGAATTTCTTCAGACAAGAGTCTGAAGAAGCTTTGTAAAACCTTGCACTCTCTGAACTGGTTCTTCATCTATCGAAAGACTACACCTGCAGAGTTCGTAGAAGTCCCTGTGAAGTCTGTAGAAAACCTGTAGAGTCCATATAAATTATGCAGAGTCATGCAAAATAAAAAAATGAAATGACCTAGAACAATAGGGATAGAAGGGGACCGATTTTTGACCTGTTGGCAAAAAATGGTCAATAATTCCCATAAAAACATCTGAAAACTAATTAGGTTTAGTCAAACCCACATTGACATACCCTTACTAAGATTTGGATGATTATACTTATTATATTTTGGTCATTTTTGCTTGGTATATTTTGAGACTAAAATATGTTTGTTTGTTCATAAGCCATGTCAAAACAATGTATTTGAGTTGAGGAGGGTAGCGTTATGATTCCAAAATCATGTCAAACCATTTTTACCTTTGGTTCTTTTGAAATATAACATAGATCACATCATTTGAGCATGCTTACACCATTAGGTTGCTTAATTTGTTTCAAAAAAAAATTACCATTGTGCCAAAACCTATTTGTTTTAAACCATGTCACATTAGCCATTTGAACCTTGTTTATGTGCCATCATTTTGTCTAATTTTGTCTAGACTATTTGGTGAAATCCTAGTTTTCAATGTTGAGTTTTCAATTAACCTTGTCAAGTTTGGATTCAAATATTGATTGATTTCTATTTGAGCCTTAATTTGTGGGGTTGATATATAGATATTTCTCTTTTGGGTTGCATAACTTTGGTTAATCAATTACAAAAATTTGAAAAATATTGATGGTTTGTTTGTTTAAATGTCTATCCTCATAATTGTTTGTGCCTTTATTTGGGAGAACACAAATTTTCTTCAAAGAGCCTTTTATCTTATGCCTTGTGCCAACTGATCATGTTTATTTTTTATTTCATGTGTCGGGTCTATGTCAAAGTTGTTTCCAAACTTGTTAGATGAAATCCAATCACATCATGACTTTATTTCAAATTTAGCTTTTGATTTTGTTTGGCTAAAAGTCCTAGCATAGCCTATTTGAGCCTATCTTTTGACTCCGCATTTGGATAGAAGACCTAGGGACTATTTTCCCTTTCCTAGTTTATATCTTGTTTGGAACACTTTGACCTAGACTTTTGACATGATGGTTTTTATTCAGATGCTTGACCTTTTTATGTGTATAACATTAGACTATTTTATTCCAAGTCTTAGGACAAACCTTTTGGGAGATACAACTCCATTTTTAGACCACATTAGAGATACATCTCCACCTTCGACCAAGTTAGACCAAGTTTGAACCATTTATCCTTTAGACATAGTTTTTTAGAGTTTACAAAATTTTAGGCCTTTTGTTTAAGAGCTTTCATCATTTATGTAGATATGTCTAGCTACACCTATGGTGGAGTCACGTATAATCCAAATTATGATAGAATGGCCACACAAAATGACTTTTATGGCTTTAATCAAGACCCCAATGATGCTAATATGGTTTGTGAGATAGATTTCTATCCATTTCATAATAATCATTCATGAGAACAAAGTCACAAATGAGCTTATGATCCAAATTGAGACCTTGATTGGTATGAGAGAATTATGAGGGGGACTTTGAAGACCCAACTAAATATAATATTGTTTGGGATACAGATCTATACCCTTTTTACAATAATCATTCATGGGAACAAAGTCACAAGCCAGCTTATGATCCAACTCAAGACCTTGATTGATATGAAGAGGCTTGTGTGGAGGAATTTGATGACCCAACTACAAATAATATTGTTTGGGATACAAATCCATACCCTCTTTATAATAATCAGTACATGAAACATAGTCAAGAACCAACTTATGATCAAACTAAATATTGGGATGATATGGTTAATGAGGAGGACTTAGATGCATTGGCTTGTGTGAGTAACCATGCTCCACACTACCCCATTACCATTTCAAGACCTCATCCATTAGCTTATGCAAGAAATAAGGCTCTACAATATCTAAGGCATACCATTATCATTTTAGGACCTTATCCTTTGGCTTGTGTGAGTAACCATGCTCTTCAATGCCCTATCATTATCTAATCACAAGCCATTCCTCATCCAATACCAATCCCATCCAAACCTCAACCCATCTAATCATTAAAAGGCCAAGTTGTGTTCAAAATTGGTATTTTCCAACTCATTGGAAACCAAGGCCAAAAAAACCAACCAATCTGAGATGTTTTTGTCCAACCAATCACTTGTGATAAGTCAACTTGTGATGAATCAGCTATTGATCATATACTAGTTATTGAAGAATCTCACTTTGATGAGCCAATCTTTGCTGAGTCACTTCTTAATGAATATAACCACCTTTGGGTAAATCATTACCTTAAACATATGCCTATTTTTCAAGAGCCTCCTATTGACAAGCCAGACTCTGAGGAGTTGTCTCATAACCTTTTTCCCATCTTAGAGGACTCCAATTTTGACAAACTAGTTTTTGTGGAACCTATTATGCCATCACATGCCATCACTTGTCTAATACCAAACATTCAATAAGACATTATTATAACAAAATACCTATCAAATGAATAATCAAAGTTAGATTTAGGTTCTATATTTAAAATAACATTAGCTTTAGCATCAAAATTAGAATCAACATCAGTCTTGATAATAGATTCAAAGTTCATTGAGTTAGAATTAGATTCAAAAGAAGAATACATTCATAGTTGTTACAACATTGGTTATGCATGCCTCAAAAATCAATTTGAATACATTTTTGATCCTTATACATTTTTTAAGGATGATTATTTCAACTTTGACACAAGTTATCCTAGCATCTTTTATGAGGATTATGCAGCCTCTCCCCATTCCATTACCACCAACCAACATATCTATATTATTGACATTCCATATCCCACAAGTGTTGTTTGGGACTGAAAGAATCACACTATGTTAAAATACATCTATGGCATCATAGTAGTTGAAGAAGAGTACGGAGGCCAATACCACATTCATGTAGTAGAAGAACACTCTCCTAGTGAAACCTTTTTTGAGGCACTAGGGGACAAACAAAGTTTAAAATCAACATCTTCTAGTGAAACGTTTTTGGAAGTGTTAGAAGATAATCAAAGTCAAAATTCAACATTTCTTAGTGAAACCTTCTCAAAGGCATTATGGAATAATAAAGACAACTTCATTGGTGAAAACCTTATTGAGGTACTAATAGCTAAGCACAAAATTCCTTCACTAGTTGATGAAGATAATATCAAAGATCAAATCAAAACAACTTCCAATCTATAACATAATTAGATGGTAACTACTCTCAAGATCAAGCAAAAAAGTAATCTGGTGGTCCTATCAAGAAACATTTTAGAGGTCTTTGACCCTACCACATCCAAATTTATATCAAATTTAGCATCAATAATATTACATGTGACTAAAAGTCCCGATCTTTATTTATTTCCCCACCACTACACATTCAATTATCCTCCATCATTCCATTTCAAAAAAAAACCTATCATCCAACTTTTATCCCTATTTACCATCCATGGATGCACTTTTATTTACAGAGGCTACAAAGATACCTTGTCTTGATGCTTGAAGGAATCATAATCAATGACCAATGAAAATCATAAAAGCATTTTTGACAACCAAATCTACATCAATTTCTTGATGGAGCAGCTATTTAGACGAGGTGTGGATTAACAATTTACATGATCGAGTATTCGATTTGTATCATTTATTGATCATGATGTGCATCTCCACTTTAGTAGGAATAATAGAATCATATGCCATTTATCATACCCAGGCCAAAAACATGTACCATACCATTTCATTGCCATGTCATTTTCATTGTTACATATCCTTTTTCCATTGTTGCATACCCAACCATTCACCCCATCACTTGGGGGCAACCCTCTCAACATCCTTATTTATCATTCTACCATCTTACTAGTCCATCATTATTCTTAGCAAGACCATGCCATCTTATCATTCCATTTCTATCTAGACCAAAGCCTATTTTAAGATATCCTATCCAATCCTATTTTTATCTTGGTTACTTTGGTTCTTCCTACACTTTTTGTGGGGGGGTTCTGATCAAGTTTCAATAATCAATCAGATATGAATTTCAATGATAGTCTATGAAATTAGTGTGATAGTTAATTTGGCAAGATATCTTTCATTTTTCCATCCTATCAAGTTTGTTTATGTGAACCTGATTATAACCACTTATGGACAAATTGGTGTCTCACTAGTCTTGCTACTAATTATAACCAGCTATGGGAAGATTAGTATCATTGACCTATGCCATTGTATCCTAGTTATAACCACCTATAGGTAAACTAGTGGAAATATTTATAAATAATGCATTGACGCATCACCTTGCCATCATTGTTTTCATTTGCTTGGCCATTTCCCAAATTTGAGAACTTATTGGGACCTAGTTGGTTTTTACCCACCTTTTATGTGGATGGAATTACTGTGACTTGAGGTCATTTCAAGAATATGTGGGTCATGGTTAATTCATGTTGAGGTCACCTCAGTCTCCCTTTCCATATGCTCTCATTGTTTTGTGAGCAACCTCAACCAAATGCTCTCACTATTTTATGAGTAACCTAAGCCACACTCTCACTATTTTGTGAGCTTGAACCATTTAGTGTCTTATCATTCTATAATGAGTTGAGATACCTCAAAATTACAAAAAAAATCAAATATTTCAAAAATCCTAAAACATTTGTCCTATCTAGGCCTAGTCGGTTATCCTTGATCTATCTTATTGGGGCATGGTCATTGTTAGGATGCTTTCTTTTACTTTTGTTTTTAGGCTTTCTATTTGTTTGTTTATTTCAAGTTGTTTGATTTTTTATTTATTTTTGTTTGTTTGTTCACTTACCTATTTATTTGATTTTAGAACTATTACCTTGACTCAGTCTATATTTGTTCATTGGGTGATTTCTCAAACACATTATTCTTGAGTCTATCCATATTTATACGTCAACCTTGTCATCGTGGTTTTTATCATTGGTGCATTATTTATTGGATTGGGAGTCAATCCTTAGGTATTTTTTGACCAAGTCTTCATGGTGTTCAATCATGATGCCTACCGTCACATGTTACAACAAAAATTAGCTTCAGGAAGGTCTCCAATTAATGGAGCTACAAAATTTTCTCCTTGGCACCCTGGGAAACCCTTCCATTCCACTCTTGATCAAATTAACCCATTGGCCATTCTATTTTTATCATTTCTAATAAAAATGAGCATCTCCTATTTGGTAGTTACAATTGAATCCTTCACATTAATCAATCTTATTCTTCTATCCATCTCTTTCATCACTTTACACCCACTCATCTTTTAATCTATGCATCAGGTTCTATGCTTGAGTTATGTTTTCTAATCAGCCCTAACTAGGGCACCATCATTTTTATCCAATATAGGTATTCTTAATTATTATAACTATCGATGGGAAAATCATTATTTTGACTTTTATTCCTGATTATAACTACCTTTGGGAAAATAAACATCCTTTTTAAATTAATGCATGCAAGCATTTTTTCATTTAGATTAATCTTAACCATGGGTTAATTCCACCTTTCTTCTTGTTCCTTTTCGAGGGACCATCCAATAAAAAATGTCATGGCCACTACCTCAAGGGGGCATCCTCCTAGGCTTCTCAAACATGCTTTGGAGATTTTTCTTCAATCATTATCTTCTTTTTGGCAAGATATCTTTATAATGACAGTCTATGAAAGTAATGTGATAGTTGATCTGGCAAGATATATTTTATTTTCCATCCCATATCAAGTTTGTTTTTGTGAACCTAAGTATAACCACTTATGCACAAATCAGTGTCTCACCGATCTTACTACTAATTATAACCTCCTATGGGCAAATTAGTATCATTGACCTATGCCATTATATCCTAGTTATAATTGCCTATGGGAAAACTAGGGGCAACACTTGTTTATCATGTATTATCATATCACCTTGCCATCATTGTTTTCATTTGACTGGCCATTTGCCAGATTTGAGAACTTATTGGGACCTAGTTGGTTTTTCCTTGCCTTTTGTGTGAATAGAATTACTATGACTTGAGGTCATCTTAGGACTTTGTAGGTCATACTCAATTCATGTTGAGGTCACCTCAGTCCCCCTTTCCATATGCTTTCACCATTTTGAGAGTAACTTAAGCCAAACTCTTTCACCATTTTATGAGCAGGTATCTTATCATTCTCTAACGAGTTAAGATACCTAAAAATACCTAAAACATTTAAATATTTCAAAATTCAAACACATTTTTCATGTCTAAGCCTAGTTATAATTATCCTTGATCTATCTACGATATGGTCATTATTAGGATTCTTTCTTTTGATTTTATTTTCAAGCTTTCTGTTTGTTTTTTTATTCCAAGTTTTTTTGTTTGTTTGTTTTTCTATTTATTTATTTGTTTATTTGCTTGCTTGTTTGTTAGCTTTTAACACTATTGCCTTGACTTAGTCTATATGTATGTATTAGGTGATTCCTTACAAACATTATTCTTGAGTCTATCCATATTCATACATCAACATTGTCATCATGGTTTTTTATCATTGGTGCATTTTTTTGAGTGTTTATTGGATTAAGAGTCATTCCTTATGCATTTTTCAGCGAAGTCTTCATAGTTTTGTATCATGATGCCTACCGTCACATGCTACAACAAAAATTATCTTCAAGAAGGTCTAAAATCAATAGAACTATAGAATTTTATCCTTGGCACCTTGGTAAATCCTTCCACCCATCTTGATCAAATCAACCCATTACCCATTCTAGTTGTATCATTTCTAATAAGGATGAGCATCTCCTTATTGGTAGGTATAACTAAATCATTTCTAATGATCAATCTTATTCTTATTTTCATCTCTTTCCTCATTTTACACCCCTTTATCTTTAATCTATATTCCAAGCTATATCCTTGAGTTATGCTTACTAATCATCCCTAATTGGTGCACAATCATTTTTATCAAACAATCTAGGTCATCTTAATGATTATAACCACCTATGGATAAATCATTATTTTTTACTTTTATTTTTGATTATAACCACCTTTAGGAAAATTAGTAATTTTTAAATTAATTCATCCAAGCATTTTGTAATTTGGATTACTCTCAACCATAGGTTAATCCCACTTTTCTTCCTTCTTCTTTTCAAGGGACCATCCATCCACATATGTGATGGCCACTCCCTCGAGGGGCATCATCTTAGGATTTCAAAACACCATTTGCAGCTCTATTATTCAATCATCATCTTCTTTTTGGCATACAATCCATCTCTCATTATTTGAGAAGGCATTATTTTGCCTATGGTTTGTAATGCCTTCCTAGATAGGGGTAAACTGTAGACACTTAATTTTGGCCATTGATAACCTCTAAGTAGGCTTTTGACCAATTTCCATCAAAATAGACAATTGTGCCTAAAAATACTAAAACATGATAAATAATGTAAAATTGACATATTAAAGTACTAATTTTGGCTAGAGTAGCATTAAATGGGGTAATGCAATTTATGAGCTAGCTAACTTTGATCAGATCATTTTGAGTCAAAATGCTAATTTTGTGCTTGGGTGCTCTGGATTGATTTTTTATATCAAATATCTTGGACGAGACATGTGCATTTATTATTTTTTGTTGAAAAAATCCTAAATGGAATAATGGATCCAACCCATCTGACATTGACTTCCAATTCCAATCTAGTCAAATTTTGGACCAATAATAAGGCATTCTGATCAATTTGAGTAATTTGTGCACAAAGTACTTAATCATGCTTAAGAGATAATTAAACCAAACTAGAGAATAATTAAGAATTCCATGAAAATTTGTTGAATACTTGTTTTTTAGAAATTAATATTGAATATCTACATCATTAAGTGACCTCATTTCTTGGGAAGACATCCCTAGGCCATAAATGCCACAAATATCAGGATACATGCCTCCCATGCCTCATCAAAGCCCTTACATGCTTATTCAATGCCCCTCTATCCAAAATATTAATGGGAATATTTGTATAATGAATTTAATATTTTTATTTATCTTTGGCCACACCTATCAATCTTGAGATGTATGGTTCAGGTTGATTCTAGCCATTTTCCATAATCTATAAATAGAGAGGCCACGAACATCATTTCTAAGATATTTTTGTGCAAAGTTATTATGATCAAATATATTCAAGAAGATTAACTTGTGAAAATTTACCATGCCAAATTTATTCCAAAAATCTCTCACATACCAAAGTTATGATGCCAAAATATTGAAGCTAAAGCCACAAGGTGCCAAGGAGAAGAAGAGATAGCTAAGCCTCCTTTGATGAAGACTTCATGAGCACAAGCTGAGAAAGTCACTACTACAAGATAATTTGGAGAATTAAAGGGAGGTGAAAGATTTGTTCTCTTTCATGTTTTAGTTGTGTTTCCATTCTAGTATTGTTAACTAAGCTCAACCAAGTAACTAGGCCTAGAGATGTATGTTAGCTAGTGTGTTGGTTTTTTAATTTGATTTCATTTTGTCACTAACAAGATACTAACACCTCCCTTGAGTCAAATTCCTAGTATATATAATGACACACCTGGTGGGACATACACATTCCATGTATCAATGGGATCAAGAGGCAACTTATTTTTTTTAATTTGGATGCTTGAAACTCTTCCTGCATGTTTTTCTAACTTCATTTGGCCATATTTTATCTTCACAAGTTTACACAGGTAACTATTGATGGTCAAAAGAACCACCGATGGTTAAGTAAACCATTGATGGTAGTTTTAAACCATCCATAGTCAAGTATAACCATCACTAGTCATGTACAACCATTGGTGATCATTGTCAAAACACAAACCCAAGAAGTAATAAGCTAATTTAAAATGCTTGGTTTGGGGTCATCCAGACTCTATTTTTCATGATTTTTTTTTTAAAACCATGTGTTTTCTTCAAAATTTAAAATTATTTTAGATTAAATTTTAATAGTTTTATCACAAAATTTTAAAAATCTCTTCAGATTTTTCTAATCTAACATATTTGCTTTGGGGTGATGCCTTAAGGGTAGATAGGTAACCAGCGGACTTGGAATTTGTTATAACATGCTATTAAGACATATTTGAAATGATTTTAAAATGAATTATGAATCTTTTTTTTTGTTCTTAATGAAATACATATGTGCTAGAATAAATTTTTGATAGTTAGCCTTTCAAATTTACAACTTAAGACTAAGGGGTCAAAAGAACACCACCGCATCTTTCATTTGGGTTTAAAAATTGAACACACTTGTCAATTCTTGTTTTCAATATTTGTTTAATTAAAAATTGTTTGGAAAAGATAAGGTTTTTGCATGTATTATCTTCCATTTATCCCCTTTAATAAACCCTTAGAATCAAAAGTGTCATTCCTATTGCAAAAATCCTAATTCAAGGCATAAAAAGAAAGTCATTTAAAACACTCCCCAGAAACTCGCAATAGTATTGAGTGACATTGACACAACCATAAAGTATTTATATTTTATATATTTTTTATTTTCATGAAAACTTGGCTTGGGAGTGGGACTTCATCACCTCCCGTGAGTTCTATAAGGAAGCTTTGACCTATAATTTCACCTCTCAACATTGACTTTACCCACTCTCACTAGGATCATAGGTTTGAGCAGTTAAACCACCTTCTAGTGTTAGAGTTGCACATGGGACATATCTACACTTTGGACATCACACTACACTAAGCGAACAATAGGATGTACTAGTTACAAAAAAGACTAGACCTTTTTACAACAAGCTAAGTGCCACAGACACCCAATTTCTGTGCTTTTTTTGCATCATTTGACATAAAAGTCATTGTGCAATTGATTCCCCTAGAAACATTCTAAAACCAATTAGTTTTAGTTAACTGCACATTTCCATACCCTTTCTAGGATTTGGATGATTATACTTAGTGTATTTTGGTCATTTTTGCTTGGTATGTTTTGAGAATAAAACTTGTTTGTTTGTTCATAAGCCATGTCAAAATAATGTATTTGAGTTGAAGAGGGTAGTGTTATGCTACCAAAATCATGTCAAACCATTTTTACCTTTGATTCTTTTGAAACATAACATAGATCACATCATTCAAGCATGCTTACACCATTAGGATGTTTAATTTGTTTCAAAACTTGTTTACCATTGTGCCAAAAACCATTTATTTCAAACTATGTCACATCAGTTAACCTTATTTATGTGCCATCATGTTGTCTAATTTTATCTAGATTATTTGGTAAAATCCTAGTTTTCAATGTTGATTTTTCAATTAAACTTGTCAACTTTGGATTTAAACATTGATTGATTTCTATTTAGGCCTTAGTTTGTAGGGTTGATACATAGATCTTTCTCTTTTTGGTTGCATAACTTCAGTTAATCAATTACCCAAATTTAAAAACTATTGATGGTTTGTTTGTTCAAATGCCTATCCTCATCATTGTTTGTGTCTTTATTTGGGAGAATACAACCTTTCTTTAAAGAGCCTTTTGTCTTATGCCTAATACCAATTGATCATGTTTATGTTTGATTCCATGTGCCAGGTCTATGTCAAAATTGTTTCCAAACTTGTTAGATGAAATCCAATCACATCATGCCTTTGTTTCAAGTTTAGCTTTTGACATTGTTTGGCTAAAAGTCTTAGCATAGCCTATTTGAGCCTAGATTTTGACTCCACATTTGGACAAAAGACCTAGCAACTATTTTCCCTTTCCTAGTTTAGATCTTGTTTGGAACACTTTGACCTAGACTTTTGACATGATGGTTTTTATTTAGATGCTTGACCTTTTATGCATATGACACGAGACTATTTTATGCGAAGTTTTAACACAAACTATTTTGGAGATACTGCTCCATTTTTAGACCACATTGGAGATACAACTCCACCTTCGACCAATTTAGACCAAGTTTGAACCATTTGTCCCTTGGACATAGTTTTTTGGAGTTTACAGAACTCTAAGCCTTTTGTTTCAGAGATTTCATCATTTATGAAGATATGTCTAGCTACACGTATGGTGGAGTCATGTATAATCCAACTTATGATAGAATGGCCACACAAAATGACTTTTATGGCTTTAGTCAAGACCCCACTGATGATAATATGGTTTGTGAGATAGATTTCTATCCACTTCATAATAATCATTCATGGGAACAAAGTCATAAATGATATTATGATCTAAATCGAGACCTTGACTGGTATGAAGATGCTTATGAGGGGGACTTTGAAGACCCAACTATAGATAATGTTGTTTGGGATAAGGATCTATAGCCTCCTTACAATAATCATTCATGGGAACAAAGTCATGAACTATCTTATGATCCAACTCAAGACCTTGATTGGTATGAAGAGGATTATGAGGAGGACTTTGAAAACCCAACTACAAATAATGTTGTTTGGGATACAAATCCATACCCTCTTTATAGTAATTAGTACATGAAACATAGTCAAGAACTGGCTTATGATCAAACTCAAGATTGGGATGATATGGTTTATGAGGAGGACTTAGATGCATTAGCTTGTGTGAGCAACCATGCTCCACACTACCCCATTACCATTTCAAGACCTCATCCATTGGCTTGTGCAAGAAATAAAGCTCCAAAATATCCAAGGCATACCATTACCATTTTATAACCTCATCCTTTGGCTCGTGTGAGAAATCATGCTCCTCAATGCCTTGCCATTATCCAATCATAGGCCATTCCTCATCTGGTACCAATCCCATCCAAACCTCAACCCATCTATTCATTCGAAGACCAAGCTATGTTCAAAATTGGTATTTTCTAACTCAATGGAAACCAAGGCCAAAAAAACCAACCAATCCAAGATGTTTTTATCTAACCAATCACTTGTGATAAGTCAACCTATGATGAATCACCTATTGATCCTATACTAGTTATTGAGGAGTTCACTTTGATGAGCCAGTCTTTGCTGAGTCACTTCTTAATGATTATAAACACCTTTGGGTAAATCATTACCTTGACCATATGCCTATTTTTCAAGTGCCTCCTATTGACAAGCTATTCTCTGAGGAGTTGTTTCTTGACCTTTTTCCCATCCTGGAGGAGTCCCATTCTAACAAACCAATTTTTGTGAAATCTATTATGCCATCACAGGACATCACTTGTCTAATAAAAAATATTCAACAAGACATTATTGTAAAAAAATACCTATCAGATGAAGAATCAGAGTTAGAGTCAGGTTTTATTATTGAACCAACATCAGATTTAGCATCAAAATTAGAATCAACATCAGTCTCAACAATGGATTCAGAGTTCATTGAGTTAGAATTAGATTTAGAAGAATAATATATTTATGGTTGTTACAACATTGGTTATACATGCCTCGTAGATCAATTTGCATACATTTGTGATCCTTCTATTATTTCTCAGGATGAGTATTTTAGCTTTGACACAAGTTATCCTAGTATTTTCTATGAGAATTGTGTAGCCTCTACCCATTCCATTACCACCAACCAACATAGCCATATTATTGACATTCCATTTGCCACAAGTGTTGATTGGGACTGATAGAATCACACTTTGTTGAACTACATCTATGGTGACATAGTAGTTGAAGATGAGCAAGGAGGCCAAGACCACATTCATGTAGCAGAAAAACACTTTCCTAGTGAAACCTTTTTAGAGGCACTAGGGGACAAACAAAGTTCAAACTCAACATCTTCTAGTGAAACTTTTTGGGAAGCACTAGAAGACAATCAAAGTCAAATTTCAACATTTCTTAGTGAAACCTTCTTAAAGGCATTATGGAACAATCAAGACAACTTCATTGGTGAAAACCTCATTGAGGCACTGATAACTAAGAACAAAAGTCCTTCACTACTTGATGAAGATAATATCAAATATCAAATTAAAATTACTTCTAATAAACAACATAATCAGATGGTAGCTACTCTCAAGATCAAGCAACAAAATAATCTAGTAGTCCTATCAAGAAAATATGTAGAGGTCTTTGGCTCTACCACATCCAAAGTTATATCAAATTTGGCATCAACAATATTACGTATGACCACAAGTCCTGATCTTAACTTGTTTCCCTACCACTACACATTCCATTATCCTCCATCATTCCATTTCACAGACAAACCTATCATCCCACTTTTATCTTTGTTTACCATCCATGACTGCACTTTCCTTTACAGAGGCTACAAAGATACATTATCTCAATGATTGAAGGAATCAAAATCAATGACTAATGAAAATCACAAAAGCATTCTTGACAACCAAATTTGTATCAATTTCTTGATGGAGTAACTATTTATATGAGGTGTGGCCTAGAAATTTACATGATCGAGTATTCTATTTATATCATTTGCTAATCAGAATGTGCATCTCCATTTCAGTAGGAATAATAGAATCATATGCCATTTATCATACCTAGGCTAAAAACATGTACCATACCATTTCATTGCCATGCCATTATCATTGTTACATATCCTTTTTCCATTGTTGCATACCCAACCATTCACCCCATCACTTGGGGGAAACCCTCTCAACATCCTTATTTATCATTCTACCATCCTACTAGTCCATCATTATCCTTAGCATGACCATGCCATCTTATTATTCCATTCCTATCTAGACCAAAGCTTATTTTAAGTTGTCCTATCCAATCCTATTTTGATCTTGGTTACTTTGGTTTTTCCTACACTTTTTATGGGGGGACTCTGATCAAGTTTAAATAATCAATAAAATATGTGTTTCAATGATAGTTTATGAAATTAGTGTGACAGTTGATCTGGCAAGATATATTTCATATTTCCATCCTATCAAGTTTGTTTATGTGAGCCTGATTATAAGTGCTTATGGGCAAATCAATGTCTCACCAGTCTTGCTACTAATTATAACCACCTATGGGAAAATTAGTATAATTAACTTATGCCATTGTATCCTAGTTATAACCACCTATGGGAAAACTAGGGGCAACATTTATTTATCATGCATTGCCACATCACTTTGCCATCACTATTTTCATTTGCTTGACCATTTGCTAGATTTGAGAACTTGTTAAGACCTAGTTGGTTTTTCCCCACCTTTTGTGTGGATGGAATTACTATGACTTGAGGTCATTTCAAAACTATGTGGGTCATGCTAAATTCATGTTAAGGTCACCTGAGTCCCCCTTTCCATATGCTCTCATTATTTTGTGAGCAACCCCAACCAAACACTCTCACCATTTTGTGAGCAACCTAAGGCATGCTCTCACTATTTTTTGATCTTGAACCATTTATTGTCTTGTCATTATATAATGAGTTGAGATACCTCAAAATTCCAAAAACATTCAAATATTTCAAAAATCTAAAAACATTCAAATATTTTAAGAATCCAAAAACATTTGTCATGTCTAAGCCTAGTTAGTTATCCTTGATCTACCTTATTGGGGCATGGTCATTGTTAAGATTCTTTCTTTTGCTTTTGTTTTCAGTATTTCTATTTGTTTGTTTATTTTAAGTTGTTTATTTTTTATTTATTTTTTGTTTTTTTCTTGCCTATTTGTTTGCTTTCAGAACTTTTGCCTTGACTTAGTCTATATGCATTCATTAGGTGATTCCTCGAGCACATTATTATTGAGTCTATCCATATTCATATGTCAACCTTTTCATCTGGTTTTTATCAATGGTGCATTGTTTTGAATTGTTTATTGGATTAGGAGTCAATATTTATGCATTTTTTGACCAAGTCTTCATGATGTTCTATCATGATGCCTACCATCACATGTTACAACAAAAATCAGCTTCAAGAAGGTCTACAATCAATGGAGCTACAAAATTTTCTCCTTGGCACCTTAGAATATCCTTCCATTCCACCCTTGATCAAATTAACCCATTGGCCATTCTATATTTATCATTTCTAATCAAGATGAGCATATCCTCATTGGTAGTTACAATTGAATCATTCACACTGATAAATCTTATTCTTCTATCCATCTCTTTCATCACTTTTCACCCACTCATCTTTTAATATGTACATCATGTTCTATCCTTGAGTTATGCTTGCTAATCAGCCCTAATTGGGGCACCACCATTTTTAGCCAATCTAGGTATTCCTAATGATTATAACGACCAATGGAAAAATCATTATTTTAACTTTTATTCTTGATTATAACCACCTTTGGGCAAATAAGCATCCTTTTTATATCAATGTATGCAAGCATTTTATCATTTAGATTAATCTCAACCATGGGTTAATTCCACCTTTCTTCTTATTCCTTTTTGAGGGACCATCCATTAACAAATGTGATGGACACTCCCTCAAGGGGGCATCATCCTAGGCTTCTCAAACAATCTTTGGAGATTTTTCTTCAATCATCATCTTATTTTTGGCATATAGGCTAACATCTTGATCTTCATTTATTTCCCAACCATTACCCATTATATTATCATCTACCATTTCATTTCACAAATAAACCTACCATCCATTATTTATCCCTATTTACCATCCATAGTCACACATTCCTTTGCAAAAGATATAAAAATACCTTATCTTAACATTTGAAGGAATTAGAATCAATGACCAATGAAGATCACAAAATCATTCTTGACAACCAAATTTCTAGGCCATTCTTGATGGAGCAGCTATTTAGATGAGGTGTGGGCTAGCAATTAACATGATTGATTATTCTATTTGTATCATTTGATTATTAGGACATGTATATCCACTTCAAGAATAATAGAATCATATGCCATTTATCACACCTAGGCCAAAAATATGTGCCATACCACTTCATTTTCATGTCATTACCATTATCACATATCCTTTTTCCATTGTCACATATCCTTGACATTCACCCCATCACTTGTGTGCAACCCTTTTACCATTTTATTCAATTTATTAAACCATCATTATACTTAGCAAGACCATACCATCCTATCATTCCATTCTTATCTAGACCAAAGCCTATTTTTTATCATCTTACCCAATCCTATTTTGATCTTGGTTAATTTGGTTCTTCTCGCACCTTTTGTGAGAGGATTTTGATCAAATTTCAACAATCAATAAAATCCATGTTTATAATGACAATCTATAAAGTCAATGTGACAGTTGATTTGACAAGATATCTTTCATTTTTCATCCCATATCATGTTTGTTTTTGTGAGTATGATTGTAAATGCCTATGGTCAAATGAGTGTCTCACCAGTCTTGCTACTAATTATAATTGCCTATGGTAAAATTAGTATCATTGATCTATTCCATTATATCCTAGTTATAACCGCCTATGGGAAAACTAGGGGCAACACTTGTTTATCATGCATTGCATATCACCTTGCCATCATTGTTTTCATTTGACTGACCATTTTCTAGGTTTGAGAACTTATTGGGACCTAGTTGGATTTTTATTTCCTTTTGTGTGGGCAAAATTATTGTGACTTGAGGTCATCTTAGGACTATGTAGGTCATACTCAATTCATGTTCAGGTCACCTCAGTCTCCCTTTCCATATGCTCTAGCCATTTTGAGAGTAACTTAAGCCAAATGCTCTTGCTATTTTATGATCAGGTATCTTATCATTCTATAATGAGTTAAGATACCTAAAAATACCAAAAAAATTCAAATATTTCAAAATCCAAACACATTTGTCCTGTCTAAGCCTAGTCAGTTATCCTCAATCTACCTTACTAAGACATGGTCATTATTAGGATGCTTTCTTTTGATTTTATTTTAAAGCTTTTTGTTTATTTTTTTATTCCAAGTTTTTTTGTTTATTTTTTTTTCTATTTATTTATTTATTTGTTCACTTGCATGTTTGTTAGCTCTCAGCATTGCTGCCTTGACTCGGTCTATATGTATGTATTAGGTGATTCCTTACACACACTATTCTTAATTCTATCCATATTCATACGTCAATATTATCATCATGGTTTTTATCATTGATGCATTATTTTTTAGTGTTTATTGGATCGAGAGTCATTATTTATGCATCTTTTGGCCAGGTCTTCATGGTGTTCTATCATGATGCCTACCATCACATGCTACAACAAAAATTAGCTTCAAGAAGGTCTACAATCAATAGAGTTGTAGAATTTTCTCATTTTCACCTTGGAAAATCCTTCCACCCATCTTGATAAAATCAACCCATTGTCTATTCTAGTTGTATCATTGGTAATAAAGATGAGCATCTCCTTGTTGGTAGGTAAAACTAAATCATTTCTAATGATCAATCTTAATCTTCTTTTCATATCTTTCCTCACTTTGCACTCATTTATCTTTAATCTGTATTCCAAGTTATATCCTTGAGTTATGCTTGCTAATCATCCCTAATTGGGGCACAATCATTTTTATAAAACAATCCAGGTCATCTTAATGATTATAACCGCCTATGGAAAAATCATTATTTTTACTTTTATTTTTTATTATAACGACCTTTTGGAAAATCAGTATTTTTAAAATCAATGCATGCAAGCATTTTCTCATTTGGATTACTCTTAACCATAGGTTAATCCCACTTTCCTTCTTACTTCTTGTCAAGGGACCATCCATCCACATATGTGATGGCCACTCCCTCGAGGGCATCATCCTAGGCTTCCAAAACACCATTTGGAGCTTTGTTTTTCAATCATCTTCTTTTTGGAATATAGGCCATCTCTCATTATTTGAGAAGACATTGCTTTGCCTACAGTTTGTAACACCTTTCCAAATAGGGGCAAACTATAGACACCTAAATCTGGCCATTGATAACCTCCAATTAGGCTTTTGACCAATTTCTATCAAAATGCATAATTTGGCCTTAAAATGCTAAATAATGTGAAACTGACATATTCAACTTCTGATTTTGGCTAGAGTATCATTAAATGGGGTAATGTAATTTATGGGCTATCTAACTTTGATCTGATCATTATGAGTCAAAATGCTAATTTTGTACTTGGGTTCTCTGGATTGTTATTTTTTATCAAATCTCTTACATGAGACATGTGCCTTTATTATTTTGTGTTGACAACATCCTAAATGGAATAACGGATCTAACACATCTGACATTGACTTCCAATTCCAATTCAGTCAAATTTTGGACCAATAATAAGGCATTATGATCAATTTGAGTAACTTGTGCACAAAGTACTTAATCATGATTAAGAGATAATTAAACCAAATTAGATCATAATTAATAATTACATAAAAACTTGTTGAATACTTGTTTCTAGAAATGAATATTAAATATCTACATCATCAAGTGACCTCATTTCTTGGAAAGACATCCCTAGGCTATAAATGCCACAAATATTAAGATTCATGCCTCCCATGCCTCATCAAAGCCCCTCCATGCCTATTCAATGCCCCTCTATTCCAAATATTAATGGAAATATTTGTATAATGAATTTAAAATTTAGATAAATCCTTAGCCACACATCTCAATCTTGAGATGGATGGTTCAAGTTGATTCTAGCCATTTTCTAAAATCTATAAATAGAGAGGCCATGAACATCATTTCTAAGCTATTTTGGTGCAAAGTTATTATGCTCAAATATATTTAAGAAGCTTAAATTGTGAAAAGTTACCATGCCAAATTGATTCAAAAAATCTCTCACATGCCAAAGTTATGATGCCAAAATATTGAAGCCAAAGCCACAAGGTGTCAAGGAGAAGAGGAGATAGCCAAGCCTCCTTTGATGAAGACTTCATGAGCATAAGCCAAGCAAGCCTCTACTAAAAACTAATTTTGAGCATTCAAAGGAGGTGAAATATTTGTTCTCTTTCATGTTTCAGTTGTGTTTCTATTCTAGTATTCTTAACTAAGCTCAACCAAGTAACTAGGCCTAGAGATGTATGTTAGCTAGTGTGTTGGTTTTTCAATTTTATTTTATTTTATCACTAAAAAGATACTAAAACCTCTCTTGAGTCAAATTCCTATTCTACATTCATTTTTTCATGTTAAGATTTGCATTATTACATGTTAGAAAAGGCAGAACTCAAAGGAATTGTTTAGAAATATACATCTGATAAAAGAAAGTTGTGCCTTAGATTTATTTGTTACAGTTTGACTCTAGGTGGCATTGTGAGCCCTATGGCATGTTTATTTTAAATAATGAGCATGATTATCATGGGATATTTATAAATTTAATAATTTTTAAAATTGAGTATATTAATATAATGTTGAGTTAATTATATGCAATGTTGAGTATTTAAAATGGAAAGTAGATAAGTTAACAAAACATTGAGTCATTTTTAAATATAAGAAAATATGCATATTTTTAATACAAGATCGAATGTTCAGTGGAAATTTATCCTTACCATGAATTTACATATTACATTTTGAGCTAATACACAACCAGCCAAGATTGCATCATCAACATAGTTAGCCAAGTGGGTTATATTCTAAATCATATTAAAATATCTATATGAGTATTGATGTCAATTTGAATTAAGAAGAGTAAGACTTAGGCAGTCTACTAACTTTAAAAATCAATTTGTTTAAATTGAATGTAAAACTTGTAAAGGTACATTGGATCATATGCATATATCTTTAGATAATATATTGTTATCTAGTTATAGGAATTTGAAGAACAATAAATTATAATCTTTTGGTACAAACTTTTATAAATAAAATAAGTTATTGAATGAAAGAGCATAACGGGTTATGAGTTATCTAATTCTCTATTATTAATTTAAATGACTGTTGAGAATTATGTTTATAAAGATGGTGGGTTGTGATATTATTGGTGCATTAAATACTTGTATCTGCTTAGAGAGTGTAGTTTATGTAGTCTAAGCCTAATATATACCCGAATGGTATAATCCAGTAATTACTTGTTTAAATTATTATAGTGCAAGATTGATTATTCATGTTTGAGTAGAGTACTTATGTACAATGAGTTATGATAGTATGGGATATCATATAATACATCAGCTTAAAAGTATATGCCCAAATGGTACATACTATTGTTGTATGTCTAGACTCTCACCTACATTGACTGATTTAATGTATATGATTGTTAGTACTTGATCAATGTGTGTTGTATTAGTTAGTAGGATAACATGTATATGTGCATATAACCTTGTGAGTGTAAATGAATGATTACATTATAATTTTATGTGTTTATCTAACTTGCTTTACTATTTGTACTTGCTTGACTAAAAGTGTATGCTTTTATGTATCTATGACTACTTTATATGACTAAATGTGGAGAAACTAGTAGTTAAGTTTTGGAACACTAGACTATAATAATATGGGGTGCAGTTATTTGGATCTTCTTGTAGTAGTTTATAATCTAAAATTTATTATGAATGTGAAAGATACTCAGGAGGTATGAATTGTAGATATTATTTCTTGTATGAGTTAATTAATGTATGATTCATTCTTGTGTTGATAGAATAAAGTATATTTAGCTTATTCTTATGTATAGTATGTAATGTAATATTATTTCTAGGAGGATGAAATTTATATGAATCTTTGAGTTATACACTATGTTATATATATTATAATTGTATTGATGATATTAATAGGTAGTGTAAAAAATTCCACTAGCCTAAATAGTACCACTTATAGATAATCCGATCAAGTGGTGTGTTATGAAACTGAATGATCTAAATGATCATATGTTATTTGAAAACTTTGGCCAAAGTAATGTTAGATATATATTGTCATTTCATATGTTTTATTTTCATGTTGTGGGATATCATGTTAGAATGGATTTTTTATGTACACTGCATGTTTTTAAAACTCTTTCAGCACATGGGGTACTAGCATGTCTCATTGGATTCTCACACTAATCTATCTATCAATACATGAAGGGAGGGTCATTACCTAATAGGGTATTGTGTAGGGGATTGTTGGTATGTGGTTGGAGTGGTAAAGTACTTGGATGATGCTCTCCCTCCCAACTACAGTACTACCTAGAGATGACACTTGAGATTATCAATGATACATGAGTTGACATGACTCGAGCTCTAGAGAGCTCAGTATCTATTATTGTATTAGGTTATATGCCTAAAGGAATGTAATTTTATTATGTATTTGTATATTTAAACATCAGTTATTATTTTGTGAGACTAGCCGTAGTTATGTCCTATTGTATTTACTTTTTTGGAGTTGTATAAGATTGATATTATATGTGGTAAATTGAATTAGAAGTACTATTTTACTTAGTTGTGGTTTTGATTTATTGTATTATTTTATTATGTGGAATGAATTTTATGTAATTGTCTTAAAGAAAAAAATTACTACATTTTTTAAATACAACTTGATGGGTTGTTACATGTGGTATCAGAGTTGTGGCTCAAACTCTAGGACCTAATGAGTTCATTAGCATTTTTGTAACTTTTTGTCTAATATAAAGGAGAAATGTAAACGTATGTATGGTATATTTAGTGTTTACCCTTAGAGTATTTTTACCCTCTTAGAGTTATTAAAGGTTTGGTGTCTCATTGGTGATAGTTGTAAAGTGTTTGGGTAGGAGAGTACATAGCTTAGTTCATGAATTGTAAACAAAAGTTTCCTTCCATATTTTTGATCTTTAGATTGAACACCTTGAGTATTATTATGTCTTTCTTGAATCACCTTCACCATTTATGTTTGTGTTTTATGAGTTTTTTTAGAATAAGCATGGAGTGCTTCACACTTAGGTATTTATAATTTAGTTTTGTGTCTTATTTATACATATCTTAGGATTAGTAATCCTATAAAACCTTTCTAGCTTGTCACCACCTAGTGCAGTGGAAATTTTCTTGTAGTTGAGTGTAGATGTCTTGGTTGAGAATTAATTTATTTTATGAGTTTGATTTGTGTATTAGCATCCTTATATTTTGTAGACTTGGGAAGAAGTGTCATCTCTCTTAGTTGGATTAGAGGTGAGTTGTTATGTTCTCACTCTCTTTTTACATCATTTTAGCTATTGATAAGATTCATATTTTTAGGACATTGATTTAGAGTTTCCTTTAGCATAAAAACTTATTTCTGAATTATTATTTTGATCTTTTTCCCTTGATTTTTTGGGATAGTGTTTTCTACTTTTTGTTGATAGAAGCTGTAAATTTGGATAGATTGATGCATCCTTGTAGTTAATGATTAATTTCCAATTGTGGAAGTAGGTTATAATACTATACTTAAAAGTTGGTAAGTGAATCATGATTTAAAAACTTGGGCTAAGATGTTACCTTATACCATGTGAGGGTATGTAGGAATTTTTAGTTTATGAGATTTTAGTTCTCTACTTTCTATTTGTGACTTTTTAGAGTCACTATTTTATCTAACTTATGAACTTGACCATGAGGAGTGGTTAACATTGAATCTACATTAATTCTAGTTGATTATAATTATTATATTATTAAATACCTTTGTTAGATTGGTATTATTCTCTTTTGAATCATGTTGTTTTGAAGAGTAATATGTGTACCTTTTGTCAGAAGTAAGATATAAGACGTGTAGAACATCTTGGTCTTCTAAGAGGGTTAAGATTTAAAAAACTTAACTATTGTGTTCTAGTCATGTAAGCAAGGAGACATTATCTTGCGTATAAAGTTATAGGTATGGTATGATCCTTAGCCATTAGTATGTTATGTTAGTTATGATATTTTTTCCTTTTTACTATGAATATAACACTATAAGATAAGTTGTAGAATATGATACTAGTTATTTTTTATTAATATCAACTTAATGTAATCTTGAAATGATTGTATGATTTTTGTTGTATGTATGTTAGTACATCTAAATTCATTTAGCATAAAGTATTGCTTTTTATGATTTATTAGAATAAATTTGTGAACATTATGCACATTGTGGAGATTGTCAGGTCATGGAGACCTGAAGGAAGATTGGTGAATTAGCAATGTGAGTACTAAGTGATAGGATAGTATCCTACTTAGCCTCACATAGACTTGATTGTTATTGAGTTGGATCTGATAGACAGACTTGTTGAATCCAAGATTGATAGGCAAAACTTATCAAATTTAGTCGTACGATCATTTGTTTTGAATTTTGTGATGATCTCATGTGTTGTTGAGTTAGCAGTGAAACTTTTACTTAGTTTTTATTATACTTTTCTTACTAGTTCTAGACTTTGGGGTGGTTGTGATAGAACCAATCAATGTAAGTGACATTAAAAAAACTTTTTTGCATAAAATAAAATGTCATAGAGTAGGGTCTTATGAGACCAATTATCTAAGAATAGTGATAATTAGGAGAGCTAGTATAAGTTCTTCAGGTAAATTTTGTATTTAGTTGCATGATATGATACTTGATACTATGTTTATATGCTATTAAACTCTATTTTGTAATCATAATTTTTGTTTTAATAAGAGTCATCAAGATAATGACCAATTTTAGGGGGGAGGATGTCACATCTCAATTTCACCTTATAATTAATAATCTATAAATCCATGGATTAGTATGGTCATTATCTGATTACCATTATTTTGATTTGAGATTTTTGACATATATTGTAATGGGACAATGATATTATTGATTAGTATACATTATGTGATATTTATATTTTGATAATTATATACATTAAGGATGTATATTTGTTATTTTAGCATCATTAATTGATATATATGATGATTTGAACTAACTACCTACTTGTTGCAAGGTGGATGCAGGAGAATAATGGTATAGTGGTGTTGATTTTCTCAATTATTTGGTAAGTTATTACATTTTTCCTTCTAGATGGAGGTAGGGAAGGGATATAACTTAGTGGTAGAGTGTCACCTTGATGTGGTGAAAGTCATTAGTTCAAATCTGATTATCCCTAAATAATATGAATCCTTATATTTTGAGTTTTATTTGCTCTCTTCTAGAGTCATCCTAGAAAAGATGCAAATTGATTGTCTCCCAAAAAATATGTAAATTGACTCCATCCCAGTCAGTTACCAATTACATTTTTCCTTTTTTTTAGTGTTTTTTCCCTTTTTTTGGTGTTATTCTATACCCAAAAACCATTTTAACCATTATTTCCAATCTTTTACCCTAAAATGTTATGCTTGCTTTTGGTACTCTGGAAAAAAAAATCTTGATTGAGCCTATATTTGATCATTGGATACAATCTGCTCATGGTAAGACCTTATATGGTTTTGATGTACTCTTATCTTCAAAAAATGATCCAGCATTCAATGTTGGTAAATACATATGGTTACCCAATTGGTTGAATGCTGTTAACAATAATAAAAATTCATACCCTCAGAGTTTGATGAGGGAGAGCATCATCATATAGGATTGATTAGATGAAATGATTGGGGGAATATCAATGGAAAACACTAGTGACCCTACACACACCTACAATATATTTAAAATGATATTTGCATAAAAATGTTATTGTGCATTGCTTGAGATTATATTTATGTGTGTGGAATTAGTTTTAGTATGCATTAGTTTTCTTTAGCTTAATTAACTTAATTTTTGAATTTGAATCCAAAAAATAAATATTAATGCTAATAGATATAATTATTATGGAAATAATTACCTTACAAATAAAATGCAATTAATGACTTATTTTATCTTTTAGTTAAATAATTATTTATCATTGTTTTGTAAATTGCATGGAAGTTGTATTAATGCAATTTAAATTTAAAATTTGAATTATACATGAATTTAATTTTAAATTAGGAAAATAGATTATTAAGTCAACTTAAGTAAATATTAGGAGAACAAGAGAATAGATTGACATGCAAGGGGAAAACTAAAATAGAAAGTTTACATGAAAAAAGGAAGTGCAACAATTAAGAAGAGAAATAAGTTTAAAAGTGTAATTGAGCATATGAAAACTATGTGTCACACACATGCCCCTAATATGATATTTGAGTATATTGATTCTAGACTGAGTATGTAATAAGTAAATTTGTGTATCTAAATTGAATATGGGAGTGATCATGCCATGAATGATGCCCTCAAATATGAGAAATTGGTATGAATTTGAGCAAAAAGGAGTGTATTAAATCAAAATCTAAACATAACTATCAAACTTGTGATTTTACTTATGAAAATTTGTACTATACCTGGTGTACTAGTCTAGTTAATTTGGAATTATCTAAAGTTAGGGATACTAGACAAGAGCACGATGTAGTGGATATTAGTGCCCTATGGTTCTAGTGTCCTAATTTGGGCACTAATGTCTACCTAGTCTAAAATTTGGGTGACTAGACTACTTTCTGAGTCTATTTTTTCTTGTGTCTGACCTGTGTCTAATTTCTAAAATTGAGCCTATGTGTTAAAGATAATTTGTGAATAGAAATGTAGGATCATAATATTTATGATAAACCCCTATGAATTACCCCTCTTTTGAGGGTAGTTATGTAACCTATTTAAGAATTGTCCTCAAAATAATTAGCTCTACAAAATGTGTTAGTCAGAGCATATATATGATAATTGTGTGATATTCCAATACAATGCAGAAACATAACATCAGAATGTAAAATTATCTGAGCATAAGTAGGTAATATAATATGTATATTATAATCTAAAATTTCACAAGGGTGTCAATATATATGTAATCAATGTGTAACAATAAATCTAAGTAGATACCTAGGGGGATGGGGCATGATATACATCATGGCACCCAAGTGGGAAGGGTAGATGGATGAGGTTCCTCATGGCATCAAAAACTAGTGTGTGTGTAACAAGAAAATACAAGTGTCATGGTGAAGAAGCATAAAAATAAGCACACATACAAACACATGAGGAACAAAATACAAGGAACATGGGCACATGTCACTAAATCTGAGAATGAATACATAAAAAGACATGTTCAAATGTCCACATATGCAAGAAATAAGTAATTTGGCTTAAAGCCACATTAAAGGACATGTTCAAATATCTGCATATACAATCAAGAAAGCACACATAAGGGACATGTGAACATATCCAAGGCATACAAACATAGAAGTGGCATAGAGATAAAGAGCAATGGCATATTCAAATGCCCTCAAAATGGAAGAAGCATAGGAAACACAATCAAGTATAATATAGGAAAACTAGAAATGAAAGCATGTATAACTATGTAGTCTAAATTTACGTAAATGTTAGGATTTACATATGTTGAGTCTAACTAGTGATAGTCAATAAAATATGAGCAATAATTAATAATGGTCGATATCAAGATATATCAATGCATAAAATGGAAAGTATAGTATGTAAGAATATAACTTGGTAGTAGCAACTATGTAAGAGATGCCCTTGAGTAGGCAGATGTATCAAATGAATAAACCTAGACTGGTGTATATGCCCTCACTAGGTAGATTATAACAAGTCTAGATCAGTGTAGTGGATTGGGGTCTTGTATGTAATCTACAAGTACTCAATAAGAACAAGTGAATCATATGTGTATGATAAAACTAGCTATACTAAGATAGCTAGCAATATGTAATACTTGGAAAGTAGTAGAAATGTAAACATAACAATGCTTATAATCTATTAAATTTGTGTTTTTTTAGTAATATTTGAATGTTTTTGTATTTTTACATGTTATATTGTTTTTATGTTTTTTTCTATAAGTTGTATACAAGCAAATGAAAATAAATTATGTACAAGAAGCAAGAGAGAGAAGGAAGTATATACAAGAGTAGGAACCATACTAACTAATGAGTCTCATGAGAGACTCACTATCACCATGACCTATGTCAAATAAGGGAAATGTGATCATGTGTGTGGTGTGAAAGGGCAACTATGATCCCATTATCTACTATGAAAAGTAATTTGTGTCTAAATTTGTTTGTGTAGTGATGTTATGATGCTATGACATTGACTGCAATGCCATATGAACTATAGGGGTCTTAGGAACCCATCTAGTAGAAGAAGATGTAAGTGATGTAGGTTCCCTATGCTAATAACCCCTATAAACCAATAAAATTTATCTTAGCATAAACTGAGTAGAGGAAGGTCCCCTAGAATATGTGACATATCTCTGACATAGGGGTCTATCTAATAATGGTCTCCATGGGAGAGTATGCGTATGTGTAGATATTATAGGAGTAGACCTAGTTTGTACTGATGACTCTTTTATACTCTATGATTTATGCATAGGGACTAAACTCTCAGTTATAAATGATAGTCATGCAATATTTGGTAATGGTGCTAAACTATAATTGGTGTATGTGTTGGAACTATAGCTGGAAATTATGCTAGAACTACCTATGGGATGGGTATAGGATACTCATATGGGACAATCTCAACCTTAACCACCTGATTAAAATGTATATACTTTAGACATAGATTTAATATAGATGGTATGGCTCAGAGCTATTATAACCATGTCCTACCCAATAATATATCAAATACACTTGCACTAGGTACTACTAGGAACCGAGTGGCTATGTGTGCTAGTCTAACTTGTAATGGAAGCACAATCCCCTTGATGGAGCTCTAAACATGGGAATTTAAACCACTAATGACTATATCTATGGGGAATATATCTCTCTCTATGTATCCCAAGTGATGTAAGAGTGTCATACTACACATGCTTATTATTGACCCATTTTCAACCATAACACTCTGAATAAGATGGTGGCCTATCTATGTTCGTATGAAGAGCACATATAAATATATGTTATCATCCATAATATCCTTCTATAAAAATGTGATAAGTGGTCTAGGTGGAACTATAATGATATATATGCCAATAATATTATGCAAGGGTGTGTCTCCTCTATAACTATGTGATTGGAATATGGTGGTGGATGAGCCTAGTATGTATAGTGAACACTTGATGTGCCCCTACCTCATTCATTGTATACTTTAGGAAAGGATATGAAAATATCTTTAGTGACTTAAACTCTGTTTGATGTTTTTTTGGTGCATATGTGGGTGTGCCCACATCAATCATATATTCCTCTATTAGATCTTGTATCTTGTGCTTTAAGCTAATGCATCTATTTATCATGTGGCCTGGTGCCCTATGATACTCGTAGAATGAATTTGAATCATAGTTCTTTGGAAGAGGCCATGTTGTATCAACCTGTTTAATGGGAGGGAGAGATATGACATTGCATTCCAAGAGTTATTGTATAACCCGTGTTGGTGACTCTAAAATATTACTAGACTCTGCATTGAGGAGTGGATATAACCAATTTGGGAGATGGCTCAAAAGCTGCATTGACTGTGGAATTTTGATCACTTTTTATTGTGCCCCTTATCTTGTATGGAGGTTTTTTTCAAATTTTAATAGTTGATTCTAATCTATTTGTGTACTTGAGTTTGCCCATTGATAAGAGCTTAACCTCTCTTTTCTTGACTATGTGGAGAAAATTAGTATATGTAGGAAACTTCTTGAATAAGATAGCTTTGTTCAATGCTAGTAAGAGACTTTGTTTAAATATGTTAGAAGCTCTCTATGGTCCATGGGTCTAGTCAATTTGGATAATATTGTCTTATATCATAAAACTTGCAAATGGATTATTCTAATTTTGATTTAACTATGTTACTTGTGCATATGACATCTTATCATTGATGTTGATAAATAAGTGTGCTAGGAACATGTCAGCTAAAAAATTGAATGTCATGATAGATTGATTTGGTAAATCATATAATCATTATAGGGCATAATCCTTGAGACTGCATGGAAATAACTTTGTAAGAAGCCAATCATTGGACACATAGTCTAAGCATGTTGTGTGAAAAGCTCCAAGGTGATGCTCTGGGTCACCTTGCCATCATATAATGTAATCTTGGGTGCCACAAAATAAGATGGCAAGGGTGTTACCTCTATGTGATGTGCCAAGGGTATATGTAAGAGAATGTTATAATCCAAGGCATGTAATGGCCTAGTGGCTCACTTCTCGAGATATAACACCTTAGACTATAGAGTATGAATCTCATGCATAAGGGATTATACATCTGGAGTGGAGGAACTAGCCATAAGTGGTGTATCTATCACTAATGGTTGAATAAAAATCTTAGGTTGTGATATCCTAGTTGAGTTGGCCCCACTTGAGGTATAACAACATTAGTAACTAGGGGAGTTAAAGATTGACCATTGTTTATTTTTTGGAGTTCTTCATGAAGAATGTTTATGAAGTCATATTGTATATCCATGTGTTTGGATACAAAATCTTGTAACTATTATTTATCGGTTTCAACAAATCTATTGTTAAATTCTACCATTGTAGTGTGAAAGGTAGGAAAACAAGTTTTGTATAATTTGAACCTTTTAAGAATAGTAATCTAAGGAAAATTGAAAAATTAAATAATGTATTAAACTTAATATTTTTAGAATTGAAATATGAGTATATATAGAAAAAGGATACAAACCCTAATAGTGTCTAGGGTTAGGGTTTTTTGAATCTAGGGTTTCTTTGCACCAATTTAAATTACATGTAAAAAAATTGAAACCCTAATATGAAATTGATTTAATTAGCTAGGTTTTTAAAAAAAATCATAAAATTAGAAGTATACATCCCTAATCTATTGTAAAATAGTTTGGATTAATGACAACTAAGGTTTGAAGCAATATTTAAAGTAAGACGAGTTCATCAAATTATTTAACCTTTTAAAGTTTTACATGTATAAATCCTAAGCTAGATTAAAGGGATGAGATGTCTAAATTGGTTAAATAATATGTAATAATTAACCACTTATTTGTTATGGATTTTGAATTTTTAAAAATAGTAATAAATATTCATAAATAGAGATTTATCTAGAAAGTGACTATCATGGATGATCTAAGTTCTAAAAACTGGGTTATGGACAGGTTTGAGTGTCATCAATAGGGTCCCAAGATTTGATTGTTCACTAGATAGTAGTGCTTGACTTGGATAGTAGTGTCCTCAAAGTGGTAGTAATGTCCTCTTTGTAGGATTGTTCCTATTTTATAGGGTCACCTATGCCTATGTTTTTAGGTCTTGTTCTTATACGCATGAAATTTAGAACTTTGTATTGTGCCTAGAAAAGCTAATTTAGTCTGCAAACCCTAATCCTCCTTGCAAGTATGGCATGATAAATAAATGTGTGTTTGTTAGTAGAATAAGATGGACATCCTCAACACCTTGTTGTGAGGAGAGTTTCCTACATACCAATACTCTGAGGAGGGATCAAGCCCAATGTAGTTCTCCCACCTAGTGTTTGATACAAGTGCAAGTGAATGCTAGAATGAAAGTGGTATTGAATGCCTTGAGTGTGATTGAACTTTGAAATTTGGGCTTAGGGTAGTTTTAGATGGTAGTATGTATAAGTATGGCATAATAGGGATCAAATACCTTAATTTTTCTTAATTTATTTCTTATTCAGATAGGCTTTTGCATATATTTTCTATCTGGTGAATAGAGGTCAAATAGTCTTGTATTTATAGTTATTATCAGCTTGTGTAGATGATAAAATGTACTTAGACAAACCTTAGGAGTGGTACACATTTAAAAATGTATCCATTTATGAGAATTAAGGAAAGGGAAATTAGCACCCATTTGGGGCCACTAGCACCATGTAGATGTAGTGTCCTTAGTGTGGCGCTAATGTCCACCTTGTAAACTGCTAGGCACACTAGATTAGGATCTAGGAATGTTGTCCTTGGATTGTATTTGGGCTAACAAAAGATGTATGTGGTCTACACAATGGATAAAAAAGTATGGTAAGGGATCTAGGATAGGTCTAGGGCTAAGATAAGAATAGGCTAACTCAAGCAACACTCTTAGCATCCAAATACCACTTTTAGGTGATTATAATAGAGAATAAGATTAACTCAAAATTTTACCTCTATATAAGTAAAAGGTGTGGTAATAATAGAGACAAATACAATAGTGGATGGATTGTGATGATGAAGGCACCATCACCTCCCGGGATATAAAAAATTACATATATATTATTCAATTCATATGTAAAATAATTGTTAGCTAAATTAAATTTGAAAATATAACTTAAATTTAACATGATATTTATATAAAATATACATGCATCTATGTAGTGGTTGATGTCTACACACCAAATATGTGTGCCAAAAAATACTGACTCATAAGTATATTATCTAATCCCTCTAAACCACCACTGGCATCATCATCAAAAGGTCTAGTGCTTATAGCTCCATAAGATTTGCAAGGGTGGGGTTAGGTATGCACACTAGGTAGTGTATCTCTAGCATTGGTCTCTAAGAGCCTACTCATATGATGAATGAGCATATTAGTGAGAAAACTAAGTGTATGCAGAGTATCAATCTCCATGATCTACTAAACTGTAGAGGGGATATTGGGTTCAAGTGGCTTTTGGATACAGATCCTTGCAGGCCAATTAGGTACAGTCATTTACCTGGTTGATCTTGTGTAGAGCCTTTCCCTCAATCCTAAACCTCATTGTAATAAAAATAGTTTAGAATCTCATTGAAGACAAACTCATAGTAGAGTTTCCTCAAAAAATACAACGTGACCTCATGGTTATTGTATGGAGGATAATCAAACACCATCCACCATTGATCCCAAAAACTAGCTGTGATTAAATTGTGTTTGCAGTGATAGATTAGAAAACATTAAGAAGTTATTGGAAATGGTGCATTGGTGGTTGTCTCAATGAAAAAGGTACAAATGGAGGTTTTTGATATATCTTTGTTTTTGACCTCATGTGCTAACAATTTATCAACATAACAAGCCCTACAACTATCTCGATATGAATCCCATCTATCAATTTGACTCATTATAGAGTCAATTTGACCTAATAATGACTCTAGGGAATTGGCTAGATAGGGGTGGTGGGTGTTGGTAGAAGTGGGATCCCTCATTCTCCTAAAAAATTCTTCAATTTCAATTTTATTTTCAACAATGTGGTCAACTAGACTTTCCTGACTACATGGGGGATTTTATGAAACTATATGAGGGTTAAGTGGAGGGTTAGGAGGAGGGTTATGCTAAGGAACAAGATTGTTAGGTGGAGGGTTAGGCTGAGGAATAAGAGGGTTAACAAGACAAGATGTTCAAAACAAATAAATTAATAATTAAATAATGAAAATAATAAAAAATTATTAGAAATTAGGGTTAACAGGTGTAGATTTGTAGCACTTACCTCTTCTACATGGTGGCATCATCAATTAGTCGATGTGTCAAGCTTTCTGAGATGAATTTCGGTAAGGTTTGGCCTCACTAAGGCAAAACATGATCACAGAGTGGAGGAGAGTGAGGGGAATAAAGAACTCAAATGTAAAATGAGGAAATTTTGTGTTCAGGTTCACTTTTTACTTTTTGTAGTAAACATAGGAAAAATGATCATGTTATTAACAATATCACATTATTAGTTTTAAATAACATGATCACATTATTAATTCCATCACGTTATTGTTTTTTAATAATGTGATGGCACTATTTATTAATACGATCGCATTATAACTTGGTAATTATCGAGTCATAATTTAAATAACATGATCACATTATTTTAATAATGTGATCGCGTTATGGATCGATAATTACCAAGCCATAATTTAAATAATATGATTGCATTATTTCAATAATGTTATCATGTTATTTAATAACACGATTCCTCCAACTTCATGCACATACCTGCATATTTGAAGTAATGCATACTTCATCTCCTTGAAAGTATAAAATAATGATAATAAATCTAAGTATCGATTTTAAGAAATTCTATAGCTAGTTATGGCATGTTATTCATGATCACTTGTGAGATTGGGATTGGTTTAAAAGGGTGAATTAGCTTTATCTCATTATCTAGCTAAAGACATAAATAAATGTTTTCTACTCTTGAAAATAATGGACTGAGTTAGATTTAGATCTCCATGATTTATTTCATTGGAAGTAAATATATAAATTGTTGTCCACTATACTCTAGGTAATTTATCTAAGAATATTTATGCTTTTTGAATCATGAAATAGCTTGCATAAATTAATAAGTTGACAAACCTTTTTTGTTCTGCTCTTTAAGTATAATGCAAATATTCATTGATAGTATGAATGTGATAGTTCATCTTATACTTATTAGAAAGATAATATTTAGCAATGGTTAAATAATAATAAAATAAAAATAAAAGGATATTATATATGGTAGTGATATTGTAAGATTGTTGAGTTAAATTATGACTCTCAATAGATTGAGTTTGTTTCATATTTAAGCCCTCTATGATGAAATGAATTAATTTTTCCATGAGTATTATTAGCCATTAATTAGTGCAGGAAATCAGTTTGGCCATAAATATAAAATGTGTGTTGATTGATATTCTCCAATTGTAGACCAACCTGCATCTTTTGAGATGATCTATGTTTTTATATAAGTAGTTGTCTAGGTCTAATAAACAATATAAGATGATGCTAATGAATGATTGCATTTCTGAACACATTAACACCTATTTAATGTTGAACAAAATGAATATTTGACTAGGAATGGAAGCCAACATTTATTTGTTGCATATCATGAGTTTTTTCACTTGACACACTATTTGACTATAAGAGATCACGTGAATATATTTTGATTAGTCACTATACTAAGGAGATGGACTTTTATTTATTAAATAAATTAGGACTAGTCTCAGAGCTAAGATGGTAAATAGATGATCTTAAAGGAGAATTCCTAAATATGATTTAGGGTAAATTGTAACTATTTATTCTACCAATTAAGATAATGTTTTGTAATAGACTTAAATACCTTATTATGAAATTAAGAAAAGAATTATTAAAAAAGAGGATTTAATTTACTTATGAATTAAACACCTCTAAACTAGTCTAACTGTTTGGATTCATGTTATATTAGAAATTATGAAATGAATTTGAGTGACTTGTATATTGGATGATAATCTATATTGAGGGAGTTAGACCCTGTGCATTAAGTCATCCTTTATTTTGTGATCCAAGGCATTGAAGATCTCATTGGAAGTTTATTTTAATAGTTCTATTCTTTCCCTTGAATATTTGAACTAGGATTGCCCTTTTAGTGATGCAAACTCAAGGATCTAATTGCATGTTTTCACACTTGATTGCATGTATATTTGCGTAGTCATTTGGTAGCTAAATTAGCTTTGTCTTCTTGTCTTCACCTTTATTCATGCTTGGTCAAATTTTCTTTACTTATCCAATTTTAGGAGTGTGTAATCTTTGTCTTAATCATTTGGCAACAAAATGATTTTATCTTGGCCTCGAGAACTCCTTCCATTATGAAGACTTAAGGACTTGATCGTTTGCCTTAACACTTATTTATGCTTGGACATAGGGATTTTTGTCCAGTCATGTGATGCAAATTTGGCCCTACAATTTTTTTGCCCACTTCTTACTTAGCTGATTTTTGAAGTGTTTTGTCACTGAATTGTCACAGGCCTTCACATTCTTTCACAATTTACCGATCAGTCATGTACTTTGTGCTTAGTCCGTTGAGCATGGCATGTGTCATCGTTGCATCACATCACAACTTTTTATGAATTTTTATAAGGCATGAGTTTCATTTGGCCCTTTTGTGTCATGTGTCATGATTTTTCACACTCATGCACTCTTAGGTCATGAAGTTAGTAAGAACAAATCTCGAGGACTATGGGGTTGTGAGATAATTTGAGCTTGCCACTTGTCAAACATGCATTCAATTACGGCTTCACGAATTTCATCTAAGAATTTCTCATTTGAGTAGACAGGAGCCTATGAAGCAATCGCATGTTGCCATGTGGATTAGTAACTCAAGCCTCTATCCAAATGGATGTGGCACCTTAAATGAGAGCCACATGTCTCAAACTCGTAATGCCACAACATAAAATAATGTACGACATGTCTTAAAGTCTTTTCCCCATGAACTTGTGAGCCAATGGGATGGCACCAAGTGTCACCACAATGCTTGTTCACAAGTAAAGGGACTATGTGAGATGACACCACATAGCATCAAATGTTAGGCTAAGGGGACACAACATCTCCCAACTAGCAAGGCCGATCACTTAGTCAACTACATCGACCTATGGGCATCTGGTTAATATTTATGGTTGTCCTACCCGTTAAACTGTCTTAGTTTGCAAATGTTATAAAAATCTACATACAAATTATATCATCTTATAGTTTGCATTTGACGATTCTTGTAAGCCTTGGATAATCATTGGCAATGAACTTGATGTTCTATGTAAGCACTAGCTAATTAGGTTGCCCATGTTTTTATGCCTAGATGAAGCAACTATATCATTGTTCCGTAATGCAGACATAAGATGAAGGGTGACCTTGAGAAGTCGTCTCATGTGGGTGGTCTATGACTTTGATGCACCGTGATGGTCAATCAACAATTACATGGATATTTATGTATGATCAAATTTGGAAGCATTTTCTTGAAGGGAAGCAGTGAAGATTTAATGAGATTACATGGCCCTAATATTGAGAGGAAGTAGTCTTTTGTGGTTTCATAACCGATAGGTCTCATGATCGCAACCTCTCAATGGCCTTTGTTCAACCGAGCTTAACTCGGTAGATCCTCCATATTAATATGAAAAAATCCATGATGATTTGTAAATGCAATATTTATTATTGTAAATATAAGTGAACTTTTGGTGAATGGATTGTCAAGCTATGAATTCATTGACTTTATACGAACACAATTAAGTTATCTCAGAAAAAAAAAAAATTACAATTAATTTTGGAGCAGCACATAAGAATGCTACACAAATATAAAAAGATTTCTTCCAATGAAAAGGAGATCATTATTAGATTACAGTGACTACCTTGGAAAGCGTTATTTAAATCAATTAGTGTGAGAATAGGGTTTTAACAAGTGTTGGATGTTATGTATTCAGGTGGTCGCTCATGGTAGGCCGACTGTTACAACACTTGTCTGAGCAGAAATTAGTTGCCAAACAATGGATTAAAAAACTCAACGCCAAACCCAAATCTCCATCTCAAGTAGAAAAAGAAGATGGGAATATGTTCGTATGAAAACAAAAACAGACAAATGTTAATAGGGGTCATCAAGAATTCAAATTTCCTATTCCGAGTGATGCCAATGCTTGAATATATAATATATGATGTTCAGTTTGTCAACTCTAACTTTAATGATTTTGAATTCCCTTCAATCAAAGTAATCGATTTGCATACATAGGGAAATTCAACGACTCTATATTTATTTATATGCAAACAAAATTTCTTAAATTATACAAACATGTAACATGTCGCTATTGGAATGGGAGAAATATATAAGATAATCAATACAAACATGTAACATGTTTCGCCAATCCTTCAATCGACGGGGCCTTTGTCTTTGTTGTTGTTGCGCTGGTGTGGTCATTCTGCTTCACAGAATCCCAACTTACTTGGGTATAATCAAAATCATTCCTGCATTGAATTTTTTTTTTTTTTTTTTTTTTTTTAAATTTAATTTAATTTAATTGTTGTTGTTTAATAGGGTTTTGACATTTTAATTTTTTCAGACACTAGTTATTTCTTCTATCAGACATTGGATTGCGCTTGTGTGCAGATGAGATTAAATGAGTTTGTTGAACCTAGATCCTTTGCATTGGTGGAGAAAATTACATGGTCATCCAAGGCGAGCTTGGAGCTGTCAAGTCATCTGAGGAAAGAAAGAAACACTGATTATTTATGTCTTCGTTAGGTTTGGAGTTATTTTATGTCATTTTTGATAAACCAGGGGCCTCAACAATTATTCGGGTTTTTACCATTTTCTAGTTTTTCACTCTCCTCTGACCAACGTCTCTATCCACATCTTTATAACTATCCATTTTGCAGTTTTTGTATTGTAGTCTCTCCTTCCAGATCAATCTTTGCCATATACGGTTTACCTCCAAAGCGCTTTGAAGCTAGGACAGTCTGAAATGGTAATTTTTTTGCTTTCTCTCGTGTATATCGCTTATCATGCACTTCTTATGGCCAAGTTCATTGCTAAGTTTGCCTTTATTGGGTTTCTCTGGGGTATTTTTTATTATTGGCAGTAATTTTTATTCAGTTTTTTTTTTTTTTTTTTCTTTTTTTTCAAAATTTGATGGGGTAAAATAAAGGTTTTGAAAGATCATGTAACTTTATACAAAAGATAAAATAATTAAGCTCGAATGGGATGTCACAACCAACAGCCCATGTGGGACCAAACAGCAAATAGACAACTAGATCTTAGCCTTACCAAAAAAGCACCCTTGCCTACAACAAAGCTCTAGCCAGAAACTTATAGTCTTTTGCCAAACTTCAATCTTCCGCGAATCAATCGCCTCGCTGAGAGAAATAGAGGAGCCACAAATACTCATCCACTCAACAGAAATTATCTTCCTATGGCAACCCGATTGCCATTAGGTAAACTTCCATGACGTTTCTGCTAAACTTATCCAAGAGGCCTATCCTCACTTTTGCTCATCTTCTAAACTTCAACTCTAAGTTCCCCTAAGTGGAGGGTCATACATGAAGGCTGAACCACCGCTTTTCTACCTTTTTTCCTTTTTTGCACCTCGGTCCACCCTCCCTTGTCTTTTGCAACTTCCGGTTGGACTAGTAAAGGATTTTTCCTTTGAGTTATAGGGTTGGGATTTGTCTTCCATTGCTATAACAACCATTGGTTCTACCCTTAATTTTTCAATCTCTAGATTCTTCTATGTGGAGATGTCTGAAACGGAGGGGTCTCAAATAGAGTCTATAGCCTTCCTTGCAGTAATTAAATCTACTAGTAGTTCTTCAGAATGAAGAAAACTTTTTAGGTCATCATTTAGAATAATGGAATCAAGATCATCCAAAGATGAAGTGGACTCGTCACTATCAAAATCAACAAACACAATAAGGTGGGTAAGAAGGGAGTCCTTCCAATAAGAAGAAGTCTTCTTTTTTTAAAGTAGTTGCGGTTTTTGGTCAATTGTAAAGCACCATGAACTGACCCCACCCGTTTTTCACTACACTCCTTAAGACGTGTAGTATGTAAGATTGATGCACTAAAAATTCTTGCAAAAAAAAGATTAGTAGTAATGGAAAATTATAGGCTTATACATATTCTCCACCCAAATCTCATCATGTGTCATAATAGTGTAACATGGGATGGTGTTTTGGGAGTTAAACATAGCAATACAAAATCATAAAAATAAATGATGTAAAAAAAATGATGATATTTGAATGAAATAATTGAAAATAACATATACATACCTTAATTAACTTTTTAACATTTTAAATATGAAGATACCCATTTAAACTCAATTTTAACATTTAATTTTTTATAGTTTTAAACAACATGGTAGAGGGAATAGACTATGTTGGAGAAGAAACACATTGTGCTAGAGAATAAAATGGTGACAAGGAATATAGAGTTCCCCCGAATAAGCAATATGTGAACTGGTAGGTTCAATAGAAAAGGGAATGGCTTCTTCATGGATAAATGTGATCCAGAAAGAGTCTCGTCCCAATGAAAATAATAGAGAACTTTCCCCCTCTGTTTAGGGTAAGGAAATAGTTTTGGAGATCCTGGATGAGGTCATTACCCAGGCAGAGGATAAGCTTCATAAAAGTCTCATTGGAAATTTCATTGGGCTTAGACCCAACATTGATTCCATGCATGATTGGGTCCAAAGAAGATGGAACATGAAGGATGATTTAAAGATTGCAGCCATGCCTAATTATTTTTTGTTGTTTACCTTTTCATCATAATAAGATTGCTCACATGTCCTTGATAAGAAGATGTGGTCTGTGGGAAAGTCTTTGGTGGTGTTATATAAATGGTTCTTAGGTTTTAATCCTCATAAGGAGCAAAGAAGATCTATCCTTTTATGGTTCACACTTCTAAATCTACCACTGGTGTTCTAGAAGGAAAACATCATAATGGGGATTACCAGAGCATTTGGTTCCCCTATCTTAGTTTATTCTATGACCAGGGTAATAATTAGGTTACTATTTGCTAGGGCATGTGCTATTGTTGACTTAGATACAATGTTACTTGAATTCATTAAGTTGAGATCAAATTTTGGGGTCTGCATTCTTGACATTAAATTTTAGAGAGCACCTAAAAGCTGCCTGGTTTATCATACTTTTGGCCACAAATGTGTTATTAACAAAGAAAACAAATCGTTGGCCATAGAACCTATGTCCTTAAATGATTTTGGTCTCAAGGGCCATATCATAGTTGAGGATAATACAGAAGAGAAGTTTGAGGATAATGCAAAGGATAAGTTTCAAGCTAAGAGCTCAGTGATAAAGGTGCTTGCTACCCCAGATGTAGAGGAAGGAAAGGAAAATGTCCCCAAAAAAGATGTAGTGGTTGCTTTTGTTTCTGCATCACCTAAGGGGAACTCACTTGGTGTTTCAAACGAGTCTCCATCTCGAGCCGGTAAAAAGTGTGAAAAGACAACATACCCAAAATAGTGGAACCGCTTCAACTAGAAGGAGTGGTGGAGGTCCATGATATGGATTCTTCACTAGCCAAGGAGAAGGAGAGGCATTGTGAGATGGTAGAAATAAGCACTGACAGAGGGGATAAAGGCATTGAGTGACTAGAAGCTCAAATCCCCATCTGCACTAGTTCTTCTGAACCTAACCTGTTCGATAAGATCAAAACTTTGTTGGAAACAAATTTAACATACCAGCTAACTTCAAACCATTATGTTGGTAAGGACACATCCCCTACTCCCTAGCCGTTGGATTTAGAAATGACCTCACTAGTTGGGAAGGGCTCAAGTAAAGATCATAAGTGGTAGAAAGAACCAGTCAAAACTACCTTGGGGGGAAATAAGGGTAAAAGGGGAAGTCTTCCCTCTAAATACTTAAAGCAAATGAGTCCATTAGTGGTCAAGGAATCCAATCCTTAAATTATTTTAGTACTCTGCATTTAGTTTAGTCTAGTTTTACCCTAGTCTATTTTACTAGTTCTCCTTGTTGTGACTCAAACCTGGATCTTCCACCTAGTGGATGAGTGATGTGGGCTACTCATTGATTGGATAGGGGCTCATTTATTATCATTGGCCTCACTGGATGGTTGGTGTCCATTAGGTAGCACTCCTTATGATTCATTTTAATTTCAAATTGGCTCTAATCATTTGTTCGATTTGACCACCTTTTTGGTTGATAACCATTATTTTTGGTTGTGTATTAAATTTTATTTTGATTCTGCCACTTTTGAAGGGATCTGTTGTGATCTAGCTTATTTCTAAACTGACACTTCCTTCGACTGGATCCTATTTATGGGATTGATACTTTATTCATGATTGGTTCCTGTGGTCTATTTTATTTGTTGGTTTCTGCTTCTATCAAAAGTGGTGGTTGTTGCTCCTCCCTTAAGGCCCTCCTTGTTCTTCACTGTTACTTAATTTTTTGACTAGGTCCTCTTTATTCTTTTGGTCAGCTGTTTATGGCTAGGAGGAGGCCCATCCATCTTGACGTATCTTTTGTAAGGATCCATTTTGTAATCCCAGTCAATTATTTTTGACTAGGGGAGACCCAGACTTCCTAATGTGTCTAGGGCTAGTATCCACACTAGTTATCAAATGTGGCATTGACACCATTTTTCTTTTGGCCCACATGTCAAAGTTTACCTAAGTATGAAAAGGGAGCTTTCAAGTAAGAAAATGGTAAGTCTTTGGGAGGACTTCATGTTTTCCAGCAGTGATAACTTCGAGCTTTTTGAAGGCATAGTGCAAATCAGGTTTAAAACAATGCATAGCTTCTAAATGTTTCATAAGTAGAAGTAATTCAGGTTTACAAACCTAAATTACTCATAGACAGTGTATTTTGGGTTTTCCAAGGGGCACTACTTGGTTACTTCATAAGTTGTGAGCAATTAGAAACATGAAATAAGTAAAGGGGTGTGACAAACCCAATTTGGTCTTGAAAAATGGTGCTTCTTGGGTTCTTCAAGAGACAAGTCTTTTTCAAAAAATTTGAAGGGCATTTTCAAAATGTCGAAGGGTATTTTTAGGGCAAAAGGGACCAATCAACTTTTTTGAAGGGATTTTTCTTCTCCAAGTGGACAGTTGCAATTTTCCTGAAGGGTATGTTACCCTTTGGGAGGACCATTTAAAATTTCCCAAAGGGTATCTTTCCCTTTGAGAGGACCATTTGTGGAAATCTAAGGGGGCATGAAGAAAGCCTGAAGGGTCTCTTACCCTTCAGGAAAGTCCATTATGAAAATCTCAAAGGGTAGTTTACAAAGACAGACATGGATAAAAAGTTCGAAGGAATTCCTTCGAACAAATTATTTAAATAAATTCCTTTAGGAGATTTGCCTGAAATAAATAAGCTGAGAAAGAAGCCTGAGACCAAGTGTCCAAAGGAAATGATGGACCAATGAATGTCAAAATTAGGATAAGCGACTAGCCATTGGAAGTAATCAGGTTTGAAAACACTGAAGTCTTAAGGCTTGGGAAGCAGTAAGGTGAGAAGACTTCAAGATGGACAAGCCCAAATTAAGTAGGCTTAGAGAACCCGAATTACTCTACATAGTGCAAATCAGGTTTCTCAAAGTACTCTACTTGAAAGGTTTTTTAAGCAAAGGATTTGGGAAATTCCAAAGTTGGAGAGGTCAAAGAACCTGAATTAATCTACATAGAGTAAATCAGAATTCTCCAAGGGCTCAACTTAAGCTTGGTCTGGCAATGCTAGAATCATGTTGCAACAAATGGGAGGCTACCACGTGGCATAACTAGAGAAAAAAGGGCCAATCAGTAAAGGACAAGTGGCACAAGGATGTTCAATAAACATGGGAGAGTCTGAGCGGCTAGTAGCTAAAAGTTATGAAGACTCCCATCCACCATGGTTCATTGCCTGTAATCACTATTCGATGCTTAAATGCATCACACCAAGAAGAAACATTCTAGTTGTTCACAACATGACTTTTCAGATGTGCCAAAGAACGTCTTAAAGATGGGAGGGGCTCAAGAGTATTGGGTGGTGATCTAGAATGACACATTTATGAACATCAGGGAAGGACAATGGGAGGTGCCAACCATTTGTGACTTCTTTCTTTCCTCCCTTTCTCTCTTCCCCCTTTTCTTTATAAATAGAGGCCTTAGAGCCCAGAAATGTATCCCTGAACAAGTGATAAAATCACTATGTGAAAATCGTTGTGTAATGGACCTTTGAAGCAATAAAGATTGTTTTTACCTATCTCTTTGTTTGAAAGTTGCATTGAGTTAGCTTAATAGCATTATGAAGAAGCATCCTTCCAACCTTGTTGCCTTTCTTTCTTACTTGTTTTTAGGTACTTTCCAATTAATTATAGGTCTGAACTCATGATTTTCAACCATTAATGGATGCTTGGTGTGAATTTTGAAATTCTTCTTTGTCTCATGTGTGGTTTAGTAAGCCTAGCTTAAGAAATACTAATGCAAGTTAGATGGTTAGGAGATTGTGTAAACCAACTTGTCTTATATTGAATTACTATCTTTCCCAGGTCAAGTGGATCACTTACTTTTGGTGCATCACCTCCCTTAGCTTAGTTTTCTTTTCAAGTAATCTCTCTCCCATTTTCCTTGGCCATTAGTAGATTTTAGTGTAGAAACCCAAAGCACTGAAGTGAAGCACCTGAGGAACTATCCTCATAAAAAAGTCTAGAGGTTCAACCTCACCATAGGACACCCACATCTTGAGGTTGTTCCCATGCTTATAACTAGAAGTGAAAGAGTTGTTGACAATTTTGGTCCTACAAGCCAAAATCGGTCTCCTTCTTCCCCTACTATTCTGAGCTAGTTCAAATTTGGTTTGCACAAGTCTTTCGGCAAAAAGATGGACTAGTTCAAAGAATGCAAGGCTTTTACAAAGCTTCTTTAGACATTTTGTCAGAAGAAATTCACAATGAAAGAGAACAAAAATTTAAGGCACATTTCCTTAAAGTTGGAAAAGGTGGTTCAATGTTGGGGTTCAATGGCATGATCTTTCCAAGAACTTTGAACTTTGAACCATTGTTGGTTCAATCGGTTGGTTCAAAAAGGCTCCAAAGATAGAGTGCCCTTACAGAGGGTAGGCAGATGACCAATTGGGCTATTCAAGTAGGCTCAGAAGGACATCTTGGGGCCCAAGTGTCCTTGCGGAGGGTAGAGAACACTTGCAAAAGGATCAAAGGGAGGGTCGAAAGGTAAAGTTTCCTTCGAAAAAGGAAAGAACAAGGCAAATAATTCCTTTAGACTTTCTATTTGAAGGAAATTTGTAAGGAAAATAATAAAAATATTGAATTTATTTGGGCAAAATTCCTGAAGGAATTCCTTCAGACATTTTGTCTGAAGAAATTCACAAGGAAAGGGACCAAACAAAAGACTATCCTTTCGAAAGGAAAATTCCATAGCAAAATGACAAGGTGAATTCTTTTGGACAAAAAGTCTGAAGGAATTCCTTTGGACATTTTGACCGAAGGAATTCACCCAAAAAGGAAAGCCCACTGAAATAAATAAGCAGCAAAATGAAGGGAACATTTCCTTCAGGCAAGAGTCCCCCGCAAGGGCACCTGCCCTTCGAGGTCCTTCGGACTGCCTCAATTTTTCATTTCCTTTGAGTAAAATGTCTAAAGGAATTCCTTTAGACATTTTGTCTGAAGGATTTGAAAAGTCGAGGTAGTCTGAAGGACCCCGAAGGGTAGGTGCCCTTGCGGGGGACTCTCAGTGACCATGAAAGGGACCTTTCTCAAAGCCTGAAGGGATACCTTCCCTTTAGGAGGGTTAAAAGACAAAGGCTCGGACAAAGGAAAAAATTTGAAGGAACATAAAGTTTGAAGAAATAAAGTCTGAAGGAATTGCCAGAGGGGGTGACGGGCCCGAAGATGTCAAAATCTAGCATGGCGAACTAGCCGTTAGAGGTTCAAACACCTAGTGACAGGCACGCGAATGTCAAATTTAAGGTGGTGAAATAGCCATTGATTTTGAAATACTTAAGGACAGGCTGCAAGTAAACTCAGCAACCCACTGAGAAGATAGACTTGAGTGCTCACAAGGAAAGACGGGAATAACCCAGGTGGCAAAAGGAAAGATGGGAATAACCTAGGTGGCAAAAGGAAAGTGTTGGCAGAGGAGTTATTGTAGCTGTTGAAATAGTTTCTGCCAAGTGGTCATCAAGGAACACAAATAGTGAATGATGTGGCCTATTTTTCCTCATTTTACATTAATGAGCAGACAATCGCATGAATCTCTTTAAGAAGCGATCTTGTTTACAAAAAAAAGGGCAGCCTTGTCATTAAAATAATTGGGTGACTCATGCTTCTGCAGTAGTGTTTAATACATTTTAAGTGCCAAAGTCAAGACTAGTGACTACACAGCATGGTTCTAGCAGGCCATTTTCTAGAAGGATGATATCAGCAACAGTGACTTCCTCTTCTCGATGTTCTCAACGCACATGGGCCACTTGTAAAAAAAGGACAAAGTCTTTTCCAAAGGGGTGCCATTGCTTCCTCTCTCTCTATATATATTATCTCTCATTTGAGAAAAGGATCTCTCATCTTGTAAGGTGAAGCTCTGCTAGATTTTACCTTGAATAAAAAAGAAGCATTTTTTCCTCCATTTGAGCTTGCACTTTTGCATATGTCTATGGCTTTATTTTGTGTTAAGTCATTTTCTTTTATTCTTTCACAGAATGATTCCAGCATGTCTAGTGTATTGTGAGTTTTTCTTTGCAGGTTAGTAAGAAGTGTCCATAGCAGATTATAGGTGCATGTGAACAGGCTGCCATAGTGTGTCTTACAACACCTTTGGTAGTTCTTCCCCCCTGTATCTTCAAGAGGACCCCTAGCTCACTGATGCATAAGGATTTCTCATATCAAATGAAGTGTATACTAGCTTGTTCTTGGTGGAAGGTTTATGTTCAAGCTAATTAGGTCAACCATTTTTGGTGTATCACCGTTTAGTTTAGGTTCTATTTTCAGCATCCTTTTCTCTTTTCAACCCCCCCCCATTGTTAGCAGTAGAAAATTTAGGACCTTAGAGATGAATCAAAGGGAGCTAACCCTTACCTAGAGATTCTCCCCTCAGTTTTTCTAGACCCACAACAAGAGGGGAGTCTCCATTGTGCTGCATGGAAGATAGAAGCTCAACCTTCTGTCAAGGGTGCAATCCACAGCATCAACAAGAGCCTGAAGAACTCTCTCACAAGGGTGCAATCTAGTCTATAACAATTTTGGCATGCCCGGTGGGACAACCACCATTTCAATTCTATTTTTATGGAAAATATATCAAATTTGATGTTATTTTGATCATTTTGTAGCAGTGGTAGCTTTTATCCTTTAGCATTTGGTGACTCCAAAGAATACCCAACTATCTGATAGCAGAGCAGTAGCTGTCTTTCATGCTAAAGGTGACTACAAGATTGAATTTTGTAGGTATTCTTTTTGAGTTTATTGAATTAACTTTAAACTCATCAAGAAGGTTAAGGTTCACCCATACTCACCCTTACGTAAGAAGTTATCCTTCTAAACCAGTCATAAGGTATACCTACGTAAGAAGATCTTTATCAGCCCCTCTTGATGGTATGATTCCCCAAAGAGATTTTAAAGGTTTCAGTGGCCAAATCCCTTTAAACTTACCATAGTATGATCTTATTCTAGTATCATCTCTCAAAAGTGTCCCTTATTACTCAGGAGACCAAGTTGTAACTCCTACTGAGCACATAACAGACATAGCCAACTTATGCAACATTCACAATATCATGGTGGAGAATGTGGTTGTTAGGATATTAGATATGTCCTTCAAAGGAAAGGTGTTAGACTAGTATAGGAACTTTGATCCTAATTCTATCTACTCATGGGATGAGCTAGGAGCAGCCATGTGTAAAATATTTGTAGATAAGAGTGACCACCTATCACTTACAAAGCAGTTGACCACCATCAAGAGAGTTCCCCATGAAGTCATGCAAGACTTCAATACAAGATTTCAGAAGGCATGGGATAGAATTCCAGAAGTTGTTAGACCATCTCCAAAATTTGATTTCTTATATTACTTAAAGGCTCTCAATAATGACATAGCTGTGATGATCCAGTCTATGGGAGGAGACATATTGTCAGATGCATATGAGGTGGCCATCAAGGCAGAGAATTGCCTAGTTCAGGCTGGTAAGCTTACTCATAGACCCCCAATACATCTTTTTATAGAGATAAAACCACCTCTTATAGTCATTCCTCCACTCAATGTTATATTTATAATGCCAACAATTGTTATTGTACCTTCACCTAAGCAAGAGAAGGCCTCTACTAGCAGATCTAATGACTCCCAAGAGAAAAAGAATTACTTGGAGTTGAAGAGCATACTCCAATCCTTGGGAAATTATGTGGTCAATGTTAAGAGGAAAGCTTATAACAAGCCTTATCAAGCTCCGTATCAACCTCAACAACAACCTTATCAAGTAAATAGGCCACCCTACAAAGGAGATTTCCAAGGACAAGGGTAGCCTAACTATGCTAGATAGCATAATTACAATCCGAATGTTGTAAGTCCTTCCAACTCCTTGGTCCTAATTCAAAATAATTTGGCTCAGGAAGATAAGGGGATAATTCCATGGAATCATTCTTTTGGGTAATCTATTTTCTCAACTAATGGCTCCAATCAGGAATTTAATGATCAATGGTAGCAGGTTGTTGCTTATGGATACAACTAGGCTCTTATGGCCCAAAACATGGAGGTATCCACAATGATGAGACAAGAGTAGCCTCCATAAGAGCAAGGCTCAAATCAAGGATTAAACCAAATATAAGCCTTAATGGTCATTAGTGATCAAGAGGAGTGCTATGCATCCAATCAGTAGGCCACTCCCAGTCTAGTTCACACCCCTATCTCGATAAATACAAGGTTTAAGATAAAGAATATGGGTGACAATTAGGAAGATTTCAAAGAACCTATTGTCACCGCTCCTTCATTAACAAATCTAATAGTAGTAGCTCTAAAATCTTAGGTAAAATTTGGTGGCATGCTAATCAACATTATGGAGCAAATGAAGAAATCTAGTGTGAGTGTGTCGATGTGGGACATGATTTCCCTACCTGGACAAGTAGACATTCTTTAATAAGGATTGTCCAAGATGGGTGTTACTATAGCTACAAGTAAGCAACCAAGCAAGGTAGCTAAAGTTATAACTAATGTATTCAAGAGTCATGTGGGAGAGGGCTCAAGTATTACAACCAAGCCTCCCCCTTTCTACATCTCTTTGATCATTGGCAATTCCTTGGTGCACAACTGCTTGGTAGATAGTGGGGCCAGCACCTCAGTCATGCCAAAGTCTATTGTTGACTAGTTGAACCTCAAGTATGAGTCTCACACTAAAGGATTCATGTATCTTGATGGTTCTTCCACAAAGCCATTAGACATCATCAAGAATTTGAGCTTAACCTTGCATGTTTATCCTAGTGTATCCATGGTGCAATACATGTTGATTCTAGATATCACTCCTCACTTTGCTTTGTGTCTTTCTAGAGAATTCACAACCAAGATTGGGGGCTACCTTGTAGCAAATTGGTCTTGCATGGCATTCAAAACAAGGTATGGGACTAAGGTCTCAATCAAGGCTAAACCCATAACACAATTCCATATTGAACCCCACCAACCAGATAATATAAGCCTCAATTATACCATCCTTGATGAGGATGAGTTTACAATTGGCCAAGAGCTGAACACTCATCTTGAAGAAGTTCTAGACTTGTTTTTGGATGAGTTATGAGGATATAACCAATTTTTCAACCCTTTGGAAGGTGTTGAGGAAAGAGACATGGATGTCTACCTATTGCATGAAGAGAATCAACCCATGTCGTCACTCATTAGACCTAAAGAAGACCCCGATGGCTTATGTAAGTTATTCTTTGATGGCTCAAGGAGAAAGAATGGCATAGGTGCTAGGGTAATGTTGGTTTCAACCTCAGGTAAGAATCTTTTCTCTTCTTACAAATTTCATTTTAGATACTCTTCAAATGTAATAGAATATGAAGGCTTGATTTGTGGCCTTCAATGGGACACCAAGAGAGGAGTCAAAATGCTACAAGCTTATAGAGCTAGTGAGCTCATAGTTAACCAAGTTAGAGGCTTGAATGTCACCAAGAATGCTTTGATGAGGTCTTATAAAAATATAGTGTGGAACTTGATTGAATATTTTGAAGCCTTTAACATTCAAGCTATCCCAAGAGATCAAAACGAACATGCTGATAGGTTGGCAACTGTAGGAGCTCAGTATGACATTCCAAGTGAGCTAAAGGAAACCAAGGTTCAACCACAAGTCAAGGTGGTGGTGAGACCTTCAGTTCCAGATAATGAAGCCCATTGGCAAGTTTTTAAGAGTGGCCAGCAAATTATTTGTTTCTTGCAACAAGAAGCTAAATTTTCCTCTTCCAACCAAGCTAAATTGTAACATCGGTATGAGGATCAAATTTTTTAGTTGAAATCAAAAAAACTTCCTAAGGGGCTGGTTACACTTGAAGGCCTTTTTCATGAAGGAGACCATATGAGGAAAGAGAAGGTAATAATGTATACTAAGGAGGAAAACTATGAGAGAGTCCTCATTTTCATAGACAAAATTCTCAAGTTGGGGAAGGTAAGTAGTAAGGCTGAGAGGCATGCTTTCATATCACTTTTCCAAGAGTATGTAGAAATTTTTACTTGCGATTACAATGACCTAACATGTTTTGATCCTAAACTAGCCCAAAAAATCATAGATTTGGAGGCCAATGCCAAGCATGTAAGGCAAAAGCAAAGTCCGGTTAACCTTAAGATTGAGGAGCTGGTGAGGAAGGAACTAACCAAGTTGATTGAGTCTAGGATCATCTTTACCATCAAGCACTCATCATGGGTAGCCAACTTTGTGCCTATAAGAAAAAAGAGTGGGGAGATTAGGATTTGCATGGATTTTAGAGATTTGAACAAAGTCTCCTTGAAAGATCACTATCCCCTACCATCCATGGAGAAGATCCTTTAAGTGGTTTCTAGTTCAGAACATTTTTCCTTATTAGATGGTTTTTCTAGCTACAACCAAGTTTGGGTGAAGGATGAGGATCAGTACAATATTAACTTTACCACTAAATGGGGCACATATGCATACCAAAAGATGCCTTTGGGTCTATCAAATGCTAGTGTTACCTTCCAAAGAGCCATGGACATGGCTTTCCAGGGGTTACTAAACCAAATGGTGCTAGTATACTTAGATGACATCACGGTTTTCTCCAAGAATGCCAGTGAACACATGGACCACCTAAGGCTAATTTTAGAAAGGTGCAGAGAGTATGGGATTTCATTGAATCCCAAGAAGTGCATGTTTGTCATGCATGAAGGTAAGCTATTGGGCCACATCATCTCAAAGGAAAGTTTATCCATTGATCTTGAGAGAATAAGTGCCATCTTGGCCTTATCTTTACCCAAGCATAAGAAGGGACTCTAGAGTTTACTTAGAAAGATAAAATTTGTGAGAATATTTATCCTTGGTTTTGCTAGTTTAGTTAAGCCCATCACTATTATGCTAAATAAGAACCAAGTGTTCACTTGGTTAAATGAAGGCAATTCAGCATTCAAAGCTAGCAAGCAAGCTATTGCTCAAGCACCCACACTTATGAATCATGATTTCTCAAGGGATTTCATTTTGTATGCTTTTGCCAATATTGATAATATATCAACTATGGTAATGCAAAGAAATGGTGAAGGACTCAAGTAGCCATTAGCTTTTTTTAGCTAGGGGCTTGAAGGATATGAGGTGAGATACACTTTTATATAAAATCAAGTCCTTGTAGTAGTAAGGAGCCTCAAGAAGTTCAAGACAATGCTATCCAATAGTAAAATCCACCTTATGGTGTCTCATCTTGGGGTAAGAGACTTCCTTCTTAACAAGGATTTGAGTAAAAAAAGAGCTGGTTGGATCACTAAAGTCATGGAGTACGATGTGGAGATCAAGGTCACTAAGCTAGTAAGAGGTAAAGACTTGTGTGAGCATATGGCTAAGGATCTTCATGAAGACAAAGAGGTCATCTTGGTGACACAAGATAAACTACAAGCAGATGCTGCTCCACCTCACACTAGCTGGCTTCATGATATGACTCACTTTCTGCTAATATGTGAGTGCCCTCAAGGTATGAACAAAGCAAAAAGAAGGTATTTCAAACTTCAGTCCATGCCTTATGTTTTAGTTGATGGGGTTTTATTTAAAAGAGACCTCAATGGAGTTCTCCTAAGATGCGTAGATGATGATCAAGTTGCCAACATTTTGGAGCATTTCCATGATGGGCTTGTAGGAGGTCATTTTACCCCAAAGACTACTGCAACAAAGATCATGAGGGTTGGTTACTACTAGCCCAACCTCTTCAAAGATGCTTACGTATGGGTAAGGAAGTGTCATGAATGTGCTCTCTTTATGGAAAAGCAAAGGTTAGCAACTCTTCCTCTCAACCTGATTCAAGTGGATCAAGCATTCATGTAATGGGGTTTGGATTTCATTGGTATGATCAACCCCCCATAAAGTGTAGGGAATAAGTGGGTGTTTACTATAACTGATTACTTCACTAGGTGGATAGAAGCCATTACATTAAAATAAGCCAATGAAAGTGCAATCTTAGAATTCTATGACAGCATTGTGACCAGGTTTGGTGTTCCAACCACTATCATATCTGATAATGCTTTGGCTTTCCTTGGTTTAAAAAAAAGTGAATGGGATTTCAAGATGGTCATATACTTCAACACTTCCTCAAACTATTATCCTCAAGGCAATGGGTTGGTTGAGTCCACAAATAAGAATTTATTGAGGATCATTAGGAGGACTATGGAAGATAACCAGAGGGTATGGCACACCAAGTTAAAGATAGCCTTGTGGGTTGACCAGGTAACTCCTAAAGCTACTATTGGCAATTCTCCATATGTTCTAGTATATGGAAGGGAGGCCAGGTTACCCATTTCTCTTAAGCTACCTACATTAGAGCTAGCCCATTAGTTAGAGCTACTGGAATATGAAACCATGAATGTGATATTGGTAGAACTCATAGAGCTTGAGGAGACAAGGGGCCTTGCAATGAAAACATTGGATGCACATCAAGTTTAGGTCAAGAAGGCTTTTGACAAGAGAGCTACAATAATGACTTTCAAGGAAGGAGACCTAGTTCTCAAATGGGAGTTAAACAAGGCCAATCCAGGCAACCATACCAAGTTTGATAGCTTATGGAGTGGTCTTTACTTTATCCACAGATGCAAACAACATAATGCCTTCTAGCTTGCCCAATTAGATGGAGAGATATTGCCTATCCCAATCAATGGGATTCATCTGAAGCCTTGTTATTGAGAGTTTGCAGCTATTGTATATATTTCTATATGCTTATTTTAATTTTCTTTTATGTTTTCCTCTAAGTACCTGGTGCACATCTTTTTTAGTTGTGTGTTTTCCCTTCCCTAAGTGCCATGGGCACAATTTGTTTCATTTTGGTTGTCCTTGTTGCTTCAAAGGAGATTTTGAAAAAGAGTTGGCTTTGTGCAAAAGTAGCAACTCCACACCTAATGGATCAAACAAAGAAAATGAATTGGGTTCTAAAGCATAGCAGACATGCTTCCCTATGAATCACCAGAAATGTTGGCCATTTTTTTTGGCTCACATGTCAAATTTTACCTAAGTATGAAAAGGGAGCTTTATGGAAAAAAATGGTAGGTCTTTGGGAGGACTTTGGGTTTTCCAGAAGTGATAACTTTGGGTTTTTTGAAGGCATAGTGAAAATTGGGTTTCCAGTAGTGCTTAGCTTCTAAATGTTTCATAAGTAGAATTAATTTGGGTTTACAAACCTAAATTACTCATAGACAGTGTATTTCGGGTTCTCCAAGGGGCACTACTTGATTACTTCATAAGTTGTGAGTAGTCAGAAACCCAAAATAAGTAAAGGGCATGACAAACTTGATTTGGTCTTGAAAAATGGTGTTTCTTGGGATCTTCAAGATACAAGCCTTTTTTCAAAAAATTTGAAGGGCATTTTCAAAATGTCGAAGGGTATTTTTAGGGAAAACGGGACCAATCAACTTTTTTGAAGGGCTTTTTCTTCTCCAAGTGGATAGTTGCAATTTTCTCGAAGGGTATTTTACCCTTTGGGAGGACCATTTCAAAATTCTCGAAGGGTATCTTTCCCATCGAGAGGACCATTTTTGAAAATAAAAGGGGGCATGTAGAAAGCCCGAAGGGTCTCTTACCCTTCAAGAAAGTCAATTATAAAAAGATCAAAAGGTATTTTCCAAAGATAGATGTGGATAAAAAGTCTGAAGGAATTCCTTCAGACAAATTATCTACAGAAATTCCTTTGGGATATTTGCTTGAAATAAATAAGCTGAGAGAGAAGCCTGAGACCAAGTGTGTGAAGGAAATGATGGGCCAATGAATTTCAAAATCAGAGTAAGTGACTAGCCATTGGAAGTAATTAGGTTTGAAAAGCCCAAGTCTTAAAGCATTGGAAGCAGCAAGGTGAGAAGACTTCAATATGGACAAGCCTGAAGTAAGTAGGCTTAGAGAACTCAAATTACTTTGCATAGTGCAGATCAAGTTTCTCAAAGTACTCTACTTAAAAGGTTTTTTAAGTGAAGGATCTGGGAAAGTCCAAAGTCAGAGAGGCCAAATAACCTGAATTACTCTACATAGAGTAAATCAAGATTCTCCAAGGGCTCAACTTAAGCTTGGTTTGACAATGCTAGAATCATGATGCAATGAATGGGAGGCTACTACATGGTGTAACTAGATTATAAAGGGCCAATTAGTAAAGTACAAGTGGCACAAGGGTGTTCAATAAACATGGGAGAGTCTGAGTGACTGGTAGCTGGAAGTTATGAAGGCTCCCATCCACCATGGTTCATTTCCTGTAATCATTGTTTGATGATTAAATGTGTCACGCCAAGAAGAAACATTCCATTTGCTCATAGCATGACTTTTCAAATGCACCAAATAAAGTCTTAAAGATGGGAGGGGCTCAAGATTATTGGGTGATGATATGGAATGGAGCTTTTATGAACATTAAGGAAGGACAACGGGAGGTGCTAGCCATCTGTGACTTCTTTCTTTCCTCCCTTTATTTCTTCCCCCTTTTCTTTATAAATATAGGCCTTGAATCATAGAAATGTATCCCCAAACTGGTGATAAAATCACTCTATAAAAATCACTTTGTAATGGACCTTTGAAGCAATAAAGATTGTTTTTACCTATGTCTTTATCTGAAGGTTGTGTTGAGTTAGCTTGTACACTAATAGTGTTGTGAAGAAGCATCCTTCCAACCTTGTTACCTTTCTTTCTTGCTTGTTTTTAGGTAATTTTTAAATAATTGTAGGTCTGAACTCATGCTTTTTGGCCATTAATGGATGTTTGGTGTGAATTTTGAAATTCCTCTTTGTCTCATGTGTGGTTTAGTAAGCCTAGCTTAAGAAATACTTATGAAAGTTAGCTGGTTAAGAGGTTGTGTAAGCTAATTTGTCTTATGCCAAATTAGTGTCTTTCCCAAGCTAGGTGGATCACTTAATTTCGGTGCATCACCTCCCTTAGCTTAGTTTTCTTTTCAAGTAATTTCTCTCCCCTTTTCCTTGGCCAATAGTAGAGTTTAACGTAGAAACCCAAAGATTTGAAGTGAAGCACTTGAATAACTAGCCTCGTAAAAAAGTCTAGAGGTTCAACCTCACCATAGGACACCCACATCTTGAGTTTGTTCCCATGGTTATATTTGAAAGTGAGAGAGCCTAAATAACTCTCTCACAAGGGTGCAAATCTAGTTTATAACATGTGGGGTTGCCTTAATATAGACATATACATACCTTAATTTACCTTTCCATTTCAAATATGCATGCAAATACCTTAGTCTTGGTCACTATTATCACAAAAATTATATATGGTAATGTTAGTGACACAATGATAAAAAGATGAATAAAAGTAATGCATGCATAATTATAAGAGTCAACAAAATGTAAATGTATTTAAATCTCTAAAAGGATATTAAAAATAATTGAAAAAATTGTCAAGATAAGATGATAAGGATAAATTAGGACCAACATACCCAAGGGGGATAAAGAAAGTAAGAGAGATATGGCAAGCCAAGATGATAAGGCTAAATTAGGACCAGAAAAAAAATCCAATGAAATTCAAATATAGCTAACATAAAATCAGATATAAGGGGTTGGATAGCCATGAAATAAAGGCTAGATTAAGTTTGGATTAGTCATGGATAAACTGATAAAAATGTAATAAATTAAAGCATAAAATAGAGTAGGAAAAGTAGAACGGGACCAGATGACTAGAAAAATGGTGAATAGAAACTCAAGGTCCCAAACATAATGAAGAAAAGTTTAAGAAAAATAAAAAAATTACCAAGATATCATTGCACAACAACTTAAAATGTAACTACTATTTAAATTTTTCAAGTTTAGGGAGGAATCTCTGAACACTAACACTTGTCACAATAATAACATGTATAAAAGAAATGTAGAATAAGATACTTAGAATAAGAGATTTTTTTGGAAAAAAATCTATATGTCAAGGGTAAATAATGGAGGGAAGGAGTATAGGGTACACCAATACTAAAACATGATCTTTGTTGGAAATAAGACACACTAATCATTTTCGTAAGACTAAGAGTTTTCAACATCAATGCCCTTAGAGAACCTGATCCAACAAGCATAAAGCTTAGGATAACTAGTGAATTATAAATATCATCCCATTAGGGTTATATGCATGTAAATTTAAAAGTATCATACCCTCCCACAACATGTTCTCCACTTCTCATGGTCATTTACAAAATCATTGGTCTACTACAAGATTGGGTACTTACATGAGAAAGTAGGTGGCAGTAATGATATATGAGACCACACACTCTAGTCTACTAGCCTATTTCACCCCAATGGACCTTGGCTCTAATATGAGGCCCACTATGGAGTTTGATCATCAATTAGAATATGGGTCATGCCAAATAAAATCATCATATCTTTTGGTGTGATTTGACATTTTAGAGATATTTGTCTTTTGAAATTTCTTTATTCTTTTGATTTTTATTTTGGTATCTTAGGTTTTGAATTATTTTTATTTTTATATTTTCTTCCTTTATATGTATTTGGAATACCAAAAATTAATTCTAAAGATTAAAAATAAAAGATAGCCTACACCTAACCGCTAAATAACATTACCTAGAGACCAAGATTCTTAGATACTCCTATAATTCTACCTTAGGAAACAATGCAATCTTGAAACTAACACTGGTGTGCCCAAATGGAGGTGGAAAAAAAGTAAAGGTAAAATTGAGCACATAATTATAAGGTTTCTCCATTTTATAAAATTATATAAAAGGAGATGATACAATGATAATCTAGTATGATACTTTCATCATAAGAAAGGGTAAAATGTAGAGGAGAACATGTAGATAAATGGAAATATTTTTTCCAAAAGATAATATAGTTAGCTCTAAGTGAAAAAACACCACTCTCAACCATTTCCTTATATTTCTAAGAAAACTCCTAGCTAAGGTTGGGATCCTAGCTAATGTTGGGATTAAGATTAGCAGTGAAAGGTAGTAATATAGGAAGGCGCTTGCGAGGAAGACTTGGTTGTACTCCCCAAGGTCTTATCATACAACTCACAAATTTAAAATCCAAAAGGTTCAAAAAATAATTAGGATAAATATAATAAATCACATAGATGATGATAGTAATAAAATCTTGAAAACCCAAGGATGTTAAGGTAATAAAAGATCCTAGTGGAAAATCAAGTATATGATGGGTGTTTGTGAGGAGGGCATGGTTGTATTCCTAGAGGTATCACTATGAAGAAATAAACTAAAAAGCCAAGAGGCATAATAATAATTAAGATTAATTTATGAAGCACAAAATGGTAGGAAGACAAGGTGTAATGAAAGTATGAATACTAAATAACTAGAAGAAATTGCACTGGCTGAATGAAACAAAGAGATACAATAAAATTAAAAAGACTAAAGAACTAGGGATGGGTGAAATGGATTAATAAACACAAAAGAGTAATAAATTTAAAGATACCAAATAATCGAGAATGATTGAAATGACTAAATAAAATCAAGAGGAGCAAATATATTTTGCTAAGGAGGTATATTCAGAGAAGTGGAAAACAAGGTGCAAGAATGTAAATAACAAGAAACATGCAATGCTAAATTTAGTAAGGAGGGAAATGAGAAAGGATGAGATTAGGTAGGTAATATTCAAGAGGTGAGGTGAAACTTGGAGGTATAAATATAGTATGTTATACTATAATAAATAAATAACATTCCTTGAACATGGTGCATTTGTTAAAGTAAAGAATCTGTCTAGGAAAATTTCTTGAAGGTTATTTTTTTTATTTTTCATGTATGTAAGAATATTTACTACTAACTCATTATGAGGGCGAGATGTTAAGGAGATAAAATTTTCATAATATGTTTTCAATGTTGAGGAAAGATGATGATGGGCATTATAATATTCCCCAGAGTGTTTATTAAGGTAAGAATGGGCAACAAAAAAATCCTCAAAATGTAAAATATGAGAGAGATGGGTATCATAAGATGCCCCAACACGTGAATGAAGAGAAGGATTGGCATTACAAGATGCCCCAACATGTGAGATGTAGGAAGATTATTTTAACCTTAAGATCAACATGATGATTGCCTTTATTGTCATATTTTGTGTAAATTTGTTTTAGATCAAGGATTTGTATTTTTAGGAGGTGTTTGGGCAATTTTTCATACAGGAATAATCATGCTAATTTTGTTGCATTTTTTGGACTAATTTTAACTAGATTGGCCAAGTTTGTATGTGTTCCTATTTTATTTTTTTCAATTGGGTTGGGTTTGAGAACTAAATTTCATGTCTTGATGTCTATGTCAATTTTGTTGTAATTAGTAGAAAGAACTAGATCAATCATATGTGAAGCATGAATAATTTCATTGAAATTGACATTCAATTAGATTAAGCATTTATTTAACATGGTCAATTTAATTGTTTTTATTATGGCTACATTCTATACTAAATTTGCATTTTCTAGGTGTGTGTCAATTTCATTGTTTTTCACAAAAAAAGTTTTTAAACAACATCACAATGGCCAATTTTGTTATTTTTGACAATTTGATTAATTTTTTTTGTTGTTTAAATATAATAAAAAATTGGCATAGCTAATTTATTTGAAATTTCAAAAACATTTTGAACTAAATCATTATGGTCAATTTCTTCAATTTTAATAAGCTTTTTAATTTTGATCTTTCATAAGGGATGGCGGCTACAATTGGATCTATAGGGTAGGCCTAAACAATTTTCTAAGTTTTAAGATTAGTTTTGGGTTGAGGTGGAGTGTTAGGATAATAATAAAGGGGAAAATTCCATGAATATAAATTCACAATTAAGGTAACTCCAATTTAAATTAGAAGGACAACTTTTGAGTTTTAGACTAGAGAAAATGGAGTTGCCCTAGTGGTAGTGCAAATACTAGTGTAAAAATATCAAAACATAAGATAGAGCTTGAGATTAAAATAGGTATAGGAATCTATAATTTATGTTTAAATATATTGTTAATAATATTTTTGGTGGCTTCAAATTCACCATTTCAATGAGAATGATAAGGAGTAAAAACTTTATATGTAATTTTAAACTTTGAGCAAATTTGTTTCATATTCTTATTTTTTAAATACCCAACAATATTAGATATGATGGAATGTGGAATTCCAAAGTGAAAAAATATTTGGTTAAGAATAAATTTTGATAGAGTAACACTAGTAAAATTAGAAATAGGTATATCTTATACCCACTTGGTAAACTACTTAGTGGCAATGATAATGAAAATATAGCCATCTTGTGATCGAGGAAACTTGGTGATGAGATCTAACCCCCATATATATAACAATCATGGAAGATTCAAGTGTTCTAATCTTGTATATAAGAGAATAAATAATATCATAATGTAATTAACAAGGATTAAACTTATTGTTAAAAATGATGGCATCATTTTAAAGTGTTGGTCAATAAAAACCCATGCATAGTCATTTTTAGGATGTGGCATGTCCACTACAATGTCTTCCATAAATTCCCATGTGTTCTTACTCAAAAAGTGGAGAGACCTTATCTTTATTAACACATTGGATTAGGGTTCCCTCAAATTTATGATGGTAAAGGATATTATGCTTGAGTAAATGCTTGAAGGATTTCTATTGGATTTTAGTATTTTCATGAGAATTTATCTCAAGAGGATAAATATGATGTTCTAAAACTTGGATGATGTTTTCCTACCAATAGATTAGTCAAATAAAGACAACATTAATATAAAAAATAATGTAAACATCCTTAGATGTTAAGAGTCATAGATATTTTTGCACGTGAATGAGAAATTGGTTATCATGTAACACTTTATGTGGGTGAAAATATTAGCCAAAGAGGCAATAGAATTAGTGACAACATTTTGTTCTCTTCCAATTGCCTCAATAGTGAAAGATGTAAATTCTTTGAAAATGTTCATAATAAACTCATTATATAATTTAATATTTTTTAATTTTATTTGGTAAGCACCACTAATTAGGAGACATACAAGTTGATAATCACATAAGTCATGTAAATAATAGATATCGAGTTTAATGTTTGCTTGCATACTGTTTATAATAGCTTCATATTTAGCCATTTTATTGGTAACATTAAAATTTAATAAAAATAATAATGGAATTATCTCTCCAAAAGGATCGTAAAGGACACATCATGTGTCAACTCCTTACAAGCACTTGGCTCCATCAAAGTGGAGTGTCCAAGTTTGCTCATGCAATTTAATTTTGAAATTAGATTGTTTTTTGTGTTCAAATTTCTTAGTGGTCTTAGGTTTAGATCCTTAAATTTAAGTCTCTTAAAGATCTCAAGCCTTGAGATTACTTATGAAAATTTGAAATTAGTCTTTAAGGGTTAGAGCTTGATCGTCACCTCGATGAAGAGAATGTCTTTATCGGGCAAGGTGTATTTGATGGTTGTTGGGAAGGAACAAGTCTGACAATAAATTGATCAAAAATCATGTATCCCTTGAAAAAATTATGGGTAATAATTTTAAATTCAAATTTTATCAAGAGAGTTATCCATTTTAATATAAAATGCCTTGGAAAATAAATGAGATAGGGGATCCAAATGGACAACGATGTATGTGGTCTGATAAAGTATGTGATGTCAAAGCTTTACAATAGAAAAATAAATGACCACACATTCATGCTAAAGCTTAGTGTATCAATATCACAATCATTAAAATCATAACTAATGTGATAAATGGCATATTCCTTGTCGAAATCATCTTGTTGTGAAAGCATTGTCCTAATAAAGACGGAGGTAAAATATGTGTACAATATGAAAGGATGATCTTTGGACATAGGTCATAATGTACAAGGATGAAGAATAGATTTAATTATGTTATCAAAATATTTTACGGAAGAATTATTCCATTCAAGGGTAACACCTATTTTACCTTATTTTGGATTAATGATGAAAATAAATATAAAACTATAAATATTCAAATTACACAAAATATATCAATAATCATACAAAACTAAAATTTACCTATGATTTGTTTCATATGCTAAATATATAAATGACCAAGCATATAAAGGATATGAAGCTATTAGTTGTATATAGTTATGTTTTATTCATTATATTATGTTGCAGTCCTCAAATGCACTTTGTAATGGCTTTGTGCTAACTCGGATCATAAATTAACTGTGAAAACCATGAAGGATGATTTTGGTGATATGTAGACACCTATAGCTACTGAATTGGTGTAATATATATTATATTTCTTGGGATGACTAAGTTGATCGATGTTTATTTAGAGCAATGTACATGCACCTTTAAATTTGTTTTTTGTGTTGCATCGCCTTCAGCTTGACACAAATAATCATGTCTTCCCTCTCTTTGATCCAAACCCTATATTTTCACTCTTGGGATCAAAAAAACCATAAAAATGGGTTAGTGGGTTGGGTTGGATTGACCTCACCTAATCCTTGATGGCCACTTGAGTGTTGCCTATATTTCCAATACTTTGAAAAGGTCTAAAAATACATATAGTTCACTTGATAATGTGTATGTGTGTCAAATCATTAGAATGCAAGTTTAAATTATATTTCTCCTAGGTTCCATTTTTATACAAGCAAGTAATTCATATTTAACCTTTATAAACTTTATATTTTATTTAATCAACAAACTAGGTGTAATGTGTTCTAAGTGTGTATTTTAGCAATTAGTGAGAGCTTTGTCTCAAAATGTCTCTAATGGATTTGTATATATAGGTTTAACGATTTTGAATTAGGTAATTAATAGAAAATAAAATTTGACCAAACAAGATCTAAAAGTATAAAACAAAGGGGCCTAAATGGTAATGTGACATAAAGTATACCCTAAATATGTGCTAGGGCATTTCTACAAATTATGGATGACACCAATAACTAAATCCATCTGTAACTTATATAACTAACCTGAATCCATCGAAAACTTAGAGATAAGCAAAACAAGCTAAGGATCCATATGAAAAATGAAATAATTATGAAAAGAGTAAAAAAAAATACTATGTAATCATGTAAATCAAATAAGAAGACAAGAGACCAAGACAAGTGTGCCAATAAACTCCCTATTTGTAATTGAAGATATATACATGCAAATTCACATGAAAAACATTCTATGAACAAGTCTTGTACTAAATTTGGATATCTATAAATTCCCTCCCCACTTGCCCCCATTTAATATATAATTTAACTGCAATGACAAATACTAATTTAAATGGAAAAAAAAAATGCAAACCTGCATTGGTAATTTTTAACTTAGATTTTCCATTGCCCCAACCTTTCATAATGTTCATATGTACATGTGAGAAAATATATACATAATTAGATAGATGATTGTCCCAATAAAAAAATTATAGTCATAATAAAAAATCAAAATATAATCAAAGAATGACTAAATCTATATGTACGAGGTATTGTGCCACTCACTGAGTATATTCATGTTATGAGGAATAGAGATGCCATGGGTTTAAAATGACTAAACCCATATGGATAAGGCACATTTAGTCTTATTCTCTTCTTGGAAACTAATTAAACAAACTTCCAAGAATTTTTTGTAGAATTGAAATCCCATACCAAGTTTGTATGTAAAGGTGGAGCCCTATTCTAGGCTCTTATGTAAAATGGAACCCCATACTAGGCTTATATGTAAAATTGGAATCTCATACTAGATTTGTATTTAAATATGAATAAACTAAATCAACAACTAAAAATATATTTTAGATTTGTAATTATACCTTCATTACAATCATGAAAATAAAATAAATGCATTCATGAACAACATCCATGCCCCATAATATAATCCTATTGGTGCAAACATGTAATATAAAATGGTATAACCTGTCACTCAATCTGCTTAATCTATTAACCTATAAACATTGAGTTATGTAACTTGTGTGACATATGCATTGAATATGCAATAATTTATATGAATATGTGCATATCTACACTAAAATATAAACCAATATAAAAAATTTAACCATCCTAAACATCTTAACCTATTTAAACAACTAAACCAATCTAAAGATTTGTACTCGTATGAACAACTGAACATATCTGACCCACTAGAGAAATCCTAATGTATTCCCCATTTTGATATGTGGGATAAGAGTGTTGAATTTATCATGTCATATGACATAAATATTTTATCATATAGCTTATTAGGATATAATCACGTGACACACATATACTCACATGAAAGGGAATGTCAATCATAAATAAATTTGATCATCGAATAAGTATATTCGATAACACATGATTTATGTCAAGTGATCAAGGAATGTAACTATAATTTATAATAAATATGTTTTTGAATTTAGGTATTTTTATGTTTGTTACCAAGTAATAAATCTAACAGATCCCTTGAATATTCATTATTTGGATTATATTTTTTTAGCTTGAGATTGTATTGATTGCCCTTAGTGGGTACGAAAATAAAATAAGAAATGATTTCTCAATTATTATTCCCCAATTTATGTAGAGAATTTCTATAGGAAATATTTATTATCTTGCATGCTAATTATAAATTTTCCCCCAAGCAAGAATTGGTATAAGAAGGATATCTTAGATATAGGTGCATAATTTTGTTGGTCTTAGGATACAACAAAAAATGAACATGAAAATATTACCATGCAAAATAACATTTTACATGTGTTATAACATAATTTATGGGAGGTGAAACAAACATACAGGTGTCAAGATATTAGTTAGTTACCAAATTCATTATCTATTAGAAAAATTGTTTTTTGTACTACATCATAGTAGATTAGTTATCAAATTCAATTTTTGTACCTTATAACACAAAAATTGAGGAGTATAAATAAGTTTACTTTTTTTTATTTTTAGAGTTCATTCGAACAAATTTGTTTTATTTTTCATTCAGCTTTGAGTGCCAAGATACCATTATGATGAGATGCACTTCTGACATGATTTGAGAGATTAGAGAGTTCACTGAAACCCAAGTATCCTTTATGCCTAGTATGTTTGAAAATTTTGTATTTTTAATTTATTTCCAGTGTTTTACAATTTTTTTTTAATTCATCAATTTTTATGCATTTTTAGGTACATTTAGTAGTATGTGAGAGTTATCCTACCTATGCTAGAAGTTTATGAGTCTTGTCTAATCTGTCTAAACTTCTGTGAAGGTGTTTATTTAATGAATATTGTTTTTACCCTAAATTATATGAATGATGAAAATTTATCTTATTGTATTTTTAATTATTATATTTTACTTCTACCCTTAATACATGTTGGATTTGATCTCATATTTTATGTGTTTTTAGACTGATATGCAGGTGAAGGAGTTTCAGTGAAGCCATAATATGGATACTATGCTAGGATTGGGCGTTATTAACACAAAATAAAATAGTCAATAGGGTAGGATTATGCCATGTTGGTCACTTGGGTAGTCTGCCCTATGATATGCATCTTATAACTATGTTGGCAAAGAGGTGGAACACAAACACAAGTACTTTGTGGCTCTCCACTAGGGATATTGATGCATGAGAATCACAAATATTCATGTAAGCACTATTTTGGTAGGTCTCAAGTAAGATTTTGAGGTCATCACCTTTTAGTTTTGACCATTTTGGCATACTTTCCATTTTCCTGCTAAAATGAGATATTTTAAAATTTGAAAGTGTAATAGTCTTTTGAAATCATTTTGTACATTTTCAAGGAAATGTAATGGGATAATCCTACTTTTATGAGTCCTTTAGAGTCTAAGTTAGGTGTGTCTTATGCTTAAGTCATGATAAGTTTAAGTAGGGTCAAGTCCAAACTAGCATTATGGTTAGTTTGCTATGTTGGGAAGAAGGAGAAGATCAAATGAGATATATTTGGTACATGTATCTGGGAAAAACTAATTTTAGGAATGGTTTTTCAAGTGGTATACTTTGAACCATGAGGAAATGAGGAGAAAACAAGCTTAAAAAGCCTTGTAGGCAAGATTTGTTTAAGGATTATAGAAGGATTGTGTATGTATTGAGAAGAAAATATTCATAATTATGAAATTGAATGGTTTTATATATTTTTCAATATTGATGAATGTTTTATGTTATTTTTTAGATATCATGCAGGTCTAATAGTGAGAAATTAGGATTTTACATAGTAAAAAAAGTGTGATTTTAGAGTTTTAAAGGTTATTCAAAGTAAATACGGTTGGAAAAAGTTTTAAAATATGTGTGTAAATTATTCTATCCATGAAAATATTTATAATCCTCCCTTATATGTTTATTGATGTTAAAACTCAAGTTGCACCTAGATTTTAAGGTACTCAGATTGATAAGTGGAAATAGTCTTATTTTGAAAGTTTTTTACACTGCGTGAGATGAAATGAAGATTTAAAAAGGTGTATAAGGTTGGGAAAAACTTTAAATAATCATTATTTTTCTTTGAAATAATTTTAAAATCTTAAAAATTGAATTTGTTAGTTCTTGGCCTCACACAGTTCAAACTAAGGCAACAAGAAGAAAAAAATCAGTTATGGCAAAACTAACCATCCAAAAATCATAAAAATTTGATATCATGTGAATTTAGCATATTTTAAAATAATTAAATAGGTTTTAGGTCATTATTTTAGGTACATAAAATGTTATGACAAAAACTCAATCTATAAATTTGATAGTGAGGGTTTAAGAAGGGTTAAGCTCACAAAAAGGTGAATATCTTACTAACAATTCACTCAAATCATCTAATTTTTTTGAATATATGATTTTATGTGTTTTTAAACTTATTCAATTATTTTAAATCCTTGAATATATCTAAAGATGAATATATATAGGAATGTGTTTTGTAGACTTGTGGGTTTATGTTTAGTTGAGGGATTTCATTCACCAAAAGTTCAATATCTTCTAAAATAATCATTAGATAATTATGAAACCTTGTAGAAAGATGAAGGATGATGTTTTTTTATGTGTTTAAATTGGGTTAAAAATTATTTAATATATATACACAAAATAATATTCATGACTTAATTTTTATTCAAACCTTTTGGGAAGCATAGAAACCTTGTTTGAGAGTCTATAAAGAGAGCATAACATAAAAATGGAGGAGTAAGAAGGTATGAAACCTTGTGAGGGGGGTAAATTAGTATATTTTTAATATTTAATTTTTTTTAAAAAATAATTAAATACCTATTTTCCTCAAGTTATAACTAATAGATCAGATGCAGGTTTGTGTAAGACTAAAAAGAAAATAGTGTTTTCTTTTCTAAGGAAAGATTGATAGAGAAGGGTATGAAAGTTGTATATTGAGTTAGAGAGTATTAAAGAGTGAGAAAAAAATATTATGAGTGTATCTATTGAAGTAATGATGTACAAGAGAATTTTTAAGATTTAATGAGAAAGGCTACAAGCCTATGGCATGTAAGAAGGCCTAATTGTGACGAGGTCTAAAGGAACTGCTATTTACATTAGTTAAAGTTAAATGTATTGGTTTAAATCATTATTGTAAAGGTTTTAAAAAGTGTTGTAGATTAAAATAGTAGTCAAGCAACTGAGTTACATGAAACAAGACATCTAAAAGACCTAAAAAATCTAGCTGGGTAGACCTAGAAGAGGTCTACTTACATCAGATATCATTGTGACTTTAAAGGATGTATGGCAGATTTTAAGATTACTAGTAGTGGGTACCCAAAATTTTATATAAGATTTCAAGCAACATGGCCCAAATTTGCATGTTCAACATTATATGACTAGACATGTTTGAGGACCACACTATACTATAGGTGATATGACCACACTATTGTCATAGATTGTGCTATCAAATGTTTTGAGATTGAGGGAATATTTTTATTTTATATTGGATTCATTTATAGTATTAGATAGAAGAGGTGTAACCATTTTATATCATATTCAGAATAGTTTTTTAGAATATCAAGGATCACAAGATTGTGTATTCATGAGGGTGAATTATGTTGGACCACTTTTTATAAATATGTGTATAGGTTCACTAGAAATGATTACATTGGATGTTTAAGATCAACCACTCTCTTTACATGCATAGGCCTATGAGCATATAGCAATTACATGACCATTGGGGGTGCCCCATGTAGAGTGGACCCATCGCCAAATATATGCTTAGAGGTGGGTCAACAGTGCATACTAGTCAGAGTATAATGGATTATCATCATTTTATTAATCAGTTGATACCTAAGTCAATTGTATGGAGGTTGTACATAAGATTTGAAGGTTGGATTCAATATGCCATGCAGATATGGTGTAATAGGGTTATTTTTTGGTTTCATTAATGATTTACAGGTGTATATGAGAGATTTAAATATGAATGTGTCACAATATAGTTTGGTATTACATCGAGTGTTTCATTGATACCACATACTTGGACACAGACTCACAAGGTTGTTTAGTGTCTTGGAGATACATGTTTGCCTAGTTCCATAGATATAACACTGATTCCTTTGTTGGAATCAAATCCCCTAGCAATTATTTTTGATACTAATGATGTAATGTGTACTATTGAGTACATGTAGTGGTGGATATAGGCATGATGGCTCTCATTATTCCCTATTGTAGTAAAGGCAATTATAGTTTCACCTTAGGCACAACCTGATGTGGACATGGGCATTGGTTGAGGATTAGATTAGGGGGATGGACAGCCTAATGTAGCCACTACAGATGGATATAAGTGTGTGTGTGTATATATATATATATATATATATATTTGGTTCAATATGTTATCATTTTTTTACATGTTACTAATGATTTTCGTAAATGTCATATGATTTTTAAAGGGATTCCTATTTGATTTTTGTTATTGATGATCTGATTCTCACATTGACAAGGCATATCCTCAATAACATGGTGTTAGGTGGATTTCTATAGTGATTGGATGATATTCCAGTCATGCATGTGCCTTTATTTGATCGATGTGTTATTTCTACCATTGCTTATATTGTTATTCCCAATGAGTGAAATATTCTAAGAGCACAATTCATGAGGCAACATATGCATACATAAGTTTTTGGTACAAATTTACTGTTGACGCAGAAGATTGACCCTTGGCAGGAGGCCAAGCTCCTACCTTCTTCACGAAACAATGGAAACTCCCCTCTCGCCTGTGGGACTGGTGAAGCTGGAGGGGAGAGTCTCTAGATAAGGGCTAGCTCCCTCTGATGTATCATTTAGGCCCTGGTTTCTCCTACTATTAACAAACAAAATGTAAAAAAGCGGGGATGAAAGAGAGAGAGAGAGAGAGGAGAGAGAGAGAGAGAGAGAGAGAGAGAGAGAGAGAGAGAGAGAGAGAGAGAGGAGAGAGAGAGGAGAGAGAGAGAGAGAGAGAGAGAGAGAGAGAGAGAGAGAGAGAGATGCTAAAAACAAAGCCTAAGCCTAAAACAAAAAAGGTGATACACCAGAAAATGTGATCCACCCAGCCCGATTATACACTTTTCACCAAAAGGAAGCGCCTATACACTTCATCTAAAATGAGAAAACCTTCTGCATCAGTGAGTCAGGGGTCCATGGAGATACAGGGAGGAAATAACTACTAGAGGCATTCTGGGACACACTACAACAACCTATCCACTTCACCTACACTCCTCTAGGGACACTTTTGATAGACCTCTAAAAGGAAACTCAAAAATGCACCAGACATTCTACAATCATTATATAAAAGCATTAAGAAAATGACTTAACACAGAATCAAATGCATAGACACATACTAAAGATGTAAAACTTAGAATGGAGGTAAAAATGCTAAGTTCTGATTCAAGGTAAAATTTTGGCAGAGCTCTGCCTTACAAGCCCGAGAGATTTTTGGGCAGAGTTTTGCCTTAAGGCTGAGAGCGGATCCCTTTCTCAAAAGAGAAGTTTAAAATTTATAGAAAGAGGAAGAGCAACTTGGCACTTCCTGGGAAATATTTTGGCACTCTTTTTTGCAAGTGGTCCATGTGCGTTCTGAATCTTGGGAAGAGGAAATCCACTGTTACTGATGTCATTCTTTAAAAAAGGCCTATTGGAACCATGCCAGTATAATCACCAAAATTGACTTTGACATTCAACCATTAATGCAAGAGCATGGCCACACCTCTTTCTACAAATAGACTGCAATCTGTCCCCTCATCAATGCCAACTGCAAAAAATAGGTCACGCCGCTCATCTGCAATAACTCACCTTCCCTTCGCCACTTAAATGCTTGGTCATTTCTACTCTTTCAGCCCTTGAGGGTGATCTTTTGGTAGGTCACTAAATTCCTCGGGCTCCTTTCATGCTTGGCACTCAAACAATTCAAAACAAATGGATATTTCACTATGTTAAATTTGACGTTCACGCGGCTGTCACCCAACTGCTAGTTCATTTGCTTAAATTTAACAGCTTTCGGGACGTCACCATCCTGGCAAAAGTCATTGAGTCTTTTCTACGGCTTTTTTGCTTCATGAGATTTTGTTTTGGGCCTTTTTCTCACAGAAAAAAGTCTGCAGGAATTGACCACTCTTTGTCCTTTTTTTTGGGCTCTTTGAAACATTCTCTGCCCTCCGTAAGGGCTTTCAGATCTTGAACTACCCTCTGTAAGGGCTTTTGGACCCATCGCTTCCCTTCAATTGTAGGGCACACCCTTGAATCAAGTCATTGAACCAACCCATTAAACCAAAAATGGTTCAACAGTTCAATCGGTTCAATCACTACACGCCGAGCCCGTTGAACCAAGCCTTTGAACCAAAATTGACACGTGGCCGCTTCCACAAAGCCTTTAGCTGCCTTAGAAAACTTTCGACCCCTTTTCTGGTACTCATGGAAACTGACACTTGGCATGCTCTGTGTAGCTCATAGCAACTCATTCGGGCCCACCAATCTTCTCTTTGAATCATGAAGCACAAGGGGAAACCCACGGATGTTGGCTTTTGCCGAGCCCTGTAGGGAACACGTGGCACTTTTTGCTACTCCTAAAAAATCATGTTGAAGTCTTTCGCATTTTCCACTTGGTGCTTTCCATGCTCTAGCTTCCCTGGTGCAAAATTTGATAGTTTTCAAGATGTCACCGTCCTTGGCAAAGTTCATCAGGCCTTTTGTTTCAGGCCTTTTCCCTGTAGGTTTTCTATTTCTTGAACTGCCATCCGCAAGGGCTTTTGGACCTTGAACTGCCCTTCAGCTGTAGGGCACACCCTTGAACCAAGCTATTGAACCAACCCATTGAACCAAAATTTGTTCAATGGTTCAATCGGTTCAATGGTTCAACCACTTGCGCGCCAAGCCCGTTGAACCAAGCCTTTGAACCGATTCGTTGAACTTAAGCGTTGAACCAAACGATTGAACCAATCCGTTGAACCGGTTCAACGGTTCAATGAAGTGCACTGAGCCCATTGAACTTTGACATTGAACCATTTTATTGAACTAGAAGCCGCTTGAACTAATGTTTTTGAACTGAGTGGTTGAACCAATGCCATTGAACTACCCTTTGAACCGGTTCAATGGTTCAAAGTTGCATGCAAATGAACCAAAATGTGTTAAACTTTAATCACTGAACCAAGGCCTTGAACTTTGCCGATGAAGTCTGCATTGAACCAAAGCGTTGAATCGATGTTGAACCAAAGCCACTGAACCAAGGGCATTGAACCAAGCCTAGAAAATGAAGCGATGGACTTGAAGCGATGAACCAAGCTTTGAAATTAAGTGATTGAACTACCGATTGAACCAGGCATTAAACCAAGGCCGATTGAACCAAGCAATTGAACCAGGCATTAAACTAAGGCATTGAAATGGGTTTAATGGTTCAACGATGCCAAACTTCTTCATTTTCTTTAGACCAGAGCCCGAAGAAGCCTTGCAAAACCCAAAACTTTTTGAACTAATCCCTTATGCATCAAAGGACTAACCTGCAGAGTCCGTAGAAATCCAAGACCTATAGAGTCCATAGATTTAGATCTGTAGAGTTCGTATATTTCTTGTAGAGTCCATAGAAATTATGTAGAGTCCATAGAAATGAACAGACTTATGCAAAATTGAAAAAAAATGAAATGGCCTAGAACAACAGGGAGAGAAGGGGACCGAATTTTTGGCCTATTGGGCAAAAAATGGTCAATAAATTGGCAACTCCCAAGGGAAGCATGCATGTTATGCTTAAAGACTAGTTGCCTTGTAGTCAATTGGGCATGGAGTTAGGATCAGCTATGAAGAAAGGTTAGCAATAGCCCTAAAAGATCCAAGAATCAAACATGAATCTTTTTACCCCAGACAAAGGGAAACACACAAGGCTAAAAAACACTACCTGTGCAAATTGCACTTAGGGAAAGCAGGAAAGAAACTAAAAGCAAACTACTATATATAGCTAACCAAGAATAATTGCCTCCCTCTTGGATCAAAGGGAAAATTTCTTAAGTCCCCTTCCTGGCAAGAAGAATTATGGTGCCAGGCAAGTAGCTGAATGAAAAGCAGATTTGGCAACCTGCTCCTCTTGCCTATCACGTTACTTGGCTTGTATTCAAGTGGATCAGAATCAAACATGATTCTGACATATGTGTACTCTAGTTTTCCTTGGAAGCTTGTTGAATGCTAGTCCCTCATACTGGTGCTCTTCACCAAGAAATCAGTGGCTACTGGCTTATCACCGTTAGCCCTTTGATGTGTACAGTCCCTCTGCAATGTATCATGGTCTGACTCATTTCCTTTTGCCTCATTGAAGACTCTATCAGACTCATCCTCTACTTCTTCTTGGCCTCTTTAAAGAAGGGTGACTATGGTGATGTCTGAAATGGACTCACAAATTGTTTGCTCATCCCACATAATATCACCTCTTTGTTCGAAGCTCTCTTCTTCAAGGCCTTCCTTCAAGAAGACATACCTCTCCTTTTCCTCCTTGATATCAGGGTCTCTAGATTCTCAAAGATATCCTCCTGATCTTCCTCTAACTTAGGCTTCTCATCATAGTCATCCTCCTCATCGAAGCAACAAGGAAGTTCATCAAACAAGGGGGAAGAGAGCTCACCATGCTTTTGTTCCTCCTCATATTGCTGGAACATCTGCATTTATGCATGCCCTGTGTCTTCTCCATTGCTGATGAGATCTTCACAAGGAGCATCAATGATGATTTCTTCTTCGTTATCACCCATGATAGCCTCCTGAAGAACTAAAAATTGGATCTTCTGCTCCTCACTCGCCTCCTACAGAACAGGTTCTCCTTGAGAAGGGGTGAAGTGGGAAGACCATGTGGAAGAGGAGGCAGTCCTTGAGTTAGAATCAAATGATTCTCCTCTTTCCATTTGGTCAACACTTCATCAATATCAAGTGTGGTCTGATAGCTCTCTTGGAAGTGTGTAGATGGGGTGTGTTCATACATAGAATGTGTCATTGGGTCTAAACCATCCATCACACACTGGCTGAGGAATCTCTCTTTAGATTCCAACTCTACAATTCTCCTGGCTAGATCCTCTTGGAAGAGCCTTTCCTAGAAGTCACCAATGTCATCATGAGCAGGAGCAGCCTCAGCTTCTTTAAGGTTTTGAGAAAAACCTTGCTTCTCTTCTTCCTACTCCATGATTTTACTATTTTCCCCCAGTTCAGGATCTCAGAATTGGAAATTTGCTCCTACGAATAGGCAGCAACTTTGTTTTCTCCAAGGTCCTGGGGCTCCTCCACAAGGTCTGGGAGTTCTATCTCTCTTTCAAGAAGTAGTCTCATCTTAGCCTCTAAATCTTTAATTTGTTTGGCTAGGTTGTCCTAAAAGAGTCTTTCTTGGAGGTCACCAGCATCATCCTCTTCGAAGCTTTGAGCTGGTTCCTGGCATTCCTTCCTCCAACTCAGAATCTGCACATCATGCTGAAGGACTTGGGGAGGTTGAGGAACGCTAGGAAGAGACTGTTGATGCACTGGAAGAGTCTCTAGAAGAGGGATGTGCTGGCTCGTGGTATTCCCCCCAATGGAAGATTCATAATATAAGGAATTGAGAAGATTGATCTCCATGAGGATTTGCTCTAGTTCCCTTTGATGCTTGAAGGCTAGACGCATGAGATTTAGAGCAGATGCATTGGATGAACTGGAGTGGGTGAGTGCTATCTGATAGAAAGGATTTGGTGTACAAGAGGGGGCTTTCTTTAAGATAGGAGGGGGCGTGCAAGGTTAACTGCCTTGAATAAAATGGATTTCTCCATTTTGCTACCTCCTCCTCCATGGATTGCAAGGCTTATGCTTTCCTAAACAAACACTCCTCTTTATACATCAGCTCATGCTAATATCCATACTGCTCCTCCAACCTGTCAATCTCCATCGTCTGCTTCTTGAATTCCAGCACCACCTCCCTTATCATTGAAGGGAAACTAGGAGAGTTGCTTGAGGTGATTCTCTAAAAATCTTGAGCTTGATCATAGTCATGTGAAGGAAAACAAGACCCATGATTTTGTGCAAAGGAATCATACATACAAAAAGTGATTTCTGATGGCACCAGGCTGCTTAACCAACAGATTCAACTCAGAGTCACCATTGGTGTTGATGTAAAAGCCTCCAAAGGCTAGTCGGTTGAAGAACACACCAAAAATTCTTCAACTCTTTGGACACAACTTGTCCTAGTTGGTCCCACCGGGCGTGCCAGAAACTGTTGACGCAAAATATCACACCCTTGGTAGGAGGCTGAGCTCTTACCTTCTTCACACAACAATGGAAACTCCCCTCTCACCTGTGGGACCAGCGAAGCTAGAGGGGAGAGTCTCTAGATAAGGGCTAGCTCCCTCTGATGTATCATTTAGGCCCTGGTTTCTCCTACTGCTAACAAACAAAATGTAAAAAAGGGGGGGATGAAAAGAGAGAGAGAGATGCTAAAAACAAAGCCTAAGCCTAAAAAAGAAAAGGTGATACACCAGAAAATGTGATCCACCCAGCCCGAATATACACTTTTCACCAAAAGGAAGCGCCTATACACTTCATCTGAAATGAGAAAACCTTCTGCATTAGTGGGTTAGGGGTCCGTGGAGATACAAGAAGGAAATAACTACTAGAGGCATTCTGGGACACACTGCAACAACCTATCCACTTCACCTACACTCCTCTAGGGACACTTCTGATAGACCTATAAAAGGAAACTCAAAAGTGCATCAGACATGCTGTAATCATTCTGTAAAAGCATTAAGAAAATGACTTAACACAGAATCAAATAAATAGACACATACTAAAGATGCAAAACTTAGAATGGAGGTAAAAATGCTAAGTTCTGATTCAAGGTAAAATTTTGGTAGAGCTCTGCCTTACAAGCCCGAGAGATTTTTGGGCATAGTTTTGCCTTAAGGCTGAGAGCGGATCCCTTTCTCAAAAGAGAAGTTTACAATTTATAGAAAGAGGAAGAGCAACTTGGCACTTCCTAAGAAAGATTTTGGCACTCTTTTCTACAAGTGGCCCTTGTGCATTCTGAATCTTGGGAAGAGGAAAGCCACTATTACTGATGTCATTCTTCAAAAAAGGCCTGCTGGAACCATGCCAGTACAATCACCAAAATTGACTTTGACGTTCAAGCATTAATGCAAGAGCATGGCCGCACCTCTTTCTACAAATAGACTGTAGTATGTCCCCTCATCAATGCCAACTACAAAAAATAGGTCGTTCCACTCATCTGCAATAACTCACCTTCCCTTTTCCACTTGAATGCTTTGTCATTTCTACTCTTTCAGCCCTCGGGGGTGATCTTCTAGTGGGTCGCTACATTCCTTGAGCTCCTTTCATGCATGGCGGTTAAACAGTTCAAAACAAACAGATTTTCACTGTGTTAAATTTGACGTTCACGCGGCTGTCACCCAATGGCTAGTTCATTTGCTTAAATTTGATGGCTTTCAGGATGTCGTTGTCTCGGCAAAAATCATCGAGTCTTTTTTGCAGCTTTTCTGCTTTGCAGGATTTTATTTCGGGCCTTTTTCCCACAGACAAAAGTTCGCAGGAATTGGCTGCTCTTTGTCCTTTTCTTTGGGCTCTTTGAAACGTTCTTTGCCCTCTGCAAGGGCTTTCAGATCTTGAACTGCCCTCTGCAAGGGCTTTTGGACCCATCGCTACCCTCCGACTATAGGGCACACCCTTGAACCAATTCGTTGAACCAACCCATTGAACCAACAATGGTTCAATCGGTTCAATCACTACACGCCAAGCCCGTTGAACCAAGCCTTTGAACCGAAATTGACACATGGCTGCTTTCGCAAAGCCTTTAGCTGCCTTAGAAAAATTTTGGCCCCTTTTTTGGTACTCGCAGACACTGACACTTGGCATGCTCCACGTAGCTCCTAGCAACTCATTTGGGCCCACCAGTCTTCTCTTTGAATCACGAAGCACAAGGGGAAACCCGTAGATGTTGACACTTGTCAACTTCTATCGAGCCCTGCAGGGGACACGTGGCATGTTCTGTTGCTCCTAAAAAAGCATGTTGAAGTCCACATTTTCCACTTGGTGCTTTCTACGCTCTGGCTTCCCTAGTGCAAAATTTGACAGTTTTTAGGACGTCACCGTCCTTGGCAAAGTTCATCGAGCCTTTTGTTTTAGGCCTTTTCCCCATGGGTTTTCTGTTTCTTGAACTGCCCTCTGCAAGGGCTTTTGGACCTTGAACTGCCCTTTAGCTATAGGGCACACCCTTGAACCAAGCCATTGAACCAACCCATTGAACCAAAATTGGTTCAACGGTTCAATCTGTTCAACGGTTCAACCACTTGCGCGTTGAGCCCGTTGAACCAAGCCTTTGAACCGATTCATTGAACTTAGCAATGAACCAAACGATTGAACCAATCCGTTGAACTAGTTCAACAGTTCAACGAAGCGCACCGAGCCCGTTGAACTTTGACATTGAACCGTCCGATTGAACTGGAAGCCGCTTGAACTGATGTCGCTGAACTGAGTGGTTGAACCAACGCCATTGAACTACCCTTTGAACCGGTTCAACGATTCAAAGATGTGTGCTGATGAACCAAAACGCGTTGAACTTTAACCGCTGAACCAAGGCCTTGAACTTTGCCGATGAACTCTGCGTTGAACCAAAGCCGCTGAACCAAGGGCGTTGAACCAAGCTTGGAAAATGAAGTGATGGACTTGAAGTGATGAACCAGGGTTTGAAATGGAGCAATTGAACTGTCGATTGAACCAGGTATTGAACCAAGGCATTGAAATGGGTTCAATGGTTCAACGATGCCAAACTTCTTCATTTTCTTCAAACCAGAGCCTGAAGAAGCCTTGTAAAACCCGAAACTTTATGAACTGATCCCTTATGCGCCAAAGGACTAACCTGCAGAGTCTGTAGAAATCCAAGACCTGCAGAGTCCGTAGATTTAGACCTACAGAGTTCGTAGATTTCCTGTAGAGTCCGTAGAAATTCTGCAGAGTCCGTAGAAATGAACAGACTTATGCAAAATTGAAAAAAAATGAAATGGCCTAGAACAACAGGGACAGAAGGGGACTGATTTTTTGGCATGTTGGGCAAAAAATGGTCAACATTTACATCATAACATATTTTTATATTATGTACATTTTTAGAGTGAGCATGTAAACCTACATGCAAGATTAGTTGTGTATAAGGACTGAGAGAGACATTGTAGGCCACGATCCCATAGTCATCATGATGATAGTGGTGCTTCTTCTAATAAAGGATATAGGCTTAGAGGTGATTATATGGATGTCAAGGGATAGGGGCATAATGCCTCCATTATCAATTACTACATGAGTTATTATAAATATTTATTTGGATTTGATATATACAATCTTGTTATTTATGTTCTTTGTTGTAATTGATTAATTAATTTATGAGATTATCTCACATGTTATTTAATTTATTTATGTATTTTTATTTTATCATATAGTATTTGTAATTGTAAGGATGAGATGCACAAATGATATAGCATTTAAGCACAATACATATTTATACTAACTAACCTTTGATAAGATCACAAATGATAGAACTACTTGTAATAGAAACATATGCCAAACCAATCTGAAATAATGTTACATTGTATTGATATATGTTCCATGTGTTACAAATTAATCCTAACATGGATATATTAGTGAGTTTAGATAATTAATGGAGAGGTTTAATCAATAAATAGGTGAGTTTATTAATACAAGTGATTTATTGCAATAAAACAAATCATGTAGTGATATTATAAAAGAGATTTCAGGGTTGTTAGTTGTTAGAACAACTAACCTATTATTAGGGAGTTATGTTATAATATTATTCATATATATTGTAATTTCTTATTTAATATCATTACGTTATTGAAACTGACCAAAAAATCTGTCTTTGCACACCTTGAGATCTCATTGAATATGGTGTAAAAACTAAATTTGGTATCAAAGCAGGTTTGTGTGGCCTCTCTAAATATGGTTGCTTCCTCCATTCATTTGTGTTTGCACCAAAACAACTCCATGATGTCCCACTTTTAGCAGTCATTGCTTTGTTGCCCACCCCTTCTTGCATTTTTTCATTGGTTAAAAAGTGAAGACCATGTGTCCTCCCAATGGCATCCACCAATCCATGCTTCCACTCTTATTCATAGTTATTTACATCCCATTATATTCCCTGTTGCATTTAGACAGTTTGAGAATATATTCATGCTTCCACTCCTATTCATTTTTTCTCTCTATCCATGCTTCCACTCCTATTCATAGTTATTTACATCCCATTATATTCCCTGTTTAGACAGTTTGAGAATATATTCATTTCAGAGACATTTTTTTTAAATTTTCTATAGAATTTGGAGAAATAGCTCACAGAGATAAATCAAAAACACAAAACTAATTTGGAGACATATTTCTATAAGCTATTTCTCCAAATTATATGAAATTTTAAAAAAAAAATGTCTCTGGAATATATATAAAGGTGTTATATTTTTACAGAGCCGTACATATCTAAAGCTTTCATATTAAGATTACAAGAAGATATTTGCTAAGGTTATTCAAATCTGATTCAGGGTTATCTCATTATGTAGATCAAGATTCAACCCTACAATCTCTAGCTATTGCTTTCTCACAACGACCTTGATTTATCCCTCGAGCTTGCTGATTCACATTCAGACATTTAATTAGTTGTGTCGAACTTCTATTAATGCTCCACAAATTCTCTTTGCATTTCATTTCCTTCTAAAAGTCAACGACGACATCCTCCTTTGAGCGGTTGGGTTCTAAATCGATCTGGTTCGCCTCACTCAAACCAAACCAAACCAAACCAAACCCCAGAATTGCTACAAATCGGTAGAAAAAATATTCCAGAGGCTTCATCATCAATGGTTTCGATGAGTAAAAGAAGAAAGTTTTAGGGTTCATTGTCATCTTTTTACGGCATTTGATCTTCGGTTTTGTCTTTGTTTTTTAGGCTTTCGTTTACTTTTAGATCTTTATAATTATTTTATGTTTTAGATTTAGATTTAGATTATTAAAGTTTTAAGCGTCGAGTCAAATCATTTAGTTTTGATTTTTAGATATTGCTGTGTTTTTAGTATAGTTTATGCTTTGATTTTTTTTAGATTTATTTTAATCTTTTAATTTATTACGTTTAGACATAATGGTTTTTTCATTTATTATTCTTATTTCATTGTTATCGTTTTATGTGATTACGAGGTTTTTTTTTTTTTATTAATAGGGATTTTATAATTTGTTATTTATTTTTGTAGGCCTCCTTTTGTTTTTTATATTGTTTTGTATTTATAATTTATTTTTTAAATTGTAATTTTTATAATTTGTGGTCAATATATTTCTAAGTTTTGTGTATCAATAAAAAGTAATATTTAGTTATTATTTTATTTTCTTTATTATTTTATTAAAATATTAGTTTAATGTTTTGTACTATATGTTTTATGTCGTAAAATTGCAAATAAGCTTATTAAATATATATGAACTTCAATGAAGTTGGATGATCTTCAAATTCTCTATTTCAATGTAATCCAATGTATTATCAATTGAAACCAACATTAGAGTTTCTAGCCCCATGTTAGAATTAGGGGGGAATGTTAGGAATTAGTTATAACATGGATATATTAGTGAGTTTAGGTTTGTATTCCACATAATTAAATATTAATTAGTGGAGATGTTTAATCAATAAATATGTGAGTTTATTAATGTAAGTGATTTATTGTAACAAATCAGGAAGTGATATTGTAAGAGAGATTTCACGGTTGTTAGTTATTAGTTGTTAGAACAACTAACCTATTATTGAGTGTTGTTAGAATATTATTCATATATATTGTAATGTATTGTTTAATAAAATTACGTTGTTGAGATCGATCAAGAAATCTTTGTCCTTGTGCACACCTTGAGCCTTCGGCTCTCATTGAATATGGTGTAAAAACTTTACCATGTTGATTATTTAGTATGGTTTCCTTTCTTGCTGTTATTGTATATTTCTCCCTACTTGTTACACTCTTTGATCCTTAAAACTTTTTATTTAGATTGGGTACCAACACTCGTCTATTATCAAATTTAACTATATTCCAAGTAGTATTCTTTTGTGTGCTTATTTTATATCTCTGGTATTTAAGCATGCCACCTTAGAAATTGATTGAGACGTTCATATTAATGTTATCCAATTTTTCTCTCATTTGTTGTAACCATGATTGTCCAATATTTCATAGCCTTGTGAAATATCTTTCTTCACATATAATAATGTATCTACTATATTAGGCCCAATAGTAATTGATGTGGTAACATGCCCTATGGCATCCCCATAAGTGCATGTACATTGTAAATATATCTCTCATCATACCCCAAGTCCTTAATACATTCAATTGTATATGTAATTGCATTATTTCTTTCATTTACAATAATGCCTTATATATGTTCACCTCTAATAAGGGCTCAAATGACTATTGGTTCCTGTTGTCACTCGATTTTGCACCCTTGGAGAGGTAGTTCAATCCTTGTCCAAATTGAGTGGAACATGGGATTACCCCTAGGTATGGGGGTTGCCTATAGTAGGGGTAAAACTCTATATTGAAGGGTTGGTTCTCTAGATTTGTCTTGATTTCTCATCACCTATACTACTAGCTTGTTTGGATGAAAAGGGACAGAGAAAACATAAAGTAAACCTATCCTACTGAGGTGATGCACCAAATGTAAATTGACCACTGTCAACCAATTGCAATTACACTTCAAACAAAATTCTAACTTGCGCATGACACTAATCCAAATTTGTCGTTCACATGAGTATTTCTCAAGGAGGTTTGTGAAGAGACCTTAAGCTAGGAGGACTAAACAAAATGTCATAATATGACACTAGTAGAGAGAAAACTCACTAAAATCATGAATACTTTATTTAAATACTTTAAAAGACCTTTAAAAGACTTTCAAAATTAAATATGAATGCAAATAAAGACAACATACCAAGCAAGTGAATCTACCACTTAGCAAGATCAACTAGTCTAACATACACATTGAAACAGTTCATGGAAAAGGTAAACCATATTGTTCTTTAATGATCAAAGACTGAAAATGAGCAGGGATTCATTACACTTAGGTAGAATATTTTTTACAAAGCTAAAAGTGGCTTGATATATAGCACAAGTGAGAGAGAAGAGAAGAAGGGCATAAGAGAGAAAGAGAGTAGACAAGTGTCCATGCGAGTTACAAAAAAGAGATTAATTATGAAACTACCTCAAAAAATTCAATATTCCATGTGTATCTCATCTAAATATTCTCCAACCCTCCATGTGGTATGGGAGTTGAAATGCTTGCTTGACACCTTGACTAGCTCTTGAAAACTACCCTTTGCCTTGACATGTTGAAGGACAAGTGGCCTTCTTGATGGTTAGATTAGGTTCTCTTACATATTTAATCTTCTCTTGACACCTCTCAACTAATCCCATCAGGTTTTTTTTGACACATCACTTCCATTTCTTGTTAGGTGTTTAGAGGACTCTTCATCTCCTTAGGCCAACTTTGCACACAAGTGTCAAAACTTAGATTCTTCTTCTTTAGCTCATCAAATCTTCATGTATGACCCATTCATCTCATATTAGACCTAAAAAAATATTTTTTGAGGTCTCTAACTAGCCCCAACAATTCATTCTCTACCAAAAGCCTCAAATAGGCCTCATTCCTTGTAACCCTAAAATCATACAAACTTCCTTGTGTAGAGAGTTTTACAGGTGATGGTGAGAACTTTATTGTATATTCTAGGACCCATTATTCCCTTACAACTCCATGTTCAATTTAAATATCATAAAGTGAGTGGAGATGTACTTTCTTGCAGCTTCTCTCTCTTAACTAGGCCTCAATTAGGCCTCCCTGCCAAGAGATTGAAAAATGGATCTACATGCCTCCCACATGTTCCAAGTTATAAATAAGCATGTGATTAAATTATATGAGCTCCTCCTTGTTCTCCATGCCAAATTTTAAGATCTAACAACTTATATAGACCTATTCAGTAGCAAAAAATAGTTTTTTAAGGCCTATTTCATACAATTTTGTACCTAAAACTACAATCTAATAACATGGGATGATGTTCAGGGGAGTCTTAAACATGTTATAGGTAATTTTGAAGTTTTTTAAATCTATCTGGGTATATATAACTTTATTTCTCTCATTGGGTCCTTATAGCTCCCCTAGGTAGCCTAAAAGTGCTTTGAGTTTTTAAGGATGATTCATAAATCTTGGGGCATGAATCCTCCAACCAATTCCAAAAATAGAATTTCACCAGGGTGTCCAAATTCCTCTTAGATATCATGGTCCCATGCAACTCCTCTATACTATATCAAGTAATGAAAACAAGCCTCTCGGGTTGCAACTAGGTATTTTGTGAGGTCTGAGCAAGATGAGGTATGTGGTTGACTATTCTAAGTTTTAATTGAGATTAAAACATCTCAATGAGGTATATGAAATTCATCCTAATATGTTCCAATATTTATTTTATCACCTTTATTCATCGAACTCTCTGACTATCTCATTATCTCAGGCTTAAGGTTCTTATGCCACTCTGCCTAGCATACCCTAACTGCCTGTGTTCTTCCATTTTCTCTCACTTTCAGGGTCTAGGTCCTCATGAGGTATTTTTATAGGCCCATAACTATCTCCTCAAGGTTATAAATTTCTCATCTCACTCCACTGATTGGCCATATCTCAACTTACTGCCTATATAGACCTGAGTATGCAACTAGCCCTGCTAGGTCTGAAATGAGTTTGACATCATGTTGTATCATTATTGCTTGAGTTTGATATTATGATGGAATATGTTCATCAAATTTATATCATATTAAAACATTCTACTCTCTCTCATATCTCTTGAAGTCTTTAAACTTCTTCATATAAGCAACTGCTCCTCAAGAATAAGTAATCATGTGTCTTGCCTAGACTGAGTAGGCAGAATGTTTAGTGTTTGTATTTAATTTAGGTGAGTTAGAGACTATATGAGGTTAAAATTTATCACCATTTAGTCATAATGGAAATTTACTCTTATATCTCACACAATCCTCTACCCTCTCAAGTAACTTCATCTAGAAATGCAGGACTATGTGTAGCTATATGATTAGCTAAATATGTAGGGTTTTAATGACCTTATTTGGTCATTCATTCACTCCTTAATTAGAACCAATTTTATATCAATGACTTGAGATATTCAAGCTCCTTTATAACCTTCAAAACATACATAAACCACAATCTCAAGTTTTGAAAACCTTCAGTCATCTAAATAGACCTACAGGTTTATGTATCTACTTGTACATATCCATTTAGGATGTGTCTACCAACCTGGTGATTTATAAGCCTTGCCTACAACAATAAAATTATCCAATTCTCCTCATATTATTTATTATTTTATACTTCCTCCTAATACTTTAAAAACTTAGTATTTCATCAACCCACTGTTGCTCAAGACAAACTCTCTCAACTGGCTGTAGGTGGTTATCTGAGAGTTCTGAGTGCATTTAAGATATTTTAAGACTTTAATTATCATTAATTATGCACCTACATGGATAAATTAAAATTTTTAAGTTATATTAAGACCCATTTAGTGTCTTTAATACACCAAACCTCATCAACATCTCTGTCAATGTAAATTCTCTCAACTAGTTATTTGTAGGTGACCGTCTAAAAGTTTGACTATGTATATGATCTTGAGTTGGATTTTAAAATCAAAATGACATTATAATATTAATTATTTGTCATTTGGGGTTATTTATTACTACATTACCAATCTCATAGAGTGTTTTTAATAAATTCTACTAGACCTCTGCTTTCATTATTTCGACATACAGTCTATAGGTGACATTAGGTTTATTAGCTTGATCATCAACTTTCATTGACTTTAAAATGTTTAGAGACCTCAATTAGTCCATGAAAATTTTAAAATTTAATAATAACAATGATTCATGCCTAGATAGCCTTCATTAAACACTGACAACATGGATTCCTTGGAGTTGTAGATCTACAGGCTTGTAGAAGATGATGACTACAACCCTATGTTTAGGAGGTTGAAGAGTGCAACATGGTCACTAAGACTGAAATATAATTGCATTTTTGGATTAAAATATTAATAAATAAGTCAAAATTTCTTTAAATCCTTATAAATGTATATTCAAACCACTTAAATCACCCTATTACTATGTAGGCAAACAGACACAGTCCACAAGGTGAATGAAGGTAGGACCTTCTGGAGACTTGTACAAAATGTTTGGTTAATTATAAATATATGAATGGATTTTTAGGAGAGTATATGAACATGAATAATCACTTATATGTATCAGACTACTTGAAGAACCTAAAACACAAAAAAATTGGTAGTCACCTGTAAACTATGCACAAGATTCACTTTGCTTGCCAAAAGACCATCCACATGTACTAAAATGATGGGTGAATGTGTATGGAACATATAAATACCTATAAAAATTAAATATAACTATTTTAATTCATCCATGAGCTCATACTTTGCACTGGAGTTATACCAAACTCAACTTATGAGGATTTTAGCCTTCAAAAAGTAGTTTGGATTCTTAGTGATTGTTCATATATATAAGGAAACCAATATAACAAAAAACATAACAAATTAAAAATACATAGGGGTATTAAATTTTTTACAAAATATTATCCCCCAACTCTACCTATACGTCATGTACCATGTGATTGAATTTAGCCTTCACTAGCTTGTGAATGGAGCGATGGAAGAGAGAGATAGTTTTATGTAACTTTTGGACTTAAAACTTTTTCCAATTATTTTTTTCAACATGCATAGTCTTAAATGATGTTCTTAAACTCTTTTCACCTAAAATTTACTTCCAAAAGTCCGTACAACTTCTTTAACTCCTTAAGATGGCATTGAATTTCAAGATTTTGACCTTGTTCTGATTCTCTAATAGGTGTGGTAGTTATTTAAATTCTCTAATATCTTTAGAAGGTGTGTGGTATGAGTTTATCTCTTAGGAGACTTTTCAATACACAAATGTTATCTAAAAATCACCTTTTCATGTATTTTCACCACCTTCAAGCTTACAAGTGAACCTTTAAGTCTTCAAAACATCATGGAATGTTATGAAGAAGTGATTAATACATTAAATGACTTTGATAAACTCCTAATCACCTATGACACTACTTGACCATACCTTATCTCTCCATGACATGCCTAGACCACTATATGACTAAGCCATGGCATTACCTTAACTTCTCCAAAATAACCTTAAATAATGTTAATAAGGTTTAATGAAGACTTTTAGGGACCATATATGGCATGAAAAGAACATATCACAAGACCATGAAAGTTTGAATGTATAAGGGGTGACCAATTTTGACTGGGGGTCAAAATTTGGTCAACAATTCCTTTAAATGAATGTCTTAATAAAGTTTAATCCTTGTATAATGTTAGCTAGAATAAGGTCTTATTCTAATTATACCTTTCATAGAATCCTAAAGGACCATTAACTCCTTTATACAAATGTCTTGGGATATATCGATCTTCATGGAATGAGTAGTAGAAGAATATGGATAAGGGAAACTTATTGAACTATTGTCAATTATACCAAATGTAATAACCCCTCTACTACAAGTTGTTCAATATATTATCTCAATTCATTAAAAACTTTATCTATGTCTAATGATAAGATACTAGTTTTAAAATGATCTCACCTCCAATTGAGTGATGCAACAAGAAGGGTGATGCTAATTAATAGGTAGTTTGATTAATCTTTTGTTAATTAATGTCTAAAAAATAACACTTGGACTATCATTAAAACTGTCAAACTTGATTGGCTAATTCTTATTTTTAAAAGGCAAACTTATGTTAGTTTTCAGAGATTATTTATTATCCATGAAATTATTATTAAGCACCTTAGTTTTGGGTTCCTTATTAGTGTAATACTCACTTTTAACACTTTAAGTTGTTAACTGATGTTATTTAGAAGGGGGAACTTGTGTGAGACTAGCCGCATAGGTGAAAATATCCATGTAAATTCATGAAAAAGAAGGATAAGAGTTGTAAATTTCTCTTTTCTTAAGTGGAGATATAAGACCCTTGCTAAATATAAATTTGTTCACCCAATCTAAGGGTTAATACATTAAACAATGTAATGTATTTTTAAATCATAAAATGTAATCTTTGATAATATCATCATTACCTTGTTGTTAGATTGAAAGAATAGTCAATTTTAATTTAATAACCTTCTTCATATTAAAGTTGGATTAAAAAATATTCTTCCAGTTTGCTAAATAAAGTTAACAACCCATTAGGAAGAGTATAGAACCAATCTAAATCTTCACCTATTAAACTTTTGTGATGATACTTTAATAATATTCTAACTTCAATTTAGTATTTCCCAAAAGAAATTACATACTGAGTCAAATGATTACAAGGATCTACATGGCCATCAAACAATAGGAACTTAGGCATCAAAAATTATTTAGGGTCATTATAATTAATTATGCCCTATGTTCTAGGCTATCCTAGTATAATATTATTATTTATGTTAGCATGCCATGATTTACATTGTAAAGTGAAATAAATAACTTGATTTTGAAGATCACCTATGACATGCATCATAGAGATGATATGGCTAGTATGGATAGTAATGGTTTGGAAAGATTCATTTATTAGGTTCATCTCACCATTTATCTTGAACATATGTGTAGTCGATTCAACACAAACATTTTCATCATTGCATAATTTAGAATCACACTCTTTAGAGATATCATTGCATACTTTAGATCTATCATCACATTTACTCTCTAGAGGAGAAGGTATACCATCACATTTATTTTATAGAGAAGAAAGAGGAACATCACATTTCATTTTTAGAAAAGGAAAAACATCACATTATTTTCTAATAAAAGTGTTTCATGTAAATTTTTAGCTTTAATTTCTAAGAAAGAGAGAAAAGAAAATCAATACGAGTATGGTTGAAAAACCTGTTTGTTTGTTTGTGTGCATGTTGAATCAAAAGATTGTGAAGAGCTCTTATTTGGCTTGGGAGGAAGACCTATAGGTAAGAAAGCACTAAAGCAAGCTTGTTTGTTAGACATATAGTTGGGTGGATTACCTATCAATAGTTAGATCTTAGAAGTGAGAGCTTCCTTAGGGGTTGTCAATCCACACATTTTAAACAATTAAGTTCACAAAGTTGGAAAGAAGGTACTTGCATCAATAATCAAAAAGTACTAAAATTGAACACAAGAATGCTTGCTTGGAAAATAGACTAGAAATGATCAAATTAGTGATAAACTAATTAATACTAGTGCTGAGGGGTTGGGGTATGTTCTAGAAATTATGAAAGAGGTCTGTTAGTGATCAAAAACATAAAAAATTAGGTTTAGTTGAGGGTAAGTGGGTGAAAGTAGCTTTTTGAGTTTCACTACCATAGTGACTGTCAACAATTAGAGTGACTGTCAATAGTTAAGGTGATCATCATTAGTCAAGATGACCATTAGTGGTTTTAAAAACCATCGATGGTTACTATGTGAGTTCTGGTTTGTTAAATTATTAAATAACAAGATCTAAAAGATGGATTATGGGAGATGGGCAAGGGATAGATTGATTGTCAAATGGAAATAAAGTATGTGAATATTGACAAATAAGTACTTGTCTTACTAGAAGTTGATTGGGTGAGTGGTTGAAGTAGTTAACCTATTAGTGTAATCTAGCTTGATTCTAATAGAGTAATGATACTTGAAAAATTAGTTGAGAGGTGATGGCAAGTTGGCTCTCAATGCGATTACTAATGCCACTTGATAATGTTAATGATGTTGATTGACCTACAAAATAAAACTCATGAATCCTTGAGCTCCTAATAATTATTATAGATAGATTTTACCTCTTAAGCCTCTCTCTCTTATAGGCATAAGTAAGAAGTGGAAGTGAAGGTGTAACTAGGCCATCTAAATATAAATTGTCCATGAAAAGGCTCATAACAAGATTTAGAAAGGCTATATTTAGAAAAACAACGTGAGTGGTTTGCATGTGCTTTGTTAAGGAGGTGGACCTTGACCATCGATGGTCAGGGTTTCCCATGGTGACCATCGATGATCACCCTGATCGTTGATGGTTAGGTTCCAAAATAAAGAGGTCCTAAAGGCCAGGTTGAGTTAGTTTATGAAACTAGCCATAGATGGGCTTAGTTAAGCCAAATTAGTATACATTAGTCCCAAGAGGGTCCTGGCTGGGTCTAGGGGATTTTTGACATTCAAAAGCATAGGTGTGTATATTTTTGGTGTCTACATTTTATCCTTTTTTGTTATGCAGCTTGAATGAATGAGATATAAAATAGAAATAGGGTATGGGTCAAAGGTCTGGTTGCCCTGAGAGTAGGAGGAGGTGTTCCCCCTCAAACCAGGAGTTGATGAGATGAAACTAAAATTGGTTTGGGGTTTGATAAATGGTAGTTGGTAATGGAAATGGGTGAATGATAGGTTGGGCACTCGAGATGCAAAATTGTGCATAAAGTTTGACAAAAAGATGTGATAGCTAAGATCGTGCATAGATGAGGTTGCTAATGTTGGTAAAAATAAAGGTTGGTGCCAAGAAGGACAAGTGACAAATGAAATTCATGACCACCTATAGGTGTGGTATTTAAGAACACTTATGAATGCAATTCCCCTAAGAAATTTCTATGTTTTTAATGGGTATCTAAGGTAGGAAGTGGTCCTAGGGAAAACACAAATGGGTCAAGTATCAAGGGTATACAAGGTAGGAAGTACTCCTGGTGAGACATAAGTAGGTCAGCATGCACAAGGTAGTGCAAACTTCTAAAAGGGTTAACATGGTAATGTTGTTGCTGTAGTCAAAGGACCAAGAAAAAATTGTCACAAATTATGCACCAGATTGGCCAAAATAGACCAACGATGAGGTAGTCAGGTTGGTTGGAGAAGGGAATCTCCAAAAGTGGGCAAAACCTAGTTTAGTTATGCTTAAAAATGGTAGTTTAATTTGAGAAGTGTCAAATTGGGGTTTCCTGACTATCGATGGTTAGGGAACTAAAAAGCTGACCATTGATGGTCACCCTAACCATCAACAATTAGGGGAAACCCTAAAAATCTACCAAGTAAAAAGTAAAAATAAAAACTACTTTTACTCATTATAACTTTTAGGTTGGGTTGACTTGGCTCTAGTGATTACAACATGTGTGGAGAGAGTTCTTGTTGAGTTGGTGACTTCTCATTGGTTGGAGGAGTGTGGGTGTAATTTTCATGGGTCTGAGATGTAGGGAGCATGTAGACATGATCGAGTAGATATTCATGGGCTCTGAGCATGGTAGAGGTTGAGGAATGAGGTAGGTGGTGTATTCAATTGATAGTTTTGGGTTGAAATTGCTTATTTGTATACTTGAGTAGGTAGGTTAGCATAGTTGGTAGAAGTTTTTTGGGCCCATTGTGCCCTAGGTAGGTTTTTGTGGGTTTGGGGTGAATTTGTGGGTAAATTTAGAAGTTAATAGGGGGCCAAAGCTGGGTTGGGTAAGTAGTATGTTAGGTGTTTGAGGTGATTAGGATGGTGTTTACATAATTAAATGCTTTTCTTTATATAGCTAGGGTTTGGGCATCTTGGCCATAAAATGCCCATAGTGATCGTTGATGGTTAGTTTTGGTCATTGATGGTCAACACCCTATGAAGTAGGGGTGTGTGATTGTTGGCAATCACCATGACTATCAATAGTCAGTTGGGGTAGGTAATTTTTATGGTAATGGTAGGGGTAGGGTTTAGGGTTAGGGTGAGTTTAGGTTTAGGTTTAAAGCAAGGTTAAGGGTTAGGGTGAGTCTAGGTTTAGGTTTAGGGTAAGTTTAGGTTTAGGTTAGTTGGGTAAAAAGCTAGGTTAGACAATAATAACATTGACTAAGCTAAGTGTTTGATATGATGTAGGCTAGGGAGAAGATTCAGATGCATAACCACATGCCACACATCTTTCTTGAGATACATGCAGGGATGACTCCAAAGGACTAGGCCCATATGAAAGAGGTAGGGCTGGGGGCTATGAGGCACTACCAACATGTACCTCAAGATGCATCCATGGTCATAGTACTCATTGAGAGATGGGATCCTGCTATGAACACTTTCTTTCTAATGACTAGGGAGATGAATATTCTCCCTGAGGACATTCATAGGATTACCATGCTCCCACTATGTGGTGAGGTGATTTATCATATTGAGCATGAAGAGCAAGAGGATTTTCTTGAGTACTTATATGGGGATGAGAGTGATTAGGTTTGATAACATGCTAGGGGATTCTGGTACTTGATGGTATATCAGAGAGATCTAGATGAGAGGAGGCTCATGACCATGCTCATGATCATAGTGACATGTTTTTGGCTTCTAGATTCAAGTAGTGAGAGGTTTCTTTATTTGTTACTAGGGGTTTTGGTGGAGCTACTTCTTGGTAGGATGGTATTTGGTTGGGTCCCTATTTTGATTCTGCAGATCTATAGGGATCTATGGGGGTTTAGGCACCACATGAGATAAGGTATCAGTGTCAGCCTAGTTCTACATTACTAGGCCTATGAGCATATTTGGATGCTAAGACTAGTAGGATTACCATGGGCCAACTATACTCAGATAGATTTCCTTATTGACTTCATGTGATGGAGGGATGATATGGTTGCATCAGGTGTAGGAGGTGGGTGCCCATGATGTTGAGTGGTTTAGGGGTGCACTAGGTGTACTAGGTGCACTAATGGTTGGAGACATCACTTGGAGGCTGTATATTTAGTTTTTTGATATGGCCAAGGTATAGGAGGGAGACCCTCACCCTTCAAAGCTACACATGTATCATCAACAAGCAAGAGGAGAAGGTGAAGCTACTCCCATTTGATAGGGTGCATTGATAGTTTAGTTTGACATAGGGTATCCCAGGTACAGGAGGGAGGATTTAGAGGTTCCATTGCTAGTACCCCAGCCTACTCCCATAGTTTTAGATGGTGGGTATGAAGAGCTCCTTATTAGGGATCTAATAGATGATACTAGGTATATAGATGGATATATGGCTTGGTATCAACCCATATATGTAGTTTTAGATGCTAGTGGAGATGATGAAGGCATGAGGTCAATGGTTATAGATCTAGCTGGTCATGATGGATAGGTAGGGGGATTTAGCTACAACCTAAGCACATGTACAAACATTATAGGGATAGGTGGCCACATTGTAGGGATAAATTGTGACATTATAGGCACAGGTGGTGACCCTAACTAGTGAGCAAGATTAGGCAAGGATCTTTCTTGGGTTGGTGACATAAGAGAGAGACTCATTAAGGCAGAGGGTAGGGGTGGCCATAATAACAATGAGAGGACTACCAGACATAATGCCATAGGTAAATTATCTATCCACTATAGAGGAGATCAAGTATTATGAGGCCATAGTGTTAACATAGCTTCCTCTTAAGATGAGATATGGTGAGTACTAGGCCAACTTAGTAGGGGGTCCCTCTATATATACTACATGATAGTGGGCTTCTACAGTGGGTCAATAGGGACACTAGGGGGGCCACCACCATATGGGAGTGTAGGTGTAGGCATAGGTGGAACTAGTAGTAGTGGCATAGGTGAAGGTGGGGCCAACATTAGTGGTTCCCCATGATCATGTTTTAGACATGTTTTGATATATAATGGTGGTGATAGGTGTACACTATTGTGATACTAGTCTACGTGTTGATGCAGTGAGATGTACATGTTTTGAGAGAGGGGTTATACATTATTACATGTATTTTTTATGATGACATGATGTATAGTATTATATATGATGTTATAGATGATGTATGATTATGGTTTACATGTTATTGTGGACATTTATGTTTATGCTTATGGTTGATGGTCTATGGTTTCTTGCATATGCGTTATGAGATGTTAACTTAGTAGCTTAGGTATGTGATGTTTGAAAGATAGTTATGATTCTTTGATTTTGTTCATGGATATGATATGATGTGTTATGGATAGATATATGTTATATGATGATGTAATCATTAATGGCTTTGGTTATGGTTATGATGATGTGGTTTGTATGAGATATTGTGGTAATGTTATGGATAGATTGGTACAAGACATATGATATTGTTCATGACATTTTTATTATTGATTTTGTTTATGCTCATGAGAATGAATTAGGATATAATCTATGTTTACATGATGTTTTTATGGTAGATGGATATGATTATGTTTATGGCATGACATGATATGATACTCTTTCATGGTGTTTTGATCATAGATAGGTAAATGATGTGGTTCATGTATATAGCTCATAATGTTATGCTTTTGATTTGATATTTATTGTTTATGATCATGGAGATAAAATGTGGACATGGTTGAAGATGTGATGAGAATACATAAAGTAAGTAAATAACAAACTAAATGTTTAT